>OY728156.1:1806694378-1807894378 GCA_963277665.1 Viscum album
GAGAGAAAGTGTTGCGAAATAAGGTAATTCACCTGGTAAAGGTTTTGTGGAAAAACCATATGGTTGAAGAGGCAACGTGGGAATCTGAAAATTCTATGAGGGATAAATACCCCCACTTATTTTGATAAGTGAATAAAATTACAAGGACGCAATTCCCAAAAGGGGGGAAGGATGTAATATCCTAGGTAAATAAAGAATAATAAATTACATATTTATTAATATTTGCGAATTAAATATTAATTTTACATTAAAGGGGTTTCTATGTTCGATAGCGTACCCGATACGCAACAACGAGTTTCGTTGAAATCATACGTTGGACACTAATAATATAATAATATTATTTCAAATGGTAGTTAACACGAAGCCATTGTATTGGAGGGAATAAATAGAAATAACTAAAATATGATTATATATGTTTGTTAAGTGTATTTACATTTATCCAATAAAATATAAAGGCTTAAAATAAGAAAAGAATTCAATTTTAAGCATTAATACTCTAATATTCACTAAAATGTCAATTTATCGCCTTTTGATGGAGAACCCTCTTGAAAAATAGTTTTGTTCACCTTTATACATTCTATTGGACCAAATAAAATATTTCTTTATAATCGGGACATCAAAATTTACTCTGTGTATGTTTATGTTATTTTTTAGATAAAGTTCATTTTTAATGAATAAGTGGAAAATGTTGTGTTTTAATTCAAAACCCCTTTTTAATCTAATGTATTTATATGATTAGATCATATTTTGAATTGGTTTTAAAGTGAAATTAAAATATTTTGTTACTATTTAATCCAATGGTGGTCATTGGAATTAATTTCACTTTGAAATTGGACTTAAACAAGTGTCAATATTTTGATATATATTGTTTCATAAAAACACGCTATTTTTTTGAAAACAGGAATTAATTATTAAATTAATTATTGAAACATATATGTTTTGAATTTTTTAAAATATACATCATTTTTGAATTCGGAATATCAAATATATCTTAGGGTGAATTTTTGGCATTTTTCTGAAAAACTTCAATTTTTGATGAATAGTGAAACCACTAAGTGGTAGTTAAAAAAATGATTTTTCATTTAAATGAAACATTACCACTTTTGTGAATTTAATTTCAAAAATATGACATACATGGTCTTCATTAGGAAGTAAAATTCAGTTCAATGTGATTAAAATAATTTTTTTTTGTGAATATTAACTTTTAAGTTTTCTTAATCGCGATTAGAGGTAATTATAATAATTTAATGTAAAAATAATGTTTTAATAATATGGAATTACCTTTAAACATGTCCTAGACTTATTTAATGTTTCATGGCCGACCAAAACAATCCATTTTTCAACTTGGGGACCCCATGGACCCACTTGGGTAAGAAAATGACATTAATAACTTTTTATTTAATGTTAAAATAAAAATGTCACAAACATTTATTATTTTAATGAAACAATTTTTACATGGGGTTATATGAGTCATATTTTTTAATATATATATTCACTAGAAATATAAAAAATTTAATAAATCATGATTTTTTTTTTAATTTTTAGACATTATATAAATTAAATTATTTATGACACCATGACGATGCAATGATTACCTCATTATTTAACGATTTAAATAAAAAGAACAGATAATGTAAAATATAAGACCTACACTTGTCAAAAACCTATTGGATGGGTGGATTTAGAACTCTTATAACCTTATCCTAGAAATATATAATTATGGGACCTTTAAAATCCGAAAATCATTATATAATAAAGTAACATTTTATAACTTTCCAAGAGTGCCCCTCCTCCCTCTTATAAAAGTCCCCCACCTCTACCACCATACCCACAGATCTCAAGCCTTAATCTTGACCAATATCTGCACATTTTATCTCTCCACATCTATATACTCATCCTAGATGCCTTAACTTAGGCATAAAGCTCATCGAGAAAACCTTTTGGTTCAAACCAAGAGGAGTTACATGATTAAAAGGTAATATCTTCACTTGTGTTATTTTGTTTTATTTTGCTTCTCCAACCCCTTAAACTATTTCTATTCCTTTATTTTGTAACAAAACCAGTATATTCAATATACTATGATTTTTTTTTGAGATGTATTCGATCAAAAAATACATACACCTCCGTCTAATGGTTAAAGAACATACTGTTTCAGTGGATGGAGAATTTCTGCCTCACAAAACTATGATTGTTCAATCTTCTTTTAACACCTTTCATGGTGGCCATTAAGATGTCACTATATTTATATATGATATATATTTTGTTTATGTTTTCCTTATTCTTATTTATTTTTAATTTATGGCATACCATTATGGTTTCCATTATGGGTAAACGTGATATCTTCATTTTAGGAAGTGCGGACTACTGCCCCCTCAAAGTGATTTGATTCGTTAATTCCATATGTGGGACGTATAAATGATGGAGTTAATGATATTATATAGGATATTATACTGTAATTATAATATACCTTTATATCATTATGATTTCACTCCATTAAATACGAAATAGAAATGAAAGTAGCGTTCATGGGTACGTACGACATACCGTCTCCAAGAATAGTGCATTTCATTTCTTACCTCTAAATGTTATATACTATTATAAATACAAGTATATGCTGGATATATATGATATATATGATATCCAAATCATGAATATTATTCTGGATATAATGAAACTTTGACCACATGAACAACATGTAATTGTAAGAAGTCCATTTGGGACTTAAGTACCAAATATTGACAAAACGAACGTTATTAACATAAATGATTGCATAATGTTTATAACATGGAAATAAGTTATATAAGGGGAATTATAAACCTGAAAAAGGTTTTTAGGAAAGAAGAAATTAACTTTAGTTTATTATTCGGGAGATTAAAGAGAAATCGAGTCACGTCGGACATGAGGTAAGGGACTTTATCTCAATCTTCTTTCATTGTGGCATACTTTGTTTTATACACAACTTACTTATATACGGTGTATAAACCCCATTTAATTTTTCATTTATTCAAAAGAAATATTTTTATACGAATCATTTTACTAAACAAAAAAAGGAATGTTTTTTTCAAACGTATGCGGTGAAAACAACTTCTCTGCCATCATAACCCTTATTTGAGTTTCGGCTTCTTCTAAAAGCCATATTTTTTTTAAAATTCAAATAAATACCATGTTTTACCTTTATTTTATTTTGGTATTGAAAATGGTTTTATTATGTTAATGTGTTGTAATAGATTTGTTATGTCAATATATTAAAGTGATATATTGTGATTTAAATGTGGAAATATTTTCATTCCATTATATTTGTTTTATGTATTATGATTTTATAATGGTATATGGAAATTTGACGGGTGGTTACTTGATAAACCATATGACGGGTGGTGCCGTGAATTCCAGGACGGGTGGTTACATTATAACCTCTAATGCATTGGGTATGAAAGTTGGTCGTATGGCTATTCCATTAAGTGATATGTGTGGAAGTCGACCATATGGTTTTTCCATTTAAGTATGTTTATGTCCCAAGTTACCTTTATATGTTATGTGTTCTTTAAATGGGTTTTATGGTAATTTTTTGGTTACAAAAGGGTAAGTAATGATATTTTATTCAGTGAAGAGTTTTTACTATTTCATAAAGGTGAAAAGTATTACTTTGATAAAGTATTCATGGTTTACTTGTTGTTTTGAAAAACTAACAGTTATCCTTCTTTGTGTATCCCTTACTGAGCTTTTTATGATCATCCCATGTTTTTTTAAATGTTTTTCACATGAAATAATGTGGAATATGGTCAAGGATGGGATAAAGGAAAAGTCATGATGTCTTAAACATGGAACTAGACATGAATTTTTTTTTCTAGAGTTCATGTTTTGTAAAAAAAGGAAACTATGTAGAAGTGTCTACTTTGTAATCTTTTGAGATGTAATAGTTATGATCTAATTCCTTAAAAATCTAAACCTGAAAAGATCCTCAATGTGAATTTTTCTTTTAATTTAATATTTAGTAAGGTTTTAGGCCGGGGCCTTATAGTTTTACCATCATTTTCTTTTTTTTCTTCTATTTTATAGGATTACTGGTTTTTAGAATTCTTTAATTTTTATAGGTTTTTAGGGTTTTCTAATGGTTTTATGTTTTTCATGAATTTGAAGTGTTCTAGAGGATTTAATAAATATTTTAATCTTTTAAATTGTTTTTTATATTTTTCCTAGAAATATAGAATATTTTTAGGGGTTTTGAGAGTTTTGTGGGGTTTTAATGATTTTGTGTTTTCTCAGGCTTTCTAGTGTTTTCTAATATTTTCTGATTCTTTTCCAGGGATATTATTTTTTTCGATGATTTTATGGGTTTTCATGGGATTTGTTATTATTTATAATTTTCAATGGTTTTCTAGGCCTATTTATCATTTTTAGGTGTTACATATTTTATCCATGTTATTTTATGGGTTTTCTAGTCTTTTTAGATGATTTTGGGATTACAAGGGTTTTCTATGGGTTTTCATGATTTGCAAGGTATTTCATGTTCTTTATAGGGCTATAAAAGAGCTTTAGAGAACATTACGAAATATTTATGGTTTTAAATGGACATTGAGCATTTTTTATGATTTTAGGGGTATCTAGTGTCTTCAAGAGGGTTCCAATGATTTTATAGGATTGTCATTTTTTGAATAGTTTTTTATGGATTTCATGGTTTTTTGTATATTTTTTTTTCAATTTTAGAGTCTTTGGTAAGTAGTCCAAAAAACAATGGGTTTTAATGATTTTAAAAGTTCATTAACTGGATTTTTAAGTATTTTTATTATTTTCATAGATTTCATGTATTTATAGATATTTTCATTTTATTTAATGGTTTTAATGGGATTTATGTATTTTAATGGTTTTTTGGATTATCATAAACATATAGGAATTTCTTACTTTTTTTAGGTTTCAATAGATTTTTTTTTATTTTTACCATTGTCATAATTTCTATGATAATATCAATACATTTTAGTGTTTCTCACAGGTTATCATAGATTTCATTATTCGTTAGGGTTTTCATATTTCATTGTTTTTTATAAATTTTTCAATTATTTTTTAGGAGATATTATGGATTTTAATTTTTTTAAAAATGTTTTACATAGTTTTAAAGGGGTTTTATTGTTATCTGGGGATTATTATAATTTTTCCTGGATTGTTTGTGTTTTATTGTACATATCTAAATATTTTAGAACACTAATTTTTTTTAAATTTTCAATGTATTTTTTATTTTTTTCATGGTTATCAAAGGGGTTACATGGATTTCATGAGTTTTCAGTGTTTTATATGATTTTCATGATTTATGATGGTTTTTTAGATATTTATGTTTTGAAGGGTTTTAAATGGTTATCTGATGTTTTTTAAGGTTTTCATAGGGTTTTAGGCCATTACTTTTAATTTATTTTCTAATTACTATGATGTTTTTTTATTTTTTTATTTGTTTAGTTTTTAGTGTTATATTTTGATTTCTAAAGTACTTTTTATTTTATGGTTTTCTATGAGTTATCATGGAATGTCTTATTTTTTCTGGATTTTCAAATTTTTATATGATATTCTTCAATTTTCAAGGATTTCCATAGCATTAAATTATTTTCCAAAGAATTTAGGGGTTGTATGATTTTTGTAATATTATTAAGGGTTTTCATGGGTTTTCAGGTTTTTATGTGGTTCTAAATATTTTATATCAGTTTTTATTGGTTTTTAATTGTTTAATGGTTTTGTGGGTTTCAATTTATTTTATTAGTTTTATAGGATTTACTATTTGTAATAGTTTTGGGAATTATGTGGGTTTATATTTGTTTCTAAGGTGTTTTAAGATTTTTTTGGGTTTGAGTTTTTTAAGAGTTTTTTGGATTTTATAGGTTTTTATAAGGATTTTAAGGGTCTCCATGGGATTTAAATTATTTATTATAGTCCATCATAGGTATTTATAGTTTTGGATGGTTTTTAATTGTTTCAAAAGGATTTTCAGTTGAATGGTATGTTTCTATTATTGTTTTGTTTCTCTAGAAATTTTATTTATTTTTTGTCTTTCCAATATTTGTACTTGTGTTTTTTGGGATTTCTAGGATATTAGAAGTTTTGGGGTGGGTGGGGGGTTTTGGATATATTATGGTTTTAAAATTTTTCATAAGTTGAGATTTTACTATTCTTTCAGGTTATCTAATGAATCCCTATTATTTTAGGGTATTGTATGATTTTTGATATATTTTTCTGAATTTTCTAGGGTGTTCATAATTGGTAGGGGTTTGGATGATATTTAGTGTTGTTGATGATTTACATGGATTTCTTCTTTTCCATGTATTTCTAGAATTTTCTAGTGTTTTCTACGTAATTTCTCAAATTTAAAAAGTTTCATAGCGATTTAATGGTTTTTATGAGTTCCAGTCATTTTAGTGTGATATTTGTGTTTTTCTATGTTTTTCTTGTGGTTTTTAGGTTTTTATGGATTTATACAATTTTAGCATGGTTTTTACTATTTTCATCGATTTTCATTTTATGTTGGATTTTAGGATAATTTAGGGGTTTTATGTTTTTAGGCTTTGTAGGTGTTTTATGAATTTTCTGTGGATTTCATGTTTTTCTAGTGTTTTTTGGTTTTTAAGTATCTATATTGTTTTTATGGGTTTATTTGTTATTTTTAGTCCTTCCACATATTACATGGATTTTTATCTGTTTTCAATCATTTTAAGGATTTTTTGACCATTTTGTATGGGTTTCCCACTTTTGGTATCATAGTTCAGTGATTATTATAATTTTCATGTGGTTTTCACTAGTTTATAGAGTTTGTTTGTGTTTTAAAGAGAATTCGATTATTTTAAAGGATTTTAAAGGATTTATTATGTTTTGAGTATTTTTCAGGAATATTAGGGGGTTTTAGTTTTTTTAGGAATTTTTATTATTTAATATGGTTTTGTAATGTTTTTAGGGATTTTCATGAATGTAATGTGTTCTCATGATTTTATAGTTTTATTTAGAGTTTTTAATGGATTTTTTAATTATTCTACCATTTTGAAGGGGTTTTCAGTGTTTCATAATGTTTTTATATCATTTCATAAATTTTTATGAATTTTATATGGGTATATATAGATTTAGAGACGTTTTCATGGTTTATTAAAATTTTAGTTGTATTCCCAATTTTTTTCAAAGTATTTGTTATACATTCATTTTGATTTCTGATTGTATGTGAGTGTTATGTGTTTTATAGTATGGTTTACGGGCTTTATAGCATCTTTGTGTTTTCCATGTTGTTTCCAAACATTGTTTTTCCTTGTAATTTTTTTCATGGTTTTTATTACATTAATTATATTACAAGTATTTTCAAGGTTGTTTACAATATTCTAATGTTAGTAGGTTTTTATTTATTTTAATGACATTAATTTTTTCAGTGTTTTACCGGGTTTTGTAGATTTATGGTGGTTTTGTGTTTATTTCTAGGGAATTTTTTTGTTTCTTTCAGGTTCTAATGGAATTTTAATTGTTTTTAAGGTTTATGGTGTTTTTATATTTTTCTAGGTTCTTAACTATGTGAATAAATAAGTTTTTTTTTCAGTTATTCCAAGCATGATCAATGATTTTCTTGGTTTTTAATATTTTTTTATGTTTTATAGTTTCTTCATATGATTTCTTAGATTTTCATAATTTTTAGTTACTTTTATGATTTTTTAGTTTTAAATTATTTCTAGGAAATTCTATGATTTTTAATGTTTTTTCACAGGTTTTTATAGTTTAATTAACCTTTTTAGGTTTTTCTTGTGGGATATAATGTTTTCAATGGATTTTCATAATTGTTATGATACTTAGGGTTTCTAGTGGTTTTCATGGATTTAATGGGTTTCAATTTATTTAAAGGGTTTTTAGACTATTTATGACTTTTTATGGATTCCAAGGATATTTAGTTGGTTTTATGGTTCTTGGGGACTTCTCATGTTTTTTATTATATATTTAGGTGTTGTGTTATTTTTATACAGTTCTTAGATATATTTTTATTTTTATTTTTAATAGGTTTTCTTGATTTAATATGATTTCCTAGGTTTTTAATATTTTTCTATTTTATTCAAATTTCACAGGGTTTTAGAAATTTTTACTATGTTTTCTTTCATTATTAATGTTTACCATGACAATACAAGGATTTTTTAGGATATTCCAATTCATTAGGTATTATAGGGGTGTATAGTGGCCATAATAATGGTTTATATTTTTTATTGTCTTCCCATGATTCGATGTATTTTCTGCTATGATAGGATTTATTTTGGTTTTTGGGTATACATAGTTCTTTTAAAAATTTCACTTTTCCTCAAGGTTTTTCATTGTTTTTATAGATTTTATATGGAATTCAATAATTTTTTATCATTTGATTAAGATGTATTTCTAGAGTTTTATGGGTATTTTAGAGATTTTATAGGGCAGTAGTGGTTTATATGGATTTCCAAGGGTTTTGGCAATGCTTTCATAGGGTTTCTAGGATTTTCCATGGGTTTTCACATTTTTAATGACCTTGAATGGGTTTTTGTCGCGTTTCAAGTGTTTTTTTTGGGATTTTCTAGATTTAGGGGGAATTTTCATTTTTCTATGGTTTCGAAAAATATATATTATTTTATGGAGTTTAATGTGTTTTGAGGGAGTTTATATGTTTTCTAAGGAGTTTTCACACATTTAGATCTTCATATATTGGTGAGGTTTCCAATCATTTTTTTCTTCCAGGGTTTTGTAGGGTTTTTAGTGGTTTTATTATTTTTCATGGGTTTCATTATTTTCTAGGCAATGTCATGGATTTTATATGTTTTATATGTTTTTTGAGTATTTCATGGACATTCACTATTTTTAAGTGTTATTAAATTTGATTTGATATTATAGGCTATTTCATATTATTTCATAGATTTACTTATTTTTATGTATCTATTGTTTTTAGGGTTTCCATTGTTATTTGAGTGTTATCATATATTTTTCAATGCCTTCAACTATTTCTAAATTATTTTAATTTTTTTAAAATATTTTTTGTGTTTTTATGATTTCATTTATTACATTTTTATTATGAATTTCATAGATTATATAATTTTCATGATTTTTTATAATTTTAGGGGTTTTAGAATATTTATGAATTTTTTTTAGTTTTTAACCATTTTTATTGATTTCTAGTATTAAGGGGAATTCATATTTTTCTGCGTCCGTTAGGATTTACCATGGTATTCATGATTTTAAATGGGATTCTAAGGGATTTCTTGATTCATGGTATTTTATGGATTATAGTGTTTTCATGACTTTCTAAGGTATTAATGGATTCTAGGGTTTTAAAGGGATTACATGTGTTTTTTATTTTTAATTTTTTTAGGTGTTTCATGATTTTTCTTATTTTTTAACATCCATTCCATCATTATCACTCACATGAGTAATCATTTTTAATGTTATAAATCTGTTCATTTTTATTAATCTAACAGGGTGTAATATAATTTATTTTTAACATTGGACACACCAAGACAATGATAAGTTGCAAAGTTTGATAATTAAGGTCAATAATTTTAAGAGATTAAAAATTAAAACTGATCGACTATAATGAAAAATTTTATTAATTAATGTTAATTGATTTCATAACTTATGAATCATGATATAATGAATATAAAAATATCAATGAATAGACATGATGTCAACAGAATTGGGTGAATCTAAATATTTGTTCATGGACTTGGTCATCATTCTCAAACTAAATCCCATTTATCATATGATCATTTAATTATATTAATTTAATAAATAGGTTATCTAAAACCATATTTAAAAATAATCACCTAAAATCATTGAGTGGTAAAATAAAAATATAAATGTTTAGTAAATTATTTACGATGAAACACATCCATCAAATCACAATGGATATGTATGAAGATTAGAGAAAATATATTCAATACAAAAATTGGAAAGAGAAAACAAACAACATATTATTATAAAGAAAATTAACATAACCATATCATTTACTATTCAATATAACACTTGAGACAAAGTGTTCACTCCTAATTATTTCATAGAAACCAAAAATTTGAGTCATGATAGAAATGGGAGAGGAAGAAAATTCCTATAAAAAGTAACCATATATGTGAAGATCATATAAAATATTTGATAAAGTATACACATATTGAATGATGAACAAAATTCCCATTTATCCATCTAGTAGAGGAATAAATTTCTCTTATCATATACTATACACATTTAAGAATTTGAAGATATTTTGAGGTGAATGATGGAATAAAAGGAGACAATATAGCTGATATTTCTACTATAAGTATGCATTACATCATATCCTAAGGTTTTTTGTTGTGATCATTTTTTCAGTTGAGATATATATGAGTATTTGACATAGTTATGTAGTGAAATATAGGGTTGAAGTGTGAAGAGATGTTATAAAGTCACCGACCTAGAAGCCACTAATCGTGTTCCTCGAGCCAGGCCACCACATGACCTCCAGCACGCCTCCCTATATGCCAGAGGTTACCGACTAGAAGCAAGGCTATAATAAGTCACATGGGGACAATAACCTCATTACTAGAGTAATCTACAATATATAATAATTAAAATAATGGAAACAATAGGAAAAAAATAACATGCATCAATAACCAATTCCCAAAACAAGGTAATCCCATATACAATAATATATATTTCATGGCATGTTACAGCTACCAGTGAAAGAAATCCAAAAATTAAAAAAACAAACCCAAAAATTCTCTACACCCCAATTCTAGAACCTCACCAATACAAGTCCCATTTCCAAATCAACTCTCTAGCATAGTTCCCTTTACCTTATCCTCACCTACAAGCATGAAATATTCTTGGGTACCCATTGGTGGACTGAGTAGGGTGTGAGTATAACTATGTAGGACACCACCAAGTGCGTCTAAAAAGTATCTATAAAAAGAAGATAGTTCATGCATGTGAAAAATAATGTTATGTAATGGTAAATAGTTCAACATGTCATTCTAGACTATGTTCCTTTAAAAAGAATACAACCATTGAATCCAAGTTCACTATTTAGACACCCCCATGATTAATCTAAGTTTTTAATTTATTCAATGAATTTGGAATGTTCAACACTCTCAAGAATATTGGAATATAAATCAAGTCCAATATCACTATGCATCACTTTATAAAAACCTCATAATACTCACCTCGAAGCCTCAGTCTGTGTGGAATGCAACCGATAGTGGAATATAACTCTATCACCTTCCATAACAAGTGAATTTGGGTGTGATGATAGAACCTTAGTCTCACTTAACCCATGGGCACATACCATCAATTCTCTACCCCACTATACCAAGCCATGTTCTCATTCTTAATTACCATTCATCACAACTAACCAAATGAATATAACCATATCCAATATCATTTAAGACATAAAAAAATAACACTAAATATGAAATTAACATTTTTCCTCAATCCATTAACACATTCATCATTTATGCTACTTAATCCTTTTCCACATTCCCATTTCCCAATACCATATCACTAATCATATTCTTGTGAAAACATGATTCCATATCATATTCACATTATTACCATGTAACCCATTTCAATTTCAACCAATCAATCCCTTTTCCTTTAACCACATTAGACACAACTATCCACCATCCATTACAACTCATTACATGGACCGATTATAATACTTGTTAAGTCAGTATATTATTATGAATTAATTTCACACCTTACATTTCTATTATCCCAATTAGGAAGGCCAACACAGCCCATGGTTGACCCTAATTTGTCCAAGTCATCCTTATTGCATTCCATGGGGACCAAGAGGTGTTCAATTAATTTTTTAGACACTGAATACATCTAATAACACAAAAGGAACAAAGAAATCATCATAAGAGTTCATGAATAAAGAACCTACATCCCCAAATCAACATAAAAAAGGTATTTTACATGTATATCACCTACCTTGAATATTGTTGCGAACTCACTCCCAACCGAGGTCTTAGATCCCATTTAGACCACCCTTTGATTCTTCAACCCAAATATCACCGGAAAAGAAGGGGTTTCAGAGTATCAAAAGGAGATGGATAAAATGTGTGAAACCTAACCCAAAAAGTGAAAAAAGTAAGATATTAGACAAACCAGAACATCAATCCAAAACTGACGGCACTCCATATAGCCTTGGATTGAATGAGAATATCCCTTTGGAGTTATTGGGATCTTTGGTTAGTTTATAGGGTTTCAAAAGGGAAGAATGTGGGAAATCACGAGTTGGTACTTAAATCCACATAATGGAATTTTTGTAAATTTTAAACATTTTTTGGGCCACACAATTTACCTGCACAGTATTCCCAGTAGTATTCAAAATGTGACGATGGTACTGCACAAAAATATCCCCCTAACATGGTCTTCTAGGATTTCTTCATGGTTTCCACTAATAATGTGCAAACTATACAACATTCCCAGAACCCCCATTTTCATCAACTTATATTCCCTAAACGCCTAGAACACCCCATGATTCTTTCCATGGTCTTGTAAAAGCTCATATTTTACCAAAATATGTAACCTAAACTGAACCATAAGAAAAAACATTCCTTAAGGAAGAATTGGGATCTTACAACCTCCCCACCATAAAAAAGCTTTTTCTCGATCCATTCTTCATTAGCATCATTTACGTTCAAACGAAAAGAGATCAGGCCACTGGACCTACATATAAGATTCCCACTCCAATTCTGCTTCATGAACGTTTCCATGTCTCCATACAACATGACCTAAAGGAACCACAATTCCCCGCAAGACCTTCTCACTATGGTCTACAATCAGAACTAGGTGCTCCTCAAAGGACACATCATCCTCATGCTCTAAATACTTGACATTAATCCCATTGGATGGATTTGGGTAATAATTTTGGTGTCTTGAAACCTTTAAAACATCATGCATCCAAATATACCATTATAGAAGATATAATTGATAATATAGTGGTCTGATTCTCGTTGCAATCTCAAATGGACCCATGTTTCTTAACACCAACATGCTCTGTTTCCAAATTCAACGGTGACTTATCCTTGGAGGCACCTGAAAAAACCCACTATTACCCACAATGAGCACAAGAGGTCTACGACACTGATCTGTATTTGACATATTACTACTCTAATATGTTTCCATATTCTTTTGAATCAAACAAACATTATCCGACGTATCCTGCACAAGAGTCGAACCTAACTTCTCAGACTCACTAGCCTCTGACCATCACAAAGGTGATATAGATGGTCTCTAATAATGTTCCTCAAATAGTTCCATATGAAAATTATATGGAAAATTGTTGTTGTAAGAAAACTCAAAAAGTGACAAGTGATTCTCCAATGATCTTTTGGAATCAAGAACACATGCTCCCTAAATGTCTTCTACTACCTGAATTATACGCTATATCTTCTCGTTAGTCTATGGGTGGTAATCAGTACTCAAAAAAATCTGGGTACCTTGCTCCTTTTTAGTCTTTTCTAAAATTAGGAGGTGAAATGTGGATCATGATATGAAATTATGGTCCTCGACACACTATGAAACAACACTATTTCTCGAACAAACAATTCTCATAACCGATCGACTGTACATGTCTCCTGGATTAGCAAGATATGAGCCACATGTGTCCTTTGATTTACCACCACCCAAATTGCATCATTCTTCTAATGCTTCCCCGAAATACCCACTTTTTATTCCATCGTGAGATCATTACACTTCCACTCTAGAATATGAAATGACTGCAATAACCCACCTAGACACTGATGATCATCATTCACCTGCTGACAGCAAAGGCATCATGTCACAAACCATGAAACTTACTTCTTCATTCATAGCCACAAAAACATCCTATAGATATCAAAGGACATATTAGTCAATATTGAGTGCACTTTCCACCTTGACGTGTGAAACTCATGCATCAACTCCTCTTTTACTATTGCAGACACTACAATATGACCATGAACATAATCCACCTCATTGACACTGAAAGTACTACTAGAAGGTGACTCCACACCATTATGACCTTCTATTATAGAAAAACCCTCTAGTTCTTCCAATTTAAACTCTTTAAATCTCCTCAAATGGGAAAATCCCACAACTATAGTCATAAGGGACATCTATCGGTTCCAATTTTGTACCTCCAAATGCATCTCAACAAACAAGGCCATCATCTTCCATTCTTAACTACATTCCTAGACCACCTGATTTTGAGTCTTCCGACTTATACCATCAGCAACATAACTCTTTTATTCCTGGGGATAAGACCAACTCAAAATCAAAATACTTTTGGTACTAAACCAAAACTCACTATCGAAGATTCTTATAAAACTGAGAAAATATTTAAGTGAGAAATTTATGGCCAATGAACACTGTGAATGGTTCTACCAACAATTAGTGCCTCTAACACATCAAGGCATGAACCAATACTACTACGTCAAGGTCATGATTAGGGTATGTCCTTTCTTGTGGTCTTCAATACCTCAACCTACAATATCCTACATCACGATCTGGTATCAACACTACCCCATGTCCAACAATAGACGCATTCTAGAACATGGTTTTCTTCTTACCAAGTTTGGGTAAGTTCATAATCAGTGTGGTGTTCATCAACATCTTCAGCACCAGAAAGTATTTCTCACAGTCCTCTAACCAATAAAATTTAATTCCCATCTTGGCTAGGCCTATGAGTTGCAATAATAAATTAGAGAAATATCCAATAAACCATTTTTAATAACAATCAAAACAAAAAAACCATCAATATCAGAGGTGTTCTTTTTATTCTCCCAAGACACCACACCCGACACCTTTTCTAGATCCACCGAACCACCTGACTCAAAAATTATGTGTTCAATAATGAGCATCTCATCAATACAAAACTATCATTTTAATATCTTTGGGTAAATTCTAAGCCCTATTAGTGCACTGAAGATGATGTAAATATGTTTTTCATGATTGTATGTAGTTCGTGAGTACACTAAGATTCTATTAACAAAGAAAAAAAACTGATCTAGATATGGGTGGAATATATCGTTCATCAAGGCTATTGACATAGCCAGTGTGTTGTTCAATCCAAAAAACATTATTAGAAATTCATACAACCCATACCTTCTTGGAAAAGTTTTCTGGGATATGTCCAAAGGTCTCCCCCAAAACTGATAGTATCTGAATCTCAAATCAATCATAGAAAACACTGATTCATCTTTGATCTAGTTAAACATGTACTCAATTCTAGTAATAGGGAATCAGTTCTTGACTGATATATGGTTTGTATTTCTATAATAGACACATATCTTTAGTGATCTATCAAACTTTTTAAAAAAACATCCCAGGAGATAAAAAATGTGATTTTCTAGGATGTAAAAACCTTTTATGCTCCCATTTTTATAAGTAATCATTATGATCATGGAGCTATTATGACGTTATTCGATAAGGTGGAATGGAAACTGGCCCCATTCGTGGAAACAACACAAATGTGAACTCAACATCACTATCATGTGGTAAACCTGATCCTTCATTAGTTAACACATCCAAAAACTAGTTCACAACAAAAGGAATGACTGGAAAAACTTTTTCTGCATCATCCAACATAAGTTATTATACATCAGTTATGATTTTTCTTAAATAATGGTGTAGCGGCCCTATGTGGCATACTCGATTATCCCACCCACAAGGAAGGACATAAGTGATCCCATTGAGAGACGTGAGCATTTCCCGATGTTAGTAATAGTCGATATGGAATTGATATAACTCCAACCAACCCATCCACATGATTATGTCAAAATTCTACATTTCTAGGACAAAAAGATCCCAACAAAAAATATACAGACGAATATATAGAGCACAACACTTACAATGCATGCTGTTTTCAACTCATACCCCTATCTGAGTATCAGGAAACATTACCTCACATGAAGTCTCTACTATTAAGCCCAACATAACTACCAAATAATAAAAAATAAATGAATGCGTAGCACCTGTATCAAAAAATCTGTTGCATGTGTGGAAGCTATAAGAATCATAACTCAAACTGTAGGTGGTCATGTTTCACCACCATCAGGTGTAGCCTAAAATTCATGGAGATGATCTCGTTTATACCATGGAATACGGCCAAAGTACACTGCATTGCACTGCACTATTGGTAAGGAAGATGTTTCCTTGGAGTTCTTCATCCATCTCCCCTACCAGTACGACCCAGGGTGCTCAAACTACTAACCTGATATGAGGAATATGACCCCCAGCCTACTCCTGAAATATTCCTCTGACCTCCATAATTACTTGATTATAGTGGGATACGGAAAAACATATGTACGTGGCCTTACCTTTCACACACTTGACACATAATCTGTGGGAGGGGACACTAGTAACTCTTGCGTCCCAGCTTGGCATAGTGATTGATGATGTGCTGTCACTACCCTTTGAAGTTGACCCCCTATTTTGAAAACTTTTCATGCTTTCTCCTTGATGAAAATTCCCAAAACAATGCTTCCTACTATCATAATTAGCACCGATTCCTCTCTCAAATGAAACCACGACTATTGTACCTAAAACACCATTTAATCTCCCCTCCGAGATAAGGGATTCATCCACCACTTCAAAAAATCATTTTAGATGAAATATATTCACCTAAGACCAGATCTCATGTCTCAACCCTTCCTAGAAGAGTTTCTCTATAACTACCTCATGTACAGTCAACGTCTCAACAAAGCATCTAAAATAGGTGAAATGACTAGCATCGTCCATTACCAAAATTATCCCCTAGTTCAACGTTGTAAAATCTACAGCATTATCCTTCCTCAGTATTTATATGTAGATGTTCTCAAGAAACATCTCCAGAAAATCTTTCCACCTAATTACTTTAGTCTACTCCATCTGAACCATGATGTCCCACCAATAATTTTATTGACCTCTCATCATATAGGCTGATAACCTGACTCTCTTCTCGAGAGGAGTCTCAAGATGATCCATAATTATTATGATGAATTATATCTAAGACCCCACTTCATCTGGTATACCCTCAATAGTAAAGTCCGTAGGGTGGTGCAGGTGAATCTCTTTGGTTAGCTCAAACATACTCTGTTCATCCAACCCTAGTTCTCATTCCATCAATTTCATAAAACAAGAAATGTTATCATAGAACGTATCTTCAATATTTTACTATATCACCAGTTTTCCTCTCACTACTAGTAGAGGATTTTTCTTAGCAACATCCCCATGTATCCCAACAGGCACACATCTTCGAGAGGGAATTTATCTACAATTCCTAACATGATCTTTAGAATGCAATAATAATGATTTTACAAAATGAAAAAGATATAGGTAGGATAATCACATTCCACCAAACCAGTTTGTATATACTACCAAAATGATGCCACTCACATTCTGATCACTACCCTTCTCCATCTCTCTAATTGTCATGGATAAAAAGGTATCTAATTCACATGGTTACAAAATTTTTCATTTACTCTAATTAAAAACCATTTCCAAACAACAAATTATTCTTACTACAGATTAATCCAATTTTACTTCTTTATCAAGAACTATTTTAAAATTACTACTTGAAATTTTCAATTCCATTTTTACCCATTCACATCATCTTATTGGGAACAATTTCATTTCCTTTAAGAAAACATATCCATATTAACATTTATACACTCGGTACACATCCTGTTTGTGTGTTCTTACCATGATGCATTTCTGCTAAAAACATAGGAGACTAGAATGATTCTTGAATGCACAACCTCTTAACCTTATCGCCATGATAGAAATAACACAAGACTATCAAATCACATGACAATTGCATCACTCGATGGTGAAATATCATCAAATATAACGACAGTCAACTATGAACAATAATTTCCTCCTAGGGTGATTTGGGTTTTCCCTGAAACAATAGTCAGCTACACCCATGAACAAGATCATTACCAAGGACAAATAATTACTTAACCTATTTTCTAGCATCCCAAAAATGATAGAAATGGAAATTATATCCTCTGATACAACTTTATAATGTTCTAGACATCAGAGTCACTAATCCAATGACTTGAGTTGGGTCACCACATGACCTCAAGCACAGCTCCCCATAAACAAGAGTTTCCCGAGTAGCAGTGAAGGTCTAATTGGTCACATGGGGAGATGATACCCTCCTTACCAAATTATGCCACAACAGATAATAATTTAAATAATAGAAACAATAGGAAACAAACAATAACCTGTATAAATAACCAATTTCCAAAATAGGGTAATTCCATATACAACAGTAAATTTGTCATGACATCTTATGTTGTCATGTGAACAAAACCCCAAAAGAAATAAAAATAGTAGAATAACCAAAATGGTATGGACTCCAAGTATGTAACCTCACCCATACAAGTCCCACGCCCAACTTAACTCATTATCATAGGTCCCTTTCCCTTGTCCTGACCTGAAAGCATGAAATCTGCTCCGGTACCCAATGGTGGCCCGATTAGGGTGTGAGTATAACTCAGTAGGAAACCACTAACGGTGTCTAAAAAATATCCAACAAAAACAAATGGTTCATACAAGTGATAAATAAAGTTATGTAATGTTAAACAGTTCAACAGGTCATTCTAGACTATGTTCATTTAAAATAATACTACCATTGAATCTAGGTTCACTATTTAGTCACCCAATGATTAATCTACCATTTTAATGTGTTTAATGGATTATCTATGTTCAATGTTATCAAGAATATGGGAATAAAAATCATGTCCTATATCACTATGAATCACATTATAAAAACCTCATTATCCTCACCTTGAAGCCTCGGTCTGAGTGTAATGAATCCGTTGGGTGAAAAAAAATCTCAGTCCCCTTCCGTAACCCATGAATTTGGGGGTGCGGCTAGAACCTCAGTCCAACATCGACCTGTCGGTGAAGAACCTCTAGTCTATACCCCAATCTAACAATCCATGTGGACATGATTATTTATCATGCACCATAATTAACCACATCAAAACAATCCTAGACAACATCACTTACAATATCACAAAAAATTCCAATAATTGGGAGATTAACATTTTACCTCAATCCATTAACACATTCATCATTTATATTAGTTATCCCTTTAACCAGATTTGAATTTCCCATGCCTATCTCACTAAAAATATTCACATGTAAAAATGATTCCTTATAATATTTCAATTATTCCCATTTAACCCATTGAAATGTCAACCGAACAATCCCTTATACATCAACCACATTAGACACAACTAGACACCATCCATTACAACTCATTACATTAAACAATTTTCCAACTCATTAAGACTCAATTATTATGAGTCAATTTCAAACCATACATTTCTGTTATCCCAATCGAGAGGGATATCACAACCCATGGGTGGCCCTAATTTTATCAACTCATCCTCCCTACATATCAAGGGGATCAAGATGGGTTCAATTAATTTTTTTGAAACCAAATACATCACATCACATCGAAGGAAACAAGAAATCCTCAAAGAAGGAAATAATAAAGAACATACATGCACAAATATACAAAAAACAAGGGATATTATTATTAGAACACATACCTTGAATTTGTTGGCGTACTCACTCCCTATCGAGGCTATAGATCCTAAATCAACCACCCTATGAAGCTTCAACATAAATCTCACCATAAAGAAGGGGTTTTAGAGCATTATAAGTAGAAGGAAAATGGTATGAATCCTATCCCATAATGAGAAAAAAGGATGGGATTATACATTCCTAGATGTTCAATCCGCAATCAATGTCACTCCAAATGACATAGGATTGATGGAGAATCACCCTTGAGAGAC
This sequence comes from Viscum album, assembly GCA_963277665.1. Taxonomy (NCBI): domain Eukaryota; kingdom Viridiplantae; phylum Streptophyta; class Magnoliopsida; order Santalales; family Viscaceae; genus Viscum; species Viscum album. Next base: position 1,806,714,145 of record OY728156.1, read on the forward strand.
CATGGGATCTTTGGTTCATTTATAGGGTTTCATGAATAATGGAGGAGAAAAGTCCCAAGTTGGTACACATTTCCTCGTAATGTAATTTTTTTTAATTTCTAAATGTTTTTGGGACTCACTATGTTCTGTGATTTCCACACGGTTTGCACTTACCGCGTGTAAATAGTGTATCATTCCCAGAACCACCTTTTTCTTCTTCTTTCATGACCCGAAACCACAGAACACCCCTGATGCATCACATGAACATTGAAAAACACCAATTAAACCAAAATAAATATCATAAACTGAAACACAAGAAAACACATACCTTAAGGGACATTAGAGATCTTACATATGCACTGATCCATGAGGTTTTGTCTATAAGATTTTGTTGCGCCAATTATTTTTAATCATTTTTTTCATGGTATGTTTTATTTTATTATAGATAGTCTATGTATTGCTTTGTTTTAATAATTAATTGAATTTTTTAGTAATATATGAGATATGTTTCACTATGATGATGGGAATTCTGTTGTGGTAATTTTCTAGGGTTGTTTGAGATTGATTGTAGGAGGGTAAGGTTTGTGAGATGATTTTGGGTTTTTAACCATTATGATTGGGTTGAATATATTTCACCATTTCCCAATTTGTTTAAATTCATTTTAAAATGATTTAATCCACTAATATTGTTTTGGGATCACATTATGAATCTTAGATTAACCATCATTGTGTTGTGACCATATTCATTGCATCTTGATGTTATTGCCTTTAAATTTACATTTAAATTATATTTATCTATCACAGTCACATACAAAAATTTTACTCAAATAAAATAATAGGAACTTTTTAAATCATTTGTGATTAAATTTTGTTGGAATTATGTTTCTATTGATCTTTTTCTTGGATTGATTGAGATCAAATTACCTAGGGTATGATTTTTACCTATTATATTCATTCCATCTGGTACTGTCTATTCTTAGAGATCAAAGAAGAGTGGTACTATTTTTTTGTTAGTGTTTAGATGTGTTTTTTTGGGTTTTTGTTATATTTAGGCCTTGTGTTGAATCCCCAGGAGTTTAATAATGTTTGATCATCATTTTATATTCCTTATTTTATAGCATCCTTTGAATATTTTACTAAGGTATGGGATTAACAAATTATCCTTTATCTTACACTGTTTAAAAGGATTTATCAGGTATTAAATTTCAATGGTTGAATGGTTTCTATTTACTTATTAGGTTAATGAGTCATACCTATGTAATTTAATGGGGGTTATGTGTTGGGTAATGATTTATAGTTTTTTACTTATATATTTTTCACTATTTTATATTTATTGGAATTTCATGACTATCATAGAATTGTGATCTATTTTAATGTTATTCTTGAAGTTGTTATTTCTATATAAAACAAAGTTTTAATTGATAAACCATGTAAATAATTAATCTAGAGAGGATTATATAGAAATTTAGATTTATTTGGTGTAAATAAATACATTTAATGATTACTATAACACAAAATTACATTTATAAGAAATGTATGCCTATTATTTTTTTACTGTTATTTTATATTATTACGACTTATAATGTGTTGTTAATGGTGATGTAAATTTTTTCAGAATGTGGTGAAGTGGTGGACATGTTTTACTATGTGTTAGTTTCAAATATATAGTATAGTGTTAAAATATAAATTTAATAAGATTAATGTGGTATAAGAATTTGTTGATTTCATAAAATAAATAGAATGGTAACTGTGGTTGTTAATGGTTAGAAGTAATGATAATTATTGAAACATTAAATACTATCATGATAATGAATAATTATATGGGGAGTTAGTTTTCAGTATTGCATATTTTTTTAGAATGATTATTGTAAGTATGTTTCGTAGTGATGGTAGAACAGGTTGGTGAAAAATACAGATGAAGGATTGATTATTGTGGGTTGTAGCAGTGTCTCTTTAATTGTATAAATTATGTTTAGTAGTTTTATATTTTATATTCTAGATATTTTCATTATTATTATTTTAAAAATACAACCCAATTCAGGTAACATTACAAACACCCATAAGGTTATTTACGTTATAGTTGTTTCCCCCAACACGTAGGTTATACATGAAACATGTGGAGGAGTACTCCCTCTTCCCTAATCTCTCTTCCAAATATTGTATGGACTATAGTCAATCAATGTAACAATATACATACACATGATTAAATTTCAATATTTTGCATGTTTATGAACTAACAACAATGATTGTAATATTAAATTGTTATGATTTGGGTGTATAGTTTGGTCGTACATGAAAGGAGGAATGAACGACGGTGGATTATTTCATTTTACACACCATATAGGCTTATAAGTTAATTTTATGTAGTTTTTATGTTATTAAAATGGATATAAATATATATATATATATATATATATGATATTTTTATGATATGTTGTTATGGTTTTGGTTGTAAAAATATATAATTCTGTTATAATAATACTATGTGTATATATATATGGGGTGATAGCACATGATATAAGATTTTAGGGCATAGGGGAGTGCTTTTATCCGAGGAAGTAGTATTGGGTTACCTTATTATTATATATTAGTTTAGTTTCTATGTTACTATATTTGGTGTGATACTTCTAGGGAAATACATTGTGAGGATGGATGGTTGTTGATTTGTTTTAGGTAATGGGTCATTTTAGCTATTTGTTCATAAAGGCCTTATATAGTGTTATCTATGTTTATATATTGATGTTTGAGGATGATCCTATAATATTTTCCATTATGGTATCCCATTTACACCAAAACACACAGAAACATAGATATATATTTTTGATAAAAACGAGGATAGATATAGTGATCAGGTAGGACAATACTAGATCATGGTGATTGTTGGAGTTCATAGGTGTTCTTGGAGTTACTACCATATTATTGTTTTTTAATATTTCCTTATAGAGACCATGGTTATATATAATATAAAATAAATTTTTGTATCGGCTTAATTTATTGATGTGGATTTAATATATTTATCTATTTATGTTCTTTATATTTATAAGGGTAATGAATTTTATTTTACATAATTCAAACCCCAAATTCTTGTTTCATCCCCATAACCTATTAATGGATGGATTCACGGGTAAAAATTATATTCAATAATTAGATAAGAGGGGTTCTTGAGGGAGGAGTTAATGAAAGTGTGTTATTATGGGTATATATGAGAGTATGGATGAATTTTCATGTTAGACACTGGTGGGGAATACATTGGTATATCAGAGAAATAATATCAATAAAACCTAATGTGTGATATAATTGAGGGATACCATCTTGGTCATAGGTGACTAGAGTCTCTCATGATCTTATTTAAGGACCATAATATTATTAATCATTAAATGTGAGATTACGATTATTATGGTTTATAAACCTAATTTTTTTTAACAATTAGTCTTTATTAAAACTATGTTTGAATTACGATTAATTTATGGAAATTTAATTGAATTTTGTTAATTTTTTTTACATAATTCAATATTCATATATTAAGATGAATTTTTATTTTCATATAAATTTTAGGTGAGATATATAAAAATGTGGATTATGTGGGCAATGTAAAACAATATTCATTGGTAAACTATAATATGGTTGATCATGGAGAGGTTGAGTCAGGGAAGATGATGCTATTTGAGTTGTAATATAATAGATTGCTGAAATATGTAGGGATTATCTTCAATCAAAAGGGAAATAGATAATTGGATAATCATGATATCAATTTCAATTTAATGCATGTATAGAAGGATTAATGAATTACATTAATATAATTATATTAACGTGTTATTATCATTAATGTTTGTTGATGTTTATTGGAGAGCTTGGGGATTTTGAAACATGTTTGGATGATTCTGGAAGTAGTTTCACATGTTGTTCCATTAATGAGTAATGCATTCTATTAGTGCTAATGGTTATCAACTATTTAAAAAGAGTTTATGAGTGTGTAGAATATTGGAGTTTATATTATGAATAATCTCTATTATAACCAAGATATTTCTCATATCATGATGGCTAATGAGTGAAATTTGAAAGAGGCACCATTCCTAGTGATCCATCACCATGTCACACCTTCTACATTATTGATGTACCTTGAGGTGATGGAGAAGGATTAAGTGACAGAGAACATTCTTGAATCAGATCATTTAACTCATGAAAAGATCCTTTAAACCATTATAAGGAATTGATATTGAGATATAATGTTATTTATTTGTTGCTTTTCAAGGGATTGATTGTTATTTAATAAGACACAACCTTTCTCTTCTTATTTATTTAGATGTTCCAATTATTATATCCCTGATGTGAGTTCTCACATAGTGGTTTTTTTGTGGTAATTATAATCATTTAATCCAATGATAGATTAATATCGTTTTTTAGTATGGGGATGTTAGTAAATTTACTGTTAAACAATTTTAATATTTTCCACAATGGTTTTATCAGTCACATAAGGGACTATTGGATTTGGATAAAAAGATATGATATGAATATGGTAGAGAGTATCCCATTTATATTATCCATTTTCATGTATATAGAACTTATCATGGTCATAGAGGTGGTTATAATTAAGAAAAATGAGGTAAATGATTATGGCATTGTCAGTTTCATTCCATTGGGTTCCAAAGACCATCAAGGCTAGAGAATTTTGGAGGCTTCACATTCGTATCATCCAGCATGTCCAATATTTTATTTTATTTTGGAACCTTTCACTATGTTATTCTACCTTCTTAAACAATGATTTGGGAAATAAGTTTGAGAGGCCTCTAGTTCCATTGATTAAAACTAACCCATTTTGAGGTCAGTTCTATTTACATGAGGCGTGTCATGTTTTTGATATTATGATTGGGTAACATCTATCATTTAGAATTTGTTTATTTTTTAAATATAACTATACTATGAAACACTATAAAAAGTTTAATTATATTCAATATGATCTATTATATTTTTTTTTGAAAAGAAATCAATTTTATTTTATATAGAATGTGATCACATAGTCATCATCGGAATGTGGGGCCATTAAATGGATCATAAGAATGTTGAGAATTATCATCATAGCCAATATATTTGATTTTAGTTTCATATGAGGTTCAAGAGAGAATGTTCCCATGAGTTAAAATTTAGGGAACTAATGATTTTATCTAGGATGTTATATCCCTTCCTTCTCAATGAGATATTGAGTTCATGAAAAAGTTTTCACTAAGTGATTCTCCCATTTTGATCACTCACTATCAAATAGAACCATTATATTTGTATGAGATATAGGTCCATTCATGATCCATGTGATGTTATTAATTTATCTAGGATTGGAAAAAATTATAAATTTATATTAACCTAGATATTAATAGCTAAAATGGAGAAACATAGCAGAAGTATGGGGTCAGATAAACATTAAGAAGGGAACACATCGATTAGAAGTAATGTCTAAAGATTAATCCATTCCAGTCATAGTTTTATTTAAGTAAACATATGATGAAAATAAAAATAATGTGATTGAAATTTGAATAAAATAGAGGGGAATACATTTAAAAGAGTGTTTTTTCTAAATAAATTAATACATGTTCACATAAAAACAATTATATGAAATATCTCCCAAAAAATAATTTCATTGTTAGAAAAAAATTTCATTACATATTAATCTTTCAAATAATCCCAATTTATATGGGTCAGATGATTCAAAATATAAAAATCAAATTAATTGAATATTACTAAAAGTTGATGGGTAATTACATTAAATGGTTATGAATAAATCATCTTAATCAATAAGGGTTTCATTAATTATTGAAAACATATAGTCAATGATTCAATTACAAATAACATAGATTTATAGGAACAACATGATACAATAATATAAAATCTTATTTGTTTGAAAATGTATATTGAATAATGATGGTACACACCCCATTAAACTGATTCCTCTCTACCCAATGGGTTTTTTCTTACCATCATTAGATGATCTAAAATAAATGTTGACAAGTCAATTATAAAGAGAATATGAAAGAACTAATTAGAATGGAATGAAGAAAATAAATAGATTATAATTAAAATAGAAATAGTTATATTATTACATTATGTAATGAATAAAATAACATAAACAAAAAAAACAAGTCTTCATTGAAATATAGAATAGAACACTGCAAGATCTTTTTGACAGTCGATCCTCTCTATGCCTAGATTTTAATCCTATAAATATTGGAAGATTCCCATATAAATCATCCCATATATCCTTATCCATATTCATATGGTCAAATATTTCATTTAATATCTATTTTGGTTGAATTGTATATGAAAATATCATAAAATACATATTAAAAATCCGAAATTTTTCTACTATTTTACATTTTACAAATCTTGTAACATGTTTACATGATTTATATCTTCTACTTATAGTGCCAACATTTTTGAGGATTCTGAATTTTTACACATCGTGTTATACGTATAGAAGTCGTGTATCTGTGTCTCCCAATGTTGAAAACACAATTATTTCTTAATAATTTAAATTTGTACATTTTATGTGTTCCATGATCTTTTCTTCAAATTTTGTTTCATGGTACAATGTTTTCCTTGGTATTTCTCCACATTTCAGTTATGGATACGAATTCATAGAAAACAAATATCATAGAATCATATCATATTAAATAATTTAAAATCAAATGAATTCATATAAAACCCCTCCAATTTATGTATATAAAATAGATATATCAAATACCCCCATATTTAAATCAATTATCACCCTCAATCAAAACCTCAACATTGAAAGCCCAACGATCCATACATCCAAACAATACATTTAATATTATGATTCTCCTAAAAATGTTATAAATATAGATTCTAAAACCATAACAAAGACCTAAGAATTAAATGAAAAATCATTCCTCATTTATAAATTTCAATTCAAGACATTAATAAATGTTCATACACTATTTTAGACCATTAATAAACTCCCATTCCATTTATTATTCACCTCAGCATTTTTTCCACTAATCACTGATGGGTCAATTTTATTTTGAGTTATAACCATACCATAAAAAAATGATCCTAACCATAGGATTTCATTAAATCTTATTTATCCATAGTATAAGGAAATGTACTACAATTAATCATGATGTCTTTGAAATTAGGATCAAATGAATTTTTGGCTAAGGGTGTGATGATATAAATTTTTAAACTAATGTATTTCTCAATTTAGATGTTAAAAACTATTATATAATTTATGATAGTAAGAAGACAATATTAGTGAAATTATCCTCACTTATATTTAATTCCATCTCACACACCCCCAAATCATAAAATGATGGCTCACAGACAAAGTAATAACAATGATAGATAACCCACTCTTGATTTTTTTTCTAAAATTCATCATTGTAATAAAACCCAGATCTATTATCAAACCAAATATGATAAAAATCATTGGATCAAAAAATTTTCCCAATCCACAACCCATTTTTTCATTTTTCTTCCCTTATCTACCATGTGGATAAGTTTCGCATCCATCACCTAAACACATATGATTGTAAGATCATTGGTACACAAATAGTGATTCCTTACCCACACAATAAACAACCCATTTTTTATTTATTTTATTTCAATAAAAAATGGGATATAAAATGGAATATAAGGAATAAGCATATTAAAAATCCCCAAAATCCCATAGAAAAAACCTATTGTCTTCTATAATGATATAGCATCCTATAACAATAATAAAAATCCCTCTCCCATTGTTATTCAATTGAATATCATGAAAAATACAATGTGATGGGTATGAAAAGAAATTATAGCATGAAACATAGCTAAATATTAATAAGGTCATCCAAGGATTTCATATGATTAAGGTAGGATAAATGTATTGGTGGGTCTTAGGATAATAGGGGTCATCAATAAAATGACTTGATCGTTTTAATAGATAATTTTTCAGTTTTAAATTTGACCAATTAATATTTCTAGTTCTAAGAGGTTTATATATCCATAGTTTCAATGAATAAATATTCTTAGAAAAATTAGATATATTTGTTCCTGAATCCTCTCAGGAATGATAATAAAATATATGTCAATATAGTCATGGAAAAAACATAGACAATTAGTTTACTTAAATCATGTTTCCAAGAATCAACATCATGGAATTAAGTTATAAAAGTAACCATTTTTATGAAATTAAAAATTAACTTAAAAAAATTGACATTTAGGACTTACATATATATCATTTCCATTTATGGGTATTATATTTAAAATTTTTATGAAATATCAAAATACTTTTTCTCAGGGCTGACGTCTCCTAGATGTGTGATTAAAAAAAATTCATTCAATTTAGTTCATGAAATAATTCAATTTATTTGTTTTCATAAAATCATGTTGCAACCCAAAAATTAGAATTAGAAAATATAAAAAAGAAAAAACAAAACTTGTATTCTGTTGGTGCTTCTAGATGAGCTACTCAGGTTATGTTAGACTAGGTTCACAATATGAACTATATTTACACAACGTGTGTTAAAATCATGAAATTAGATTTTCCTATTTTAAACTCTTAAATCACTTCATGATTATTCCTTCTTGATCCCTAAAAGATAAAAATAAAAAATAATGGTACCTTCAATATAAAATTTAAAATATTTAGATTAATCATGTTATGAGATCCAACATGGGGAGATTTATTCAAAATAAAAAATAAATAACTCTTTGTCATGAAACGAAATGTCAAAATCTAGGTTTCCTTCAGTTAGCACTACATAACTATTTTTACATAGAACTATTATTTTGGTTAGCTTATTGGATCATTAAATAGATCTAACCATCTTGTATTTAAATAATTATGGAATAGTTGTTAACCTAATATAGTATTTCAGTTCATAATCCATTAATTATTCATGATTGATGGTTGGAATTAATTTGTTGTCACATGTAATGAAAATAATAGGAAATCTAAATCTGAAAATAGTTTTTACATTGGTTTCTCCACCAAAATATCATCCATATTTTCATTTTTCTACACACCTTTAATTAATAGTTTAATTGATACATCTATTTCTCCTCATCTTATATAATGTTCAATAGGAAGTCCCATTAATAGTCGTTATTAACAATAATATTGTGGTTCATGTCTATTTTCTCATTTTCCTATTCCTTTAATTTTTCTTCTTTATTCATAATTTTAATCAATTTAACCAATTTAATGTAATTATCCACTTCCTCTTCATCCATCCAATCAAATATTTCAATCATATTTCTTTACTCTTCTTCTGACATTAGAAAAATGTATTTTTGTTTTGCATAATTGTATTTTTGTATGTGAATAAGTGATAACCGTGTTCAACTATTTCTTATAAATCCATTCCATCATCTATTTAGATATTTTTAACATGTTATAAGTAATTATATTTCTTTCCAGCCTCTGATTTTTCATCGTTTTATGTTTCTGCATTATTTACTTCCTCCATATCTTAATATTCATCATCTAAAAACAACCTATGAAAACATTAGATTATAATCGTATATTACATTATAGGTTGTTTAAAATTATAATAACATGAGAAAATTTGGTAATAAATTATCCATGTTTATTGAGTAGGGATTCACTATTATCCATCCACTCTTCCAAAATAATAAATAACTTGTTGAGAAATGTGGCTTGTCTCACATAATAGTTCTTCTCATATGGTTATAGAAATGAGTTATCTTCTAAAATGTACTAATATTGAGATTGTTTTTTTCAATAGCATGTACTTCCTCCAACTCTTGATATTTATATTATTCAAATGAACTTTTACATACATTAGAATCTTTTAGAAGGACAATAAAAAAATAATTAAAAGTTAACATGATTTTGACAAGTTTAGTAGTGAGTTATACATGAACGATGAGTTTAGCCTTGTTATAGTTCATCCTATTTTTCATAATTTCAATGCACTGAGTCACAAATCTAGTTATACTTTATTCAAGATGTTTCTCTTGAGTACGATTAATGTTGGAGTTATCATCAGTGTACTACTCAGCCCCACAATGGTCTTGGAAGATTTGATATTCATGAGCTCTGCTAGTAGACTAGTAGCAGGTGTCACCCAAATGATGAGTTCAGAATCCAACGTATCCTGAGGAATATGAATCACCAAAACTTTTTTCTTGATAGGACCACCCAAAAAAATTTAATAATTTTCATGTGGTTGGATAATCCTAAAAATAATTTGTTTTCTATGATGGTGTGGGATAATAATAGGTCATCTAAAAACCCATCATGCACACCAAAAGAATCTACAAAAATTATAATATATGATAATAAAATAATACACAAAATTGACTAGAAAATAAATTAAATATACTAATATTAGTAAATATAAATAAGATAAACAAATAAATTGACCTAATTAGTTGGTCTTGAGTCATCTTTAATGCTCTACTACTCCTGAAAAATGGAAAAACAATTTATGTGCCAAGATAATTTGATAATATCTCCAATCATGGATCAAATTAGAAATTTATATTATCTCAAAATGTATAAGTTACAATGGTGATGTAATGATTATGCTTGGGTTCAAATACCAAAAGAAAAGGGAAGTCATCTATGTCAACAATAGGATACATGTTAGATCATTCAAATTTTAGTTTTTTATATTAAACTAATGTTAAAAATTAAAATAAATGAATTAAAAAAAGATAGGGAACCAGTTTCTAGGGATTAATTTTCTAAAAAAATTATTCAAATTCACGTGTAGAACAATTATATTATATACCTACACAACCAAATAATTTAAATAATAGATAAATGGTCAGTACCTATCAAAATGTTATAGAATCCCAATTCATACTGGATAGATGAATCAAATGAGATAATGTTCATTGACAGAATTTTGCTGATATAAAAAGTTTAATTCCATTAAAGTTTTAGTAATAAATCATACCAATCATAGTGGGGTTCGTTCATTATTGAAAAAAAAATTGTCAATGATTTATTTAAAAATAAAATATACATGTATGAACAACATTATATGATCACATTAAATTATCTTTTTGAGAAAAGGTAAGTCTAACTATGATGGTACCCACCCCAATTAACTAATTCTCCTCACCCTTGTAGGTTTTAGCTAACTGTCATCATGTGATAACCAATGATGGTTAAATCTCTTACAACCTGAACCATGTCAGGCTCCATCCACAACTACCTCAAACCCACCTCTATAGTCTAGGGGGTGTCCTCAAGCACAAAAGGCAAAAAAACACATGGAGGCCTTTTACAATGAACCCACAAAGAAACACAACCAAGTCAAAGAAAAAAGTGACAACTGAAAAGAAAACTCGATACAAAACTGCTATATATATATTGAATAGACATAAATTCACCACTAATTAGTATATGTATAGAAAATTTAAATGAATGTGAAAGGGTAAAATTAACCACCCAATCAGAAAAGTGTCAGAACCAGACGACAACCAGAAAAGTAAAACAACTAAGAGATTCATTATCCTATACCCAATTATACTACCACCATATGCAGTCCAAGAACCTATATCCCTAATCACCTCTGTTGTCAAGATCAACATGTTAATTTATTTCATATGGTACAATATGTGAGAAATTCCCATGTAGGGGTGAGTATGAAAATACTTTGTAGGAAACCACGAAAAGGAGAAGGGGGAGAAGTAAGAGATATATTGAATAAGAAATCATTAGATAAAACTTGATGAAGAAAAGTGGGTATAGATTATCCAAATAATAGAGTGAAGTATGATCATCCAGACACAAGAAGCTAAAAATTGTGAGAAGATAAACTTTTTATGGAGTGTTAACTACCTATATTAGGATATTAGACTCATCCAACAATAAAAAGGTAGACAATGAATGAACGTGGCATACCCTCGGTTTCTTCGTCTCTCATGGAATGATATTATCCTAAACCCAAAGTGTAGGTACTAGAAATTGGTTATATATAAATATGACCAGTAAAATAATTCCAAATGAGAGAGAGTAAGGGGATATCCATCTCATAGCTCAGATCATGAAAATGGTTTCCAACCATTCCAGGATTAACAACCAATGATGCCTAACATCACACATGTCTGCCCTTCACACGTAATTCAAAAGGACATGATCAGTAGACCTTGATATTATCCGCTATGGGTAGCACTAAATCGCCCACATAGTTTTAGGTTTCATATCAAGGAAGCATCTTGGTGGGGAATGAATATATTTATCTCATGAGTCTAAAGGTATGTAAAAACATGTCTCTTCACTAATCATCACAGTAAAAAGGTCTGGCCTCAAGGATGAGGATGCATGACCAACCCTGTTGAAGGGTTCCCCTCTAGTGTCCTCTAGGAAGCATGCCCATCCCGATTGGAGGGTTCCACTATAGTGTCATCGAGGACCCATGATCATCCTTACTAGAGGGTTCCACTCTACATAATTAAATTACCCATTCCTATTATGTATATAGGTCTCCACTATAGTATCATCGATGACCCATGCCCAATAGGATAGTGGGTTCCATGTAGAATATGACGAGGCCCATGCCCATCCGGACTAGAGGGTTCCACTCTACTATTATCCATGTCCCATGCTGATATCAACTAGAAGTTTACACTAGAAATTGGTCAATTACCCATTCCATTACAAATAGGGGGGATAAACTCTAAAGATTGTTGATGAACCATGCACATCCCGGCTAGAGGGTTACACTCGGACATGATTTCAGAACTACCCTATCCATCTGTGTTGAATGGTAGCCCACAAATGTAATCTAAGAATGCCACTACCTAGCCAATATAGAGGGTATTATCATATATATCATATGTCATCAAATTTCCACTACTTTTTTCAATCATCACTTATAAAGGGATAACGTACCTAACATCATGCATCGCCTCAAATATGCATCACACACAGAACATCTCATATGGTATCTTGAAAGCCACTATAGAGGACATGATCATGTTCTAAATGGAAATTATCTCAGTATATTCTAATAGAAAGACAAAATATTATTCCAAAATAAGGAGATATGAGAGATAATATTAATCATGTGGTACAAGATGTGTTTGGGACCCACAAGACATGTGACACCACCACATTGTATTGTCATGTATCAAGCTAAAATCAGCTACAAACAATGAATTGGTCCCTCTAGGAATTCCATTGTACTTCTAGAGAACATGGAACATTAGGGAAAACGTAAAATTAACACATGATTATCATCCTTGGAATGAAGGGAAAAATGTAATTTTTACTTACATGCATCCTCATACAACCCATGATAACCAAACAGATCACACCATTGTTCTTTGTATGGAAAACCACAAAGGTTCAATTATTCATTATATCTAATCATACACCCGGTGAACAAGGTAAATCTATCATTATCGTATATGAATGGTGATCCATGTGGCATGCACCTCAATCCCGAAACACATCATATAGATCACACTATTGCGATCTTAATGGAGAAACACAAGATATGATATATTCATTCATCCAAAATGAACACATTTTAAAAAATAACATTTAACCAAACTTTCCCAATCCGGGCCTCATGTGCCCCACACCTAAATTTTGTTTTATGTTCTTGAAATTAGTCTTGAATGATCCGTCTAAATTTTAGGGTCATGAGGCTGATAATAGTTTGTTGGTTGAACATCATATGAAGAGTTAATGGAAGGAAAATGTTATAATAATAATAATAATAATAATAATAATAATAAACATATATTTAATTTTTTTGTGCATTTCGGGGGCCTGAGACACAAGACAGAAATAAAAAACTTCTCAAACCAACCTCAAACGATTCGTCTCAATGATAGGAATGTGTGGCCACAAAAAGTGAATAAAACTAATGCATAGTTTCTAAAATATTGAAGTTTAAAGGCTCACTCAAAGATCTAGCCACTCCTACTAGAACAACCTACCCTAGATAGCCCATAGCCAACTGGACCAACCACCTCGGCCTGACTCACTTCAATAGCCCATGACCTATCCACCTCAACCTGCGACCCTCCTATGTGCTTCGGCCACCTCTATATGCTCCATCATGGCTAGTCGTGGGTACCACCATGGTAACCCCATAGCCCCCACTCATCATACATCCCACACAATATGTCTTATGTAGTCGCCTCTAACCATTTCTTGTAGCCCTCACCACCACCTCCTATGGACCACTAGTACCACCCCTATTGATAGAAAATTGATATGAGGTATTGTACGAGATCATTGGGTTCTAATATACATAGTTATAGCCTCCACTCAAAGAATATTCACTATCTTGACATGGTAAAAAGAAGGTAGTTTCTTCGGATAACCTCTAAGACTCCTCCAATGTCCAAAACTCAAAATCATCATAGATCTAAAATCCATGGATCACGACCATCAAAAAATTGTGCTTCGCTCAAATATTGAATTTTGTTTTGACATTTTTAATGGTTTATGAAAGAATAACCTAATTAACAGATGTTGAATAGAAAAACAACTGATTTGGAATTGAAACGGATGATGACCGATTTAGTATGTACATCAACATATGTTTTCAATGAAGTGAAAACAATTAAGATTTAATTATGATATCCAAAGCATCAACAATGGAAAAAATATAAACGAATAATACTAAATGAAATTTGTATCTGTCATTTAATTCTATATGTTTTGATCTGCTCGTATCTATAAATTCATCATGATCAAAATATAATTCATCATCAAATCACCAGCAGAAGGAGGTGATCGAACTCTATTGGCCATGTGAGGAAATGAGACAAACCCTTTATAATTTCCTTAAACTGTTATTTATAGGAAACCACCAGTGGTCATAGAATATGAACCTCCTGCTTCTCTAACATTAGGTCATACATAGGTAATACATCGTGCTACATACTCAATGGAAGACTTGTATTTCCATCTAATTCCCCATTCAAAATTTATTTTAATTGATATCCAAGATAAAATTATTTTATTTAATAATTTTATTTATTTTTTCTCCCTCCATGGATTCTTTAGGAGATCAGCGCTGACCAATCATATGTACTACCTTGGGTAAAATCCATGCTATAGACTCAACCGTGGCCTCATATTTCTGATATGAGATACAGTTTTAGTGATATCTTATTTCTATCATGTGCATAATATAGAATATACATCATATTCTTGTAAACATATTATTGGAACTTTGGGCCAAAGAATTGCATGCCAAATCAACGCATGGATCTGGTAATATATTTATAAATATTCCAAAGTCAGAAAATCAAAAATAAGGTCTATAAATATTTCCCTCATTCAAATTTTTCTTCAATAAAAAACCAAAACTTGGGAAAAAACTCAGTATAATGAGCCAACACATTGATCTCTTATTCATATAGAAAACACCTGCACGTTTCTATGATTTTATAGAACAAAAACCAAAAGGATGGTCTTTCATTTTATGGTATACTCATGACGATGATGTGTGTAGGATCATGCATTTATCTCCTCAGCTGTGACACATGGAAAATTTCGTGCACTTTCTCCAACTATGGGGGTTGGAAGTGGTTGTAGGTGACCTTGCTATCCCTCAACACTATCTCTAATGGCCCAATTAAACCAAGGGATAGCTTGCCTCTCCATCTAAAAACCAACACAAAAGCCATATTCATAACCTCTAACACATGGGTAGTGTTCTTGGTCTTCCAATAGGTCTAGGGGGAAAAGTTTGTACTCTTCTGTTGTTGGGTCCCTTGTGCCTCTCGTAGGCCTCTAAAAAATCGTGACAAAAAAACAACCATCATGATCAGAGACAATCATCAAGTGTTCCCAGTGATGCTAGATGAACTATCCTATGTACAAATTCCATAAACACGTCATTAAACTCCACTGCCTAATAGAAAGGAAGTGAGCCTACTTCCTGAGTTGGTCTACTATTACCTGGATGGATTCATTGACCTTTGTTGTGTTTGGATACCCTGTGAAAACATTCATGGATATAATTTCCCATTTCAACTATGGGATTTTAAGAGGATGCAAAAACCCATTGGAACATAGTTCTTAGATATCACCAGTGATAGTTGAGGAATCGTGAGAAAAAAATCAAATACTCTTAGTCTCATGTCGGTCCTCCAAAACTGCTACTGATGGGTACATTCTTCCCACAATAAGAGGAACAGTTAAGGGATAAGTGTAGAACTCTCGCATCACCTCCTTCCACATTGAAACTAGAACTACTACTTACCCATGATCAAGATCTCATGAATACCCCCTACAAGATATCAACATAGTGCATCACTTATGTATATTTGAGTTACAATATATGTCACAATCGATGCCTTTTTACTAGGACCCCCCACACGCTCGAGAATCATAGGGGTCAACACCATTGACTGTAGAAAAATTATACCCTCCTACTACACTATGGTTAGATAAAGGGGGAATAACTACTCTGAAACATTCCAAACTAGTTGATCTTGAGACATCCTACTGTTTTCATTTGGTACATTGTTTCACATTCCCAGAGTATGGAGTTTCTCGATGTCAAATTCCTATTGTAATTTCAACTTGAATCACTAACTCAGGTCCATGTATCTCTGAGTGAATATGTACCTGGGACTCTGATGGTCTATGCAAACCACAATGTTCTCTCCTAGAAGGTAGTGTCTCTAAATAATCAACTAGAAGACTACTACTTCCCGCACTATGTAGTGAGTCACATATTTATGTTTATTGGGTCTCTATCAACTCAACCGATACTTGATTACTATCATATCAAGGTTGACATTGAGAACCCAAAGGTACAAATGAAAATATAAAGTGAGTAAACTTATAGACCTGTAAGAATCTAGAAACCAAAAGTACGTGGCATACATCATGTGTATTCTCTTATTACCAATGGAGGGTAACCCAATCCAGACAACCCTCCACCCAAACTATTGAAATTCTAAGAAAAATGATATAATGAAAAATGAGACACTGAAAATGGAATGAAATTTTCTAACACACCACTAAAAATCCCCACCATGAACGCACAAGTCAAAGGGACCCAACAACAACACCTTGATACTATCATATTTTTGAAACAATGATTCATCATCATGGTTTTGATCCTGTTAAAAAATGAATTTGGGTGGGGAAAGGACACATCTTCATAAATTATTCAAATCTATGATGAGAAACACCGAAATGTGGTTACAACAAAGCTCCACATCAACATAGTAAATCCAAAAAAAGAAGTAGGAATGGAAGGGTACCCCAGTAGTGTCTAAAAATTTATACTACAATAAGTTGGAAAGACATATGATGTACCTCTTAT
Organism: Viscum album; assembly: GCA_963277665.1. NCBI lineage: Eukaryota > Viridiplantae > Streptophyta > Magnoliopsida > Santalales > Viscaceae > Viscum > Viscum album. The sequence continues at coordinate 1,806,731,388 of OY728156.1, forward strand.
CTTATCGTGCGCTCCCTGATCGTAAACATGCATAAGATACGCCTAACCGTGGCCCCAACCACTAGATCCCTATGTCTGACATGGTCTACCTAGTGGTGGTGGAAGGACATCATAACATCTTCCACAAACCACATTTCTTCTTTATACCCTTCCAGAATGTCCACCCTAGGTACCACCCTGTCCTCACCTAGGAGATCCCTAATCATGACACAATCTCTACCCTAGAAGTCCATCTACTATCCATCAAAGATGGTCAAAAAATCTGGTCGGGTATTTTCATACCATGTGACCTCTCCTGACACAAGCATTACAATGACCCTAATTAGTCTATCCCAATCCACTACATTATCATAGACCAATTATTGATTCTGATCAAGGGTAGCCATCCGTTGTCGAGGCCCTATCAATTGATTTCTGTTAGATATGAGAGATGTCTCAACACTATCACACCCACCTCTTAAATTAGATTACTGGTACCCCTATGAGTGAAATATCTATATCAACAGTACCTACTCCAGAACCCTAGTATAGGAGGGGATTCATAAGGGTACTATGGTGGATCAGATATCCCTATATAGTCCATACTAAATAATCCTTGATCAGAAGTAGTCATCATGGATCACATCCAGAGAGTAGTGTGTGTGGTCTTTGAACATATTTTTATAATCATACACCATCATCTCTACCTGTTGGAGCTCCAAAATATCCCTGATAATGAATGGAGCATAAGTAGGAGAGGTCATAATCCTCATGGAATAGCTGCTGGAAGTCATACCATGAGTGTACAAACTCATAATGAATCTATGTAACTAGTGTCTACCAATGCCCAAATATTTCATGGAAAAGAACCTCTACCAATGCCACCATATAATCTGTTGGTGTTTGAATAATATTGAATAGATGGACCATAAAATCAATCCAATTCTCTTCTTCTTGAGAACTTGGTTTATCTCGTAACCTTTGTGTTCTTTGGAACTGGAAGTCGTGGAGTGCGCTAAGACTTTGCACGACCTCATACTTATATGTTGGAAATAACCGTTTCCCCATATGTGGAGGTGATGTTACCTTTCCACCTAGAGGAAGGGGGATCGTATGTTGGATCCCGAAAAAAGGCCACATCACTCATGGAATCGTTGTCACAAACTAGTTATAGAATCCTGGGCAGATGTCATCATAGAGTCATCTAGAATGTTATCAAGGAATACAACGTCGGATGAGAATATATATACATACATACATACATACAGACATACATACATACATACATACATACATACATACATACATACATACATACATACATACATACATACATACATACATACATACATACATACATACATACATACATACATACATACATACAAACATACATACATACATACATACACACACACACACACACATACATACATACATACATACATACATACATACATACATACATACATACATACATACATACATACATACATACATACATACATACATACATACATATATATATATATATATAAATATATATATCCACAACAATGGGGATTTTACTCAATAAGGATACTCAAAGATTGAATCAAATATAATGCATGTAGCGAAATTCCCAGCAACAAATATCTCCGCATGCCGAGTTAACAAGTGGGTAATCAAGGTCCTAGGGAATGGATAAATCTACTACTGAACCATAACTGGAGTCCCTTTATAGGGATCATATCTAAAGAAATTTCGAAACTGTTTCCCTAATCCCATCCTAGTATTTTTTATGGTAACAACCAAACAACATCCCATGGGTTGAACCCCCATTGATACCCTATTCTCATTACCCGACCGTTACTGGTCTCGAGATGTAACTACCCCAAGAAGATATTTATATTCTAGTTGGCTACATGCAACAAAGGCAAAAAAACATGAGGATTATTTTTCATAAGAATCTATACACAGACACATGTATCCATGTCAATACAAATGTGCATGTGTTAAATAAAACAAGATACAACACTACTATATATATAAACCACAAACATTCATCAACCAAAAAATATTATAAGTAAATAAAAGTGTATTAAAATAGAGAGAGAAAAAATAAACTCCCAATAAGAAAAGTGTCACAACCTAACAAAAACTAGGATTGTAAAATAGCTAATGGAGTACCACGCATGGATCCCATGCCATGACCATTGTATGAGGTCCAAACACCCGTATCACTAATATCATCTTAAGTAACGATCAACTTGTTCATCATCTACACATGGAAGAACATGTGGAGGAAAATCCCATAAATGGGTGAGTATAAAAAAACTATATAGGATCCCTTGAAAAGGTGAGGGGTGGGGGTAAGAGATATTCTAAATAGGAAAGTAACATATAGAATAAGTTGATGTAAATAGTGTATAACTCCTCCAAATAAGAGAGTGAAGCATGCTCATCCATAAACTAGGATATAAAAAATGTGAGAGGATTAACTTATAGTTGAGTAATCACTACCTATAGTAGGACAGTAGAATCATACAATCATGAGAAGCTAAACATGGAATTCGTGTGGCATACCCCACACGTCTTCACCTATCCTGGAAGGAGTGTAACAAAAACCACAAGATTTGGTAGTAAAATAGGATATATAATTATGATTAGTCATAGAAACCCAAACAATATATATTAAGTGGATCTCCATCAATCATCTTATCCCAACAAAGGAGTCACCAACATTTCCAAGAGTAACCACCAACGATGCCCATCATCACACAAGTCTTCCCTGAACACATAAGTAAAAAGGAATCAATCACCACCCCTTGAAACTATCTGATTTGAGCGATAATGAATCCGCCTCATGGTTTTATGCCTCATCTCAAGGACACGTCTTGGTGGGAAAATCATCCATCTTTCTCACCAGTCCAAAGGTAAGTCAAACCATATATCATCGTTGACTCTCATATTTAAGAGTTTGTGACTAAAGGTTGAGGAGACAATACTAGCTAGGATGGAGGGTTACACAATAGTTTCATCAAGGAACCATGCCCATCCTGGAAGGAGGGTTCCCCTATTGTTTCATCAATGAACTATCCCATCCCAACTAGTGGATTCCACTAGGTATAGGTCGACGACCCATTCCTAGTCTGACTGGAGGATTCCTCTTGAAATAGGTCAAGGACCCAATCCCATACCGACTGGAGGGTTCCACTGTAATGACATCAAGGACCCATTCCCAGACCGGATGGATGATTCCACACTGAATATCATCAAGGAACCATTGAAGACCAGTTGGAGGGTTCCATATGGAAGTCATCGAGGAACTACACTGGCTATCCCTGCTAGATGGTTCCCGTCAAAATCATTAAAGAAAGCTTCTACCCATCCCAACTGGAGGGTATCATATGAAATATTTTATGTAATCACTAATCCACAACATCCATCAAGAATATTCTAAGATATGCCTCCTGCCCAGAATATCGATTCACCATGGATAAGGGGAACAATCAGAACATCATTCATCACATCCTGAAATCTTCTTTGGAAAGAGCCGACAAGTTCCAAATGCAGAAACAAGTCAAATATACTTATTGTATATCAAAATTCGAGTCCAAAAGAAGGATATAAATGAGAAAATATTTATTAAGTGGTACATGATGCGTATCGGGGCTAAAATATGTGAGACCCTACCTCATTTCCTTGTCATGTATCTAGACATACACGGGTACCAAACTGTGAACCAGTATCCCAAAAAATTCCATTGTACTCTTAGAGTACATGGAAAATATGTCCAAAAGGCTAACAAGCACATGATGCTCATCATTAGTATAAAAAGAAAAACTAAATTTATACATTGAGGTCTCCGTGAATTCCTCCAGATGACAATACAAATCAAACCATTGAAATAGTTCTTGAAAAGAGCAGATGATCGACTATTAATTCTCCCAAATTGGAAACCTGATGAAGAAGATGCATCATTTAGCATTGTACATGAACAATTATCTATGGGCCCAAGCCTAAATCATGGAATGAATTATACTAATGAAACCATTGTTATCTTCACATATAATGATAGGAGATTTACTATTCAGTTGTCTAAAATGGACAGGTGGTAAAAAAGTAACAATTCACCCCAAACATGCAAACCATGTCTCATGGGGCCGACAACAAAATTTTAGTATATGCACATAAAATAATTTTTTAAACACCCACCTCAATTATTGGTTCAAGAAGATTTCTAAAATTCAATGATCGAACATTGTATGAAAAACATGTGGGGGGTGAAAGTTATAACAGTATAAATACTATTATTATCTGAGCATTTTGGGGGACCAATCGACTATCCAGAAATTTATTCTTCTCAAATTATAATCAAATGTATTTCCTCAATGATATAAATGTTTTCCAACATACGGCATGTAAAATGGACAACTTGTGAGGGAAATATTTGTGTTTAATGGTTCTCTTGAAGATGGGCCCATGTCCCAGAGACCTAACTGCATTGGTCCACAACCATCCTCCATTCTTCAACCACTTCCAGAAGCTCCGCCTCAGCCCCGTGAAGTGGTCACCCCATTCCACTAGCCATTTCATGAACCGTTCCCCTAGTCCCCACCACCATCCACATATTCCATCCCTCTCAAGCCTCACCCTCTATCTCAACTGACCCCCCCCCCCACACACACACCACAGTCGGCCTATCGCCTCACCAGATCCATGCCATATCAGACCTGCACCACTGCCACCATATGTGGACCACCGGGACAACTCTGGTGGTCATAAAATTGAATCAATGATAGATTGAGGATCCTAACATCCTAATATACATAGAATTATCATCTAATTGAATATTCCTCTAGGAATCATCTTTTTGAAAAAAAGGTGTCCTCTTTCGCTCACTGTCACGCCTCCTAGAGTGGCTGAAACGTGAATCTATTGTTGATATAGAATTGTTAGATCACGAAATTCACATAGCCATGATTAACATGAAGATAGAACATCGTTTTGATGTTTCAAAATGTAAATCCACAATGAATATAAAGGTAAGGCAAAGAAAATGAAGAATGATCCATTCATAATTGAAATGGTCGATGGTTGTGTTAGTATGGCCATAAATAATTGTTTTCAAATTAAAAAAACAATAAAATCATAATTTTGACATCCAAAGATTCGTCCATGGAAAGAATAATATGAAAGGAGAATCCCTCCTTGATTTTTGATCAGTTGTTGGGTTCCCTACCCTTGGATCTACTCGTATCTATAATTTTGTTAGGATACACAATGAATTTAGATTCAAATCTACTAGAAATGGAGAGGATGGAGCTCCACTGTACATGGGAGGAAATTTCCCAGACACTTGCTCAATTAATTAAACTCTTTTTTATAGGAACCCACATATGGTTTTTGAATATAAACATATTGTTACTTATCACATTAGGTAGAGAATTAGTAAAATAGTACAGTAAGAACTCAATGGTGGTCTCAAATTTCTTTTCCAAGACCCTTTTCAAATGTTATATTAATTATCTTCTGATATAAATTAATTTTATATAATTATTTCATTTACAGTTTCAACCTCCTAGAATTTTTTCTATAGGATACCTGCACCAATCGGACAAATTTCCAACCACGGTTAATCATTATACTTCAAAATCCACTTTGGCATCAAATTTCTAATCCAGGCTATAGTTTGAGAGATATATCAATTCATTCATTCTCATAGTATAAAGTATACTTAAAATTTTTTAAAAATTATTTTGGGATCTCTATGCCTCAAAATAACAAGATGTCTTAGTAACTAAATTTGGAAATATATATATATATATATATATTTCAATGTGTTACATGGAAAAATATGGGTCTCTTCAAAAACCAAGCCCCTATGAAAGAGATTAAGAAAGAAGAAATGATAAGGGATTGAGGAATAGAAATATATTGGAATTAAAATAGAAATCTTTTATATGATACATTAATGTGAGGAAAAAATAATTTAAACGAATCTATGATGAAATATGGGTCCTAAACCTACTAAATCCTCACCAAAGTTGATCCTATATATGATAATAATGGAATCCTTAAACTCTTAGGATAACAATATATATAATGTCCTAGAAATCATTCTTCATGTTTCCAAGGAAAATGATGTCTTTAATGTCCATTCAGGTGAAGTTTGATATGTAAATCCCATAATATATATGCTGGAAATCAGAGAATTGTTTTCTATTATACTTTTTGCACATCTCATATCATGTGTACATGACATGTATCTTTAACATCCAGCAACAACTTTTTTTTGTATTTGTGACTTTTTATACTTCATTTAACTTGTTTACATGTTGGGTATCTTAATCTTCGAGCACTACAGCAACTATTTTGTCCCACAAAATTAGATTAATCCCTTAGATGTGTTCCATGATCATTTTAAAGAATTTGGTATCGTACCACAATTTATTCCTTAATATTCATCCATATGTCAGTCTTGTATAATAACTCACAAAATATAAATATTAGATTATCATATCATATTAAATTACTTACAATCGATTAAATTCTTATATAAAATAAAAAAATTATATAAAATAGATATCATCCATATTTATGATCTATTGTGAATGGATTTATCAAACAAAGTGTTCCACCATGGGGTTATACAGTGTTGTTTGTGTAAAAGGATGGTGACGATATTTAATATTGTTCTGGCTATCACCATATGAATCAGGTGATGGTGGATAACCATTATTCCCTCACAAGGATGCATGATTTATTTATTTATTTTAAATAATAAAAATGGTTCTTCTATTTCAACCCAAGAACAATACTTCATTTGATATAAGTGATAGAGGAAGATATCCTAAATACAAGAATTGGGTGTTGTTATTGAAATGTCATGTTCAAGGTTATTCCTTTATAAGTGATGAACAAACATGTAATTTTCATGGTTATTATGAAATTTTTTATTAAATATTTCATTGATTAGTTCTTCTAAGTGTTAATCAACAATATCACCAAGTGTTATAGGTTATATGATAATTATATTGAGAATTTAAGTGTAGTTTTAGTAGTTATTTAGAGAAAGTACATCTATTAAATGTTGATCGATTGTTTTTTTTTCACTTGAGAGTTATTTTTCTTATACATGTCATGTCAAAGTGAGTATTGGTAGTAGATCAGTCAATGATAATTGAGGTTGTTTCTTTGGTGGATCTGATATTTTCATAAGATATTTTAATATGGTTATGAATAAATTCACTAATATGATAATCCATTTAAAATATTTAGCTAGGAATGATTACAAGTTTTTTAATATAGATTCATTTTACGAGGAATTGAAGTACAGGAAAGTGAAATCCAATTCATGCTTCTATTATTAATAGTCCAAAGGAAAGGGTCATTTTTTAGCAATTATATAATTTGTTTCATCTAATACTAAGTTCAATTTTAATTATGAAGATAAAACATATATCATATGGATCTTACAACTTATATCCAAATGATAATAACTACATCACCCCTGATCTTTACTTGGTTGATGTAGTGTTAGTTTAAAAGCTATAGTGAAATTACCTTATAGATATTCTATTTTTTGCCTTTAAAATTCACAATATTCTGAGCCATATTTTTTCTCAAAATGAATTATATTTTCTTCAATGGATATGGATGGTTTTTTTCAATATAATGAGATTAATATCTCTTATACACTTGGAAAAGAGAATTTTGTTTTATATTTTTTGAGTAGAAAGACATGTGATGATGTTTTTTGATAGTATGAAATTTAATGGATAATGATAAATGAGCATGAAATATTTTATATTGACATGGATAATTGATTTAGTATTGGATTCAATTATCACATGAAATTTTATTCCTAATTGATCCATGAACTGATGTAGTCTTAAATAAGTGACCAAAAGGGGAAGTTTTTCTCTACATTCAATCCATGGAAGCACTCCAAATATTTTTTTGATGGATGAATATTATGGATTATTAATTAAACAAAATATCCATAATCTACATGTAATGTATGATTTATTTACTTGTGAGATTCAAAAATAAACTATAGTAGTTGATCTGGGTGTATCATTGATGTATCATTATTTTAAGATTCAATTTTGATGGCTATGAATGATCATGTTAAGTGGAATATATTGTGCATGATCCTATATTTTTATAGTTATTAATATTTATATATTTTTTTCATATATGGGATGGTTTGAATTTTATTCACAACATAAATTAAATCAAAACAATGAAAATTTACCACCCCCTATTACTGTTTTTTACTACTTGTCGACATTTCATGAAATATGATTTCACCACCTATAATTAGATTTCACTATGAGTAAGATTTAACCAAGTGAAATTGGATTTCACCAGATGTAATATCTCACAACCTAAAATTATATTTTCACGCTGTGTGATTGGATTTAACCAGGTGTAATATGCAATTATTTTTTTTAAAGAATTTTTTATTGATATTTTAATTAGAAATTGTAATAAAAGTTACATAATGATAAATGGGAATTACATTCAAGTAATTCTGATTCTCAACAAATGAAAAACACATATTATTCTTAGTTTAGCCCTATACACACATTATTCCTTAACATAGATGCTATGTGTGCCCCCTATCATTGAACGAAGACATCCTACACACCACTACCATTGTTTGAAACTCCTTCTCCCATTGAAATATTTTACCAATGACCCTCGGTATACCTTGTTTTTTATTGTGGATCTTATGAAATTAATTTTCAAGAGTCTTCTTCGATCCTAATTTGATCTCTCTTAGATCATAGATATTTAGACCTAGATTTCTATGTTCTGCCTTCCAGTTATTAGTCTTATTGTAAATATATTACTAAAAAAATTTCTACTTCTTATTGAGCGAAATCTAATAGCTTACTGTTATCACAAACAAATGGATGATTTCACCCCTTCTTCCACATTCAAGAATTCATATCCAAATATTGTTCTTTGTTGTGTTCTCGATTGATCTGCATAAAATTGGAATAATCCATTTGAAAGGATTTTTCATCATTCTTACGGTAGGTGGTCTAAAATTCAATCCTGTCATCTTGATGAAAATAATGATTATGTAATTATAGAATTTTTATTAGATTTTTATCAATTTATATATTTATTAAATTAATTACTTTTTTATATTACTTAATTTAATGAAAATTTAAATTTTTGATATTGAGGTTATATATCATGAATAATTAATTATTAAATTAATTATGAGTCATCAAGATTATTATATTTAGATAATAAACTGTAGAATTAATTATGGGATATTTATGTCATGAAATGAATAATTAAATGGGTATTTAATTATGAGACAATGAATTTATGATGTGGATAATTAGTAGTTGAATAAATTAAGGACATATAATATTTTGGATATTGAATAATTAATTGAAGAATTAATTATTAGTATATTGAAGTTTTTGAATAGAGATAAATAATTGTATAATTAATTAATAGATATATTTTTTATTATTATATTGATCAAGAAATAACAATTAAATGAGTAAATAGTTGAGGTTATTAATTCGATTAATTTGTAATAAATAATTGATTAATTAATTATGAGGGAATTTTTGATTAAGAATTTGAATTAATTATTCAACTAATTAATTAATGTGTGTAACATGACTATTTAATTATTGTATTAAATAAATGTATTAATTTATTTTTAATTAATTAATGGAATGTAACATTGAAAGCTAGTTAGAAGAAAAGTTGAAGGGACTAAATTAGTTAAATTAGCTGTGAATTAATTAATGGATTGTGGCATGGGAAATTAATAGGATAATTAGATGAAAGGAATTAAAGTGATTAATTAATTAATAATTAATTATTAGTATTCACATGGAAAAATAATTGATGAATTATTTAGAAATTTTTAATGTGTTAATTAATTGAATAATTAATTAATGAAAATGTATTGGATTATTTCTTTGGAGAATTAATTATTGGGATTTTTTGTGTTAATATAATTTTACGAGTTAGATTAATTTATTTGTGAATTAATTAATTGATATTGTTGGGTTATTTAAATTTAGTGAATTAGATATATTTATTGGTGAATTAATTTATTTGGATTGTTGGGATAATTAGCTTTTAGTTTGAGATGATTGTTTGTTGAATTTAAAATGTGATATTGAGTTTTTGATTTGAAATGATTAATTTTATAATTAATCATAAGTTATTGGGTTTTATATTTAAGAAAAATAATTATATAATTAGTTATATGATATTGAATTATTTATTGGAGATAATTAATTTCAGAATTAATTATTTGATATTAATAAATATAATTAGAGACAATAAATTGTAGAATTAATTATGGTATTTTGAAATTGTGAATGTGATTAATTAATTAATTAATTAATTAATAGGATTCATATGCTTAATTAAATTGGGAAATTAATTAAAGGGATTAATGTGATAAACTAATATTTGAATTAGTTATGTAATGGATGTGTTTAGATAATTATTTTTTAACTTGAGTAATTAATATGATTTGTAAATTAATTATTTAATTAAATATGGTAAGTGATTAATTAATGTATGGATTACTTAATTATATTAATGTACCTAATTTATTGGGTAATTAATTAAATTGTTTCAAGTGAATACCAACTGTTGAATTAGAAATAAGGATTATCCGATTAATTAATTGATAAATTAATTTGATATTGGGGAAATAAGTTAAATTTTTATTAATCTTTCTTGATGTGATGACGTGATATATATGATAATTTGTTTAATGTTGATTAACCTTGATAGATGAGATAGATATGTATGTGTAAAATGGTGAATGGTAATATGCTCATTCGGCCAACTATTGGGAATGATTACATTTTCATTCAATTATGAATTATTAAATGGTGAATGGTAAAAATATCATTAGGACAACTTTTATGAATGGAAACATGCTCATTCAGTTATGTATTGTTAAATAGAGAATGGTAAAATGGTCATTAAGACAACTATTATTAATGGTAACATTCTCACTCAATTATGTATTATTCAATCTTGAATGATAACATGCTTATTCAGACAACTACTAAGAATGGTAAAATGGGAATTCGAATTGTGTGTGGAAATAAATGGTAACATGTTCATTCACTTGTAAAATAATAATTTTAACATGGTCATTAAAATTGTGTGATTAAATGAATGGTAACATAGTTATTCATTTGTGAAATAATGATAATTTCATGGTCATCCAAATTGACTAATTTAACGAATACTAGAGAGGTCATTCATATATAAAATATGAATAGTAACATGATCATCAAAATCATGTGATGTAATTAATTCTAACATCGAAATTCATTATGAACTAAAAATAGTAATAATGGTACTCAAAGATATGTCCTCACATTAGAATACTTCAAAAAATGGAATGAGTTGAATCTAGTAATGAGATATGATATCACCTTTGAATACATTAATATCATGTGTGTGTCAAAGAGGGAATTATAATGTCATATTATATAGGGAAAAAATCAGGCTTCGACATGGGCCGAAGCTAGTATTGTGGTGCTTGAATCCATTGGAACCCTAGAGTTAATATCGTTAAATAATGAATAAATGATAATTTAATAACTACATATTTATGCATTGCACTTATTTATCTATACAACTATATACACTTGATATTAATTATATTTTTTTTGACAGCATCGGTGGTGAACTACTAAGTTGTACCGACACCCAACTCAGGCTTCCAGATCTGTATCCATATAAACTTTGTGTTTTTTGGACATGTTAAGGAAAAAAGCCATTTGATGTATTGTTGAGTTGGGGATGGATCATCGATTAGGGAACCTGACATGGTTCAATACCTACATGGGAGCCTTTATTATCTTTTCATTTAGTTTATTTTTTAAACATATTGATACATGCATCGACATATAATGATACCCCTTTCAGTTAAATATTGTGTTTGTTGGTTTCGTTATCTTGTGACATTAATATTTTTCATTCTTATATATGATTTTTCATTTGTTTATTTATTTCTTCATGGTGTTTTACTATGATAAAAGAGGGTATCACCTCCCAATGATCAATAATAGTCCCCCGTTACTAGTCACAAGCTCTTTAGTATGGTGAGGCATGCCTGATGTCATGTGGTGAACTGTCTCCATGAACTGGTGAATGTAACGCAATTGGGACACTAAAATGTGTTATAAGAGGTCTAGTTTCCTTTTCATTGTATTTTGTCTTACTATTTGTGAATGGTAGATAGGATAGTAGTAATATTATGGACATTCTTATGAGCTCTTTTATATGATTAGATACCCTATGAATGGGGAAGAACATAAGTACCCATTGTGGGATTGTTGTTATTATTATTTACTATTATAGTTGAATATTATTTCACCTTTGGTGATGAAGTTTCTATGTGATATGAATATTATTTCTGATATTTTTTTAGGTTGAATATTTTCCATCAATGATAAGAGATTTTGTTCTAGATTAATAATTCTAGGCACACATGATTATTTTTTTACTTGCGTCATTGTAGTAATGCACATGAAAATGGGTTTTTGGTATTTTTTTTGAATTTGAAATATTTTTCCATTCATGTTAAATAGAAATGAAAATGGTTACAAAGATTAAAATGAGTAACATTATAAAATTCTTAATGATTACAATAAATTTTGGTATGAATGAGAATATTGAAATGTGATAATGTGTTTACACTTTTTACCTAGGGAGTTGGTGTGGGATGGTTCTTGGTAATGATAATGCCTCATTTTTTACCATGTGATTGGAAAACATAGGAAAAACATGATATGGTTTTATGTAAGTCTATCTTGTTAATTTTGTTAATGTTAGGAATTCAAAATACATTTTTTTTGTTTTTCCCATGATGTTGGTAGTTTGTATATTGATAATGACCATGTTTTTGTAATTTTTTAGGGGGTTTTGTGAATGACTATTTGGTTTTGGATAAGTGTGGTGAGATATGGGTGGGTCCGGAAGCTCGAGACATTTTAAAGGTTATTTTGATTCCATAGTGGGAGGAAACATCAGTAATGAATGATTTCTACCCGTGTTAATCAAAAAATTATTAGTGTACTTGTAATTAGTTACAATCCTTTCCCATACATTAACATCATCCGTGGTACACTGAGAAATCATTTTCATTATTCATAGCTACAAAAATGTGTTTTTGTTTGATATGGGGTATCATTGGATTTGTTCTTATGAAGTTGTATATATGTAGGGATGAATGGTGGATGATACACCATCAATAAATTAAAGATGAGGTTCTCAGGATTGAACAAAGGATGATGAAACCATACTGGTTTAGAATATTCAAAAGTTGTTATTAATGATTACCCTAAGGTGGGGAGTTATATATAAATAGTATATGTGTGGATAAACACTAATGAATAATGATAATGAGGATCATGCAAGGTGTATATTTAAATTCCTTAGGAAAGTCTTGGTGAGCCATTCAGGTGGTGGATGTTCGTCCATTCATGGTAGTTCTTGATGGCATGGATATTTTACAAGGATGGAAGTTTCTTATTGTTCTTGGTAAAAATGTGTTGGGAAACTTGGTAGGTATTTTTTGAATGTTTATCTAGATACTAATGCATTTATTAGAGATCATATGATATGTGGGATAGATCGTAGAGAGATGGCGCTAAGGGAAAACCTAGTGCTGATAGTTCGTATGATGTGGGAACATGTGAATGATTTAAAGAGGATAATTTGGAGAAAAAAACGTGTAGTGGCCCAACATTTTTTGACATTTACTATTCAATGTTCTTTGGAGTACAACCTAAGGAAGAAATATTATAAGGTTTAGGGGTTGTAAGATTCAGTCTTTTTCTAGGTATGGATATTTCTAAATTTTAGGTCATGATAGGATGTTTTGAAATTATTTCACTGCTCAAATTAATTGGAAACAATGAAAATTTATACACCCTATAACTGTCATTCATCACATATTGACATCTAACAAAATAATATTTCACCACAATTTATTATATTTCACCACATGAATTATGATTTCACCTTTGTAATTTTTCTCCACATAAAATTAGATTTTACCATGTGTAATATTTCACCACGTGTAATTTGATTTTACCACATGTAATCTGCAAATAATTTTTTTTTCAAGGGTTTAATGGTATTTTAATGAAAACATTTAATGAATGTTACATTACATGAAATTGGAATTCACGTTGTGTAATTTCTATGTTATGTAAATGAAAACTGTGTTTCGAAATCCACATAACCCTCCACACATATTTTTATTTACTGAAGACGTTATATGCACCATAAATATTTCATAGATGATGTCCCACACACCTTTTACATAGACCTAAACCCATCTGAACATTTAAATATTTTCCGAATTACCCTTCGTGCACTTCCCTCCATATTGTGGGTCTTCTTCTATTAATTTTAATGTGTTTTCATTGATCCAAATGTGATTTCTCATCTTATCATGGATATTATGACCTTGATTTTTAATGTACTCATCTTGGTTATTAATAGGCATCTATATCCATTCATAACAGATTATTTGGTCCTTATTGAGATTTTTATAGTAGCTGATTACTATTGCAGACTTAGAGAATTTATCACTTCTTACTCTTCTTTTAAGGAGTTATATCTCAATATTGTTCATCTTTGTGTTCTCAATTTATCTAATTCAAATTGGGATTATCAAATGGAAATTTTTTTCCACCATTATTGAGGTTGCTGGTCTAAAATTAAATCACAGAGTCTTTATTACAAATATTTCTCTGTAGTTGTATTATTTCTTTTATATTTTTATAAATTTCGATCTTCATTAAATATATTAATTTTGTGAATTAAATTACTAAATTAAATGTGAAATCTGGATTTTGAGATTCAAGATCTAGAATAATTAATTATTAAATTAATTATGATATCTTTTGATCATTGAATCAAGATAATTAATTGTAGAAATAGTTTTGGGACATTTATGTTATAAACTATATAACTAATTTGGGAATTAATTATGAGACTATGAAAATGTGAATTGGATATTTAATTATTAAATTAATTAAGGACTTATAGAGATTTTTGAATTTGAATAATTAATTAATGAATGAATTATTTTCATATTGAATATGTTGAATAGGGATAATAAATTTTAGAAATAATTATTGGTGATTGTTATGATTTTTAGATTTATTTTGATATACAAATTAATTGTGTAATTAATTAGGGAAATTGATTGGATTATGTTGTATTTATAAATTTATCAACTATTTAGATGGGTTTCTTGTGATTATGGGTTTGAATATAACATCGAAAATTAATTAGTAAATTAATTAAAGGGACTAAATAATATTAATTATATATGAATTAATTAATGGAACACGACTTGTAAAATTAATAAGAGAGTTAATTGAATTCATTGAATGAGATTAATTAATAGTGAATTAATACATAGGATTTACGTGGTAAATTAATTGGGGAATTAATTTGAGGATTTTTATGTGTTAATATATTAAAGAATTTATTAATGAAAAATGTTTCATATCTGTTCATTGGTGAATTAATAATTTGGGATTGTTGTGTTAATAAAATTTCATGAGTTGGATTATTGAATTAGTAAATAAATTGATGGAGATTTCAGGGATGTTTTAATTGATTGATTTAGATTAATTAAATGGTGAATTACTTAATTTAGATCATTGGGATTATTACTTATTGATTTGAGATGATTAATTATTTAATTAACTATGTGATATTTACTTGTTTTGTTGAGATGATTCCTTATAGAATTAATAACGTGATATTGAGTTGTAAAATTAAGATAATTAATTGTTAATATAATTGTGTGATATTGAATTATTGATATGTGGTAATTAATTACATTACTAATTTTTCGATATTGATATAGAAGATTTGTGATAATTAATTGTAGAATTAATTATCATTTTTTGATATTATAAATCATATAATTTATTTCAAAATTAATTATTGGATTTTTGAGTTTTTAGATATCGATTAATTAGTTGATGAATTAATTAATTTTATCACCATGCCTTATTAATGGTGTAAATTATTAATGGGTATTTATGTTTAAAAAAAATTGTTGAATTAGTGATGTAATTGTCGTGTTTAATTAATTTTTTAATTGAATAGTGTAACTAATGTGATTAGTTAAATGATGAGTTTACTATAGAAAGTATGTTATTAATCAACTGTTGGGTTAATTAAATAGATTGATGTGATTAATTAGTTGGAGAATTCATTAATGGGTTTTGTGTGAAGAGTAAATGATGAATTAAAAATGAGGATGATCTGAATAATTAATTGATAAAATAATGTGATATTTAGGTTTGAGGATTAATGATTTTTAATACTACATGATGTGATGATGTAATATAAGTGATTATGTGGTTAATGTCGATTAAATATGATAAATGAGATACATGTCATATATTTAAAATAGTGAATAGTAACATCCTCATTTGGCCATCTATTTTGATTGGTTACATGTTCATTAAATTCCATATTATCAAATATTGAATGGAAACATTCTCATTTGATGGACTATTATGAATGGTAACATAATATTTCAATAATGTATTATTAAATAGTGAATGATAACATGTTAATTTGGAGACCTATTACGATTTGTAACATAGTAATTAAATTATGTATTATTAAATGGTGTATGGTTATATGATCATTCAACCAATTATTATGAATGAGATCATGGTCATAAAATTTGTGTGTTTAAATGACTGGTAACATGATCATTTATTTGTAAAATTATTATGGTAACATAGACATTCAAATTTTGTGATTAATTGAATGGTTACATGGTCATTCATTTATGAAATAAATATGGTATCATGGTCATCAAAATTTTCTAATTTGATGAATATTAACAAGGTCATTCCTTTGGGAAATATGTATGGTAACATGTTTATCCAAATTGTGAGGTTTATTGAATGGTAACATGATTATTCATTTTGAATCAATAATAGTAATGATGGTACTCTGATCTATGACCTCAAATGATAATACATTGAATCCTGTTATGATTCAAATCAGGTACTGAGATATGATATCACTTTTGAACACTTTGTGCTCTGGCATGAGCCGAGGTAGGAATGAAGATGTCATATTACCTTGGTAACACTATAGTTTTTGACATGATATGAATCTTGTATTAAGGAAAGGTTCCCCTCAAGAACCTTAGAGTTAATGTAGTTAAATAAAAATAAATTATAATGTAATAACTATTTATTTATTTGTTATACCAATTTAATTATACTAATGAATACATATTTAATTTTATGGAATTATTTTAAACATCATTTTTGGTAGCCTTTTGGGTTTTACTCACACCCTAATTGGACTACATGATAGGTACCTAAATGGAATTTATTTTTTCTAGACATGTTAAGGTAAAAATACTTATGTTATATATATGAGTTGGGGATGGATCATGGATGAGAGAAGTAGATATGGTTTTTCTTGTGATTCATTAGTGTCTCTACATTCAGTTTATTTTTTATACACTTTGACACATTCATTAACATAACATGTTTCCCGTTTTAGATAAATAATTTAATTATTTTGTTTGTTATCTTCTAACATTGATACTGTTCATTCTTATATATTCTTTTTCATTTTTTTATTTATTTTCCAGTGGTGTTTTTCTCTGATAAAATAGGGTATTGTCTCTTTATGATAGATAATAGATCATCATTTCTAGTCCGGAACCTCTGGTGTACAAGGAGTCATTCATAAGGTGATGTTGTGAATCAGCTTGGAGAACTAATGTGTAGAACATGGGTCAAGGTGTTATAGTTTGAGTCTCTCTATATGATTTTTCTGGTGGTGAAGAATGAGCTTTATGCTTTTGATAGTTTATTTTAGTCGATGTATGTACTTATGTGGAAGTGATTTGATAATTAAAAGGATTTTTTATTAGATATACTAGAGAAATGGGAGGATGTGATGTAATCTATGTGATTATTAATAGGTTGAGAATGTTATCTCATTCGTTAATGATTAGGGAGTTAAGTGTAGTGGATTCTCTAGAGTCCCTACAAGTGTAGATGGTTGTGAAGATTCATGGGGTTATAAGGATGATAATATATTACCATGAGCTTCATTTTATCTTGTGAGTGTGATATGTTTTCCTAATTAAATTTTCTTCTAGTGATGACTTAACACTAATTTCCTTCCTAAGAAAAATTGTATGAAAGAGTTAACAACAATGAGATTAGATGTCATTTTTTTCATGTGTGTTCTAGGTTATAAAGGATCACATAAGAAGCGCATACCATTGGTTTTGTTTTCATATGATAATAGTTATCACTCATCCATTTCTAACATTTTATTTGAATCTTTTATAGGTGGCCTTGAAAAACTCTCTTGCTATGTAAAATGGTGGGAGACTCATCAGTTATTTGGATAAACATGGTGTACATTGTAACAAAGAAGGTATATTTGATTTTTAATCCTATTATTGTATATTATTATCTTCATTAGTGTTTTTTATTCTAATAGGAGTTCTAATAAGTTCTTGGTTAATGATCATGTGTTTATGGAGGGTTATTCTCATAATGAGATGCAATGATTTGGTTATGTATGAATGTTATCTCTATGGTTCATCAGAACCTCTGAGGTGTAAGATAAAATTGCTGAGGTGTAGTTAGTGCTTCCTATATTGATGGACCAATTCCAAGTTTTCTCATGTGTTAGAGGATCATCATTAAATACATGATAACTCCCTTGTTATTTATTGGGGAGATTTGGATGATTAAAATGACATAAAATTTATACAAAAACATACTCCTAGACTTGATTTTTAAGAGAAGGTGAAATATGTGAGAATAATTTCTTCAGGTCACATTTTATGTGTCATGATGAATTTCAGTAGTATTCATGGTAATGTGAATTGAATATTCATGCTCAGTATCTAAAGCCATTCAAATCCTAGTTTCTATTTATTATTTTGAGATGTTTAATTTTAAGAATTTTCAATTGAGGTTTGTTGTATACAATATTTTTTTAATACTTTATAAATAGTGGAAATCATATTTGATAGGTTTATCAAATGGTGTTTTGGATTCTTGTTAACTTTTATTTACATTGGGATTTGGTTTTTATTCATGAGGACGAGAATTGGTTGTAATATAATTAATACATTGCACATAATTTATCCTAGTTCCCTAATTTTTGTTTTATGTTGTTGGATATTATTTAAGGTTAATAACTAAAGTAAAATAATATTATCATTAGAAAACATAGTTTCCTAGATGCATCATACCAGTACATAGAGTGTTTAATAATGATTAATTTGTTAGGGAAGATGGTGAGGTGTAACTTTCATAGTTGTAATGTGTCACATGGGGTTTTATATTAAAGTGATATATTGTACCTTGATTCTTATCCCACATGATTTTTGTGGGCATCAAGTTTTCTATTGTATATACACTTATTTGTGGAATCATATATTATATTATAGATAGTCCTGTTATTCTAAAAATTTAATCTTATCTAGATATGGTTTAATATCATTGCTGATCCATTTTAGTGTAATTATAGGATTCAATAGGTTATATTCAATATTGTATTGGGATAGATTGAGGGTGGCAGTGGTTTTCACATTAATCCTTGATCATTGAGAATTATGGCATAATGGTCAAGGATCCATTATAACCATTTTTGAATATATTGATTTTAATTGTTTTTGATCTCCCAAATATTTGGTCAGATTATATAGTGAATCATAGTTCAAACAATAATTCGAGATTGATTTTATAAATTTCATTATTTATTTTTCTTCACATATTTTAACTATAAATCCTAGTCCCCCTTCACACTCTCTTATGGTTTTTATCTATCATCAAACCATGGAAGCACTTTGGATTTTTTTATCATTGGATTAACTATGATGGGTCATGATCCATGTCCACGAATAATTGAGATATTTTAATATAATAGGTGTCTATATCTCTATTTTTAATATTCCTCATCATCCCTTCAGACCCAAGTGGCTATAGAATAGTTTTTCCCTCAAATTTGTTACTTTTGGAGAGATTTTTTTGGGGTTTGATGTGGTTCAGTGTGGTGGAGAATCATTATAAATTTCATGGTGTTTAAAAATCATTTCATATTCATCCTTATGATATAGTCATTTGATATTCATTTGATATAAGAAATTAAAACATGTTTTTTATATTTTATTATACTTTATCTATACATGAAGGTTTTATATTTTAATTGATGTATAATGGACATGTTCTGATAAGATAATGAATAAAAATAAGAAAATTATATGGTCTTTTATATTCAAGCATGGTTTTCATGTTATTATTATTATTATCTCTTCCTCATATTTCATTGTGTTATTTGCAGTGTATAATTCCATAATTTATTATCTAGTTATACATTAGGATTTTATATGTGTTTCTATTATGTTCACATTTGACTAACGATTTAAATATGGTAATTAGATATGAAAATATAGAATTATAAAAATTAAAACGTTTAATTATAAGAATGGGATGATTAATTTGGTATTGAATATTTTTTAACACATAATTGATGAGTGTAAAGTATTGTTTTGTTGCTGTTTATGTTATGACTGATGATTCAATATCATTGATGATGTTGTTTTATAGGAATCTAGAGAATATTTTGTTCTTTTTTATGGTGTATTAGTTTTCTATATATTTCATGGCAGTTTATAATCATAATAATATTATATTGTAATGTGAATGAGTTGGTTTAGTATAATTAACATAGTGGTTAAGGTGTTTATGAATGGATGGAAATATTGATAGGTAATATATTTGGAAATGTTTTTTATATCATAATGAGATGGGATGTTGTTTTACTGTTATGAATATTTGAGAAGAATTATTTTTTATTATACGTATTTTACTAATGTAAGTATTTGTTTTTTAGAATTGGTCGTGAAATAGTGTTTGTTTAGGTTATAATAACGTGACTTTATGTGTGTACAATTTGTTTTGGTTGGGTGTTATGATAGTTTCCAAATATTTTCTTAGTCCATTCTAATAAAGTACCTCTTGGGTAAGGATAAATTATAGACATTGTGAAGAGGTATTGTTTTATTTGTGTAAACTATATTATCTATATTCTATTGGATATGGATGGTTGATTAATAACCCTTCCTCCCTCCTTCCAATATAGATTTTACATGATATAATGACTCAAGGTTATGATATATGTACACATATTTCAATGAATTTTGTTTATTGTGTAAAAAACAATGATGATAAATCAATGGTTACATAATCATGATGTGGGTACATTGAGGGAAGGTACAATGAAGCTGGAGGGAATATAGATAATGTATATAATTCGATTCACCATTATAACATATTGGTTATAGTAATGTGGTTTTTTAGTTATAAAAATGTAATTAAAATATTCAATTTGGATGTTTTGTGTTTATGGTGGTGTTTGGGTGGATATTAAATTATATGGTTATATGAAAATTTGTATATGGTGTAGATGGTATTGAAAGGTTTAAGATATTGGGGTGTGAGGGTTTTTATTTCTGTAGAGATGTAGTTTTTAAGTACCATCATGATATATATTTTCATGAGGGAATTTTTGTTATCATTGGAGTGATTTATCCTAAGTGATACTGGGTATGGTTTTGTGGTAGTTATTTTGGTTTGGGATATATGTCGACATTAATATTTTTTATCAGTGCTTTAGAATACATATTCCAAATTTAATAGATAGATAATGGGGATGATCCAACAAATATTATAGGTATTCTCACCAATTGTATATATATATATATATATATCTTTATATTCCCATTTACAGGGAAAAATGGATGATCACGCTAGACAATACTAGGTCCTAGAGATACATGTAGTTTATAGGGGTTTGTTGTGTTTCTAACATATCATTTGTTTATTATTATTATTACCCAATATTTTTTATATATATGACATTGCATGAAAGGTTGGATTGGTTTTAATTTATGATATGGATTTTACTAGCTCTTTTATTTACATTGTTATGATTTATTAGAGTCATCCATCCCATTTTTTATGTTTTAATTCCTTATTTCCTATATATATTCCATAGCATATTTAAGATAGTGTTTTGGAGTCATTATAGTCTTCACTGCTAAACCAAGAGGGGTTCTTGTAATTTATTCTCATGAAAATGAATAATTTTCATTTTATAGATATTTTGTTCTAATTTATCCCATATATCATTCCCACATCATCTCCAAATTGAACTCCTTTTAAATATCATGAGAAATATCAATAGAAAAAAATAAAGGATACCCAATATATCCATAATCAGAGGATAAGATCTATTTAAACATGATATTTTTATATTTAATATTTTAGATGAATTACAACATAATAGGAATTCTCATTCCGAAAAATTTCATTATTCATGACTCTATAATAATTTCTCAAATATCAAATTAAAACCCCACTAATTCTTCACCGAGATTTTATATAAATATTTTATGATAGAAAATAAATTATCCCTCAAATATTTTCATATTATTTTAGTAATAATATGTCTCTATATTTACATATAATCTATATTTGTTATAACTTAATCCACTCCTTAATGATTTAATATTAATTTCAAACCCATTATAATCATTTATATAATGAATATTTATGTTTTAATAGGGCTCTTTACATTACTGTAAAATTAAGATGTATAAATACCACTTTACATTGAATCCACATACCAATTATTGTTTAACTACTTCTTATATATCATTATTTATATAACATTTTTTTTCCAAAAGTTAATCATATGCATGGAATAATAATATGATACCCTTTTATATATTACTTCTTGGTGTAAATTATCCTTGACTTCCATTTATATATATATATTTATATTTTCTTCTCACTATCCCATATCGATTATTCAATTTCTTATGAGTATGGTTCTTATATCCTGGTTCCCAATCATTTATCGAATGTGATGTCACCGCATACCATCCACACCATATATCATTCCACACTCCCCATCATGTATTTTCAATACCAAATAATTGAGAGATTTTTCACCTTGATGATTTGGCTTCTCTAATGTTTGGATATGTATTTTTTGTACATGGAAATGTTTTATTAAATAATTAATTTTTTATTTTCCCAAAAACACTTCTAAACTCACCTTTAAAAAAATTAATGCCATTGAATAAATAAAAAAAATTAAAGAAGAGTAATATATTTATCTATAAAATTGAGCATTAAAAGTAATTAATAATATCATAAAATCAGTTTTATAAGGTTCCAAATGGATTGCATGTGTTTTCTAGGGGTTTTAGGGGATTTCCATGGATTTTTGGGTTTTAAAAATTTCAATAATTTTTAGGGGTTTGCATAGTATTTCAAAGATTTCCTAGTTAAATAAGAATATCTTTGGGCCTTCATGTGTTCATTATGGTATTAACTATTCTATAATGTTTTGTTCAAATACCCTATATTTTATAGAGTTTCCAATTAATTTCTTCTGGTTTTTGGTTTTATTTGGGTTTCTTATTGATTTATAATTTGAAAAGCATTTTAATGATGAAATATGGTTCTTTTGTTTTCAAGGGTCACCAATTTATTTCTAAAATTTTAAAAAAATTTCCATATTTTTTATGAGTCTTTAGGGTTTTTAGAAATTTATAGGGGTTCTTATATTATTATCGTGTTACTTTTTTTCATGGGTTTTTGTGTTTTTATGGGTCTCATGGTTTTCAATTTTATTTTAGGATATTCAATGGTTTCATTGTTTTTAATTGTATTTTAGAGTGTTTTCTGGGGTTTTATGTTCTTTTGGGTTTTAATTGATTTTATTGATTTCTAGTATAATTTTTTATTAATTAAGTGTTTTAATAACATTCAAGGGATTTTCATCGTGCTCCATACATTCTAATTTTTTTTATAATTTTTATCATAGATTTACCATGAACATTGATTATTTTCATGTTTTCCAGTGTTTTAATGGTGTTTATGTGTTTTATGTGGCTGTTATAGGTATTTTTGATTTTTAGGTTTTTGTAGTTTCTTATAATGTTTTATAAGTGTATATATATATTTCCATACATTTTTAGTTGTTTTTATTTTTTTTGTTATTTCCAAATGTTTTGATTATTTTTTCCACATTATATGTTTCTAAGTATCTTTTATGGGTTTTAAATTTGTTTTCATAATTTTCAAGATATTTGATGGTTTTGAATTATTTTAAATGGTTTTCATGGGTTTTATATATTTTATTGGGATTTTTGTGATTCTTAAATTATCTTATTTTTTGTTAGTATTTCCATGGATTTTTATGGGTTTTAATATTTTCATGTTTTCTACTATATTCATGTGATTTATGGAATATTGAGACTTATAGAATTTTTTATGGGTTTTTGGGGTTTATATTGTGGGTTTTTTTAAAATGTTTTTTTTCATTTTAGGGATGCCTACGGATTTTCGTTCCTTTTAGGGTTTTGGGGTTTTAAAGTGTTTTAATATTTTTTCATATTTTTAAGGTTTCTATTTAATTAGTTATTATAGATTTAATTGGTTTCCATGGTATTTCATAGTTTTCACAATTTTCACAATTTTTAATAATTGCACAAGGTTTCATAGTTTTCTATGTTGTTTCTATGGGTTTGCGGACTTTTTATATTTTTCATGTTTTGTTATTGTAATATTTTTCATGGTTTTTTAGGGTTTTTAGGGTCTGTTAGGTGTTTCCTTGGTATTTATATTTTATCAATGTTTTTTCAGGGTTTTATGGTTTTTAAATTTTTTACGGGTTTTCAAGGTCGTCAAGGGTACCAATACTTTCTTTGGGTGTTTTTTTTTTCAATTTTAATGTTATTATAATGATTTTAGTGTATTCCAAATATTCAATGGTCCTTTTATATATTTTAATTATTTTTTTTAAGTTTTATATTATTTTCATTATTTTCCATATGTTTAATTTTTTTTCATTTTCTTATAGTATTTTTAGATATTAAGGGGATATAGTTATTCATAGGGTACCTAAGGCTTTGTTAATGTTTTTCAATATTTTCAGAATTTTCAGGGTTTTATTTGTGCTTATAGAATGTTTTTAGGGTTTTGGAATGTTTTAATTGGTTTTAAATGTTTCTATAGATTTTTTGCATTGTTTTTATAAGGATCCCTCAGTTTTAATATGGTTTACCAGGCATTTCTATGGTGATTCTAGCATTTTCATGATTTCATCGGGTTATAATATTTTTTATAGGTTTTTTATTTTCTTAGGGAATTCAGTTTTTTCCAACGTGTTTCAAGTTCTTACAGGGTTTTAAAAGGTTTTCATTAATTTCTTTTAGTTTTTCCAAGTATATTATTTTATTTTTTATATGCTAAGTATTAATTTGTTGGTATTTCATTTTTTTGAGTGTACACAATGTATTATATTGTTTTTAATGGTTTTTATGTTTTAAATGATTTTAATGAATTTTTATTTATTAGGATTTTAGGTTTTTTTAGTGTTTTTTTCTATCATCTATTTGTTAAGAAGTTATCTGCATTATTAATAGTTTTGAATTTTTTTGTGTGTTTTAAGGTGTTTTCATGGAATTTAAGCATTTTGAGTTAATGAATTTCTAGAGTTTTAATTTTTTTATGATTTATGATATAATTAATGATTTTTGAAGGTTCTTATTTTTTATTGGTTCTTTGAGATTTTTTTTGGTTTAGACATTTTTTTGGGATATCATTGTTTTAGCTTTTAAGGGGTTTTATAGATTCTCAGGTTTTTGTTAGAGTATTTTGCGGCTTTCTAGGGTTTTTTTCAAGGATTTCTAGGGGTTTCCTTTGGTTTGTTTTGTTTTACGAGGGTTTTTATTCATTTTATTGATCATTAACAGTTTTGTAGAGTTTTTATCTTGTTTATGGTTTAATTCAGGCATTTTTGAGTTTTCCATGAATATTGGAATCATATGTATTTCATGGATTTCATAGTTTTTTAGTATTTCCATTGATTTTCTATGGTTTTAATGGAATTTTGAGTGTTTTATAGGGATTTTACGAATATCAATGATTTTGAACGTTTCTAAAAATTAAATGCATTTTTAAGGGATATTCGTGTTTTTTAGGTTTTCTAATGTTTATGATGGTATTTTGTTATGGTTTCAAATATTATCTAGGATTTATAGGGGTGTCCATGGTTTTCCTATGTTACTCATGGTTTGATAGGTTTTTTCCAGATTTTACATGGGATTTGAAGATTATTAAGTGCTTTCCTAGGTTTTTCTATGTCTGGTGGGGTTTCTATAATTTTTATTTGTGTTTTATGATTTTCTTGTTAATTTCACGCAATTACCAAATATTTTATTATTTTTAGGATTTCTATAGATCATCATATTTTTTTATGTATTTTAATTATTTTTTGGGATTTTAGGGACTTAAAATTTATTTAATCATTTCTAATATATTTTAGGATTTATTAGGATTTTATTATTTTCCCATGGATTTTAGGGTTTTGCAGGGGATTTTAGGGATCTATGTGTTTTTAGAGTATTTTATGATTTTTTAGTATTTTCTATAACATTATTGATATTTTATATATTTTCTCTTTTTATAATTATTTTTTATATTTAATGTCTTCTCGGTGTTTACCATATTTTTCTATAATTTTCAATGGTGTTTCAATGTTTTCAAGGGTTTTCTAGAGTTAATAAGTGGTTTCTTATGGGTTTCAGTACATTCAAGTGTTTTGTTGGGATTTATATTATTTTCAAGGGTTTCTATTATTTTTCATATTTTTTCTTGGGTTTTTATTTTTTTAGGGTTTTGGGTGTTTTGTAGTGATTTTAGTTGTTTTATAGTTCCCCCATAAAATCTTAGTATTTTTCATGGTTTTTATGATTTATAGTGTTTATAATAAATCATTTAATATTAATGATTTTCACTTTTTATCATTGGTTTTCATGATTGTTTAGATATTTTAATATTTTAGATAATTATCAAGATTTTTTTATATTTTTATATGGGTTTATAGTGTTGTTTAGATTTCATGGTTCTTATGTATTTGAATTATTTTATGGGGATCTAGTGTTTATGGATTTAATAGTCATACAACCATTGACACCGTAGAATGAGGTAGAGTCTAGGTGAGTGAAGAATTAAAAATTTTCCTTAATTGATTTGATATTTCTTTTACATCATGTTTATACATCAATAGGAACAATATTTAACCTATATAATATGGTGATAAAATAACCCAAACAAAAAAATATATGTTGGAAATTGAATCATATATAGAACAAAAATATTTTAATAGGTTCAAAAATTTGTTCTATGTCTAAGGATCACAAACTGAAGATGTGTAGATGTTTGATAATCCACTAATATTTACTAGTTCTGTTGATATAATGATTGGTCATGGTCACATAATTCCTTACTCACTACCTTTATAATTCTTTATCCTTGATCAATCCTCAATGAAGGAGAAATTACTCTTCTTCCCTTCCTCACAATACTTTCATGATTGATCATCCATTTATTATAGAGTTGAACATCTCTTCAATAAATAAAGAACTTTTCTTTTGTCTTTGTTCATCGAGTGAGTCTGCTTAGATTATTAATCCAAATTTTATTCTATCTTTCACATCTCCTCAATTGTAATATTATTTAAATATATATGATATTATCACTTCAATGATTGAGGATATTTTTTTACCATCCATAAATAAATATCAATAAAACTTATTCTCTATGCAATAATTCCTTAATAAAATTATCTTATCTTTTTTTTTTCTCTTTAACAAGATGACATGAAACTAATATTCTCAGATTGAATCTAACTCTTCCTCAACAATCGATATCTTCAAGATGATATAATCCATATATTGTGATGTTAAATTATTTTTATTCATTTATTTCTACCTTTAATTGATACTGCTTTATTGAGTAATATTTACTATTAAAATAATTAAAATAAACTCCATTAGATAATATATATTGCACAATCCTTAGGAAAAAAACACTAACCATGAAACCCTATGTGCATAATTCTTGTTTTATAACCGGTTTTAAAACATTTGGAATGTATATTGAGCACAAGGACCTAGGTGTGTAACCAATCTCTATGTTTTGGAGGATGTAACCATTTCAAAAATAAACTTTAAGTATATGCACTTTTGATGTATCATTGTTAATATCTCATAGGTGTGCGTCTCCTTTTTTGAATTTGATCATGAGAATCCATAAATGATAAAACATTTCATGTTACTCTATGTATCTCCAATCTACATAATGTATTCTATGGACCTCACAAACATTAAATAAATCTCATATCCCTATCATTATAACCCTAGATCACATATCCTCAATGAGTATAAGAAATCACATGATCTATCATCCTTCTACATAAACCATTACAGTAGATGAAATCGATTAGGAACACTCATAGTTTTTGACAATTATTTGAATGCATGTCAAGGTGTCTTTATATTGGTTTTTCAGAAACCTTAATTATAAAAATCACCATCTACCACCCGTTTCACCGAATCATTAATGTGAACATTCATTTTCAAACCTTGCAACATATTAATCATGTAACATCGTTTGACTTTATGGAGTCAAATAAACTCTTCAAATATATTTTCTTACAAGAATTTTTTCATATGACCATGATCTCTTGACTATTTTGCATGGCCTCTATAGAGATATTGATTTTATAGTTGAACAAAACCACCATCTCTAACATAATATGTCTCTTCATGAGATTAAAATGAATGCATTGAATGATTCATTGGGACAAGTGTTGTCATTGAATCCTATATCGTGAAACTCAGATGTTCTCAACATCTTAGGTCAAAAAAATCATTCTAATTTTAATAATAAACTAACTCACATGATTCATGAAACTTCATTACGTGATATCTTAAATCTCACTTGATCGATTTATAAATATTTTTTAGGTGATGTGCCTTAATCCATATTTAATACGAAGTACACCTATCATCATCACATGACAAGTTTTACTCCTGTGGTCCAACTAAATACAGTACATGAATCCATTTAAGGTTAACATTGTCACCAAAATTACAATATAAAATGATGACACAAGACCCATAATGGTTTATAAAATAATATCTCTCCTCCACACTTATACATTTGAGTGACACTTAAAGGTTTTTGTGAAAAAAAGTATTTTATAAATTCCCATTTTCGGTCAAATTTTCTGAGACATAATGACATGTTATACAGATAATTTTTCTTCTGGCACCATACTAGACATCAGGTCATCTTCGATTACCACATCCACATTATAATTTCAAAAAACATTTAACTCATATTTAGGGATGAATACTCCATCCAATTGAGTATATCATTATAATATCTTTAATTAAACTTTTTAATATTAAATGAATGACATAACCTTAAAACATATATATGGTTCAAGATATATATTCACCATATTCATCTTCAGGTATAGTATAAATTGATAATAAATCGGGCACTATTAATTATTTAGGTTCCAACATCTCCCCGTTTGATTATTTGTCAAGTTTATCACAAACCCACCATTTTACAAATATAAAATAATTAAATATGGCATGAATATGCGTTCATAATTCCATGATTTCATCCCCCTTTGAAATATTAATGCCATGGGCCTTCCAATATCTTCTCTCCTCATTTTGGGTTCATCATACACACATTTTATATCAATTTTATCATAAATCCATTATTTTCCAAATATAAAATATATCAATATTTCATGAATATGGATTCATGATTCCATGATTTCTTCCCCCAATTGAATAATAATTCTAAAGGCCTTATAAAATCTTCTCTCCCCATTTTGGGTTCATCATACAGAAATCAATATACTTCAAGAAGTAGTCAGTCAACCCAAACACACTAGAACATTTTAAATCATATTTTTCAATAAACACAAGTGCCAAAAAATACACTCAACTCATACTATATTCAAACTCTACG
Source organism: Viscum album (assembly GCA_963277665.1). Lineage (NCBI taxonomy): Eukaryota > Viridiplantae > Streptophyta > Magnoliopsida > Santalales > Viscaceae > Viscum > Viscum album. The sequence continues at coordinate 1,806,761,318 of OY728156.1, forward strand.
ATTCTAGTTACCAAATAAAATTTACTCAAGATATAATAATTTATCATATGTGTTTGGATCGAATTGATATGTTTTAGTAACATGAAAATATCATCAATGCATCACTTCATTCATTATATCTCATGTTTTATGATATCATGATCATTTTATTCATTGAATTGTGTTTATAAATTTAGAACACTTATTAAAATAATTTTGGTGATTTTCAAGAACCAAAAACCTGAAGTACATCATTTCATGACATGTGTTCACTGATATAATACCTTCATCATTGTCATGTTTCTCTACTCTACATGAAAACTTAGTGACCTATTTTAATATAGAAGATATCTCTCCACTATCATATTTATTATCCCTCATAGTAGTTCTAAACAATCATTCACCCCTTTATAAATAATACTTTTCAACCTTTAATAATGATCCAAATGTTTACTACATTGGGTTCTATAATATGGGTAATAAGAGTTATCAGAACATTGGGAAATATATTACACAAGAAAGGGAGTGAGTATTCCACATAAACCACATTATATGAGTTGTGTATATTAAGTGATTAAAATTACTACTCAATATTGATTCAATTACATAACCTTCAGTGAAATTGAGTCAATACTCATTGTAGAATAAAATATTTTATGAAAAAACACCAACACTATCCATTTCACTCACATAATTTCATAAATGATTCCCAGATAACTTTTTTGTTTTATGAATCATCATGTGATATTAATAAGTCAAACACTATTATATGAATAAGAAATAATATACATGTGTGTAATATATGACACGTGATAATAAAATTGATACCACTTAATAAATATACCGTAATTTAACCACTTGGTATATATGGTCATTAACTCCTAATAGGGATCCTTTTTCAGGTACGGAAAAATAGTTTGGCGATCTTATCACTATCTCTTCCTAAATATGTCTATTTTTGGATTTAAAATAAATATTAATAGCAATTTTTATGATGATACCAAATTGTTAATCATTATTCAAAATAGAGAGACCACTTATTGTAAATATTAGTTACTATCTAGTAGCTTGTTAGCATCCTAGACATATTCAACTGATAATAAATTATTATATGAAATAATATAAATATGAAATATAGGATTGTTTCTGCATATCCACCATTTTTTATTCTCTTGGATGTCTAATAGCACATGTAATAAACCATGATACCAATAGTTGAATATTCAATCATACTTGCGACAACTTATTCATTAAAATAGAGCATTATGGACTCTTAGGATTTATATGAACCTCTAAATCATATGATTTTCCTTTTCCATATAATTAAACATATAGATATTTTTTTGAAAAATGTTTTTTATTTAAATAACATATTTTTTCTATAACATTATTAAAATTTTATAAATTTATGACACTTCATGAAATTTATATCTCTATCCAAAATAAGAATTTATTGTCTTTAAAAATATATAAACGTAATGGATTGTATCTTCTATTTAATTATGTACCAATTCAAACAAATATTATGAAAAATAAAATGAATGGGGATAAGGGTACATCTAGAATACTCAAAATGAGGATTGAGGATAGTCATGATGGGCCAACCCTTTTCTTCCAACTACTCTATTAACCATCATGATAATGTCTCTTTTCAAGAAACTACATACATAACATCTCGTACATATAACTTCTTTAAAACAACTTTTTGTTGGACTAAGATTCCAATTAATTACATGAAATGAAAATTAATTCCTCAACACCTCGTCCAAATTTTTTTATAATGTTAGCTAATATATAATCATGATTATGAATTATTTTCACATGTTCTCATCCTTCATTTTTTGGGAAGGTTACACATGATTCTTACTCTTCACATTTATATTATTAAACCATTATGTACAACTTTAATAAATGGATGCACTTCTATTCATCCTCTTATAACACTTTCTCTACTAGATGGATCTTTCTGTAGCGTTATTTTATCTCCTCATAGAAGGGTTTTGTGAATCCACCAAAACATACATAATGTATCTCCCTTATTGTAGCAATAACAATCTCACTACCCTTTTCCTACTATGTAGGCATACCATCACATGAAAAGGACTATTACAAACAACTATAATAACATCTCTTTATTTTTAATAGACTTGATTACATAAATTCCAGGAGGGATATTGTGAGTGTAAATTATTAGGTGGTGGGTGCATATTTCATTAAGATCACCATTTTTCATCCAATAATACATATATTTTTCTTGTATTTTATAGGATATATTTTAGTGTATACACTCTTCTTATCTGCCAATAGAGTTCAGGGCCTCCTTATTTCTTATTTTTCTCTTACATATATTCTTCTAGATATAATATCATTCCAAATTACCGTGATTAAAGCATGATAATCATCTCTCATTAAAAAGTTAACCAACACCATTATTTCTATTTGAGCTGTTTGTTTATCTGACATTCATATTATGACATTAATATGTTAGGATTCTACAAATATACTCATGGTATGTCTTACATTTCCACAATATTAGTATTTAATTTAAATATTATTCTAATACTATTATTATCATATTTCTCTAATATAATCTTTTTATTTTCATATTTAGAAAAACTTTTCTTCAAATATGATGATCTTATATTTGGAGAGTTTCATCATCCACACATGGACAAATCTATATGAGGAAAATCATCCTTTTACTTTCACTTAGAGAAATGATATTATCATAAACCTCCCTAATATATTTTTCATTAACTTTTAGTATGGATTCTATATGAATCAATCTCAAAAAAATTTCATTTCCATATGTTTTTATCTATAATATGTTCCCTGAGATGAATGAATCTTACTTTCCAACCATCCTTTAATTTTTTTATTTTTATGTCATTTTAGATATCTTCAATAGTATCACTTTGTTCGTTCATTTTAATAGATATCCAATATTTTTCAATATTTTGATCCATATCAACTATTTTAATACTATTATTCACAACATAAATAGCTTAAATGTTTATATTTTCTATATCCTATATGACTCCCACTAATCCACCTTATCATGTAATGATTGGATCTCTTGTGTAATTTAGGACACAATATATCTGAATTGATAAATATAAATTATAAAAATATATTAGTTATTAGAGATTTAATCAAGCATATATAGATAATATTCATTTTTGAATCCCCAAATTAATTTATTTTCAAACTCATAATTTTAAAATTAATCATCAGTTTTTTTTACTTTAATGAATTTTTTCATCTAGTTACTCAACTATTTTATTTCATTATTCATTGAAATCCATGAATCTATCAATCACAAAAAATTACTGTTCATTTTTCTATTTGATATAAACTGGTTATTTTGTGATCACAAAGCTAGCTGCTTAATAAATTAACTGTTTATAATATTGCTTTATCTCTACATCAAGATCATCAACATATTTAGTTTATTATTTGAACAAACAACCAATTATTTAAATTTTTTAATCATTTCATATTTTATTATTCAAGAACACATTCATTTCTATAAAAATTTATAAGGTACCCCTTCACTAATTATTCTCTTTTATTTCTCAGAATTTATTTTTTATCGAGAAATTTTAATCTCCATATGTAGATAAAACATCAAACATATGGATTAGATAAAATTAAATAACATAATTAAAATCAAACACATTATTTTTTTTATATGAACTCCAAATGGTATTCTCCATCATTACTTTATTAATGATTCCTTCTATTAGGATAATATCTTCACCCTTCTTATTAATTGGTATATCATATTTTATATTTTTTAAAACACTTATTTAGGATGTAAAAATTATTTTCCTCGATAGTGTTTAAGAAAATAGATTTTAATGTCTTTTAAATTTCATAAGAAGTAGATATATGATTAGTTAATTTATTAAATTTAATGGGAAATAATATTTATAAAATATTCTCCATTTTGGAACAAAATTTTCTATAAATTATATTGGATTTTAAATTTTTTCAACATAAGTAATTCATAAAATTTTATTTGTAATTTTATTGTAAAAAATAATTTATTTATAATAACCATTAAATCGAATTCAATCAAAAATAGAGACTTCATCATTCAATGCAATTTCATAAATAAAAATAATAATTCGAATGTTGAACACTGATTTTGAATGATTAACTTCATATACATATTTTTATAATCATATACACCTTGATAGGGGGTGAATGAAGAAGATGGGTAAATTAAAATATTTTATTAATATTTAAAATAATTTATTGTTATATAATTCCAATACTGGTATGAACTATTGTCATATTTTATTATCCTATAACACAATCACCAAAAAAATCACAAACACGAAGAAAAATAAATACTACATAGAACGAAAATAATTTTTTAGGTCATCCCATGGTTAAATGTCAAAGAATAAATGATTGATGAGGTACTGATGTGTTAAAATATAATATGATTAAACAGTTGTAGGTATACAATGATTAGTCACAGTCACTGTATGATAATCTCATTTCCACTATGATTTTCTTGGCATAGTATCACCTCACCCAATTAAGAATTACACCTCTTCACTTCCACAATATAGTTATATGAAGTATAATTTATAGGTTATAGATATAATGGTCTTCTAAACATACAATGAACATGTTTTTTTTTCACTGTAAAACATGAGTCTATTATTGAATTATAAATCCTAGTTTAATTATGACCTTTTCTTCTTCTATACCCCACACTTATTCTATTATAGATGTTATTAACTCTTCCATGATAGGAGTGGAGACCATTTCTTTTATAAAACAATCTCACCATAACAACTTCTCTAGATAATAATTCTATACATAAATTATACGATTTTGTTCCTTCTCTAAAAGACTAGAGGTGTCAGTAAAATTATTCTGTTGAAATAGTTTCCACAAGAAAATGAATCAAAATTCCCTATAGAACAATATCCCAAGTGTGATACCATTACTGAATATACCATAATATATAATTCCTCAATATGAAAACATGTGTGTATTCATGTGTGAAAAAACCCTAGTTACGTATCACCTCTACAAATAAATATTCATGTAACATTGAACACATGGCCTTGGGTTTATAACCCATTTTAAAGTATAATATTATGTAACTCTGGGTGTATATCTACTTATAGTAGTATAAAAATAATAATACTTACATGATTATAATATTCCCGCAAATCTGTGGAGGTGTATTCCATGAAACATCTTTACAATACCATAAGAACTTAACCCAAAGAATGAATGCCTATTTACATGATGCTAGATCACATAACCTCCATGGTCATATATGATCATGTATTCTATCTTCATTTATCCTAAACATCTATAATTGATAATATTAATTAGTAACACTATTAGTTTTTCATCAACATTTCCAATATATATCAATAAGAATTTATAAATTATTTTATATCACCTTAATTAAAAAAACCATAGTTTACCACTCATTACAATGTCTCTATAAAGTTTATATGATTTTATAAACCTATTCATTTTTTGATCATGTGACACCATTCATATTTATAAAATTAAATTTCCAATTATTTTTTTTATTTCATGAATTGGATTATATAAACTTCATCATAATAAATATTTATTTGACCACAATTAATTTTAAAAATTAATAGTCTTAAAAATAAAATATCCTTAAATATTATATCACTCTTCATGGGATTAACATGGACAATTTTTTGGATTCCTTTCAACATGTTAATTTTACTCAATCCTTCTTTATGGAATCAAATTAGGCTCGACATCACATAGCCACATGAAATGGCTTTAATTTACGGTGTAACTAAGATCAATTGATTTTTTCAACTCCATCATTTGATCTCCCCAATTTTAATTGATCTTATGACCATATATGCTTACACGTTTTATTGAAATCCATCAAATATAGGCACTAATCCTAACATTAACATGTGACTATTTTATACTCATACGATCCAATTGACCTCAATTATCTAATACATAATGTAAGATTATTTTTTACATATCACCACCTAAGATGAAATAACAAGACCTATAATGGTTTATATTGTTTCATATATCTTAAAAACTTATGAGACCACATTAAACATTATTGTTTACATTAAAAAAATTATTTCTATTATTTCAATTTAACACTTTGTTTACAAACATTTCATTTTGACACTAACACAATTTATTTCAGGTTGATACAATACATCAAGTAATCCTACATTATAATTTTAACAACATGTTATCACATTATTTTTCGAATAAAAGTATGTATTTAACACTTAATTAAGGTGATAATATCCTAGTAAAATCATTAGTTCATCATTAAAATATTCAATAAATTCAACAACCTTCACAAATCAGTTGGGTTCATGATCTATAGTCATAATATATATCTTTATGAAAAATATTTATTGACTATAAATCAAACACCATATATTTTTCTAGGTACAAGAAATAGGTTTTTCAATGTCTTAATGACATTCCATATTTATTCATGACATTATTAGATTTTAGGATATTCATGTTTTTTAATGTTTTCAGTAGTTTTACAAGTTTTTTAGTGTTTTAAATGGATTTTCATTTTTATATATGTTTTCCTTTTATATTCTATAGTCTTTTTTTGTTTTACTAGTTTTATAATTGTTTTAATTATTTTTTATGTTTCTATAAATATTTCATTTGGTTTTTGTTTCTTATGTGGTATTTTAATGATTTCAAAGAATTCCCTATAGTTTTTATTATTTGTTATGGATTTTAAAAATATTATACTATATTTTAAGTATTTCAAAATGGTATTTTATTGATTTTTCTGTGATTCATTATGTTTTCTCATAGCTTATCTATGTTTTGATGGTTATTCATTTCTAGGTGGGTTTTGATATTTTTATAAATTTATGCATATCCCATATCAATATTATTTTTATATGGGTTTTTATGGATTACAAATATTTTGTGTTGTTTTTATTGTTTTCAAATATTTTTGTGGGGTTTTATGGGTTTTTATAATTTTTATTGTGTGGAAGTCTTACTAGTTTTTTATATTTGGTTATAAGGGTTTTATGGGGGTTTTCAGCCAATTATGGATTCATATTATTATCTAGGGTCTTAATATATTTTCTATTATTATTCATGTTTTTAAGATTTCTGATGAATTTCTTGGATTTCCAAGGATTTTCTTACTTTTTTTAATTATTATAGGTTCTATGGGGTTCTTAGAATTGTGAACGTTTTTATTGAGAGATTCAAAGTTTTATTCACAATTTTCATGACTTTTGTTGGGTTTTAGGTGTTTATTACTTTTTTGGACTATAGGTTTAATCCATTTTTCCAATAATATTAAGAGTTTGTTAAATTTTTTGAGGGTTTTGAAGGGTTCTGTATTATTTTTCAAGGTATTATAAAACTTTATTGTTATTATATTTTTTTTATTGGTTTCTATGGTCTACCATGGGTTTCATAGTTTTTTTTATGTTGTTTAGGTTTTTTTGTTTTTCATAGGTTTTATAGGTTTCACAAGATTACTAAGGGTTTTTTATATTTTTTATGGGTTTCTAGTTTTTACATGGTTTCCATTATTTATTCATTATTTTTAGTATATTTCAAAAAAATTTAGGATTTCACAAAAATTTTCTCATATATTAATCAATATTTATAATTTACATGGGTTATAGAATGTTTCTATGGTTACATTAATTTAATATGGTTTTGATGATTATTAAGGGATTCTCATGATTATAATATTTTTTTAATGTTTTTTAGGGATTTCTTGGTTTTTAAAACACTCTTTTATTTTTATGGGTTTCCATTTTATTATCACGTTTAATGTTTTCATGGATTTTCTGAATATTTTAATATGTTCATTTTTTTGAGGTTTTTCTTATTATTTATATATATATTTTTGGGTTTTAGTGGTTTTCATAGTAATAAAAAAATTAAATGATTTTTCATTATTTTCCAAAGGATATATTATTGTTCAATGGTTGAACATATTTTCATGGATTGTAAATATTTTAATTATTTTTTACTATTTTTCAAGTGGTTGGAGGTTTTCATTGTATTTATAATGTTTTCAAATATTTTTCTAGTTTTCTATATATTATATTAATTTACCTTTCTCCTTAATTTTTCTTAGGGATTGATTGTTTTTCAAAATATATAGTGTTTTATAGGATAAATGGATACATCTTTAATATTTTTGATATTTTGTGGTTTTAGATGGGTTTTAATAGTTTATATAGCATTGCATGTTCATTAATGTTTTTGGGTTTTTAAGAGTTTTTAAAGGGTTTCATAATTATCTAATATATTTTACAGATTACTTGTTTTTTTATTATTTTTCCTAGGATTTTAGTGTTTTCTAGTGTTGTTTAGGGAATTTTAAGGGGACTAATATTTTTTTGGGCATTTATACAGTATTTAGGGTTATATATGTCATTCAAAAAAATCAATTCTTTTATTAGGATTTCATGTTTTTTGGGATATTTAAGATTTTGAAATTGTTTTCCTGGCTTATAATGTGTATTTAGTTTTTCTAGGGTGTTAAAATTATTTTAGGGTTCTTACAGTTTATGGATTGTAATAGTATTCCTCTAATGGATTTTATAGTTCTCCTTTGTTTTTCCTTATTATCTAGTGTTTTTATAGTTTTATGGGTTTTAGGGAATTATATTGGTTTTGATGGTTTCTTACAATTTTACATGGGGTTTCAAGGTTGATTATTGAATTTAAAGGATTTTAATGATTTTAATGATTTTTATTGTTTTTAGCATCTAGATATTTATCATAATATTCAATGGTTATAGAAGGTTTTCATGGGATATATGGTTTCTTTTTTTTAAGGTTTTATTTGATTTGATATGGTTTTTATATTTTTCAATATTTTCATGTATTTTAGGAGTTTATTGTGTATTATAAGGGTTTAAATTATTTTTCTATGTATTTAAAGTGTTTCCCATTGGGGTTCTGTATTTTTAGAGACTTATAAGGTTTTATAGATTTTTTATGAAATAAATGTTTTTTGGTTATTGGCCCCATTAGTTTGAAAACCTTGAGAAGGAGTAGGGGAATAAGGGAGTGATGGGTTAAAAAAATTTCCCCTTAAGATCATCATTCACCATATCCAAGACAATCAAAGGAGAATATTTAGAAAATGTGATAATATATTAGATTTACTAAACCACTCTATTATTTATATTTTTAAAAGACGAATGACAATCCATCTAGGTTTATAACCTCCCACGAATTATAACTCAATATTATCTGATCTGAAATGATGCCACTAATACCCTAGAAGAATACTATAATGATATTTTTCGGTCCTTTTTTTACAATAACATTAGTTTAATATGAATAAGACTTTTTATCATCAAGAATAAATCATCATTATTTCAAAAAACCATCTATATGTGTAATTAATTTGTGAAGTATTATTACTCATTAACAAAGTATAGTGTAATTATATCACTATAATGGTTCACCATGTAATACCATAGAACAAGTACTTTCCCTCATGTAATATCCCATCGTGAAATGTTTACATATACTGAAAACCTGTATTTACCTACACAGACTACGAAATTACAAACACATAATGGATTGTCATTTTCATGTTCTTCTCTATGCAAACCTCTTACATGGTATCCATAAAATAAAAATTACTTAGTAAAATCTCATTCACCATGATAATTCTATATAGATATATTTTTTATGACTTTGAAAAAATCAATACAATAGTATAAAAAATTAATTTTTTTCTATATAAAATGAATTGATTAGGGGATACTTATACTTTCATTTCCCATAGAAACCACCATAATAAAAAACAAGTTAATAAATTCATGTAAATATTCCATATATAAATTTAAAAAACAAAATCATGTATCATATTCCCTTCATAGTCCACTTATATTGACTACATCCTAACCTAAAATAATAATGCCACCTTGAACCCCCTTTATTGTCATACATACCTTCTATGGGAAAAAATTACCTTTCCAAAAAATTATTTAATGAGATTTAATTATGATTAATATACCTATTACATGAATTCCCAGTTAAATATTTTATTCAACGATCATCTACCTCGAAAACCATCACAGAGTCCCTTCCATAAACAAATTTATCAAGACATCAATCATAATCATCCTCTACAGCTTTGGAAAAGTGTTATACTATATCATATATTGTACACAAAAATGAATTCATTTACAATATTTGTTTTATACTATAAATAAATCCATATAATTCTAGAACTAGTCAGTCAACCCAATATACAAATAAACACACCATAACATTTTCAACCAAATTTTTCAACAAAAAAACTGGTTACCAAAAATTTACTCAACTCATAGAATATTAAAACTCTATGATTCTAGATACCGAAAAAAATATTACTCAAGGTATAAACATTTCCCACACGAGTTTGGATCAGATTGATAAATTTTAGTAACATGAAAAGATCAACAATGAATCTCATCATTCATTACATCTCATGTTGAATGATACCATGATCATTATATTCATTGAATTATGTTTATATCTCGAGACCACTTCTTAAAATAATGTTGGTAATATACTTTCACCAAAAACCTGAAGTGATTCATTTCATGATATTCAATCATTGATATAATACATTTAGAATTTTCATGTTTTTCTAGTCCACCTGAAATCTTCATCCCCTGATTTAATATAGAAGATGTCCCCCCTTTCATCTTTATGTTCCCTCATAGTAGTTATAAACCATCATTAAAACCTTTAAAAATAAAAATCCTCACCCTTTATCAATTATCCTAAAGGAAAATACATTATGTTATATAATATGGAAAATAATAGTTATCAATATATAGGGAAATTTGTAACTCTACAAAAGGAGAAATTATTCCACAGTTACTATTTTCTATGTGTTGGAGATCAATTTGGGTCCAACATATAGCTATTCCTATCAAATAATTCATTGAGTAATTAATAAATTATGATGTTTATGAAATGATTTTAAATATATGTACACTCTAATTTTCTAAAACCATGCTCCAATTTACCTTTTATAATATTATGATTGATTTTATTGTGATTTTTCCTTGAGCGATGAATGATATTATTTCATTATCTTGATGAACACAAATTATCACATTTAATCCTAATTAGAGACATAACATTAACAACCATATTTCAAAGATACCACTTCATCCACAATATTTTGATTCAAAAGGATGATTGGATATAAATAATAAATCTACTATAATTATATGTGAATTTATAAAACATTTGATGTTTTTAAATGAGATGAAAAATACATTAACACAATATTGACCTCCTTATATCAAATTTGTGTCATCAATTAAACTGGTCGAATATATATATATATATATATATAAATACCAATAATACATATTTCGATATTTCAATATAAAAAATACCAAAATCCACAATTCCCTTGATATCCCATATAATTTGTCCATTGATAGAGTGTTTATTAATTTTAACATACTCTGATATCTTATTTCCTAATGATTTCAAAACACAATATTTTTTCATCACACTATTAATTATGGCAACCTTACAATGACAACATATTTTTCTATGAAATTTAACACTTTTATAATATTATTCCTTGAAATTGTTTCCCGTAGAGATAAATGTTTTCAATAGATTACAATACTCCATTACAAACCACTTGAGGAAATATATGGCATATTATTTATTGATAAATAAACATACATTTCCTTTTCCTCTTATCACTTGAAGGACAAGGAAAAACCCAATATCATCTATTAGAAGCATCTCATAATCACTAAATTTTTTTTAAAACTACAATCAATGTATATTATTAGATAAAACAAAGATTATAAAATACTCATAGATAAACACCATCATAATTTGATGACACTGATTATTATTATATATATATATTAATCAGCCCCTAGATGTAGGAAATTTATATTTTTTCAATGTATATCTTGTCTCAAACAAGATGTTTTTTTCCTAATTCATCCCAAAATTCACATTCAATATATGAAAAACTATTTTGTCAACTTTAAAATAACAAACCATCAAACCTCCCAATTTATACCATTTCATAATGTAATAAATTTATAAATTTTTAATTAAAATCTATTTGTAATGCATTTAATTTCATTTATACTAATATTAATAAAAAAACTATTCTTATAAAAAATATTTCAATTGGTGATAATGTTTCATCTACATTGATTCCATTGATATTGGAGTATCTCTTGAACAACAATCATTTATTGTTTTGAATCACCATCTATAGTCATTTGAAAGTTTTGAGGAAACCCATTTTGGATCCATGAATATATTATCTTTTGGTATGAATAGAATATCCCATGTATGATCCATTTATATATTTTCATTCTTTTCATTCATCCTATAATCCTTGTTTTTTATCTCTAGAAAAATATTTAAAAACATTATCTCTTCCAAATATAATGGGGTCATTCTCTAGATGAAATTAATTCTCTTCATCTATATTGGTTTTGATTGATAATTAATTATATTATAATAAAAAATTACCTCTCAAATCTTTAGAATCACTATATATATAGGTATTACATTACCCTTAAAATTATTAGGGAATTATTTAAAATTTTTCTTATCCCCTTTTACTACCTCTAATATAATCACCTCTTCATTAAATTAATCATTCAATTTTTCATTTTTTTAATTAATGTTCAATTTATTCATTACTATAGTGACATCATAGAAGTTGATAACCATTCAAAACCAATTATTGATTATTTTATAGAATTTTACATTTTTTGATAATCCATTAAAAATCTACTTATAATTAAGAGACTAAAAATTAATGCATTTTTTGTTATTCAAAATCTATAACTTGTGAATATTTTAAAAAACATTAGTGTATTATTATTTTCATACTAAACATAATTGAATAAATATTCTTATATTGGACATATTTTTTTAAAATTTTTACAAATTTCATGACTAAATCATTCCATTATATTTAATGATTATATTTATCAATAACACCATTCTGGTTATTTTTTTGTGATTTTTTTCTATTCTCAAGTACAACATTTTTTTAATGTGTTATAACTATTTTGAAAAGTTACATTATCCAATGTTTTTATAGATAATCCTATAATTGGATATTCTTAAAACTAATCTCATTTTCTGTTCGGAATTATTCAAATTGTTACCAAGGGATTCATCCTTTCTGTAATATTATGTAATAAAAAAGAAAAACTCAAAATTGTGAGTAATAACTAGAAACAATGGAATCTATATGTAATCATCAATGAATGGATTATAATATCTCATTACATTATTGTATCATAGTGATATTGGTATAAACAAATAAAATTTCCCTGATTCAATCATAATCCGTGAAATTTTGGTCTATTATTTACAATTATATTAAATTATATTACATTTCAAAAAACCTTGAATGTGTGTGTAGAATCATGATGATATATTGGTATCTATTATTTTCAACTGATGATCCATGGACTACTTATTTAAAAATAAAATTCAGATATTCCAGAATCTGTTTTTATCTTCATGGGATAGAATGTATATTTCTTCTTATCAACTAATAAGGAACATATTCAACTTCATGGTATTTCCTTGTAGTATAATAACACTATCATTTCCCTTAATGATACAATAATTAATATTACCCAATTCATACAATTAGATAACGCATTGCGTGTTTGAATAAGACCTTTAATAAATTATAAATCTAGACGTAGAAAATACTTTCTCCATAAATTTGGATTTTCCAAATATAATGATCTTATAAATTTCTTCTTTTCCAAATAAGACAACACCTTATTTTTTGAATTTGATACATGTGATAACATCATTATTTATCATCATATGGGAAGTATATATTAAATTAGTGATCATTTCACTAAAATGACCTTATTATTTTAGTGTAATTTATGTGACCAATAGCATATAATTTTTTTTTGATTTATAATTTAATTTTCACAGTTAGTGTTGAGTATCATTCCTGATTCTCCTCTGAATGTGATATAACAACATTATGATAAAATTATTCAAATTGGTTTTTCATTTTTCGCACGTGATACTTTTTGACATACTATATATTATGGCTATGGGTCTTTAAAGTCATATTCATCATCATTATTGTTAAGAAATAACTAGAAATATTAAAATTAACTCTTGTATATAGAACACACATTTTAATGTTTCTTATGTTTCAATAATAGTAACAACTATATAATGATTCATTCTTATATGTTCATAATATTTCATCAATGATTTATTTTTTCTCTTTTAGTATTATGATTCTTGGAAATATCTAAATCATTCTCAAATTTTGGTTTCTTGTGTATTAGAACCGAGAAGCATTTCCTTATTCATTCTATCAATACAAATACCATATTTTTAAAATAATGTGTCATTTTACCAATATCAAAAACCATGTTAATTACCATAATGGCTTCAAAAATACATTTTATCTTTTCTAGGTGTTACTCGATCTAATTTCCCAATGTCATATGGGGTGTCAATGGTCTCTCTTGGAATTTAATGTTTCACCACAGTACAAAAATATCATCCATAATAACATTGATATGTTTTTCGTGACCATCAATTTTTCCATTTAAAACATATATGAGACTTGTATTATCATTGATATGGACCTTCAACTCCAAAACAATATCTCTATAAATTCTTGTTTTTTAAGTTTTTTATTCTCAATCAATTCACTCATCATGATATTTTCCTCTTCCTAATACTACATGTTGAGTTTCACATCCTAAATCTCTCTATAATGTTTCAATAATTTCACTCTCAAAACTTATTTCTATTCATGTTGATCCTATTTATATAATTTTAGATTAAATAAATCATCTAATTCCCATTTATCATCATCATCATCGTTTACTATCTAAGTGGTGTTTACAACCACCATAAGAAAATTTGATTTGTGGATAATATAGTCCCTAATTTTTTCAACATCTATATCATTTTATATATTATCCTCTTGAGATATTATATTATTTTACTTATAGAATATTTTAGTAGTACATATCTACGATTCATATTAGTTGAATATTATTTCATAGGAACTTCATATTCTCCATCATCATCTTAAATATTTTTTTGAAACTTTTCCATAATATTCCTAACAATTACACATTGAAATAACATAAATGGATGTTTACCATTGAATATTCATTTTCCCAAATTCTATATTTACAAAATCCAATAACAAAGATTCATCATCCTATTTTTAATCCTAATCATAATCTATGGTGAGATTCTTAATAGTATTTAATTATAATCATTTTAATTCCACTTTTCATAGATTTATTATAATTATTTCACATTTTATATGCTATGATATTTATATTAATAATATCCAATATTAGATTATTTTGATCCTAATACTCAAGAACCAATACTTTTGGAATGAACCATGGTAAAAATATACCAGGTATTTTCTTGATGATCATCATGTCATTTTCTGATTACATAAGACCTCACATATTCTCCATTATAACATTATTATATAAAAATTGTAAATTTATATTCTTTTGAGTGAATCCTAAATTCTTTATATATGTTATACAAAACCAATAATTTTGATTTTCTAAATTTTTGATTTTCTTTCATAGATGTTTATGATATTTTCTAACTTGAAATGCGAGGATTTACATGACATCATCATTTTTTAGATTGTGTTGGATAGATCTCCACCAAAAAAATTAATACCTCAAAAATCAATATAAGGTTCCATATAGACTCCAAATATAAAATACATATGTTTTATACTATGTATAATTATATCTACAAATACTATATATATATATATACATTTCTAATAATCAGATGTACTTCAACATATGACTACTCCAAAATAGGAATGTTATTTATATAAATGGCTTGAATACGTATTTCATTTACTTCATCCATAGATTCCAACAAGGGATAATTTCATATTTTAAAATTTAAATATTTTTCTAAAAAATAGTCCCATTATGTAAAATACTCTTATAGGAGGAGGTGCGTGTATTAATGTATGAAGGATTAATTATTTTCCATTATGATGATGTTTCATTGTTAAATAATAAAATATTTTATCTTCTAATTAGAAAAATATGTAACAAAATTTAATCATTCAGGATACACAATAATATTTTCCTGGTTTCCCCAAAGTGAGTTAATCTAAAGAGTATACAATAATAATGTTCCAATGTAGCATAATTACTAAAGCATACATGTGTTTTTTATTTTAAAAGAAAATTAATTACTACTCATGGTTTATAAATGATCATACATAAGATCTAATTGCCTAATTAACTAAATTTATTATGATACTCCACTAGAATAATCCACAAATTATGTAATGAAATATTTATTTATTCACACTGACATAGGTCTGACATGATGCCCTGTTATTTATGGAGCTGAAATCCAATTTATGGTGACAAATTTACATAATGTAAAATTACTTGGTGAACAATTATTCCTCATGAACATCACATCAAATACTAAATTAATGGATAATATTGACTAAAAACTACCATCTTATATAGATCAATACTTACACAATATCCCTTTAATAACACACTACCCAAATAGCTACGAGAAGTTACATGTATAATATTCTAATCCTTAAACAAACATTCTTTGATGATTTATAACATATGTTACCAATAATAAAAAACAATGATATTGATGTCTACTATATTTGGAAGATTATATATATAGATAAATCATATTAACTATAAAAACATCATCATTATTTAAATGTCTATAGATTTCTCTGAACTTCCATAAATCATTGGAGAGTCTATAGGTCACCCTGAGGAAAATACATATTTAAAAGGTTAAGTTTATAAACAAGATAATAAATTATAACATAAGTATTAAGAGTAAAAACATGATATCCAAATAAAATTATCATAATAATGAAATCATCTAATAAGGAAATGAATTTATAAGATCATAGAATACTAAGAACATATAAAAAACATAGTTGATGACATAATAATAATAATTCAAGGGTCCCTTATAATACCATCATTATAAATTGGTCCATGTTAAATGGTTTATTGTTTTTAATCCCAATTCCTATAAAAAATGTGTAAAATTTGCAATGGTGGAATAGTTTAACTTCCCATTCCTATAAACATAGTGGGAAATGTCATATAGTCGATTAACATCACTCTCAATTCCTATTAAAATGTTTATTAATGTAATATAATGGAGTATGATAATATTTTAACCCCTTAAATAACATCACATATAAAATAAATATTTACCAAATTCTTTGGAAGGATATATAATTCATGGTCAACCCAACATATAACATAGCATTCTTAGGCTAATGACCAATCCAATACATATAGTATCCAGAAGATTAAAATATTTCTCAATGTATTAGAAGGATAGATAATTCTTGGGGAACTTCCCACAAAATTAAAATCATAACATGTTTTTATCATGAGGAAATCATACCAAGCATAAATCATACGAATGATCAAACACACATAAAGGAAGTTAATTTCACGTCTCTATTGTCAAGGAAAAATGAAAGGATAAAACACAACGATTCTTAATGTTATAAGGAATTTATTTATTTATTTAAAAACAAACATCTACCTTTATCATGGAGTCCCATTACATATTATTAATGAGAAATATAATGAAATGAAATTATTAAAAATAACCACATGGGTAGAACATTTATAATCTATCTAAATAATATTTTATAGATGACATGATCTTAATATTTCTCATTAAACCTTAATTAAAAAAACTATATACATCAAAAAATTAACAATGTTATTAGAAGATATTAATGGTTAAAAATAATTTAATGGTGGTGATCTATGTCATGATAGATAAAATGAGAATTTTAAAATAATCTGGGTTTACTAGAAAATTAAATTTTTTAAGGGGACAAAAAACTTGTATAATCCCATAAATTTATGTGATATTTTAATAGCACTACATGTAAGGGTAATATATTAAATAATAATAGAGTTACTTGATAATAAAATTTCATTATATTTATAAAAATAAATATAATACATAATCGACATGTCATAAAGGTGGTCTAAAGGATCCCTCACTATGATTAAAAACTATTTTTTAAAAAAATACAACATCATAAAATATTAATAAAAATTTATTTTGAAAGTATTAAAATTGAAATAAAAATTTTACAAGTGATATAAATTAATTAGGTTTCCTATTAAAAATTTTAATATGGGTGAACATATTAATTATGGGGAAGGATTGGAAATTATCATTTAAATAGATGTGAATAATTCATAACGTAGTTGAATTTTATAAAAATGACTTGCACTGAAAAAGTAACATTATTTGAATGAAACCATTATCAAAATTTAGAAATAGATTATAATATATGTTATTAAATATCAAACTCATGGAGAAGCATTATATCTGAACAAATACAATTAAGTTATAAAATTACATTATATTTTAGGGAATACATCAATCATGTACAACATCCATAAATATAATGAATGAAAGTAAATGTTATATGTTTAAAAATAAAAAATCATATTCTAAGTCATGGTGGTATTAGATTCGTCATATAAATGAAAATTGGTGAATAATATCGAATCATGCCTCAATGAATAGTGAATGAGAGAAAACCCTTTAGAAATTAGTAATTTTGAATTAATGGTCATTGTAAGATTTAAAATCATATAGGTCTATAAATATCATTAATTAAATCATAGGGTATAACAAAATACATTATTGGGTAGTATATACAACATTGAAATAAGTAATTAGGTTATCAAATTAAAAAACATTCATTGATGGAACATTTAGATGAAAACCCTAATGCCATAAGATGCACTCTAATTTTTCCACTTGAAAGTGAGATACGTTGAATTTGATATTAAAATACTGTGAATTATGATATTTCATTATATTATATATTCAATTAGCATTATAGACAAAAACTAAAATAATTTATTCATATAATATAATATACCTGTTAAAGAAGGGTGATTTGAGAATAAATAGTTACTCATGTCTAAATGAGTCTTTCATTTTTACTAAACATCTTGATTTATTATAATTTTTTTATTAGATATATACACAATTAAAATATTCTTATATATTATATATTTCAATGCATTTAAACTAATTTTTTTATTTATATTATATTATACTTTTCTTATATATGACTGTTACATGAGGTTGTTTGATCATTTATCATGTAAATCCTTATGTATGTTTACCATGGATTAAAAAATATTTATATATTTTTATAAAATAAAAAATATTAATACTATTATGGAAAAAATTGTTATATTTCAAATATATTTTTAAATAAAAATGACATTTTATGACAGATTAAACTCATTTCTCATTGAATCGATAATTCATACGTACACATGATTAATTTTTCCATTATTATCAAGTTAGTGGGAAAGAAGGTAATCAAATATTTGACATTTAAGATTAATATTAATATTATATAAATTAAATTTATTCATCCATTATATAATTTTTATCATTAAGGTCCATGGATAAAAATTGAAGATGTTCCTTGATGAAGGTACTTTATCACGTATCACACTAACAATGATTTTGACTATCATACTGGAAGAAGAGAAATAAGTAATTGAAATTTATTTAATATTTTAAAATATTAGTATAATATTGATACTTATGTCATTATATTTAAATTGATATAAAAAATTCATAGGATGAATATTATGTAGAAAATCATCATAAATAGATAATACTTATGTTTGATATTTGACCATTCCTTGGAAAACTTTTTGGAATTGAAGGGAATATGAAAAATTCGTCTGAACAAGGGCTTAATAAACTGTAAAATAATTATATGATATGATATTTTTTAAAATTTTAAAATAATCATTGAATATTAATTTAATTATTTTAAACGGTCTAGGTGACCTGGTTTTGTAAGCATAGAAAAAAGAACTTTTGCAAACACATGTTATATTTTAATAATGTCATGTATATATTTCAAGGTCAATGGATCCAATGATTTCAAATAATGTAATTATTTGATTATTATCATTTAAAATGACTCATAAAATTCTTTTCATGCAATTTTTATACAGGTTATTGGTTTTTAATAATTAAAATGTTACATTTTATTATTTTAAATTTGTTATTGATGTCTAGTTGTTAACTAAGTTAAATATTGTTTTATTAAAAATAGTACATAATCCATATGATCAGTTTTGGATATTATGGAAATAAATTTAACCATTAGTTTTTTAAATTATATATCTTAATTTTATAAAATTATCTTTTAAATTAAAACATGTAATATATATAAATACTATTTATGTTTAAGATTATATTTTTAGAATTATTGATTCTTAATATTACTCTACATTAATTACCAATTATATGTGTATTGATATATTTATTTATGTGTTTATAAATCACATATGATCCATTATTTAATTGTTGTGATTTGAAATATATTCTAGATATTATATGATATGAATAAAATGATTATTTAAAAAATATTCATTATTGTCTCAACGAGCGTTAATCCTAATAATATTATTTTTATAAAAAAATTATAAATCAACTGTATTAAATAATTTTAAAACTATTATTTATATTTTAAAATAAATTTTATAATATTATTTTTTTTCGTAATTGAAATTAATCTTAACATTTGAGTATGAAATGCGTTAAATCAATTATTAAGAATAGAGTTTTTTTAATAATGTTATTAAATAAGGAAAAAATATCAATGTTATTTATTATAGTCAAATTTAAAAAAATTATTATTAATAAAAAAGTATTTATATTATAGTGAAATGAATCATTAGCCTAATTTGTTTTAGTTTTACCATAACTAATGAAATAAAAAAATTGATTTTATATAATATTACAAAATTTTCTAAAATATCACCCTTTAATTTTTTATATCTGACGTATATTTTAAGATGATTAATTTTATTTTTCATTTTTTATTTTATATAGTAATATTGTCTAAAAAAATTCAAGTAATAATGTTATAAAAATATTTGTATTAAAATTGGTATATTACACTATTTGCATTTAATTTATTCACATTACGAAAAAAAATTTAAAAATAATCTCAGTTTATTTTGATATTCTAAATTAAAAATGATTAATATCTTCTAAAATTGAATCACTATAATTTTATAACATCAAATTTAAAAGAAATCAGGACATAAATTGAGTAATAATATTTATAATAAAATAAATTGTTTAAAAAATGATTTTTTATTAATAATTTATAATAAAAGGTAATAAATCAATAATTAATCAATAATTATTATATTTTATTAAAATTAGAAATTATTTAAAATATACACATATTTCATTAATAAAAATTTTAATAAATAAAATGTGTCATTAAAAAACATAATAATGGATTTAAGTAATTTATAATAATTAACAATTAATAATATATAAATTCATATATGGTGTGATCTGGCTACTCATATTCAGACCTATTAATTGAATCACAAAATTTTAAAAATATCAAAATACCATAGTTTCATTTTGGTTCAACATTTTGTGTGGACAATGATATCCATCATATTTGAGTTAATTATCAGAATTAATATATTAAAATATATGGTCATTATAACCCAACATAGACTACCATTGCATACACAAATAACATGATACCATAATTGTGTACTTATATATACAAGGATCTTTTAATATTTTAATTTTGATTGAAATTACTCCATGAACTCTGATTGACAACAATATGACATCGTAATGATATTCCTCATGACCTTATAGAAATCCCAGTAATGATTTTATGAGTTAATTTTTCACTCCACCCAATAATGTGAAAAATGGTTCATATATATGATGAGAAACCCAAAAAACCATAAATCTCAAAATTACACTTTATCCCTCAACACAAATCTATCAAAAACAAATTTCATTTAGGTTATTCAATTCCAAATGTCATTTATGAACTATTTCCATTTAGTACCCCTTGATAAAAATTAATGAGGCTACTAAGAACTCTATTTTTACTCACATGATTCTCCTATTAAAACAGTAACATTGAAAAATGTCCTTCACATCAGTTTAAAATGGCATTGAATATAACCAACACAATATCCCTAAAACAAATGTTCTTTTGGGAATATCTTCTGTGTAACTGCTATATGGAAACCCTAACTAATCTTTCACTCACAAGAACTCATCTAAGAACTTCTTATGAGTATACCATAAGAGTTATGAGATCATATAACAAAATTACGAATATAAATCATTTTCCATTATTTCCATAACCTCCAAACACGAAAAAGTTCTTCGATAACTACATTGTTAAACTCATATTTCATAAAACCTAGTGAATGAT
Source organism: Viscum album (assembly GCA_963277665.1). Lineage (NCBI taxonomy): Eukaryota > Viridiplantae > Streptophyta > Magnoliopsida > Santalales > Viscaceae > Viscum > Viscum album. Next base: position 1,806,783,642 of record OY728156.1, read on the forward strand.
TGTATACTATGTATATCAATAAACATAATAATCCAATAATGTTGAAATAATATCTTTGATGTTTTTTCTCAATATTTAATTTCTATGTTTTTAGTGTTTTCCATGTTTTTAGAGTTTTATATATTTTTTTCATATATTTTTATAGGTTTCCTTGACATCCTCTATTTATTAGTTTCACATTTTTTTATAATGGGGTTTATGGTCTTAAGGAGTTTATAATGGGGTTTTATGGTTTTCACAAGTTTAGTTGGGTTTTGAAATGGTTTTGGAGCATTTTATAGGCTTTAAATGATTTTAGAATATCCAAGGGGATGTTCAGCATTTAAGGGGTTTTCGATGATTTTTAATGTTACAAGGTATTTTAAGGTGATTTTCATGTTTTCATTTGATTTCGAAAGAATTAATAGAGTTTTTAAGAATTATATAAGAATGTTTATGGTTTTTATGGTATATCAAGGATTTCAAGGGTTTTAAGAGTTTTTTTGGATATTAATTGTGGTTTTAGGTGGTTTTCTTGGGTTATCAATGTTTTCAATGAGTATTCTTATTTATAGGGGATTTCTAGAGTTTTTTAGATTTTGATTTGTTTTTGAGTATTCTAGGGTATTTTGGGATCTTATAGTTTTTATTATGTTGAATTGGGTATTTCATGGGGGTTGATAATTTTTTTTAAAAACATTATCCATATTTTTCCATTGTTTAAAAGATATTTCATGGTTTCACAAGGAATAATGAGATTTCACTATTTTTATAGTTTTTATTTTTTAGGGGTTTTATTATTTTGAATGGAATCAACAATTTTTCATGTTATTTTTTGTAGTTATTTATTATATATAATTTTCCTTACCATTTTATGGGTTTTTAATTAATTTTATAATTTTCATAATCTTATGACATTTCTAGGGTTTCATAAGTTTTTGAATATTACATATTGTTCTAAGGGGTTTTAGGGTTTTGTTATGTTTTTATTGATTCATTGGTTTTCATTATTTTCATGTATTTCAATGTTATATAATGATTCAATGGTTTTCATATTTTTAACTATTTTTAAAGTTTCCAAGTGTTTTCAAATTTTTCTTCACTTTTCAAGATATTTCATCTCATGGTTTTATTGATAATCGTATATTTTAGGGATTTTAGTGTTTTTATGGGTTTATTATTCATATAATAATTAATAAATTTTCATGGTTTTCCATGTATTCCCATCATTTTAATATTTGTTCAATGTTTTCATGGTTTTTTGATAGTCTCTATGTATTTCCATAGTGTTTCGTTGTTTTTAATGTGGCTTCAAAGTTTTTAGTTTTTTAATGATTTTCAATGGTATGTACAATTTTACATAATTAATTGTGATTATGGTGATTTTTTTTATTTTTATAATGGTTTTTTGGATATACATGATTTTAAGGGTTTTATGTATTTCATGGGGTTTCTACATTTTTTAGGGATTTTTGGTTTCGTATGGGTTTTCTAGATTTTCTAATTATTTTTGTTTTTCCACTATTTTGAATGTTTTTTTGAGTGTTTTTAGTGTTCTTATTTTTTCATATTTTAAATAGGTTATAAGTTTTATATAATTTTTTAATGGGATTTATCATTTTCCAATGTTTTACAGGAATATTCCATGTATTTCAATGGATTTTATATTTTCTAACATATTTTCTTTTTTTAGGTTTTATCACATGTTTTGTGGTATGAAGATAATTTTAATTGGATTTCAGGTTCATTTTTCATGTTCACTTCCCAAGTTGTCATTATTTTAATTTTATCTAGTGATTTTCATGATTTCAATATTGTTTTAGTGTTTTTATTATTTTCATGGTATTTATGGATTATCATGTTTTTTTTATGTTTTATATATTTCCAAGGGTTTTTAAAGAATTTATTGTTTTCGTGGTTTTATTAATGATTTTAATGAAACATGGGTTTTCCATGGTTTTACGGGTTTTCATGATTTTTTAATGATTTTTAATGGTGTTATAAAGGTGTTCCAATATTTTTATGGTTTTACATAGTTTTCCAGGGTATTCAGGGATTCTATTATTTTCTTTTTTTTATGATTTTTAATGATTATTTAAGATTTCCAAAGGTCTTTGTAATTTGTTTCCATGGTTTATAAATTTTTATTTGATATAAGTGTTTTTAGAGTTTTTATGGGTTTCAAGGGTTTTATGATTCATAACGGTATTCGATGTTCTCTTAGTTTATAGATATGTTTATGACTTTTCTTAGTGGGTTTATGGTTTTCCATTTTTTCTATTAAAATTTTGATTTTGAGATGCTTCTATAGTATATTCAATTATTTTAAATATTTTAATTATTTTACCATGTTTTTTAATGTTTTATAATGGTTTTTCTAGGTTTTAGTTTTATTCATTTATTTTGGGTTTTCAAAGGCTTCAAAGTTTACATGGGTTTTCTATTGTTTTAAATTTTTTCCTTCGTAATCATGGGTTTTTATGGTTATTACAATGTTTCAAAATCTATTATTATTTGTCATTATTATGAATGATTGTTGTGGATTGAAGTGTTTTGTAGAGGTTTCCATAGTTTTAAATTAATTATTTTTATTTTTTGGTGTTTTCATTATCTTATCAGTGTTTTAAATTTTTTGGGGTTTGAGGATTTCCCATTGTATTTCCAAATTTCTTGGGATTTATGGGAATTAGCATTTTTAATTAATGGTTAGTTTTTTCTTTGTTTTAAAATTTCTTGACGTGTTTTCATGGTAATTAAATGTTAATTTCAATATTTCAATATAGTTTTCATGGTTTTTTATGGTTATCATGGTTTTCCATGGTTATTCATGAATAGTTCTTTGTGGTTAATGGTTTTGATGATTTGTTTCTCGTTTATCATGGTTTTGATTATTTTCACGATTTTTCAATATTTTCATGGTTTCTCAGGGTTATTATGGTCATTTTTTTCATTTAAGGTTTATTTTTTGTAATATTTGGTTTTTATAGTTTTATGGGTTTTTAAGGTTAATCATGGTTTCTAGGTGTTTTTAGTTGTTTTATTCATCAATAGGTTCTTTTCGAGGGTGTTATTATATTCAATTTTTTTAGTTTTCTACAAGGTTTTTCATGGTTTTGTGGGGGATTACTAGCTAAATTAGAGGTATAAATGGTTTTATGATTTCTCAGTGTTTTATAGGGGTTTTTATGTCTCTCGGGGTTTCAATAGGTTTATGGGTTTTTAGGGTTTTGTAAGTATTTCAAGGGTTTTTAGGATAATATTTTTCTTATACAATTTTATTCATGGTTTTTAATGGTTTTAAGAGTTCATGAGGTTTTATTAGGAGTATCATGTGGTTTTTATATTTTTCATAGGTTTTCTTGAGTTATCTAGGGGTTTCCAAATGATTTAGTGTTATGGAGTATTTTTAATGGGATCAAAAGTACTTCAACATGTTTATTGTTTATAGGGAAATTAGTTTTTCCTATGTTATGAGGGTTTTTTGGAGTTTATTCTGGGTTTTCAACAATTTTATTGATTTTCATTATCATACATGGTTTTCCAATGGTTTTAGGGGTTTCTAATGTTTTCACTTTTTTAATAAATTTTTTATTTTTAGTGCTCTATAATATTTTTATTATGACTCAGTTTTTTATGGTTTTTATAGATTTTAGGTTATTATATAATTTTTAATGTTTTCCAGGTTGTTTCAAAATATTTAAATTTTTTACATTAATTATTTTTTGTTTTAATGTCATTTCATATTTTTAGGGTTTTAATGGTGTTCTAGAGATATATAGAGTTTTTATTATTTTTATGATTTAATAGGAGTTTCTATGGGATTCAAATGCCTCGTAGTGTTTTTCACAGTAGTTCAGGTTTTTTAAAGGTTTCAAATGTTGTTTGGGTTTTATTGTTTTCATCCATTTTCTATATTTCTTATTGTTCTCCATAATTATCAAGGTATTCTAGTATTCTCCATCGGTTCCAATTATTTTCCATGGGTTATTTTTTAAGTTTTAGTGTTTCATATAGTTCTATAGGATTTCAAGGTCTATTCCTGGTGTTATATGTTTTTATTGTCTTTTAAATGTTTTAATCATTTTCATGATTTATAAGTTTTCTCATGGATTCATTGGGTTACCTGGGTTTTTAGGTCTTTCTACGGTTTTATATGTTTTTATAGTTCTTCATGTTTTTAAAACGGTTTCTCTGGGATTTAAATGTTTTTTGGAATAGATTAACATGTTTTTAGATAATTTTTATGTTTTATAGATTTTTATTTTTTTGGATTTTATACTTTTTCAATGGGTTTCAATAACTTCATTACTTTTCATGGTTTTACTAGTTTTATGATAGATTTTTTTGGTGTTTTCAAGGGGTTTCCCAATATTTCATGATTTTAAAGGTTTATTTCATTTTTTCTAGTTTATTTAGTGCATTATAGTGTTTTTATATTTTTCATTTGTATTATAGGGAGGTCAAATGGATTCATTTTTTTTTGTATTTTTTTATTGTGGTTCACATTTCGTTAAAAATAATTAAATATTTTATTATTATTATTATTTAGTTTTCAATGTTTTTAATTTAGTTACAAGGATTCTATATATTTTCATGCATTTAGATTTTTCTCTCATTTTTTATTTAATTAGTAGTCTTGTATAGTATTTAAGGGTCTGATAGGTATTGAAATAATATTAAATATCCTTAGATAATTTATTTTTTTAGGAAATTTATTTGTGTTCCATTTTTTTTCAAGGTGTTTTTGTTGTGGTGATTTTATATGATATTCATTGCATTTTTTATATTTTTCATAAATTTTCAATTAATTGTAGGTGATTTGAATTTTTTGTTGTTTATTCAGTGTTTTTCATGATTTTTAGGTATTTTTAATTTTTTAGAGTTTTTAAATATTATCTTTTATTTTTAATTTTATTCAACTCATTCCACCGATTATCAAGGTTATTTGAGGTTTTAATTACTTTGTTGGGTTTTCATTATAGATATATTTTTTTGGTTTTCAGGTTTGTTCAACATATTTTCATTTCATACTTCTTATTATTCAAAATATTACTTGTTTTTCAGGGTTTTTAATATTTTTTCAATTTTTTTTTATTTTCAGGGTTTTGTCGATTTTCCATTGGGTTTTATGTTTTATTAGAAACTTCAATGGTGTTTTAGGGTTTATATGGTTTAAATTATTTTATATAGTAATGAAATGATTTTATGATATTTCTTTATTTCACATAGTTTTCCATGGATTATAATTGGTTATCAATGGTTTTACTAGGTTCTCATGAGATATTAGTAATGTCATTATTTTAGGGGTTTTTATGATTTTTCCATAAATTTCATGGCATTCACATAGTTTCATGATTTCCAATTGTTTTCATGTTTTATATGTACTTGAAAGAATTTTTATTTATTTTGATGAATTTTATAAATTTATAATTTGTTTGGTTATATTGCGAGATTTTATATTAGTGGTTTTAAATGTGTATTCATGGATTTTCACATAAATTAAGTTTCTTTTAATTTTACATGGGTATCCATTTCATTCAATGATTTTATATGTATTTTATGTGATTTCAAGGGTTTTATGATTTTTAGGCCTTTAAAATGGTTTTCATAGATTTAAATTTTTTTCTTTAGTTTCAAATTATTTCTCCTTTTTAGGGATGTAAGAGTTATAGTATTGTTTTCATGTTTTTTCTGGGTTCTTTAACAATATTATTATTTTTAATGATTTCCAAGGGTTATATGATTTTTTTTTGATTTTTACAAAATATTATAATGATGTCATTACTTTTCAATGGGTTTTTTTAATTTGGATATTTTATAATATTTATTAGGTTTTCTACCATTTATATGACATTATAATGAATAAAAGGGGTTATTAGGATATTTGTGAATTTTTCTTTGGTTTTATTGAATTTTTAGTATTTCGATTGTTTTCGGTAGTTTTTGAATTATTTTTGTTGGTTTTCATGATGTTTAATTTTTCAAGGCCTTTTAAGACTAATCCATGTTTTTTCATGTTTATAGATTTTCATAGATTTACATATCTTTTTCCTAGTGATTTTTAATTTATCAAAATATTGATGGGGTTTTAAAGATTCTATTGGATTTTGGTGGTATTAATATTTTTTCATGGTTTTATAAGGATTTATGGGGTTCTTAAATTTTTAGAGATCATTTAATATTTTTATAGGTTTTTTATATTTTCCTTGATATTTCAATAATTTTACTATTTTTAAGGTTTTAATGATTTTTTGTTGTTTTTCATTGATTTTTAACGGTATTTATGATTCTAATAAAAATTAATTAGTTTTCATGTCGTTTTATATAATTTCAATAATTTTTATGTTTTTTAGGATTATGAGTATTCTTTAGGTCCTAAAGGGATTTTATGGGTTTTTAATATTTTATAAGGTTGTATGATATTTAAATATTTCTTAAAATTTTAAGGATTTCATGAATTTTGACATATTTTTACTATTTTCAATGGGTTTACAGGTTCATTTATATATTATAAGTTTTTAAGGGGGTTTCAAGGTGTTCAAGATTTTTAATAGTTTTTATGGTTTCAAAATTCCTCCAAGGTTTTCTATGAGTCTCACTATTTTATAATGTTATCAAGGTTTTTTTTTCAATTTTACATAGATTTTGTCTAGACATAGAGTTTTTAAGTTCATTCATGTATTTATATGGATTTTCAATTTTGGTGTGGGTTTTCAAAGATTTTAGAGGTTTACCTAGTTGTTTCTAGTTTTCATTTTTTTTTCAAGGATTTTAGTTTATTTTAGGTTTTTTATTTTATTTTATATATTCAAGGGTTTAACAGTTTGTTCTATTTTATATGGATTCATAATGGTTTTTAGGGTTTGAGTTGGTTTTCATGTTTTTAGGTATTTCATAGCCTTTGTCGGGTAATTCCCATTTTTTTTAAAGTTTTAACTAATTTTACCATTTTATGGGGTTTTAGGAATTCAATCGTTCTTAGTGAATTTATGTGGGTTTATATGTGTCTTTAATGTTATTAGAGATTGTTATGGTCATATAATATTAAATAATTCCATGATTTTTTATTTATTTAAATTTTTAAATGTGTTTTTAGAATCTTATTTTTTCATTAATAGTGTAATATAGTTTTGTAAGGGATTTCATGGGATAATTTTATCTAATTAGTTAAAAAAATTAGGTTTTTATGGGGTTACAATTTTTTTATGGTGGTCAATTATTTTTCATGGAATTCCATATATTTTTATATGTTTTTATGTTTTCTATCATTTATTCAGTGATTGAATGTAATCCAAGGCATTTCATTGGGTTTTATGGTTGATAGAGTTTCAACTGTTCTGTATGGTTTTATAGGTGTTTTTGTTGGTTTTATGGGTTCTCTTAATTTTTCATACAGTTTAGGGGAATTCCTGGGGTTTTAATTTTTTTTAATTATATCAGATTTCATTATTTTTTAAGATCATTGTCATAATTTTTAATATTTCTCTTATTTTTCAGGTCATTTAATGAGTTTCATATTTTAAGGGCATTTTAAAAAAAATAAATGTCATTATGGGGTTTTTTATTTTTTATTTTTTTGTGGTTTGAAAGTATTTATTTACGTTTTCCAATATGTTTCAATATTTTTTGGATTTTTAATGGATTTTATATTGCTTTACACAATTTTCAAGGTTTTCAGAATTTTTATATTATCTAAATGTTTTTTTTTGTCAAGGACACTCCAAATTTCTCTAATTTTTTACATGTCATCTTTATTTTGTAATGTATTTAGAGTTTTATACTATTCCTCAATTACTTTAAAGGTTTTCAATGGAATTAATGTTTTTACTAGTTATTAATGGTTTTAATGAGTGAGTAGGATTTTCATGTGTTTCTTAGGGGTTTGGTGTATACTATATTTTGGAATTTACATTGTAATTTATGTATTATATGTCTTTCCATGATAATTATTTTTATTAAGGGTTTTAGAAATTATATAGAGTAATCAATGTGTTTATAGGGTTTTTTGGTATTTGGTTGGGCTTTTTGGGTTTTTATGGGTTTTTACGTTTCCCTATTGAGTCTTAGAGTTTTCCTGGGGTATTAATGTTTTTTTGGGTTTTGTAGGTAGTGGGTTAATTCAAGTGATTTTAGTGGTTTAAATTTTTTTATTTGTTTCAAATGTTTTTCCATATATTTTTAGTGTTCTAATGGAATTACAAAATTTCATGGATTTTATAAAAAATTTCTCGCTTATTAGAGGTTTTTTTATTCCATATGTCATTAATGTGTTTTTAAGGCATACCATATTATTTAATTTGTTATTAGTGTCTTGAGGTGATTTTTTATTTTTCATGAGTTGTATGGAATTTTATATTGTTAATATGGCTTCATGAAATTTCAAAATGGATTCATTTCTTTCCCATGTTTGTTGTGGGTTTTATGTTTTTGATGGATTTTTTAGGTTTTACAGTGTTTTCCATTTTATTCAATAATGATTATTATTATTTATATATTTAGGACACTGTAAGAGGTTTAATGGGGTTATTCATGTTTTCATGGTTTACCAAGGTGTTATACTATTTAAATTAAATTCACAGTGTTTCTCGATTAGCATGAATTTCCCCAATGTTATTTTTGGGTTTCAAAGGGTTTTTATGGATGACCCTAGTTTTAAAGGGGTTTTCATGGTTATTAATATATTTTAATGTTTTTATGTATTAAATGAAGTCATAGGGGTTTTATTATTACTTATGTTATTTCATATTTTTTAGGTTTTTTCAAGGGTTATAACACTTTTTCTTGATATTTCATTTTTTGAGGTTTTTAATTTTTTCCAATTTTTAAGGGGTTTAAGGGGTTTTATCTACATTAATTATTTCTTCATAATAATTATTATTTTCACTATTTTATATAGATATTCATTGGGTTTTTGATGATTTTGAGAATTTTTTTATATTTTAATAATTTTGTGGTTTTAGGAATTTTTCAACCACTTCCCATGCTTTCCTGTGTTTTCCATCGATATCTATTTATACAAATTTTTTCATGGTATTCTATTGTTTTTCAAGATTTTACGTAGTTATCTAAATTTACATGAATTTTCTGGGAATTTCAAGGTTTATTTAGGTATTAATAAGCAATGGAGTGTTTTCCATGGTTGACTAATTTCTATAGTGTTGTATAGGTTTAAAGTTATTTTTATGTGTTTGATGGGTTTTAAGGGTTTTTAGTATTTTTATATTCATGACGGCTTCCATATGTTTGTAGGGTTTTATTTCATTATAATGTTTTTATGGTTTTCATTATTTATTATTATAATTTGCTTTTTTTCTGTATTTATAGTGTATTTCAAGAACATGCTGGGGTCTCGAGGGTGTATGATGTTTCTATATGCGATTTAATGATTTTACAGGGTCTATACGATTTGTCAATGTTTATTGATTTTTATAAGGTTTTCAATATTTTTAAATATTTTTATAATTTATTATAGTTTTCAAGGTTGTTTTATTTAAGTTTGTTTTTAATTTTTTCCCTATTTTTATCAAGGAAATGTAAGCATTTCAATACATAATTTTGTTTCAATTTTTTTCATGTTTTTGGATTTTAAAGTTTGTTTGGGTTTTCAGAATCAACTTTAGTAATTTCCAAATATTTTAAGATCATATTGGGTTTTTAGAGTTTTCAAGTGGTTTTTAGTATCTTTCGGGGGGGGGGGGGTTATAGATTTTTTGTATTTTACAATGATTTTGCAGTATTTTGGGTTTTTTTCATTTTCAAGATTTCTCACTATATTAGAGAATGTTTAAGGGGTTATTAATATTTTATATTTATTTTAATGATTTTATATTTTTTATAGTTTATCAATATTTTTATGGATTTCAAGGATGTTCCATCATTTTCATATCTTATCATGTATTTTCTTATCCTTTATCATGAATTTTTATGTTTTCAACATATTCATGGGAAAATTAAAGGTTTTTCCTATCATTCAAGGATTTAATTATTTTATAGGTTTCTAATGATTTTATATGTGATATCCAGGATTTTCACGGGATTCATTAATTTTTAATGTATATTTTAACATTTTCATTATATTATGGGGTTTGGGGATATCAATGTGGTTGTAGGGTATTAAATATTTTGTAAAATTTATTGGTGTTTTCTAAAAATTAGGAAAATATTTTACATGGTATTCATGATTTTATATATCTATTCAATTTTTTATACGGTTTTTATTGGTTTAGGTGTTTTCAATTGTTTCATCCTTTTTAGGAATTTTAACATTTTAGAGTATTTTAATGGGTTTCCTATAATTTTTAAATATTTTTTATGTTCTTATAGTGTTGTTTCTGTTTTATCTATGTATTAAAGGTATTTAAGTGTTTTATAGTTTTATTTTAATTTCAGAGTTGTTTCTAATGTATTGAGTGTTTTCCAAAATTTTAAATTTTTATCATAGTTTTCCAAGGTCTTATTGACATTATAAAGGATTTTGATGGGTTTATAGAATTTATAGTGATGTTAATGATTTTCATGGGTTTTGAATGTTTTGATATGTTTTTTTATTTTGAGTGGTTTAATGCGTTTAAATTTTTTTTTTGTTGCACATGATTTATTATGGATTTCATTTCCTTTTGAGTTTTTTAATGTTATCCCAACGTATTCAAACTTTTAAATCCATCTAATGGTTGTCATTGATTTTTTGGATTTTCCTATATTTTTTAGAAGTTTTTAATAATTATGAAGGGTTTTGGGGTAATATAGTAATTTTAAGGGATTTTTAGACTTTACATGGGTATCTAATGGGTTTTTCGATTTTTTTAGAAATTATAGTGCTTTAGGGGTTTTCATATAATTAATGTTTTATCAAGGATTACTATAGTTTTACGGATTTCTGGATGGGCGGATCAGGTTCTTCTAGTTTTTTTTTGGATTTTAATGTTGATCTGAATTTGTGTCAATGATTTTTAGGGGGTTTTATAGTTTTATTATGTTTTACTTGGCTTTCATGAACTTTATATTTTTTTTCATATTTTCATATGTTTTGATAGGTTATTTGGAATTTTTTATGATCATGTATAAATTTTCATTTTTAGGGTTTTTATGGGTTTTTATGTTTTTAATGTTTTTTATGATTTCTATGATTCAATATAGTTAATTAAGAATCATAGGTGCTTTAAAGGGTTTCTATAATTTTTAAATGGATTTAAACAATAATAAAAATTAACAGGTTATATTGGTATCCTAAAAAATTACTGTTTTTAGTTTTTTCAACGTATATTTAGTGTCACTTGAGATTTTTAGAGATTTCTATTATTTTATAGGTTTTTATTCATTTTAAAAATTATAATTATTTTTTGATTTTATATTGGTTATCAATGTGATTTCATGATTTTCATGGTCCTTCAAGGGGTTTCTTGAATCTTTTAGGTTTTTTTTTGTGGTTTTCAAGGGGTTTCATATTTTATTATTATTTTCTCATAGTTTTCAATGTTTTTATTTTTTTGGGTAAAATTTGTTTTTAATATTTTTAATGGGACTTCATTGTTTTATTATGATTTTAGGTTCTAAAATTTTTATATGGTTTTCAATGATATTCAATTCAATTTAGTGTTTTCCATGTTGATAAATTTTTTTAAGGTTTTCTAAATTTATTCCACTATTTTATGTTTTTTTAGATATCAAGAGTTTTTATGGGTTTGATTGCATGTTATTATTTTAATTATTTATAATGTATTTTCTCGTGTTTTTATTGTTTTATAATATTTTATTATTTAATCAAGAGTTTTAGGATTTTCAATGTCTGTTTTGGGATTACATGTATTTTTTGGTTTTTATGGTTTTGTAAATTTTCTATATTTTTTAAAAATATTCAATTATTTTTATTATATTCAAGGAGATTATAGTTTTTTATATGGGTTTTATGATATATCAATTATTTTCATGTTTTTATAGGATTTTCTATAATCCTCATTATTTTTCAATATTTTTTGGGCAGTTTTTATTAATTTTTAAGAATTTCAATGATTTTGTATATTTTTATAGATGCGGATGTTTTTATAATCCTCATGGGGATTCAGGATATCTGGATTTTTCTATTTTTATACTGTTTAAATGGTATTCTAGAGTTTAATAATGTATTCTACAACTTCTATAGGTTTTTTGTGTTTTTTAGTTTTTTTCTTCTTTCACTATTTTCACGTGGTTTCACTATTTTGATGAGTTTGAAGGGGTTTCAACCATTTTTATTGGATTTGAGGATTTTTCATAGATCACTAGGTTTCCATAGAAATTTTTAATGGTATTCAATTATTTATATTGATTTATAATGGTTTTCCCTGGTTTTTATGATACTGTAGTGTTTCCTAATATTTTTTAGGATTTCCTAATATTATGCTTTTTTCATGGCTCTATATACTATTTCATAGTTTAATTTGATTTTCATGTTATTTCATGTTTTTGGGTTTTCAGTGGATTGTATATATTTTAAAGATTTTATGGGTTTAATATAATTTTTCATTGTTATAGAAGAGTTTTATTCGTGTTTATATAGATTTAGCATGTTTTTTGGGTTTTAATGATTTTTCGATGATTTCACTCGGTCTTCCATTAATTAATTAATGTTTAATTATTTTTTAGTTATTTGTATATTATAAATTAGTTTTTTTGGTTTTACAATTGGTTTAATAACCTATCTTGGTTACTCATGGGGATCTATATGTTTTAGGGGGTTTATGGGTTTTCATTATTTTCAAGGGGTTTTAATGGTATTTAGGGGTTTATGGTGATTTGGATGATTTGATTTGGATTATAGGGAATTCTGTATTCTACTTAGATTTTTAGGGATCTATAATAATTTTTGTGTCTTTTAGTGTTTTAAGGGTTTTTATAGATTTCTAATGGTTTTGAGGGTATACCCATGTTTTTAGAGTTTTAGAGTTTTTCTTTTTTAAGGGGATTCAATGTACTTCAAGATTTTATATGGATTTCCAAGGTTTTTTAGGAATTTTTATTATTTTATAGGTTCTTTATATCCATTTTATGTGTTTTCAAATATTTTTATTATATTTTAGTATTTAAAAATTTTTACTAGTTTTTGTCGACTTTTATGTGTATTTAGGGATATCCAATGGTTTCAAGGGTTTTCAATAATTTTAATCATTTACTAGGTTCTTAAGGGGTTTTCCTCTTTTTGGAAATTTTTAGGGTTTAGATTTTTCTTTAGTAATTTCATATTTCTATTGTTTGTTAGGGTTAAATTTATTTAAAACTTATGTATTTTAAAGGATTTCAATGTTTCTTAGTTTTTTCAAGGATTACCATGGATGCTAAGGATTTTTTGTTATAGATTTCACGATTTTTTGATTTATTTTTCTAGATTTTATAGAGGTTTATAGTGTTTTCATGAGTTTAATGGGGTTTATAATGAATTAATTATATTTCAAGGGTCTTATAGGGAATCCATAGTTTTTATAGGTTTATATGGATATCATGGGTTTTATGGTCTACTACACATTTCATGAATTTATAGTATTTTTTATTATTTATTAGGGGTTTGAAGGGATTTTTGTAGGGTTTTTCATGATTTTATATAGATTTTCAAGAATCTCTAATGTCTATAGGGTTTCGAGATGTTTTTAATTTTTTTCATGGTTATTCTGGTTTTTAGCCATTTTTTGATGGTGTTTTAAGTCCTTTAAAAAATATATAAATTTGGAGTTAAAAAGATAATGTCCCTATATAGTATTTTCATAAATTTCATAAGTCCTATGAATAAGGAAAATGTTTCCCCAGCCAATAGTACATGTGTTCTTAACAAACTACACCCATATCCACTATCATGAGCCTTTCATGCCCATCACTATGAGCATTCCCTATCTGAATAACCCAAATTCATATATTTTCCGATATATAAGATCAATGGAATAATCAATTGTAAATTTTATGGAAGATGATTATGCACCAAATTATCCCTTTTTCAATTTATACAAGTACTATTTTGGTATCCCTTTCACCCAACCCTAAGGTAATTAACCAACCTATGAGTTTCATCATGTCACACAATAGTTAATAATGTCAGAAACACTTTACAAAAGACTATTTGACCATTATAATTTTTAAATTAGTCCATGGTACCATCATTAATTGAAATAATAGTGTGAAATCCACCTAAAAACATCCAATTGTACCGCATATAACATGGATTGGGATTTAAGAAAAGCTTTCTGTTTACTCAATTGGACAAAGAAGACACATTTTCTTAGTCTCGCGATGGGTGACTACCACTCATATACTTAACCATTAATTGAGTGAATGATATATATTTCATAGAATTTCATTGTTAATGAATATACATTGTTTAGACCTATATTGGTAAAAGTTAGAAATTCATTTGAGTCCTAACATTTGATATGTTAGGGTATTCCCTTTTACATTATTTGGGAAAACTAAATCCATGGGTTATCATTCACTAGGAAGAAGGAAATAAATTGAGGAATTGTTTTGGGATTCATTATCACTATGTTGAACAATCTTATATTGATCCAATTCTATGTTACCATATTCACCCACATCATGTGATTCAAAAACACATTACTATTGAATTCTCTCTAGATAAACAATTTCTAGGGAAACATTCAAAGACACTCTATGTATTGTCAGGGCATCTACACCAATTATTTTTCTATTCAGTAATTAATTCCATAGATAAGGGATCATGAACTTCAACATGGCAGATATAGTTTAAGACTTAGCAGTATGTGTTCGTAGTGTACATTTTACTCTACCCAAATATCCCTTTATATTTTGGATTATTTTATGGGTATTGTTGAGTCAATAAGGTTTTCCTTATGACTTTTCCATTCCTTCTTGTTTTGAAAATCACAAACACCTTATCTTTAAGGAAAATCGCTTTTGTAAGGAAAAATGCTTTCTTAAGGAAAATTGCTTTTATAAGGAAAAATGCTTTCTTAAGGAAAAACAGTTTTATAAGAAAAATTTATCCTTATCATATTTTCATTAATATTTTTCTTAAGTATGAAATTCAGATTCACTTTCTCGGAATCATAAAAACTTTGATATAAAAGTATTCTGTTTTTAGGATTCGTTTCTGGACAAGAACTATAAGGAAGTTTCATTCCGAATTCCGGATATGAATTCTGACTTAGTTCTATTCCAGATTCAGGATACGAATTCTGAAGAAGAATTTTCATTACGAATTCTAATGAAGAAATCCCATTCCGAATTCTCATTACGAATTCTGAAGAAGAATTCTCATTACGAATTCTGATGATGAAATCTCATTACTAATTCTGATGATGAATTCTCATTACGATTTCTAATGACGAATTCTCATTACGAATTCCTATTACGAATTCCTATTCCGAATTCCTATTCCGAATTCTCATTCCGAATTCACCTATTAAACAGAATCTGATTATCATTGTTTTATACACTCTGAATTTATTCACTCCGAACTTTCACTCCGAAATTTCTATTCCGAACTTTTATGTTAGAGTTTAAAACGATGTCGTACTTTCTGTTACACTTGTTTTGTTATAAAACGATGTCGTCCATTTTGTTATAAACTAACCGTTGTCTAAGTGACACGTGTACAGGTCCCTCCGAACTTTAAGGGAAATATGACCGTTGGAGAAGGAGCCGACCTTTCCTATAAATAGGAGCTCATTTGAAAGAGCTCGGTGCTGATTGCTGAAAAAGTGCTTACATGCTGTTGAAGTGATTTCTAGAGAGAGAGTCTCTTATTAACTCTCAAAGCTTCGTGCGACTCCGAATGTTGGTGATTACATTCGAGGGCTTCCGGGGATAGGAAGACAGAGGTGACGACTACCTTAAAGATCGAGGGCTTTCTTGCTGAGAAAGACAGAGGTTGCCGACTACCTTAAAGATCGAGGACTTCCTTGCTGAGGAAGACAGAGGTTTCCAACTACCTTGAAGTTGAGGTCTTGCGGGGATAGCAAGACAGAGACTCCGATCTTCGTATCGAGGGCTTACCCTGGTGTGGGTAAGACAGACTTGCTTGAAAGTATAAATCAAGGGACCTTTATCCAAGGTTGTTGGATACCCTTCTCTTTGGGTTAAAAGACTATTATCTTGTTACTAGTAGTTTTACTACTTGTCTTAATTCCGCTGCAATTTGTATCTTAAGGAAAGTATAACTTTCTTATACTTCCTTACTTACTCTGTTTCATTTAGATTCTATACGCTTTAAGGTAGAATCTCATATTGTAACTTTTGTTAAGTTTCAATTTCCGGAACCATATTTCCGGAACCAACTTTTGGAATCTCTTTCCAAGTTTAGTTCGGTGTTAGAGGTGTTGTAAATCTACTTAGTTTAACTTTGTTAAACTTAGTCCTTTCCTTTTCTTAAGGAAACTTTAGTTATTCATAACTAACTTTAAAGGTTCCAAAGGAATTTTTAAAGTATACAATTCACCCCCCCTCTTGTATATTGAGCATCTCATATCATATTTCGATCCTACAATTGGTATCAAAGGTTGGAAACCTCTTACTCTATACCATTCTTACATTTGGTATCAGAGCCTTGGTTACTGAAATACTTGTACTCACATACAAGTTTTTCTTGCTCACTTTTTTATTCCGAACTTTGTCATTCCAAATTATCCATTCCGAACTTTTCTCATTCCGAACTTTTTGATTACGAATCTTTTGCTATTAACAAGTTTGTTTCCAATTTTTTTTTTAAGTATGGCAGGAATGAACGTTGGATCTATTGACAATCTAAATCCTACAAGACCACCAATATTTGATGGTAATGATTATGAATACTGGGGAGATCGTATGAAGACTTTTGTTATCAATACTGGAGTAGATAACTTTGTCATGCTTACTGGTGACTATAAAATTCCTGACAAGGAAGTCAGAATCTTTACTAACCAGGAAAAGCAAGAATATCAACTCAATTATAAGGTACGCAATACTTTATTATGTTCAATGACTAGAAATATATATAGCCAAATTTCTTCTTGTGAAGCAGCTAACTGTATATGGAAGAAGCTAGAGGTTACACACTTTGGGACTTCTAAGGTGATTGAGACTAGGAGAGCTATGCTTAGAGCTGAATATCATGGCTTAAATTTTCCTTATGGAGAACCTATCTGTAAAGTTCAACAAAGATTTATGACAATTGTCAACAGTCTACAATCTATGGGAGAGAAAGGTTTAGATGATGAAGCTCTTGTGGACAAGATTATTGATATTATGCCCAATGAGTGGGAATCCAAAAGAACAGCTATAGATGAGAACAGGAAGGTTACTCAAATTACTCTTGATGAATTATTTGGAACTCTTCTACAACATGAGACAAGAATGAAGAGAGATGCTGACAACATCAAGAAGAAGAATGGAAATGGAACAGTTGCTTTTACTACAACTTCGAATCAGATGAAAGCTAAGACTCCTGAGAGAGTAACCAGATCCAAATCTAAGAAAGTCATTTTCCAATCCGAATCTAGTGAAAGTGAAGTTTTAGAAAATGAATTAGCCAATCTTGCTCGAAGGATGAACAAGATAGCTGGGCAAAGAAACTTTCAATCCAAGTATAAGAAAAAGGATAGGAAAGATAAGAAAGATGGAGAAGTAACTTGTTATGAATGTAAAAGAGCCGGACATATTAGACCTGATTGCCCTATGCTCAGAAAGAAAGAAAGGAAGAGGAAACAGAAAGAAGTGGTAAGTGAGGCTGAGGAACCCAAGTCTAAGGAAGTCCATTCCGCACCTCCTAAGCCTAAGAAGAAGAAGACATATACTGATGAGGTTGCAGCGAAGTGGAGAGCTGACAAGGAAAAGAGGAAGGAAGGAGATCCGCAGTTCGGATTGGATCCTGCAGAGGCTAAAGCTCTGAAAGAAAAGGCTGCTGATGAGCTTGAGAAGCAAGCTAAGGAAAAGAAGCTGAAGAAGAAGTTGTCAGATGCTGAGGCTGTGCAAGCTTTGTTGAAGTTTAATGAAATGGTTTCAGCAACCATTCCCGTTCCGAGATCTTTTTCTCTGGAATCTCTACCTGAGACTCCAGGAAGAAATCTTGTAACTCCGGAAGAGGCTGTTCCTACTGAGGAAGTAGAGCAAGTAGAAGAGGTTGAAGAAGCGGCTGAAGGAAGTGGTGAGACAGGAGATGTGCTCAAACAAGTAGATGAATATAAGGGAACTCCTTCGGAACACCTGTCGCTCCGAACATCTGAAGCTCAATCTTCAAAGCTTGCTACTCCTGCAATGGAAGAAGAAAAGGGAGAACAAGAAGTTACTTGTCAAGAAAATATTTTACATGATGCTGCTCAGATGGGAAACGTGGAAGCCAATGTTCAAGAAGTTGCTGATGAGGAAGATAAAATTGTTCAAGTCTCTGATAGTGAGAACAGATCTCCGGAACAGGTTTCAATTTCGGAAAAACAAAAGGGAAAGCAAATTCTTGCTGATACCCCGAGTTCAGAAAAAAGTTTGAGGAAGGAAGCTGGTAGCTCTTCTAAGAGGAAGTTGGAGCTTATTGAAGAATAAAATTCTCCTAGCAAGATTTCTGATTCGGAGTCATCATCGTTGGGGCACGATTTTGTTGTACAGTCCTTGAAGAAGTTGGTGGGAACAATTCCGACCTTCTCCAGTATTGACTCTCGGTGCCAGATGCTCCAACATACAATGAATCAGAAAACCGACTCCGTATCCATGGTTATGGATAAATGTGTTGAGATAGAAGCCCAGTTCAAAAATTTCTTTATTGGTTACGAAGCCCATAAAAGATCGTGCAAAAGGATGACTAGCTGGTCGAAGAAGAATGTGGAAGAGATGAGGTTGCTGGATGAGTTTCAGGAGAATGTTAAGGATGCATTTCAAACCGAGGACAAGAAGTTTCATGAGATGACTGCCTCATTCGATGAGAAATTGACAGAGGAAAAGAACATTCGGAGTCAGGAAGTAAGAGATCTGAATGGAAAGCTCAACTCTGTTAATCAAAGTTGGAAATTTGAAAGGGATCATCGGATCAATTTTCTAGAAAGGATAAAGTCTCAGGAAGAGAAAATGGAAGCTCAGGAAGAAAAGTTGAAGGCTCAGGAAGAAATCATTCAAGCTCAGCCAGCAAGAATAGTTGCCTTAGAAAAGCAAGCAGAGGAAGATCATAAGGATCTCATGAAAATCAAGACAATTCTCAAGGGGCTCATGTCGAAGGAGAAAGATCCGAAATGACCAATCCGATCTTTTTGTTGTAATCTGTTTTTGTTGCTGACATTTCAAATATAATGAAAATTGTGCTTGTTGTTTCTATTGCTGTCGTTACTAATCTTTTCAGGTACTTTGTTATTTTGTTTCCATTCCCTCCAATTCTTTTTGAAAATCACAAAGGGGGAGAAGGAAAAGATCCTTAAGAAAAAGAGGAAATCTAATAAGTGCTTATCAAAGGGGGAGAAAGAAAAATACCCAAGGAAGATAGAACTCTAATAAGAGTTTGTTTAAGGGAGAGTTTTTCTTAAAGAAACATCACTCCGGAAATATGAATACGATCCTTAGAGACTCAAAGCCTAAGGGGGAGTTAGTCGTATTCATCTATATTCTTAAACCAAGGGAGATAAGCTTTAATATGTTTCTTTCTTCTTAGAATAGCTTTTTCGTAAGGATGTTTGTGCTTTCCAAAAAGGGGGAGATTGTTGAGTCAATAAGGTTTTCCTTATGACTTTTCCATTCCTTCTTGTTTTGAAAATCACAAACACCTTATCTTTAAGGAAAATCGCTTTTGTAAGGAAAAATGCTTTCTTAAGGAAAATTGCTTTTATAAGGAAAAATGCTTTCTTAAGGAAAAACGGTTTTATAAGAAAAATTTGTCCTTATCATATTTTCATTAATATTTTTCTTAAGTATGAAATTCGGATTCACTTTCTCGGAATCATAAAAACTTTGATATAAAAGTATTCTGTTTTTAGGATTCGTTTCTGGACAAGAACTATAAGGAAGATTCATTCCGAATTCCGGATATGAATTCTGACTTAGTTCTATTCCAGATTCAGGATACGAATTCTGAAGAAGAATTCTCATTACGAATTCTAATGAAGAAATCCCATTCCGAATTCTCATTACGAATTCTGAAGAAGAATTCTCATTACGAATTCTGATGATGAAATCTCATTACTAATTCTGATGATGAATTCTCATTACGATTTCTAATGACGAATTCTCATTACGAATTCCTATTACGAATTCCTATTCCGAATTCCTATTCCGAATTCTCATTCCGAATTCACCTATTAAATAGAATCTGATTATCATTGTTTTATACACTCTGAATTTATTCACTCCGAACTTTCACTCCGAAATTTCTATTCCGAACTTTTATGTTAGAGTTTAAAACGATGTCGTACTTTCTGTTACACTTGTTTTGTTATAAAACGATGTCGTCCATTTTGTTATAAACTAACCGTTGTCTAAGTGACACGTGTACAGGTCCCTCCGAACTTTAAGGGAAATATGACCGTTGGAGAAGGAGCCGACCTTTCCTATAAATAGGAGCTCATTTGAAAGAGCTCGGTGCTGATTGCTGAAAAAGTGCTTACATGCTGTTGAAGTGATTTCTAGAGAGAGAGTCTCTTATTAACTCTCAAAGCTTCGTGCGACTCCGAATGTTGGTGATTACATTCGAGGGCTTCCAGGGATAGGAAGACATAGGTGCCGACTACCTTAAAGATCGAGGGCTTTCTTGCTGAGAAAGACAGAGGTTGCCGACTACCTTAAAGATCGAGGACTTCCTTGCTGAGGAAGACAGAGGTTGCCAACTACCTTGAAGTTGAGGGCTTGCGGGGATAGCAAGACAGAGACTCCGATCTTCGTATCGAGGGCTTACCCTGGTGTGGGTAAGACAGACTTGCTTGAAAGTATAAATCAAGGGACCTTTATCCAAGGTTGTTGGATACCCTTCTCTTTGGGTTAAAAGACTATTATCTTGTTACTAGTAGTTTTACTACTTGTCTTAATTCCGCTGCAATTTGTATCTTAAGGAAATTATAACTTTCTTATACTTCCTTACTTACTCTGTTTCATTTAGATTCTATACGCTTTAAGGTAGAATCTCATATTGTAACTTTTGTTAAGTTTCAATTTCCGGAACCATATTTCCGGAACCAACTTTTGGAATCTCTTTCCAAGTTTAGTTTGGTGTTAGAGGTGTTGTGAATCTACTTAGTTTAACTTTGTTAAACTTAGTCCTTTCCTTTTCTTAAGGAAACTTTAGTTATTCATAACTAACTTTAAAGGTTCCAAAGGAATTTTTAAAGTATACAATTCACCCCCCCTCTTGTATATTGAGCATCTCATATCATATTTCGATCCTACAGGTATATGACGGAATATTGTTCCTATGGATGATTTCATTATCTTTATTCATCAATGATCCTAGAACACACACTTTTGGGTAGTATATGTTCATGTTTAGGTCCCACCCTTTTTATCACATAGATTCAACCAATGTGAATTCTATTGTTTCATAAGAAATGTCCCACTGACTTTCTACCTTAGGAAAGAAGGTTCAAAATGGAATTATAATACATGCCTAAATTTTTATTTGAAAATGTATGATAAAATAGTAAACCAATCATAAAACATTTAACTATTAATTAAATTCGTCAAACAACTTCTTAATTAGAATACAAAACTGATGAAAATTCTTGTTTTTTATGTTCCTATGTCCCAGGTACCCCTCAAGAAAGACCTTGCTGATAATTTTTTTGATATTCATCAATAAAACAGTCTTACTCTTTAGAAATAATATATTTTACAACCCCTATGGCCAAAAAAATGATTTCACCCATAATGTTCCACCAATTCATGGTGGAGAATATATTGGTAAGGAAGTAATACAGATATACTACCATTTTAACCTTGGTGGGAATGTTTGGGAACCTCTCTACACATAATCCTCACATCGCATCTTTCTAGAGGTGAACAATAATAAATTCAGTTGTTCATATGACTAAATTCAATATATTAGGGATTCACTCCCATCGAGTTTTGAAATTATCACCTCTTGTATCTCATGGTTATATATGAAGATGAGGAGCATGTCCTCACTATTTCACATAAGTCAATTTTTTTTGACTATTTCCACTCACCATCAGAACTATAAAAGATTTGTGACCCTAGTTTTTCATAGAAATATTGAGGAGGATTCCCATTAGACATCAACACTAACCACTATACGGAATGCGCTATATAAGACGTGCTACCACGAGAAATTTATGAAAGGAACCCAATAACAGTCCTATATTACTATATAATTGGATTTGGTAAATCATCACATGATTGTAGAATAGAAGGCCCATATCCATGATTATATTATAAAATCCAACCAATTGTATTTGGTGGCCCCAATAGTATGTTTCCATATCAGACCATATACCTTGTGTAAGACCATATTCTTAAATCATCATATGAATTACTCCGCTATATACTTATAACTGTAAGTGGAAAAGAATTGGAAATTATATCCACTCCAATTAAATAATGGTATGATATTCCCAATATTATTATCGAATCCAATCAATATATATTTTCATCAATGGATGGGAATCCTTATTGACATCATACATAGATATAATCACATCCCGATAGATGAAACAAAATGGGATAGCTGGTATATACCAGAGATCCCACAAGAAAAATCCCATATCCCAAGTCAAACTAATTTTATAGAAGCCCATCACCATCTATCGGTATATACTCAATAGAGTTCTTATATACCCACTCCCTCCAAGAGGTCCGTAAACATATTCCAATATGATCAAAACAGTTAGATCATATTCCTACATATATATTGTTGGGTTCTTAATATATTTTGGTAGATGATAATAATAAGAACAAATACCTACTAAAATTAATTTTGAATAAAAATGAAAATACAATTTGGTGGATCCTTAAAAGTGGGAATATATTCTAGCTCAGTATAAGGGAATCTATCGATATATTAAAGTATAGAGAATTAGATAATATTATGTTTTTATTTGAGTCCAAGAATCAATTTATTTTTCTCCAAAAATGAAATTCGAGTCACCCTAAAATTCATATATCCAAGACAGAAAGTAAATTGCTTATAGAGATCATAGAAATCAGATCTCACCAAAGGTGGGAAATAACCAATTGGTTTTATAATATAAATAATTGATCCATGTTTATGTTCTTGGGTCCCTAAAACATCTATTTATAGTGATTTGAGAGTATAATAACTCATCCACAGAATGTGAGAGTATATGTGTATATGTAAGTTCTCCTTATGATACTCAAATTTTCAATTTTGCAAGTCCTTGCCATAAGACATTCCATAAATTCCCTACAGGTGTGAAATAAATCATTGATTTTTATATCTATTACCTTGATTCCAACAATGAAATATATCCTTATAATGAGAATATAAAAAAGTAATATGTTTCTATGATTTCATTTTCATTGATTAGTTTCCAAAAAGATACCTCTCATGTAATCATAGTCTATTGTAAACATGATCGTTCTTCCCATAGAGGCCATTCATCATCACAATAATGTACCCCTTTAATTATTCTTCATGAATAATTCCTTAAAATAAAACAACTCTTGACTGATCATGGTCATTTACAACAACATTCTTAAATTATATCTATGAAATTTAATCTCCATCAATAGATGGTTTGGGGAGATGATTATTTTTTTAAACCTCCATCAACTAATACATACACAAGTTTAATCAAGGGAATTTTAGAAATCCCTCCAAATTATGTTAAAGAAAATAGAATAAAACAAATGTTTTTATACTATGTTAATTGATTATCCGATATAGATGATGCTGATGGTATGGACATGTGTAATGAATAGGTCATAGTTAACATCTGGATCATGTTTGGGCCCATTTATACTCCTAATATGATAGCCTAGTTTTATTAAAGGATGATTACATAGAATTATTTTTCTAGAACCTGTGGGAATCCCCCCAATAGCTATTGCAAAAACATATATCTTATAATTAGTATGAGAAAAAAAATCTATAAAATAAATATGTTATGTTTTTAGATTTTATTTTTTAATTGTTAGTTGATAGAGATATGAGATGTGGTAAACACTCAAAGAAACTGTAGAATTATTTTCTCTTTATCCTGAAGGAACATCATGTGTTGAAAAATAATTATCCATCCAATAAATATATATTTGTATAGGATAATACAAAATATTTCAGTTTACCATATCACATTGTCATTACTGCACCTCAATGAGGGAATCCAATAAATCTATTTCTATATGGGATTTTCTAGGTCAAAATACTATATATTATTCTTTATCCATCATACAACATACAACTACTCATAAGAATAAAAATTAGTGTAACCAAAGGAATCACACCGTAGAAAAACTCCTAGGCTATGCCTTTAAAAAATAACTTGGGTATCTCGATTGTGAAAGGCAAATTTCATAATAGTTAGAAAAAACTAGTGATTATAATCTTACACTATGTACATTTATTAAAATGAATCACACATCTGTGAAAGAAAACTAAATCAGTATTACTACATTGGTAGTGTATATTTTAGAGATTAAGAAGAATCAACATCCCATAATATTTTGGAAATATTTACCTCCACCACAACCTTAGGTGTCATCATATCCTCAAAAACATATATCAATAATGGTGAAGGTATTGTGTTACCTTATATCGTTATGGATGTGGAAAACATAACCCTACCTATAGGGAAATTAGTCTTTTCTATGATGTGTGCAGACCACTAGTACCCATTACCTACACTATTCACACCGTTACATGAATCATTCAAATCATTCAGACCACACTTCATAGAAATTGATAGGGATTCTATCTAAATTTCCATCCATGTATCACCACTACGGGAATATCTGATGAATAATAATAAGCCCCACATAGGTCATAATAAAAAATGGACAACTCATAAATGGGACCTAATGTAGTACACTAATGTGCCTTTTGAAGAGGGCACATGGAATAATGATCCACCCTTTTAATTAGTTGATAATGAAATGAATATTTCTACATGAATATTTTTTAGTGTATTTTTCTAGGATTTTTTCTAAAATTTATTATCTATGGTTACAGTAATATTGATCCTTATGTGTATTTGTATGTTGTAGGATAGATAAAGAATAATATATAGTGTTTTGACATGAAAACTCATATATAACAATAAATTCATTGGATTCCCCCTTTGAGGTACACTAATGACAATGTGATATGGTAAATTGAAATAATTTGTAATATCATTATATGAATAAATATTTATTGGATTGATAATTAATTTTTAACTCACGATGATTCCTTCAGGATAATGAGAAAATAATTCCATAGTTTCTTAGAGTGTTTACCCCATCTCATATTTATACATACTAGCAATTTAAAAAAATCTAAATACATATTATATATATTTTATAGATTTTATAATGATAATTATTATAAGATATATGTTTTTGAATTAGTTATTAAGGGGATTCCCAAAAGTTCTATAAAAATAACTCCATTCACTCATCCTTTAATGAAACATGGCTATCATATTTGGGATTATAAATGGGCCAAAACATGATCTAGATGTTATCTATGACCTATTCATTATACAAGTCCATACCATCAAAATCATCTATATCGGATAATCCATTATCCTAATTTAAAAACCTTGGTTTTATTCTATGTGATTTATAAAAAATTGGAGGGATTTATAAAAATCAATTGATTAATCTTGAGTGTGTATTAGGAGATAGAGGTTTAAACCATAATCATCTCCCGGAACCATCTATTGATGAAGATTAAGTTTCATAGATATTATTTGAGAATGTTGTTTTAAATGACCATGATCAGTCAAGAGTTTTTTTATTTGAAGGTAGTATTATTGATTATTAAATAAAGGGATACCTTATTATTATGATGAATTTCCAATATGGGGAGAACCATCATGTTTACAATAGACTATGATTATATGAGAAGTATCATTTTTGAAACTAATATTTGAATATTAAATCATAGAAACGTCTTACTTATTTATAATCTCCTTATAAGGATATATTTCATTAATAGAATCAAGGGAATAGTTATAAAAATCAATGATTTGTTTTACATTTATAGGGTATTTATGAAATGTATTTTGGTATGGACCTACAAAATAAAAAATATTAGTATCTTGAGGAGAAATTACATATACACAGATACTCTCACTTTATGAGGATGAGTCTATAGACTCTCAAATCACTATAAATATTTGTTTTAGGGACCCAAAAACATAAACATAGATCAATTTGTTGATATGATCCAACTCATTGGTTATTTACCACCCTTGGTAAGATCTCATTTTTCATGATCTTTTTAGGATATTTACATTCCATCTTGGATATATGTATTTTAGGGTGACAACTATTTAATTTATGGAGAACAATAATTAGATTCTTGGACTCATATAAAAACATAATCTTATCGCATTCTCCTACCATAAAATATCGATAGATTTCGTCATACTGAGTTAGAATATATTACCACCTTTCAGGAGAAACCAAATTGTATTTTAATGTTTATTCAATATGAATTGTAGTATGGATTTGTTCTACTGGAAATCATGGTTTTCCCAACAGTTGTGTACCAACGGTTCTTTTGAACCGTTGGTATCGGTGATCTTTACCAACAGTTTGCATTAACCATTGGTAATGATCTATAAAAATTTATTTTTCCCAACAGTTTCATCAAACCGTTGGGGAAGATGGGAAAAAATCAGTTTCCCAATGGTTTCATGAAACCATTGGAAAAAATCTATCTTTCCCAACGGTTTTTAAAAACCATTGGGAAAGATTTCCCCCAAATCCAGACCACCTGAGGCCCCCCCCACTCAGCCCAATTCCAGACAGACCCAGATCTTCTTGAATTCTTCTCAGTCACAAGACTCCTTCTAGCCAAGATCCATCTTCAATCAAACATGATTTTTATTTCACACTTCAAATTACTAAGTGTTACCTTAGTTTTAGCGTTATTCCTATATTTTTTTTGGTGTTTGATGTTTTTATTTAGGCTAAATTAGAGTTTCTGTCTATGGAACCCTTGGATTTGTTTTTTTGTTTTTTGTTCTACACTTCCAACATGGTAAAGGGTTTGTTTAGTGGGGTGATATGGCACGTTTGGTGGAATTTATTTTACCTGAAAATTGGATTTTTATTTTGATGAATTTATGTATCAATTTGAGGTGGGGGAGGGTGTGAAAATGGGGTGGGGGAGGATGTCGAGGGTTATCCAAGTGGGGTGGTGGAGGGGCTGTCTAGGTAGGGTGGGGAGGGGGATGGGTTGTCCAAATGGGGTGGGGGGTAGGGCTGTTTGGGGTGGGGGAGGGTGTGCAAGTGGGGTGGGGGAGGGTGTCCAGGTTGGGTTGTCCAAGTAGGGTGGGGAGGGTGTGCAGGTGTGGTGGAGGAGGGGCTGTCAAGGTAGGGTGGGGTGGGGGAGGGTGTCTAGGAAAGGTTTTATAAGTAGGGTGGGGAGGGTGTGCCGGTGGGGTGGGGGAGGGGTTGTCTAGGTAGGGTGGGGGAGGGGGCTAGGTTGTCCAAATTGGGTGGGGGTAGGGCTATTTGGGGTGGGGAAGGGTGTGCAGGTGGGGTGAGGGAGGGTGTCCATTAAGGGTTGTCCATGTGGGGTGGGGAGGGTGTGCAGGTGGGGTGGGGGAGAGGTTTTCTAGGTAGGGTGGGGTGGGGGAGGGTGTCCAGGAAGGGTTGTCCAAGTGGAGTGGGTAGGTGGGTAGGTGGGGTGGGAGAGGGGCTGTCTAGGTAGGGTGGGGGAGGGGGCTGGGTTATCCAATTGTGGTGGGGGTAGGGCTGTTTGGGGTGGGGGAGGGTGTGCAGGTGGGGTTGGTGAGGGTGTTTAGGCAGGGTTGTCCAAGTGGGGTGGGGAGGGTGTGCAGGTGGGGTGGGGGAGGGGCTATCTAGTTAGGGTGGGGGATGGGTTATCCATGTGGGGTGACGATAGGGCTTTCTAGGTGGGGTGGGGGGGGGGGGGGTGGCTGGGTTTTTCAAGTGGGTTGTGGGGAGTAGGGGAGTCCATGTATGGTGGGGGGAGGGTCTGGGTTTTCCAAGTGGGGTGGGGATAGGGCTGTCCACATGGGGTGGGGGGTGCTGGGTTGTCCAAGTGGGGTGGGGGTAGGGCTGTCCAAGTGGGGTGGATGGGGTGGGGGTAGGGATGTCCAAGTGTGGTGGAAACCCTAAATTCAATGATTTAATTGGAGATTTGGATTGTTTTAATAGGGATTAGGTGTTTGAGGCATTCCCATTCCTATTATGGGTGGTTTTAATCAAAATTTATGATATTGGAACCATTTGTGATGTTTTTGTCTCTATTTAATCTCATTTTCCCTAACATAACATTAAATTCTATATCACATTTGGTTTCTATTTTTTTAATTTCTAGTTAAGATATTTGTGGTCGATGATTGTCTCATGTTAACTGTTTTCAATGGTTTGGCTTGGAAATTGGGCATTTAATGTGACTTTTCTAAATGGGGGTTCCTTGAGAATACTCCAAATCATTGTTAAAAATGATCAAAGGGATTTTATTATTTAAAATGGATTTTAGAAGATATTTCAGAAATGTTTTAATCTTGAGGAAACTATATTATTAAAATGAGAATTTTTTTAATAAGGCTTGTTTAATTTATTTTGTTATAACACACTTGTTATGTGACTATGTTGGGTATTTAGTAACACATGAGATAACTTGTGTGCGAGAATGTGTTGTGAAAGAGATTCCATGGTTTGCTCAAGATTATATTTACGTTTTGAGCCAATTAATGAGTTGTTTTAATGATATTTTGAGATATTTACCTATTTAATCATTCTGTTTACACAGCGTATGCAACCTCTACCCTCATTTAATCAGTGAACTCAAGTCATTAATTCATGCCTTTATTCTCACTAGCATGTAATAAATTGAATGATCTAAACCCATCCTCACATGATTTCTTACCTTAGATAGTTTCCAACATATAAAATATGAGCTTCTGATTTCATCAGTTTACCAGGATCATATATTCCATTTCCCCCAAGATGACTATACTAATATAACTTTAGGGTCAATTAAATATGTTTCTCATTGTACGGTGTATATTATGTGTCCTTCTTGGCCAATACTAACTATTATTAGGGTGGGATACTTTTCACTACCCATTCTAGATTGTGTAGACATCCATAAAAATGTTAGATAAGTCACAAGTTTAATTTTGTAATGTTGTTATCATTGTCATACTTTATTATTAATATCAAATTTAAAAATAAATGTTTGTGTCTATACTTAATGAAATTAAATATTTTTACAACCCATGAACAACCTATTAGTGTAGAAGCCTAAAACATATTCACCCATATGGTGTGCATAACTTGGGGAAGTAATTGGGTAGTGAAAGGTATGGCCATAGAGGCGCCAATAATGAGTTATTGAACATGAGTGAATGATTTGGGATGCATATAACACATGATGGGACCAGAGGCATGTTCCTCTTATAGACCTAATGAAAATGAATATAGATAAATTTTAATTTAATTTATGAGCACTTGTTCTTTACATTATTTTAATAGTTCACTACATCGACTATAAACTTCTTCCTTTATCATTTAATTAAATGTATTTTCAATTACAGTTCAATCCTATTGAATTGTTTATGATAAAATGACTTAGATAAATTATTTTTACATAATG
Source organism: Viscum album (assembly GCA_963277665.1). Classification (NCBI taxonomy): domain Eukaryota; kingdom Viridiplantae; phylum Streptophyta; class Magnoliopsida; order Santalales; family Viscaceae; genus Viscum; species Viscum album. The sequence continues at coordinate 1,806,813,316 of OY728156.1, forward strand.
GACAGAAGTTGGATGTATAAAACCGATCAGATCTCAAGCGATTTTCACAAAAATTTATAGAGCTTTATAGATGTTTCATTTCACAATGCTTCAGATAGTGGTCACATACACTAACCATGTTCCAATTGTGTTGGTAGACATTGGTTGAGCCATGAAAAAGTCAGCTACCATATAACCAAAAATGGTTTTCAAGCAAACTACTTTTAGTGGTATCACAATGGGGAGAAAATGAAATCTCAAATTGGTGATGATTGAAATGAAATTACTCAAATAGAGAATTTGATAGATAATCATTTTTCGTTTATTCATCATCATGAAAAATAATGGATTTTATCTCAAGAAGACTTCGATATGAGGATAGTTGATGCATCTAGTGAAAATGATGATACTGATAGGGTGAAAAAATTGAATGATGCTGCCAAGACTCTAGTATATCGACAATTCTATAAAATGAAAATTCTTGAATTTTTAATCCGATTTTTTCATGGGAAAAAACTATATATGGTATTTATAATTCTGCAATCAGTTACATTCTTACCCTCTGGAAAGATTTACTTCTATACGATGTAGATATTTTCTCAAACCACTATATGGCATGGAAGTTAGTTGAGGAACTTGTATTTTCAAGAAACAAAATTCATGCTTGCCCGAAAGATTGCAGTTTATTCTAGGAGGAAATCTATGAAAGAAATGATAGTATAAAATGTGGCACATCATGCTGGAAGTCAAAATCTGATAGAACAACATCTCACATTCCACAAAAATTAATTTGGCACTTTCTATTGATCCCCAGACTCCAGAATCATTTTATGTATGATGACATATGAATAAAAATGAGATGGAATGATACTGGGAGAAAGAAGACTAATGATGAGTTGGTTCATCCTACAGATGGATTTGCATGGCAGATATTTGATGCTCGACATCCTGATTTTGCAGCTGACTTGCGTAATGTGAGGTTGGGTCTTTCATGCGACGGTTTTAATCATTTTGGTCAGATTTTTACTTCGCACAACACATGGCTAGTTTTTATACATATTTATAATCTTCCTCCATGGGTGTTTATGAAAAATCCTTTCACTTTCAAGAGTATACTCATATCTGTTCCTTCTGATCCCGACATTGATATTGATGTATACATGCAACCTTTAATAAAATAGTTGAAACTTCTTTGGGATGTGTGTGTGCGCACACACGATGCATGTTCGAAAGACATATTTCAGAAGCGTGATGCGCTTATGTTGACGATCAATGATTTTCTGGCTTATGTAAAGATGTATGGATGGAGCACGAAGGGAATACTATCATGCCCAGTTTGTATGAAGAATACAAGATTCAGAAGACTGAAACATCACTATAGTTTCAGTTTTATGGGACATCGACGATTCTTTCCAAATGATCATCCATATAGAATGAATCATCGAAGATTTGATAATACCATAGAGACCGATGATCCACCTCAGCATAAGTCTAGAAATGATGTTCTTAATGAATTGAAAGATTTCAGTTTTTCATTCGGGAAGGGTCAAATGAAATCTGGAAAGAGAAAGAATGTTTCCACTGAAACTTGTTACAATTGGAGGAAGAGGAGTATCTTTCTTTATTTGCCTTATTGGTCAACCAATTTGTTATGTCCTTGCTTATACGTAATGCATATTGAAAAGAATATATGTGAAATGTTTCATTAAGTTAATCTAAATGTCAAGGGGAAGACAAAAGATGATTTAAGTTCTCGGCGTGACTTGGTCGATTGGGGCATCAGACCAGAATTGCATCCTATGCGTATCAGTGAAAAAATGGCAACTTCCACTGGCCTCTTATGTGATAAAAGATATGAAAAAACCAATTTCTAGAAGTATTAGAGACTATTAGAGTTTCTGATGGCTATTCAAGAAACATATCTAAACAGGTCAACATAAGATAGTTGAAGATAAAATCTTTGAAAACTCATGATTATCACATTCTACTGCATGAGTTGCTTCCAATAGCAATCCGTCATCTTTTGTCCAATAATGTAAGGGTGGATGTTATTCGGTTGTTCCATTTTTTTAGAGATCTTTGTGCTAAGAAGTTTTCCAAGTCTTTCTTTCAAAAGAATGTTGACAGATGCCCCATTAATTTTGTGTGAGTTGGATAAAATATTTCATCCATCATTTTTCACATGCATGCTGCATCTGACTGTCCATATTTCCACTAAAATACTTCTCGGAGGACCTGTTTCTTTTTTTTGGATGTATCCAACTGGAAGAAATGTGTTCACATTAAATTCCTATGTCCGAAACAGAAATCATCCCGAAGGTTCTATCGTGAACGGTTACTTGGCTCAAGAATGTATGGATTTCTTCTCGATGTATTTGTCTGGTCATACTACAAGATTGAACAGACCAATAAGAAATGAAGAAGAATGGTGTGAGAAAATTGAACCCAGTTTTCAATCACTTCTTCAAATAGGAAGAATTCCTAGATCATCTACATTGAAGACATTAAGCCATGAAGAGCGGGAGATGACTAATCACACAGTTTTGTTCAACTGTGATTTGTTCGATGACTATATCAGGTAACTAAATTGATTATGTATAATGTACATATCTATCTATTAAACTATAAATATTTTTTTTCTACATGGAACATGAAACAATGATAAATAGGAATCATCATTCTTTATCTTTTAGAAGGATATTGACTTTGCATAGTAAAGAGTTTTCTGCTTGGTTAAAATTGAAGGTAAAAATATTACTGTTTAAAATAATTATATCAATATTTAATTAAGTTAAATAGTCATTTATATTATAGGTATTGAGTTTGTCTGCTGACTTTGTCTTTGATGAAATAAGAGCTTTGTCTTTTGGACCTAATACTGTGTGGTTGGGCCCAAATTTACCCTACTGGTAAAAGCGGTCGATGTAGTACATGTTGGGGTCGAATCCACAGGGTCTGAAGAAGTATCCTTGAGACGCTATGATTTGGTGAAGGATGGGCTATGAAGTATCCAACTTTGGGTTTGATTTTGGATGGTTTAAAGAACACTAAGAAACCTAAGTGAATTCAATTAAATGGAAATGGGTTGATCTTAGGATTATGCTCGGGGTGGATTGAATGGATTTTACTTCATTATACAATTTGGGTTTTATTAATTTTTGATGAATCCATTCTTCAAAAATAACACTACCTTCATAATTTTCTGGTTTGGTGCTTACTAAACACAATTAATAATCCCCTGTACACTTAGAGAACCAAATTCATGATCTCTCCAAGGTATATGGTCATTTAGTATTTGAATTTATTTTGCCCAAACACAGTAAATATGAAGAGTAGAAATAACTCAAGAATGGATGTCTTAAATTAATTATCCAATTAACAACAATTCGTTCATAAAATAAAATTCAATCTAGCCTTTACATCCTCATAAGATAATCCCATTAAAGGGTTATACCTCCATTGACGGTATTCTCTCAATGGTGGGCGGAAGATGGCTAACAATAATTTGATTGAAGAAATTAAAACTGCGGAAATAACGAGCTGTCCTCAATGTGTGTGAATGAAATTCACACCTATGTGTGAACTAATTCACAACAACACAGAGATATCACTGTGATTTGTGATAATAATGTTTTAATAAATGAAATGGAAAATATATAAGATAAAGATGTTGATTAAGAACATAAAGATACAAGAAAGAAACTTACATGGAAATGGAAAACATTACAAAGGAAATTTGAAAGCATTACCTTACAATGAAACAAGCAACAAAAGATGATAAGAAAAATATCCACCCCTATTACCTTCACTACTAGCTCCTTATATATGAATATTAGGATACTTATTACATCCCCCAACAATTAATTCACCCCCCAACAATTAATAGAGTCAAATGGAGGGTGAATAATCAAAATGAAATTGATATTTCGAATTTGACCCAGAAAACTGTCCAGATTCATCCACCATATTGATGTGTGAATTATCAATTGAAGAAGGCCACATCTGGAGGGGTTGTAGAAGTGAAATATCTTCATACATCTGTCCTCTATGTTATTTAAAACCTTCAGGAAATTTGGCTTGCCCGTTTGGAAGTTATGGTCGAAATGGTGAGACGGATTTCTGTACATTAATGTCGGGTCCACCATTTAAATATCAACTTCAGATCCCTTTATCATCATGAAAACATCAGACTTATCTCCGGTCACAGTTGAATAAAATGATCCTAATATTTTTATCTTTCTAATTTATAAATTTGAGCTTCATTGGGGTTGGTTTCTGGACCCCACATTTTTTTGATGGGCCTTAGGCCCACTATGCTTTTTCCAGCAAGTTTCTGCCTTCAGGCGCAAAATTCTCCATCTTTCTTTTGAATTCATCCATCGGACCTAAAAGATAAAATGTTCCAAACAAAGTGATCAATCATATCCCAAAATTTGAAATTATGAAAATGAATACAATGTTGTCCACAAAAAAATGAATGATTGGGCCCAAATTTTCATTTTAAACATGAATTGCATTTTATATAAGAAATGAAGTTCTATTTATGTAATTCACTAAAAACAATGTTTATGGACTTTGGAACAATGAATATAAAGATATTAAAAATTAATATTTTCCCCTTTCAGTGACTAATCACACCCCCCAACTTGAGTTTTTCTAGTCCCGAGAAAAATAAATTACAAATATGAAATTCAAATCCCCTTTTCCAAAAACATTTTAATACACATTGCTCACCCAAATATCTAATTCCAAAAAAAAATTATGAAAACCCATCAAAATCATTGAAAACATGCTAGGTACATAAGCATATCGTAATCCCAAGCCCATTCCTTTGTTCAAATTCATCGCCAAATTTCATCCAATTCCAATTAAGCATGATAAAGTGTTGTGCATCATAAAAGATATGGGGCCCATTTTATTGTTCAATGTAACACCCTGAGCTTCCACGATACGCCTCTCTTTCAATAATGCAATAGCTTGCATTGTACACAAGTTCGAGTTCTAACACACCGAAACTAATCAAAGTAGCTGTTATGAATAGTAATAACCACCTCTTAAATTTATAGAAATTTTATATTTCAAAATGGACTTCATTTTTGTATTCCTAATATTGAAATTAGCCTATGTTGAATTTTTTGTAATTTTCCGAGAACTTCCAAATTTTTATGAATAGTGAAAAATACTTAAAACAACTTTTTTAATCAAAATAATTTATAGTGATAAGTTATACTATTTAGTGGTTTTAAGGTATAATTAGAATATATTTTTACCATTTTATCCAATGGTGGTCATTAGAATTAATTTAACATTGAAATTGGACATAAACAATTGCCAATCTTTTGATATAAATTGTTTCTTAAAAACACGCTATTTGTCGTAACAGCGGGAATTAATTATAAAATTAATTAATGCAACTTATATGTTTGGAATTTTGTAAAATAGTTATCATTTTTGAATTCGGAATATCAATTATAGCTTAGGGTGAAATTTTGGCCTTGTTCTGAAAAACTTCAATTTTTGATGAATAGTGAAACCACTAAGTGGTAGTTAAATAACTGATTTTTCGTTTAAATGAAATATTACCACTTCTGTGATTTGATTTTCAAAAATCTGACATACATGGTTGTCATTAATAATTAAAATTTGGTTCAATGAGATCAAAATAATTTTTTGGTGAATAGTAACTTTTAAGTTCTTAATCGCGATTAGAGGTAATTAGTGTAGTTTAAGGTACAAATAATGTTTTAATAATATGAGATGAGCATGACACTTGTCCTACTCCTATTGGATGAGTCATGGACGACCAAGACAACCCATGGGTCAACTTGGGGACCCCATGGATCCACTTTAGTTGGAAAATGACATTAATATATATTTATTTAATGTTAAAATTAAATTGACACAAACATGAGTTATTTTACTAAAACAGTTTTTAAGTGGGGTTAAACAAGTCCGAATTTTGACTATAAATATTCATTAGAAAGCTAAAAGGATTTACTACATCATAGTTGTTTTTTATAATTTTTAGACATTAAATAAATTAAATTATTTATGACATCATTATGATGCAGCGATGACCTCATTATTTAACGATTTAAATAATATGGGAAGATAATGAAAAATACAAGGCTTAAACTTGTCCAAAGCCAATTGGATGAGGAGATTTCGAACCCTTATCACTTTATCCTCGAATTATATAAGTGTGGGACCTTTGGAATCCGAAAATAATTGTGTAATAATGTAACATTTCAATCTTTCCAAAAGAGCCCCTCCTCTCCTCTTATAAAAGGCCCCCACCTCTCCCACCTTATTTACACTTTCAAGCCATTTGGCTCGGCCAAACTCTGCCCAAATACTCTCCCAACATCCCTATATTACTCCTAGAAGCCTCAATTTGGGACGAACTCTTCCCAAGGAAGCCTTCGGCTCAAATCAAAAAGAGTTACCCGATTTTGAGGTAATGTCTTCTCTAATGTTGTTTTGTTTTATTTTTCTTCTCCAACCCCCTAAACTCTTTTTATTCATTTATTTTGTAACAACACCAGTATCCTAAATATACTAGGATGTTGTTATAAGAAGTATTCGAGCTACACTTACACACACCTACATCTAATGGTTAAAGAACATACGGTTTCTGTGGATGGCGAATTTCTGCCTCACGAAATGATGATTGTTCAACACTCATATAACACCTTCAAAGGTGGCCATTAAGAAGTCACTATTTTTATATATGATATATAATATGTTTTTGTTTTAATTATGCTTCTGTATTTCTCATTTATGGAATACTTTATTATTTCCATTATGGGTAAAACGCGATAATTTCATTTTAGGAAGTGCGGACTACCGCCCCCTCAAAGTGATTTGAATCGTTAATGCCATATGTGGGATGTATAAAGGATGAAGAAAATGGTATTATACAATATATTATACTGGAATTATATTATAAATTTATATCATTATGATTTAGTTCCATTAAATATTAAATTTAAATGAAAGTAGCGTTCATGCGTACGTACGGCTTACCGTCTCCATGAACGGTGCATTTCATTTCTTACCTCTAAATGTTATGTAATATTATAAATGAATGTATATACTGGATATATAAGATATATATGACATCTAAATCATGAATATAATTCTGGATATAATGGATATTCTACCACATGAACAACTTGTAATTATAAGAAGTTTATTGTTGACTCAAGTTACCAAAGATCGACAAAACGACCGTTATTAACTTAAATAATTACATAATGTTCATAACATTGTAATAAGTGATATAAAAAGGATAATGAAATTTAAAATGGTTCTTAATAAGGTATATATTAACTCTAGTTTATTATTCAGGAGGTTAAAGAACGGTTGAGTCAAGTCGGACACAAGGTAAGGGAATTTCTTAACCCAACTTCCATTCTTTGGGTTAATCTTTTACTTTCAAATTATGTCATGATAATATTATGTCCTATTTTGTATTTTTACATTCTTTATGTGTACCTATAGTGAATACACATAATAGATCTATTTTATTTTAAAAATGATCTTTTAAGGACTTCGTCTCAATCCCCTTTCATTGAGGCATATTTGGATTTATACACAACTTTATTTTATACGGTGTATAAACCCCTTTGACTTTTACATTTATTCAAAAGGAATCTTTTTTATACGAAGCATTTTGCTAAATGACAAAAGGGAATGTTTTCTTTCCGTACTTATGCGGCGACAACGACTTCTCTGCCGCAGTGACCATTATTTGAGATTCGGCTTCCTCTACAAGCCATCAAATTTTTTAATGAAAAATAAATACAAAGTTTTAACTTTCTTTTATTTTGGTATTGAAAATGGTTTTGAAAGCATTTTTATTATATCAATGTGTTGTATTTATATCTTGTGATTGAAATGTGGAAATGTTATGTTTCCTTTATGCATGTTTTATGTGATATGATTACGTTATGGTTTATGATATGTTTAAACCTATTCATATGAGGAATGCATTGGACATAATAAGTGACGGGTGGAGCCCGCTATAGCTCCTCGATGCATCGGCAGGTCTCATGAGACAAACTAGTGTCTTGGCACGAGGCCTTGACAAAATCTTATTTGTGGCCTTGGCACAAGGCCTTGGCTACGTGGTTATGATAGTCTGGCATTATGCATTCCATCATTATGAAAGTGGTTATTGATATTGCATATAAGGCCCCAGCCTTAAACCTTACTTAATATTGAATTAAATGAATAATTCACATTGAGGATCTTTTCAGGTTTAGAGTTTTAGAGAATTAGAACATAACTATTACATCTTAAAAGATTACAAAGTAGACACTTCTACTAAGTTTCCATAAAATAAAAACTCTTAAAAAGAAAGATGTCTAGATTCTATGTTTTAGATATCATGACATTCCCTTGATCCCATCCTTGACCTTATTCCACTTTAAGTCCTGTGAAAAACATTTCGAAAAACTTGGGGTGAGCATAAAAAGCTCAGTAAGGGACACAGAAAGAATGAAAACTGTTAGTTTTTTTCAAACATCAAGTAAACCATGTATACTATATCAAATTAATACCTTCACCTTCATGAAGTAGTAAAACTCTTTACTAAATAAAGTATCATTACTTACCTTTTTGTAACCAAAGTATAACCATAAAACCCATATAAAGAACACATAACATATATAAAGGTAACTTGGGACATAAACTTACTTAAGTGGAATAACCATATGGTCGACTTCCACACATATCACTTAATGGAATAGCCATACGGCCAATTTCCATACATACTTAATGGAATAGCCATACGGCCGACTTCCATACCCAATGCATTGGAGGTTATAACGTAACCACCCGTCCTGGTATTCACAGCACCACCCGTCATATGGTTTATAACGTAACCACCCGTTAAAATGTCCAAGTACCAGTATAAAATCATAAAACATAAAACCAATATAAAGGAAAGATAACATTTCCACATTTTAATCACAATATATCATAAATATATTGACATAATAGAATCCTTTATCAAAACCATTTTCAATACCAAAATACATAAAAGAGTATATGGTATTTATTTTATTTTAAAAACATTACGGCTTGTTGAGGAAGCCAAAGACCAAATAATACTCGCGGCGGCGGAAAAAGTCGTTGTCACCGCGTACGTTAAAAAAACATTCCTTTTTGTCGTTTAGTAAAACGCTTTGTAGAAAAAGATTCCTTTTGTATAAAAGTAAAAGTCAAAGGGTTTATACACCGTATAAAAGAAAGTTGTGTATAAAACGAAATATGCCTCAATGAAAGGAGATTGAGACGAAGTCCCTTACCTTGGGTCCGACTTGACTCGATCGTTCTTTAATGTCCTGAATAATAAACTTGAGTTAATTTATACTTGATTAAGAACCTTTTTAAAGTTCATTATTCTTTTTATATCACTTATTTCCATGTTATAAACATTATGTAACCATTTAAGTTAATAATGTTTGTTTTGTCAATATTTGGTTCTTAAGTCGAAAGTTGACTTCTTACAATTACATGTTGTTCATGTGGTCAAAAGTTCTTTATATCCAGAATGAAATTCATGATTTGGATATCATATATATCATATATATCCAGCATATACATGTATTTATAATATTACATAATCATTTATAGGTAAGAAATGAAATGCACCGTTCATGGAGACGGTAAGCCGTACGTACGCATGAACGCTACTTTCATTTCTTTGTCATATTAGTGGAATTAAAACTAAATGAGAGGTATGTATATTTTAATTACAGAATTATATTCATCATTTAGATATATCATTAATTATATATATACATTATATACATGTAATTTTAATAGTACATTACATTTGGGGATAAGAAATGAAATGCACGGTTCATGGAGACGGTAAGCCGTACGTACGCATGAACGCTACTTTCATTTATATCTCATACTTTAATGGAAAGAAATAATAATGATATAGAGGTATATTATAATTCCAGTATAACATCGTATATAATAACTTTAAATCCATCCTTTACACGTCCCACATATGGCATTAACGAATCACATCACTTTTAGGGGGCGGTAGTCCGCACTTCCTTAAATGAAGATATCGTGTTTACCCATAATGGAAACCATAAAGGTATGCCAAAAATGAAAAATACAGAAGCTTAAAGAAAACATAAACATATTATATATCATATATAAAAATAGTGACATCATAATGGCCACCCTTGAAGGTGTTAAATGAGTATTGAACAATCATCGTTTCGGGAGGCAGAATTTCGCCATCCACGGAAACCGTATGTTCTTTAACCATTTGATGTAGTTGTGTGAGAGTGTAGCTCAAATAAATATTATAACAACATACTAGTATATTGAAGATACTGGTGTTGTTACAAAATAAGTAAATAAAAAGAGTTTAGAGGGTTGGAGAAGCAAAATAAAACAAATGAACAAGAAAGAATGAATTACCTTTAAAAGTGTAACTCCCTTTTGATTTGAGCCTAAAGGATTCCTTTGAAAGGATTCTGCCCAAATGGAATCCTCTAGGATGAGGAGAGGGATGTGGAGAGAGTAATTGGGCAGGGGTTGGCTGATCCAAAGGCTTGAGAAGTGTGTGAAATGGGGTAGAGGTGGGGGCCTTTTATAAGAGGAGAGGAGGGGCACTTTTGGAAAGTAAAGAAATATTACTTTATTTGAAAATGTGTTTCGGTTTCAAAAGGTCCCACATTGATATAATTCGTGGATAAGGTGATAAGGCTTCGAAATCCACTCATCCAATAAGTTTTGGACATGTGTAGTTCATAGAGTTTACATTATCTTTCCATTTTATTTAAATCGTCAAATAATGATGTCATCACTGCATCATTATTATGTCATAAATAATTTAATTTATTTAATGTCTAAAAATTATAAAAAAATACTATGATGTAGGAAATATTTTTATCTTTCCAATTAATATTTATAATCAAAAATATGACTTGAATAACCCCACTTAAAAATTGGTTTAGTAAAACAATTTATGTTAGTGTCATTTTCACTTTAACATTAAATAAAAATATATTAATGTCATTTTCCAACTAAAGTGGCTCCATGGGGTCCCCAAGTTGGCCCATGGCTTTTCTTGGTCGGCCATGACTCACCCAATAGGTGTAGGACACGTTTCATGGTGTTTTCACATTTTTATAATACCATTTTTACCTTAAACTACACTAATTACCTCTAATCGCGATTAATGAAAAAAAGTTACTATTCACCAAAAAATTATTTTAATCTCATTGAACAACATTTTACTTCTTAATGACAACCATGTATGTTGGATTTTCAAAATTCAATACACATTAGTGGTAAACTTTCATTTAATTGAAAAATCAGTTTGCTTGATTAGCACTTAGTGGTTTCACTATTCATCAAAAATTGAAGTTTTTCAGAAAATTACCAAAAATTCACCCTAAGCTATATTTGATATTCCGAATTCAAAAATGAAGTCCATTTTACAAAATTTAAAACATATAAGTCAAATTAATTAATTTAATAATTAATTCCCGCTGTCATGACAAATAGCGTGTTTTTGTGAAACAATAAGTATCAAAAGATTGACACCAGTTTAAGTCCAATTTCAAAGTGAAATTGATTCCAATGACCACCATTAGATTAACTGGTAAAAATATTTTCTAATTTCACTTTAAAACCAATTAAAATAATAATCTAATCATATAAATAATTTATATTAAAAAGAGGTTTTGAATTAAAATACAACATTTTACACTATTCATAAAAAAAAGAACTTTATCAGAAAGGTACCAAAAATTTACACAAAGTAAATTTTGAGGTCCCAATTCTAAAGAATTGTTATATTTGGTCCAAAATAAAGTATAAGAGTGACCAAAACTATATTTAATGACAGTTCACCATTAAAAGGTGATAAGTGAACTTTTAGTGAAAATTAGAGTATATATGCCCTAAAATTGAACTCTTTCCGTATTTCAAGCCTTTATCTTTTATTGGGTAAATGTATAAACATTTAAAAACATATATAATCATATTTTAGTTATTTCTATCCATTCCCGCCAGTACAACGGCTACTTGTTAACTAACATTTAAAATAATATTATTTTATTACTAGTGTGCTACGTAAGTTTCAAAGAAACTCATCGTTGCGTATCGGGTACGCTATCGAACATAGCAACCCCTTTAAAATAAAATTAATATTTAATTCGTAAATATTAATAAATATGAAAATTCTTTATTCTTTATTTACCTGGGATGTTACATCCTTCCCCCCTTTTGGGAATTGCATCCTCGCAATTTTATTCACTTATCAAAATAAGTGGGGGTATTTATCCCTCATAGCATTTTTAGATTCCCACGTTGCCTCTTCAATCACATGGTTTTTCCACAAAACCTTTACCTGATGAATCACCTTATTCCGTAACACTTGCTCCCTGTGGTCAAGAATCTGGACCGGTTGTTCCTCATAAGATAGGTTCTCTTCCAGCTAAACTACCTCTGGACTCAAAACATGAGATGGATCTGGCATATACTTTCTCAACATTGAAACATGAAAAACATTGTGTACCTGAGATAAACTCGGAGGTAAAGCCACCCGGTATGCAACTGATCCAGCTCTTTCCAGAATTTTGTATGGTCCAATGAACCTTGGACTCAACTTTCCTTTCTTACCAAATCTCATCACACTTTTCCAAGGAGAAACCTTGAGAAAAACATGATCACCTACCTCGAAAGATAGATCCTTCCTCCGGTTATCCGCATAATTCTTCTGCCTGCTCTGAGCTGTTCTCATGTGTTTCTGAATCAGTTGAACTTTTTCTGCCATCTCTTCTACCAATTCTGGTCCCATCAACTTCCTTTCACCCACTTCATCCCAGAAAGCTGGAGTTCGACACCGCTTCCCATATAATGCCTCAAATGGTGCCATCTGTATACTAGAATGAAAAATGTTATTATAAGAAAACTCAACCAAAGAAAGATGTTGGTCCTAACTTCCCGAATAATCCATATAACAAGCTCGTAGCATATCCTCCAATGTCAGGATTGTTCGTTCTGACTGCCCATCTGATTGAGGATGAAAAGCTGTACTAAAATTTTAATTCAGTACCCAACGACTTCTGAAGTACTTTCCAAAAGTTAGAAGTAAACCTGAGATCACGATCTGATACAATGGAGAGAGGAACTCCATGTAACCTGACTATCTATTTAAGATACAAACGGGAAAGTTGATCTAGAGAGAAAGTATCTCGTATAGAAAGGAAATGAGAAGATTTGGTTAAGCGATCAACAATAACCCAGATTGCATTATTACCTCAAGATGTCCTCGGTAATCCCACAACAAAGTCCATGGATATGTTTTCCCATTTCCACTCTGGAACTGGTAAAGGCTGAAGCATCCCTTTCGGTAACTGCCGCTCTGCTTTAACCTGTTGACATGTCAAACACTTCACAGTAAAATCAGCAATGTCTCTTTTCATTCAATCCCTCCAGTAATACTCTCGCAGATCTCTTTACATCTTAGTACTGCCCGGATGAAAAAACAACTCATTCTTCAACTGTGAATCACAAGGCACACATAACCTCTTCACAACCCTCAAAACACAAACACAAACTTATCCAAGAAATCATGGAAAATTTTATTCATAAGGTCCATGAATACAGAAGGTGCATTGGTTAACCCAAAAGGTATAACTACAAATTCATAATGGCCATATCTAGTACGGAACGCAGTCTTTGGAACGTCTGCTTCTTTTACTTTCAACTGATGGTACCCCGACCTCAAGTCAATCTTCGAAAAATACTGAGCTCCCTGGAGCTGATACCACTTCATTCGATGGCCCAACATCTGCTGAAGTTGTTGCAAATGATTTTACCACCCCTTTCTGCTTGTAGTCTAGCTGCATTCCCCCAGTTGAGTTCTTCGTTGGACACTCGTTTGCATAATGACCCATTTCATTACACTTAAAACATCTTACCGTTGGCTTTTCATTTCCTGCTTGATCATCTTCCTTACAGTTACGAGAAATATGACCAGACTTACCACACCGAAAGCACTTACCAGACTTGGATAAACATTCTCCAGGATGCATTTTACCACACTTCTCACAGGATGGATATTTGGTTTTCTTACCTCCTTGCTTCTTTGATGAATTCTTCCCCTTTTCCTGCCAACTAGATCTCTTATTCTGTTGTTTGTCATAGAACACCTGATCATCGACAAACTCCATTTCTACCTTCTCCGCACATCGGACAAGTTTTTCATAACTTTTGAATTCACGAGAAGCTAAAGCCCTTCGATACTTTGGCTTTAACCCTGAGTAAAAACAGTTTATTTTACTATCAAGATCTCGTATGAAGTTTGGAGCATACCTTGCCAATCGAGTGAACTTTTCTTCATAAGTAACCACTGAATCATCCTCCTGCCTCAATTCTAGGAAATATTTTTCCATCCTAAGACGAACCACCTTAGGAAAATATTTCTCAAGAAACATACATTTGAATTCATCCCAGTCAAGAGCATCAATCTCATCGGCATCCCTGATATTCTTAACCATAGACCACCACTGATCTGCTTCACCCTCCAAACGGTAAATAGCAAGACTAACCTTTTGATTGTCTGAACATCCCATGACATCAAAAATCTTCTCCAGTGCTTTAATCCACCCTTCAGCTAGCACAGGGTCAGATGATCCTCTGAATGATGGGGGATATTGCCTCATGAAATGTTCCACCACTGACATGTTCCTCTGCGGTTGATCTGGATGATCTCGTGCATGAATACCACCAACATTTATATCCTGAGTCAACTGTGCCATCACTGCAACAAACTATTCAGTTCCGATTCCGACCATCTCCGGTTGCTGATTTGGAAGGTTATCTTCCTCCTGATGTCGTACCAACATAGCTGCTTTGTTTCCTCTACGGAAAACCATTCTGAACACAGAAATATCTTAGGCGAAGCAACATGGTAATCCGTAAATGCTATATCATTTAAATCATATTATAATTTAACACTTTTCTAACTCCTAAAGTTGTCTAAACCGTCCTTTGATATTGCATATAAGGCCCCAGCCTTAAACCTTACTTAATATTGAATTAAATTAATAATTCACATTGAGGATCTTTTCAGGTTTAGAGTTTTAGAGAATTAAAACATAACTATTACATCTTAAAAGATTACAAAGTAGACACTTCTACTAAGTTTCCATAAAATAAAAACTCTTAAAAAGAAAGATGTCTAGATTCTATGTTTTAGATAGCATGAAATTCCCTTTATCCCATCCTCGACCTTATTCCACTTTAAGTCCTGTGAAAAACATTTCGAAAAACTTGGGGTGAGCATAAAAAGCTCAGTAAGGGACACAGAAAGAATGAAAACTGTTAGTTTTTTTCAAACATCAAGTAAACCATGTATACTATATCAAAGTAATACCTTCACCTTCATGAAGTAGTAAAACTATTTACTAAATAAAGTATCATTACTTACCTTTTTGTAACCAAAGTATAACCATAAAACCCATATAAAGAACACATAACATATATAAAGGTAACTTGGGACATAAACTTACTTAAGTGAAATAACCATACGGTCGACTTCCACACATATCACTTAATGGAATAGCCATACGGCCAATTTCCATACATACTTAATGGAATAGCCATATGGCCGACTTCCATACCCAATGCATAGGAGGTTATAACGTAACCACCCGTCCTGGTATTCACGGCACCACCCGTCATATGGTTTATAACGTAACCACCCGTTAAAATGTCCAAGTACCAGTATAAAATCATAAAACATAAAACCAATATAAAAGAAAGATAACATTTCCACATTTTAATCACAATATATCATAAATATATTGACATAATAGAATCCTTTATCAAAACCATTTTCAATACCAAAATACATAAAAGAGTATATGGTATTTATTTTATTTTAAAAACATTACGGCTTGTTGAGGATGCCAAAGACCAAATAATACTCGCGGTGGCGGAAAAAGTCGTTGTCACCGCGTACGTTAAAAAAACATTCCTTTTTGTCGTTTAGTAAAACGCTTTGTAGAAAAAGATTCCTTTTGTATAAATGTAAAAGTCAAAGGGTTTATACACCGTATAAAATAAATTTGTGTATAAAACGAAATATGCCTCAATGAAAGGAGATTGAGACGAAGTCCCTTACCTTGGGTCCGACTTGACTCGATCGTTCTTTAACGTCCTGAATAATAAACTTGAGTTAATTTATACTTGATTGAGAACCTTTTTAAAGTTAATTATTCTTTTTATATCACTTATTGACATGTTATAAACATTATGTAACCATTTAAGTTAATAATGTTTTTTTGTCAATATTTGGTTCTTAAGTCGAAAGTTGACTTCTTACAATTACATGTTGTTCATGTGGTCAAAAGTTATTTATATCCAGAATGAAATTAATGATTTGGATATCATATATATAATATATATCCAGCATATACATGTATTTATAATATTACATAATCATTTATAGGTAAGAAATGAAATGCACCGTTCATGGAGACGGTAAGCCGTACGTACGCATGAACGCTACTTTCATTTCTTTGTCATATTAGTGGAATTAAAACTAAATGAGAGGTATGTATATTTTAATTCCAGAATTATATTCATCATTTAGATATATCATTAATTATATATATACATTATATACATGTAATTTTAATAGTACATTACATTTGGGGATAAGAAATGAAATGCACCGTTCATGGAGACGGTAAGCCGTACGTACGCATGAACGCTACTTTCATTTCTATCTCATACTTTAATGGAAGGAAATAATAATGATATAGAGGTATATTATAATTACAGTATAACATCATATATAATAACTTTAAATCCATCCTTTACACGTCCCACATATGGCATTAACGAATCACATCACTTTTAGGGGGCGGTAGTCCGCACTTCCTTAAATGAAGATATCGTGTTTACCCATAATGGAAACCATAAAGGTATGCCAAAAATGAAAAATACAGAAGCTTAAAGAAAACATAAACATATTATATATCATATATAAAAATAGTGACATCATAATGGCCACCCTTGAAGGTGTTAAATGAGTATTGAACAATCATCGTTTCGGGAGGCAGAATTTCGCCATCCACAGAAACCGTATGTTCTTTAACCATTTGATGTAGTTTTGTGAGAGTGTAGCTCAAATAAATATTATAACAAAATACTAGTATATTGAAGATACTGGTGTTGTTACAAAATAAGTAAATAAAAAGAGTTTAGAGGGTTGGAGAAGCAAAATAAAACAAATGAACAAGAGAGAATGCATTACCTTTAAAAGTGTAACTCCCTTATTATTTGAGCCTAAAGGATTCCTTTGAAAGGATTCTGCCCAAATGGAATCCTCTAGGAAGAGGAGAGGGATGTGGAGAGAGTAATTGGGCAGGGGTTGGCCGAGCCAAAGGCTTGAGAAGTGTGTGAAATGGGGTAGAGGTGGGGGCCTTTTATAAGAGGAGAGGAGGGGCACTTTTGGAAAGTAAAGAAATATTACTTTATTTGAAAATGTGTTTCGGTTTCAAAAGGTCCCACATTGATATAATTCGTGGATAAGGTGATAAGGCTTCGAAATCCACTCATCCAATATGTTTTGGACATGTGTAGTTCATAGATTTTACATTATCTTTCCATTTTATTTAAATCGTCAAATAATGATGTCATCACTGCATCATTATTATGTCATAAATAATTTAATTTTTTTTTATGTCTAAAAATTATAAAAAAAATACTATGATGTAGGAAATCTTTTTAGATTTCCAATTAATATTTATAATCTAAAATATCACTTGAATAACCCCACTTAAAAATTGGTTTAGTAAAACAATTTATGTTAGTGTCATTTTCACTTTAACATTAAATAAAAATATATTAATGTCATTTTCCAACTAAAGTGGCTCCATGGGGTCCCCAAGTTGGCCCATGGATTTTCTTGGTCGTCCATGACTCACCCAATAGGTGTAGGACAAGTTTCATGGTGTTTTCACATTTTTATAATACCATTTTTACCTTAAACTACACTAATTACCTCTAATCGCGATTAATGAAAAAAGTTACTATTCACCAAAAAATTATTTTAATCTCATTGAACCACATTTTACTTCTTAATTAAAACCATGTATGTCGGATTTTCAAAATTCAATACACATTAGTGGTAAACTTTCATTTAACTGAAAAATCAGTTTGCTTGATTACCACTTAGTGGTTTCACTATTTATCAAAAATTGATGTTTTTCAGAAAATTACCAAAAATTCACCCTAAGATATATTTGATATTCCGAATTCAAAAATTAAGTCCATTTTAAAAAATTTAAAACATATAAGTCAAATTAATTAATTTAATAATTAATTCCCGCTGTCATGACAAATAGCGTGTTTTTGTGAAACAATAAGTATCAAAAGATTGACACCAGTTTAAGTCCAATTTCAAAGTGAAATTGAATCCAATGACCACCATTGGATTAACTGGTTAAAATATTTTCTAATTTCACTTTAAAACCAATTAAAATAATAATCTAATCATATAAATAATTTATATTAAAAAGAGGTTTTGAATTAAAATACAACATTTTACACTATTCGTAAAAAAAAGAACTTTATCAGAAAGGTACCAAAAATTTACACAAAGTAAATTTTGATGTCCCAATTCTAAAGAAGAGTTATATTTGGTCCAAAATAAAGTATAAGAGTGACCAAAACTATATTTAATGACGGTTCACCATTAAAAGGTGATAATTGAACCTTTAGTGAAAATTAGAGTATATATGCCCTAAAATTGAACTCTTTCCGTATTTTAAGCCTTTATCTTTTATTGGGTAAATGTATAAACATTTAAAAACATATCTAATAATATTTTAGTTATTTCTATCCATTCCCGCCAGTACAACGGCTACTTGTTAACTAACATTTAAAATAATATTATTTTATTACTAGTGTGCTACGTAAGTTTCAAAGAAACTCATCGTTGTGTATCGGGTACGCTATCGAACATAGCAACCCCTTTAAAATAAAATTAATATTTAATTCGTAAATATTAATAAATATGAAAATTCTTTATTCTTTATTTACCTGGGATGTTACATTGCATGTGATTATTCGACCAGTAGAATATCCATGTGAAGAAGTGAATGACATTATCTCATTTTACTTTTGCCATATTATGTTGAAGTTCAAGTTTAAAAGGCTTTTGTTTTAGTTATACATTGCCTTAAATTTTTATGTTTATTTATGAAATCTTCCGCTATATTGTTAACCTTACTGAGAATCTGAGCTCACCCCTTTAAATGTTTTAATATTTTCCAGGATGTGAAGAAGTATTTTATGAATGACCTGCAGGGATAGTCCGAAGATGATATAAGTGTGGACTATGGAGACTATGCTGTAGTAGTTTTTCATTTTATGATGTAATGTAAATCTTATGAATGTATCTAGTGTTTCCAAGGCTACTAAACTAATCGGTCTTTCGAGACTTGATCTTTTGTGATCATGCCAATGTTACGAAGTAATGCACCGGCTCTGGGTAGCTGGGGTCGGGGCGTTACATTCAAGGGGAAAAATGGAAGCGCTAGGTGGGAATCACATTAAACCTTAAGATGAGTATCCATTTTTTGTTTTTTTATTTTATATTTTTAACCACAATAGATATGAAAAGTCTAAATCTGGGCAAGACAACTATGGAGTCATGATCCCCAAGTGTCGAACGCCACACATATTGTCAATTTCATGTTCTACAATAGAGATATAAAGCCAAACATTGGGCAAGATAACTATGGAGTCGCGATCCCAAAGTGTCGGACGCCACACATTTGGACAAAATATTTCTCTATGTGGTCATTATTTTTTCAATTTTTTTTTTGTTTTTTTGTTTTCTGTTTTGTTTTTTTTGGATAATCAAATTAAACTAAAAGTGACCCCAGAACCCTATGCTATAATGAAAGGGACCCAAGAACTCAAATTTACACCCACAATCCAGTAGACGTGCATTGTGGAATTTTTATTAAGAGGATGAAAATGTAAACATTGAAAAATCACATCAGACAACCGCATATTCCAATAACAATGCTCATGGAATTAATCTTACATTAAAATTAGAATCAAGGCATAAAAAATTATTTGATATCCAATTTTAGATGTTGCAATGTGTGTTATCATGTTCAAGGTTAATGGAATTTTTCATTTCATGCATGTTTTTATTCACAAAAAAATCATTTTTTATCTCCCCCCAACTTAGAATAACACTGTCCCCAGTGTTTAAAGAAAAGAAAAGTTAGAAGGGGGTAGGAGGGGTTGTTCAAAGAGAAATTTTAAAATGATAACCATGGAATGAAGTCACATGTGGTTGATGATGATAGTGCATGCCACAATCTCCCTTCAATCCTGGATTTGAGTCTCAGCAGCTTGGATGGTGGTGAATGGATTTTCCTTATGACTTACGACTTGTCCTTTTATATTTTTTTAACCTTTAAAAACATAAAAATAAACTAAACAAAATAAACTGATGATACATTGTCTTCATTTTAGATTTCTGGGTAAGGTATTACTCAGAGATTACACCACATGTCACGGATGAATATGGTGCTCCCCTTTCATACCCATCCTTACTCATAAAAGAAGAACATGTCAATAGTCTATAGTAATTTATTATATGAAAAAAAATGATCCGAAATAATTAGAAAAATGAAAACCATGGGTTTCCTCCCATGCAGTGCTTTTGTTTAACGTCGTTAGCTAGACTTGAACCCCCCAACTTATCAAATTCAAACTTTCAAAATTTTAATTAACCCATCTTTGTCCACTTCAACAAGATTGAGATTGATTGTTTTTTTGAAATTTGTTTCTTATGAAATCATATTTTCTATAATGATTGGTAAAATCCAAGGAATATCTAAAATGGTAGATCATGTTTTATCTGGAGTATTACCTAATATTTCAAGGTTCATTCCTAATTGGTGATATTCTTGATGAAAATTGATGAAAATTGAATGGTCTTGTTTATCATAAATAGAGGTATTATTGAGTAGGGAAGGAAGTATTAAAACATCGAGTTCAGTTTGATTGAATTTTCCTACAGAATAATGATAATTTTAATCAAAAATTGTTTCTTCTTTAAAAAAATATGAAAGAATTGGTTCCTTTTGAAAAGATGATTCATCCCCAAAATATTCCATTTGAATTTCATGAGTGGGTATCGACACAATATTTGTTATATCTCCAAATGGTTAAATGATCGGTGATTCTCAAAAATTCTTATTGGAGCAATATTCTGAACACTCAATCCATGAAGACAAATTTTCCCCTTGTGAATCAAAAAAATTAATTTCCTCCTGATTTAAATACCCTTAAAAATTTCCTTGATCTTGTTCAGTTATCCCATATCCAATGGTTAGTTATTTTTTCAATTCATGGGAGGTTTTTTGGATAAAATATTCATATATCAATGATGAGGAAATAACTTCTTGAGTGGGAAAGAGTTCCTCAAAAGTCTTAAAGCTTTGTAATTCTAATCAGAATGATGAAACTTTTGAATTCATTTTATCCATTTGTTCACACAATTGTTCAAGAAGTTTTTTCAGGATTAGGGTTGATATATGTTTGTACATCATGGACTTCCTCATTATTTATATTTTCAATCATTCTTGATAGGTATGGAAATTGATCTTGTAAAAATTCAGCATCCCATTGATTGTACATCTCATCTAGTGTGGTGTATTCAATTAACTATTGGTCATGAAATTCCCTATGTGAGGTGTTTCCCAATATTGATTTCTGACTTTATTACAACATTGATTTATGAAGGGGTATTTTGGAAGATAATCCATTGGAATTGATTGAAAATTGGTTTTGGGTTTTTTTTGGACACACAGATATAGAAAGGGGAAAAGTTAAGAGAAATTAGGGTGAGAATAGAGAATTTGGGGAGAGAAAAGAAGATATGGGTCTAAGGTACTTACTTGGGTCCCCGGAAATGGTTCCAAAATTTTATTGCGCCCAAATTTACCTTACTAGTAAAAGAGGTTGATGTAGTACATGTAGGGGTTGAATCCACATGGACCGAAGAAGTAACCTTGAGACGCTATGATTTGGTGAAGGATGGGTTATGAAGTAGCCAACTTTGGGTTTGATTTTGGATGGATTAAATAACACTAAGAAACCTAAGTGATTAAATTAAATAAAAATGGGTTGATCATAGGATTATTCTTGGGGTGGATTGAATGAATTTTACTTCATTAGACAATTTTGGTTTTATTAATTTTTGATGAATCCATTATCAAAAATAACACTACCTTCAACATTTTCTGGTTTGGTGCTTACTAAACACAATTACTACTCTCCTATACACTTAGAGAACCAAATTCATGATCTCTCCAAGGTATATGGTCATTTAGTAATTGAATTTAGTTTTCTCAAACACAATAAAGATGAAGAGTAGAAATAACTGAAGAATGGATGTCTTAAATTAATTATCCAATTAACAACAATTCGTTCATAAAATAACATTCAATCCAGCCTTTGCATCCTCCTAAGATAAACCCATTAAAGTGTTAGCCCTCCATTGATGGTATAATCTCAATGCTGGGTGGAAGATGGCTAACAAGAATTGGATTGAAGAAATTAAAACCGCGGAAATAACGAGCACTCCTCTGTGTGTGTGAATGAAATTCACAGCTATGTGTGAACAAATTCACAACAACACAGAGATATCACTGTGATTTGTGATAATGAAGTTTTAATAAATGAAATGGAAAATATAGAAGAGAACGAAGTTGATTAACAACATAAAGATACAAAAAAGAAACTTACATGGAAATGGAAAACATTACAAAGGAAATTTGGAAGCATAACCTTACAATGAAACAAGCAACAAAAGATTATAAGAAAAATATACACCCTTATTCCCTTCACAACTATATCATTATATAGGAATATTAAGAGACTTATGTACATACACCAACAATTAATTCACCCCCAACAATTAATAGAGTCAAATGGAGGGTGAATAATCAAAAGGAAATTAATATTTCGAATTTGACCCAGAAAACTATCCAGATTCGTCCACCATATTGACGTGTGAATTATCAATTGAATAAATCCAAATACGGAAGGGTTTTAGACTAGAAATATCTTCTTTAATATGTCCTCTATGAGATGTAAACATTTCAGGAAATTTCGCTCAGCTGTTTGGACGTTATGGTCAAAATGGTGGGACGGATTTCTGTGCATTAATGTCGGGTCCACCATTTAAACCTCAACTTCATATCCTGTTATCATCATGAAAACATCAGAATTATCTCCAGCCACAGTTTAATAAAATTATCCTCATATGGTTATCTTTGTACTGTATAAATTTTAGCTTCATTGGCCTTGTTTTATGGGCCCCACATTTGTTTGATCGGCCTTAGGCCCATTATGCTTTTTCCAGCAAGTTTCTGCCTTCGGACGCAAAATTCTACATCTTTATTTTGGATTCATCCATCGGACCTAAAACATAAAATGTTCCAAAAAAAGTGTTAAATCAAGTACCAAAATTTGAAATTCATAAAATGAATATAATGTAGTCCACAAAAAAATGAATGATTGGGCCCAAATTTTCATTTTAAAAATGAATTGCATTTTAGATGAGAAATGAAGTTCTATTTATGTAATTCACTAAAAAAAATGTTTATGGAATTTGGAACAATGAATATTATGATATTAACAATTAATATTAGCCACTTTCAGTGAATAATCACTGTGGTTCGTGACTGTAAATCAATTGTTATCAATGGGAACAAATATATTGTCACTGAATAAGCAAAGAACATGAAAGCACAACCTGATGGTGTTATGGTTACTACCACACCAGATTGTTATGCCAGTCCATCAGATAGAGTATTTGTAGAGATATGGGTAAAAAAATCTTTTCTATTTAATGCTTTGAATTATTATTGAATTTATGTGAATTAATATTTTGATGTCAACTTTGATTTAATTTTCCTGATGGTGAGGGTGCATGACCGGATTATCTAAAGGATTTAGGTGAGATTTGGAGATCCTACAAGCATGAGTTGAATATGGGATGAGTTTCTAGAGTTGGTACTGTGTTAGAGGTGGTACCAGTGGTGGATGATTCTCTTATAGAACAGTATCGTCAGAAGATTACTCATTGGACGAGTACCCAGTTTAAGTTATTAATTACATTTGAGGTATCTAAATAATAAATTTCATGTTTTGAATTAATACTATCTGTTGAATTTTTGAATTTTATTTAGGAATCATCTGGAAAAAAAATAAAAAGAACATTGATGCAAAAAAATACCTCCACACACTGGGACACACTATGATGCCTGTTCATGAGAGGAAGTAGATATGACAATTGTTTATAAGTATTCTTTATGACTTACACTTTCTTTTTTCCCCAATTATTTAATAGTTTTCTAATGTTTTCATATAACATTAGTCTTCAATGTCATTTTAGTGGAAAATACAAAATATTGAAGGATGTGTGCCTCGAGCAAAACAGTTTTTCTCGAGTAGACGGAAAATTGATGGAATTGCCGTGAACGAAGCGACTCAGCAGCAGAATGTAAGTTTTAATCTGTTGATTTTGTATTTTAATATCTATTTTGTAACATAATAATATATTTATATTTGTAACAACCTGCTTTAGAGGCCCTTGATTCCCAAGAACAAGACAATTTTGGGCCAACTGATCACTTTCATTAGGTTTTGGGAGATGAGCATCCTGACAGAGTATACTACTGACCTAGGATAGCCTCGATGAGGTATTGGCCCTCCTTAGGTATGAGTTGTAGTGCCACCGAGGTGCAGCAAGTTAGGGAAAAGGAATAATAGGCTGAAAAAGGGCCACAAAGACGATAGAACAGTCTGCTAGGGAAAATAGTTCATTTATGAAATTTATTGAAGTTCTACGTCCGACACTTCCAACAGAGGCCAGCCCAACTTTTGATTAATATATTTCATCGATACATTCTATATATGGAGCACCAAGTGTCATTTCTAGTGGTGGTCAAGACGATGTACAGGCTGACGATGATGATGGCGAGGAGTCTGATGCGGAAGAGGAGGGTGAGGAGGAGGGTGAGAAGGATGGCGAGGGAAAGGCGGAGGGTGAGGGCGAGGAGGAGGGTGAGGAGGGAAAGGACGATGATGGGGATGAGGACGAGGGTGATGATGATGGTGATTATGTTGATGGTGATGTGGGACAAGTTGATCTGTTACATTTTTTACTAATATTACTGAGATTTGATGTTTAATCTATTATAGTGGTTGGTTTTATCCAGACATGTAGAATAGTATTGGAGTTGAGTTATTTTTATATATTGTCTATTTTAATGGATTTTGAGGACTTTTTTGTGTGTTTGGGAACTCCATGGACAACCCCCCTCCTTCCTGAACCCTGGACAACCCCCCCCCACCATCCTCCTTGGACACTAGACAACCCCCTGAACAACCCCCCAGATAGCCCCCCACCCTTTTCCTTGGTCCCTGGACAGCCCCCAAACACCCCCCAGAATGCCCCCCAGAAAGCCACTCGAACAGCCCCCCACCCTCCTCCCTGGACCCCAGACAGCCCCCCAGACAGCCCCCGGACAGCCCCCCGGATAGCCCCCCGAACAGCCCACCAACCCTCCTCCCTGGACCCTATACAGCCCCCCAAACACCCCCTGACACCCCCTAGATTACCCCCACCCTTTTCCTTGGTCCCCGGATAGCCCCTCAGACACCCCCCAGACAACCCCCCAGATACCCCCCGGACAACCCCTACCATCCTCCCTAGACCCTAGATAGCCCCCGGAGAGCCCCACGAACAGCCCAGCCACCCTCCTCCCTGGACCCCGGACAGCCCCCCAAACACCCCCCAGACAGCCACCCCACCCTCCTCCTTGGTCCTCGGATAGCCCCCAGATAGCCCCCCCGGATAGCCCCCCCTTATCCTTGGACACCGGACAGCACCCCGAACACCCCCTAGGCAGCACCCCAGACAGCCCCCCCCGCCCACCCTCCTCCTTGGTCCCCGAAAAACCCCCCGGACAGCCCCCAAACACCCCCCGAACAGCCACCCGGACAGCTCCCCGGACTACCCCCACCCTCCCCCCTGGACCCCCTGACATCCCCCCACCATCCTTGATTTCACATTCCTTTTTTATTTCTCTGATAAGGCAATGTTATTTAGGATTATTCCATTTTTTATTCTTTAATTATATGAATTTCTTGGTAATCTTATTAGCTCATTCTCATCAAATGCATGTGATGATATGGTTTAATTTGAATACAAACCCTTTTTGTACATCCTCCATGTTATTTGAATTATTCCTTGATTGATTTGGTGTACTTGTCAATTTTTAGGATAAAACATGGGTTACATATTAAGGACTCATGGACATTCCCAATAAATTTTGACATGAAATTCTAGGATGTATGCTTTGGTTTCTAGGTGACATCTACCAGGATGGTTTCTGTTACTTATGAGTGATATTGGTTCCTTAAAGATAAACTGAGGAGATTTCTATTTTGCATGATGATAATACCATGCCTCAGGTGTGGCCGAGAGCACTCTAACTGTGTCTTTTTTGTTTAAAATGGATGGGATTTTAAGTGAAAAGAACAACTAGCATACGGAAAACCGACCAAATACATTCGGATTCTGTTGATACTATATCACAATTATCCATGGGTCATATATGACATGTACGAGTCAACCCCATCTAAATCTGAGGGGCGGTGTGGCCGGTATCACACTAATTGTGTATCTTTTGTTTAAAATGGATGCGATTTTATGTGAAAAGAACAACTAGCATGAAATAAACTAACCAAACGCATTCAGATTCTATTGATACTGTATCATAATAATCCATGGGTCATATGTGATGTGTACAAGTCAACCCCAACTCAATCCAAGTCGCGGTATGGTTGGGATCACTCAAAGTGTGTCTTTTTTGTTTAAAATGTACAACATTTTAAGTACATACGGAAAACCGACCAAACGGATTCTGATTGTGTTGATACTTTAGCACAACGATCAATGGGCCAGATGTGACGGGTATGAGTCAACCCCTCCTCATTCCGAGACGCGGTTTGGCTGACAGAATTCGAATTTTCTCACTTTTTTTTGAAATGGATAACATTATAATTGAAATGAACAACTGGCATATGGAAAACTGACCAAACGCATTCGGATTCTGTCGATACTATATCCTAATGATCCATGGGTCATATGTGATGTGTACGAGTCATACTCGTCTAAATCCAAGGTGCGGTGTGGCTGATAGCACTCTAACTGTGTCCGTTTTGTTTAAAATGGATGAGATTTTAAGTGAAATGAACAACTGGCATGCGGAAAACTAACCAAACACATTCAGATTCTACTGATACTATATCACAAAGATACATGGGTGATATTTTACATGTACAAGTCAACCCCGGCTCAATCCGAGTTGCAGTGTGGTCGAGATCACACTAAGTGTCTCTCTTTTGTTTAAAATGGACAACAATTTAAGTACATACGAAAAACCGACCAAAAGATTGAGATTGTGTTGATACATTCGCACAACGATCCATGGGTCATATGTGATGTTTATGAGTCAGCCCTGCCTCAATCCGAGACGCGGTGTGGCCAACACCATTCGAAGTGTCTCACTTTTGTTTGAAATAGACAACATTTTAAGTGAAAAGTACAACTGACATATTGAAAACTGACCAAACACATTCGAATTGTGTTGATACGTTAGGAAAATGATCCATGGGTCGTTTGTGACATGTACAAGTCAACTCTGTCTAAATCTGAGGTGTGGTGTGGCTGGTAGCACTCTAACTGTGTCTCTTTTGTTTAAAATGGATGGGATTTTATGTGAAATGAACAACTGGAATGCGTAAAACTAACCAAACGCATTAGGATTCTATTGATACTATATCAAAATGATACATGGGTCATATGTGACGTGTACGAGTCAACCCCGTCTCAATCCGAGTTGCGGTGTGGCCTGGATCACTCTAAGTGTCTCTATTTTGTTTAAAATGGACAACATTTTATGTACATACAGAAAATCGGCCAAACCGATTCTGATTGTGTTGATACTTTAGCACAATGATCCATGGGTCATTTGCAACGTGTACGAGTCAACCCCGCCTCAATATGAGATGCAGTGTGGCCGACACCATTCGAAGTGTCTCACATTTGTTTGAAATGGATAACATTTTAAGTGAAAAGTTCAACTGACATAAGGAAACCGACCACACACATTCGAATTGTGTTGATACTTTAGGAAAATTATCCATGGGTCATTTGTGATGTGTACGAGTCAACCCCGTCTAAATATGAGGTGCAGTGTGGCCAGTAGCACTCTAACAGAATCTCTTTTGTTTAAGATGGATGGGATTTTAAGTGAAAAGAAAAACTGGCATGTGGAAAACTGACCTACCGCTTTGGAATTCAGTTGATACGGTATCACAACGATCAATGGGTCATATGTGATTTGTACGAGTCAACCCTAGCTCAATCTGAGGTATAGTGTGGTCAGGATCACTCTAAGTGTCTCTCTTTTGTTTAAAAAGGACAACATTTTAAGTACATACGGAAAACCAACCAAACAGATTCTAATTGTTTTGATAATTTAGAATAATGATCCATTGGTCATATGTGATGTGTATGAATCAACCCTACCTCAATCTGAGATGTGGTGTGGACGGCACCATTCGAAGTGTCTCACTTTTTTTTGAAATGGATAACATTTTTAGTGAAAAGTACAACTAACATACTGAAAACGGACCTAACGCATTCAAATTATGTTGATACATTAGGAAAATGATTCATTGGTCATTTGTGATGTGTACGAGTCAACCCCGCCTAAATCTGAGGCGCGATGTGGCCGGTAGTTCTCTAACATTGTCTCTTTTGTTTAAAATGGATGGGATTTTAAGTGAAAAGAACAACTGGCCTGTAGAAAACTGACCTAATGCATTCAGATTCTGTTGATACTGTATCACAACGATCCATGGGTCATATGTGACATGTATAAGTCAACCTCGGCTCAATCTGAGAAGTAGTGTTGTTGGGATCACTCTAAGTGTCTCTCTTTTGTTTAAAATGGACATCATTTTAAGTACATATAGAAAACTGACCAAACAGATTCTAATTGAGTTGATAATTTAGCAAAACGATCCATGGGTAATATGTGACTTGTTCGAATAAACCCCGCCTCAATCTGAGGCGTGGTGTGGCCGACACTACTCAAAGTGTCTCTCTTTTGTTTCAAAAGGACATCGTTTTAAGAGAAAACATCAACTGACATATAGAAAACCGACCAAACGCATTCCAATTGTGTTGATAATTTAGGAGAATGATCCATGGATCATATGTGATGTGAACGAGTCAACCTAACCTCAATCTGAGGCTTGGTGTGGCCGAAATCACTCAAAGTGTCTCTCTTTTGTTTAAAATGGACTTCAATTTAAGTGAATACAACAACTAGCATACGAAAAACCGACCAAATGGATTTTGATTGTGTTGATACTTGAGAACAATGATCCATGAGTCCTATGAGACATGTACGAGTCAACCCCACCTCAATCCGAGTCACGGAGTGGCCGACTCCACTCAAAGGGCCTCTCTATAGTATAAAATTGACATCATTTTAATTGAAAATAGAAACTGACATACGGAAAACCGACCAAACGCATAAAGATTCTATTGAAACTTTAGGAAAATGTTCCATGAGTCATTTGTGATGTGTACAAGTCAACCCTACCTCAATCCGTGGCAACGTGTGGCTTGCACCACTCAAAGTGTCTCAGGTTTATTTGAAATAGACAACATCTGAAATGAAAACAACAACTGACGTATGGAAAACCAACTAAACACATTCGGATTTAGTTGTAACTTTTAAGAAATGATCCATGGGTTATATGTGACGTGTACGTGTAAACCCAACCTCAATATGAGGTGCGAAGTGGCTGACACCACTGGAAGTATCTCTCTATAGTTTAAAATGGACTTCATTTTAATTGAAAAAAACAACTAACATACGGTAAACTGACCAAACACATTCGGATTTTGTTGAAACATCAGTACAACGATCCATGGGTCATATGTGACATGTACAAGTCAACCGTGCCTCAATTTGAGTCGCAGTGTGGTCGGGATCACTCTAAGTGTCTCTCATTTGTTTAAAATGGACAACATTTTAAGTACATATGGAAAAACAAAAAAACGGACTCTGATTGTGTTGATACTTTATCACAACAATCCATGGGTAATATATGGTGTGGATGAGTCAACCCCACCCCAATCTGAGGAGCAGTGTGGCCGACAGCAGTAAAAGTGTCTCTCTTTATTTTAAAATGGACTTCATTTCAAGTGAAAACAACAACCGACATATGGAAAACTGACCAAATGCATTCGGATTCTGTTGAACCTTTAGTACAATGATCCATGGGTCATTTCTGACATGTATGAGTCAACTAATCCTCAATAAAAATCATGGTGTAGCTGGAACCACTAAAAATGTCTCTCTTTAATTTAAAATAGACTTCATTTTATGTGAAAACAAAAAATGACCTACGGAAAACTGATGAAATGCATTCGGATTCCATTGAAACTTTAGGAAAATGATCCATGGGTCATATGTGACGTGTACAAGTCAACCCTTCCTCAATATGAGGCCTGGTGTTTGCAACACCACTCAAAGTGTCTCATTTTTATTGAAATGAACAACATTTTAAGTGAAAACAAAAACTGGAAAACGAAAAACCAACCAAATGCTTTCAGAATATGTTGATAGTTTAAAACAACCATCCATGGGTCATATATAATGTGCACAAGTCCAACCCGCCTCCATTCGGGCCACGGTGCTGCCATTATCACTCAAATTGTATGTATTTTGTTTAAAATGGACATCATTTTTAGTAAAAACAACTGGAATACGAAAATATGAAAAAATGTATTCTGATTATGTTGATAGTTATTTAGTTTTTTATTTATTTTATTGATAATTGATATTTAAATTATGTATGTATTCAATTAGGAATTGAATTCCATATTCCACATATAATTGTCATTTAAATTTTAAATTGAATTCTAAATCAATTATGTATGTTTATAATTACGTTATGAATTTTTATTTATTTATAAATGTGTATAGTTCAAGAATGCATTATATTCTAAATATATATGAATTTGATCTCTATATGTATGTATTAGTTTGTTATTGGAGGTATAGAAATTGAAAAGGAGCAGAATGGAGATTGGTGTGCAAAATTCGAGGCTATTGGGCAAATTGCAGGCTGCTATGCAATTTTCACAGCAAGCCTATGCCAACAGTTACAAACCATTGGAAGAGGCTTGTAATAAGCCTTTCCCAATGGATTACAAACAGTTGGGAAAGATTACTATGGATTTTTTTCCAACGGTTCAATGAGACCCATTGGAAAAAACCATTACCAACGGTTTAGAACAGTTGGGAAAAGTTTATATTCATCCCTTTTACCAACTGATTAGTGTAAACCATTTCTAGAACTTATGCTAATGGTTTAACCAAACCATTGGCATTGGTTAATTTTACCAACCTATACCAACAATTATTTGTAAAACATTGGGATAGGTTTTCCCAACAGCTTACTTCCCCACAGTTTGTAGAACTGTTGGTATCTATTATACCAGTGGTTCTCCAGCCTTTCCCAATGGTTCTGAACTATTGGGAAAGTCCCCATCTCCAGTAGTACCAAAATATTTACATAACCCAAAATATATTAATGATTTTCACTCAGATAGGGGACCCAATGGAGTACAATGATGTTCCATTAAAAGCGGGCACATGGAATGATGATCCACCCGATTAATTATTTGATAATAAATTGAATATTTATACATGACATGAAAAAATTAGTTTTATAAATTAGATTATAACAAAGTATGTAGGTTGAGAGACAATCATTAGGTGAGAATAGAATGAAATGTTTTCCCATGATACAGTTTACACTGAAACACAAGAAAAGTTGTGAAAATATGGTATTTGATGAAAAAATTGAACATAGAAGCTCCAAATGTTTTATTTACAGTACCAAAATTCGATTCCTTTTAAGATAAATTGGTTTTTTGGGTATATTTGACCATCTACCCAAAGAGTTAAATTAATTCTTCAATGATTATAAACTAGTTTAATAATAAGTTGAGATAGGTGATTTGAAGCGACACATTATTGGGTTAATGTCTGGATATATTCCATTTGATTAAAATATTTATGAAGAAGATAATATTAATCGTCATAATCAATAGGAATATAATACTCATCCCATAATAATATATTTTTTCATATGATTGGATCAGGATCTCAATAATTTTTATACGTGGTGTCAGTTATTAAATAAGGCAAGTAGTTTCCTCCATTATGAAAATAAATATACTGTTTTCAATAAATTCACATATTTCCAACTAAAATAGGGATTCCAAATTAATTATATATTGGGTAGCCACATAAATCATCTCCTTTCACCCATGATCATGTATCGACTGAGAAAATATTTCATGTAGAGATTTTCTCATATATAATTCCTATCTATGTATAAATGGAATCCATAGAAGTATAAAACACCCTAGTGAAGTCCATTAAGAAATTATACCCCATGTGGATGGGAACCAGTCCTCCAAAACCCATATTTATAAATCCAAAAATTAAAAAATTAATATAATGGGAGACCTTGAGTGTAATTTGAGGCAATGTGTCTCTTAGTGTGTCCTTATGATGGAAATAATATATAAAAATGATACAATTAAACTAAAATTATAATAATCACTGGGGTGAAACCTTCATTGGCTAAAATAGTTTTGAATTTTGACCCATCCTTGTATAAGAATGCATTTATTTTCATTTCCCTTATTAATTAACCTCTAGGTTTTAGAGTAAAACCGTTATTAAACTCATTAATTTATAGCATCGTTATAATGTGATGGTCCATGACATCATTTCTATATGGAAATGTTTTACCCACTCCATAAACATTAAAATCACATAGGATAATATAAAAGATATTTATATAGAGAATAAATGCCACTCATGTTATGAGAAATGAATGAAATAAATCTTCTATTTACAAAATAGGTAGTTTCAAATCTATTTCATTATGAAAATTGAAATTAATCACTTATCCTAAATATAGGAAATGTGATGAAGTTGTCATCGGTGATGTTCCAGATTATTTAACATTCCACCAAATATTGGGCCACCACATTCTTTTTTTTTCTCAATTATTTTTATTATCTATAATATTATCAATTATGGATTTTGAATGAAAAGAAACTCTCCAACAAATGGTTTCATTGTTTCCACACACATTTCATAGGAATAATATGACCAGCAGTTTTTCCCAACTATAGATGAATAAATGTTCAATGATTGGATGGACCAAAAGATTGACAATCCCACTCATTCAATCCTCCAACCAAAACTCAATTAGTCGAATATGTCTCTAATTCTGAATTAATTATCCAAAGTCACGCCCATTACTCAACCATCTAGAGATATGTTTAATTAGATAAAATAGAATTAGATACCATAATATGAACATCGATTGAATCTAATAAAAATCCTAACTCTCATGGGTTTTCTTCTCCCATCATTTGGAACATGATCACCACTCTATAAAGATGAGACACTATCAAATAATGATTAAAATTTTAAGTCAATAAAATTCAATGATCAATAAGAAAAACTTTCTAAAAAATAGTATTTATATGAACTTGAGTTCATCACCCATTATCATAGAGATAGAGAAAGGTCCCTAAATATAAATGGGGACTAAGGATGAAATTGTTATGTAAGATCTCAAAATATATAAAATTTTAAAACCAATTCCATATATGTTGCTATTAGTTTAGGTAAAGATATTCAGTGAGAGCTAACAGACCACCAATATAATATTCATTACTCATAGGGTCATTCAAAGGCATTTTTTTAATATAATTCTGAAAGTGTACAATTTTTTGATCAGCACATGAATGTGTGCTGACCAGCTCAAACTAACCCCCCATTGAAAAATAGGCCTTCAGGTTCAATTCTGTCAAAAAACCATATAAAAAATTGACTATCATCAAAACCATAAACATACTCTAGTGTAAAACTAAAATATCAAAGTAGTGAATGAAATCACTTATTGAGTTATGTCAGAGCCCCATATAATTCATGGATAATGATTCTATGGGAGAGGTGAATCATGTGAAGACAACCCTAGTTTAATTCTGCATGACTATATTATTCAAAAATCATGATCTAGAGGCCAATATCTAGGGGAACATCAGACAATATTATATCTCAATAAGGCACAATAATATTAAAATTCATTTATTTTTTATTGTGAAGGGATTTCTTATTAAAAATATCCCATTGTAGTCTAAATGGTTCATAGGTTATTATGATTACAAATTATCTCCCATGAAGTTGACAATTAAATGGTATGAGCAATGAATACCAAATCCTCTTGGAGGTATCAAAGTCAAATCCCAATTAATAGATACCATATATAACTGAAAGTAATTTTATATTTAGTCATAAATTACATTTAATTTCCTATAGGGAAAATAATGTCTCCACATGAACATTTTTTTTCATTATCATCCATTATTTCCAAAAGTACCATATTAATGATAATTTTAGAGTAAAATAGGGCGATTTTCCCCCCTTTGAATCTTTTGAATCAAATTATACCAAAGAATTAAAATCTAAGTGTAAGTGAAAATTAATTATCTAAGGAAGTGAAATATATGTCATTATATCCAATGATTTGTGATATGCCCCTCTAATACCCTCGATCCTACATAGTGTGGATTGAATACATTCTATCAGGGTTACCAAGAAAACAATACTAGCTTCAACACGCTTCAAGGTTATAAGGAGTTTACTTTCCCCAATCAAGGCGGTGAGATCCATTTGAGTAAATTTTGGTTAGATTAACAGTCAAAATTATTCATCTATAGAAAAAAACACCACAAATTGATATTCCCCTATAACAAATGATCTATATTTTCATTTTATATAAAACAAGATATGTTAATAATAATCATGATCAATAGATACCACCATATAACAAATTTAAATTAGAGATAAATTCATAACATCTTCTAAACCTCATGATGTTGGTAAATCCATTACCCTTAATGAATGTAGGGATATATGAAAATATATCTATAATATATCTAATGTTAATACAATTTCACCAGTACCCTCACAACCCAAAGATGTTTCTCATCATTTACTCACGATGAACATGTTCCCCCCCCCCCCCCCCCCCGCCGCATACTTTTGGATATAAATCTAACCCTTCATCTTCATTACAATAGAAAAATTTATAGTTATAGAGGATTAATTTGACCATATATATGGTCATCCAATATATGATTAAGGAAAATCAACCACTAACAATGAACTTAGATTGGTTAATATCAGTACCATAGATAATTCATGAACCATGCTCATCCATAAAACTAAGGACATATAGGATCTTAATTCATATATTTAATTTATAAAATGTGAAAAAATGTGTTCACATGGAAATAAACTGATATAAAAACATTTAATCATTAATGGCCACCCATATCCTATGATTTCCAAATAAATACTGTTGATATAAGTATGTACCTCGGAGAATAAATCAAAACCATACAACC
Source organism: Viscum album (assembly GCA_963277665.1). Classification (NCBI taxonomy): domain Eukaryota; kingdom Viridiplantae; phylum Streptophyta; class Magnoliopsida; order Santalales; family Viscaceae; genus Viscum; species Viscum album. Next base: position 1,806,848,981 of record OY728156.1, read on the forward strand.
AATGTATTTGAATTTTTTTGCAATCTAATCAAATCCAAATTCATCTATCGAATATTGTTTCTAATGTGTTCACTAAACATCATCCATCTTTAGAAGAAAATTGGTTAGATATATGTATATATATATTTACTTCAGGGTCCTGAAAAATAATTTCATGAAAGATTTATTCCAGATATTTAACAATGAATTAATTATTGATGAAGAAAAAATATTTAAAACCATATATTCATATATGAGTAATTTTTTTATAATAATATTTTGATTCCCCTAAATGATGAGAATTATAGTAATTTTAGGATAATATTGTTTTGGACTTCCCCATATAATTACTATAATGTAATTACATTTTTTAAAAAATATTATGGGATAAAATATTAATTCTCTCTAACTCACGTCATTAAATACATGATGGGGACAACCATAGAGTTATATGATGATGACATGATTGTCAAATATCAATAGTCTCTAACATATTTTTCAACCTGAATCTTTTTTTGATAATATTCTACAGAAACACATAAAAATGAGCCGCTTCAAGTGGACATCCGAGAAACATTAAGAATGTTTCTATAATACATGGTGTTCCATCACAACATCAATGTCAATATAGACATAACATGAGAAATTTTAAATATTACTTTAATACAAATACTCAAGGAATTATGAGGAATCCAAGATTATGTTTCCCACATCTAGTGTATCATCACCAATCATAGTACTAAATGTGTACCCATAAACATACTGATGAAGATAGGGGTGTCTGGTCAGTGATATGATGAATTCTAGAGAGCAATTGTTATCCTCAAGCATTGTTTCATCAACTTGAAAGGCATTGAGATTCCTATAACCCGAACATAAGGATAAAGAAATAGAAGGAATTATTCAAATATAATATTCTCTAAATAGATTTTTGACAAAAGATAAAATTATATATAATTCAATTTAACATTTCTTGCCAAAATAGTCTCACATAATCTTGTGAACCATTAGGTTGATAATCTTTACAAATTTTATGTCTAAAAAAATTATTTTATAACACATGTGAAATTTTCTCTGTAATCTCACTATAATACACTTACATTAATACATCTCATTCATCAAAATCATTTTTATTATATTAGGATTGAAATATTAATAAATAATTGTGTTTGAGTGCACAATATGGGTAATTATAAGTGATACGAATTGATTATCAAAGGTGAGCATATGCTGAGCAAGTGGATATGATAAAATAATAAAGGTCCATGAACATTACATTACAAAATATAACGCAAATAAACATTCATAATCAATAATAAATTAATAAATATGTATCTAATAATATTGAGATACAGAATCCATTTTAGCAAGAGTGTATTGAAAAAGTATTATTCTATAAATAATAATATAGGATTAATTATAAAATATTGGACCATGAATCACAAACTATTTACCATAATATTGTGGAGGTGACGTCACTTACTAATTTCTATAATATATTTATGTTGGAATAACGATCTTCTTCCTATAAAAATGGTGTAGAAATTACATACAAATTCATATGACATAGTAGAGAACGAATTACTTCATGATTCCCATTATATAGTGGGGGAAAATAAGAAATATATTCCTATATCATAGTAGATAAATAATTAAATCCTGATTCCCATAACATAAGGGTGTTTTAATTAATTCTTAATCCACATTGAATTATGGTGGATACATTACTTCAAAATTCCTAAAACATTGTAGAGTTAGAAATAATTCATTATATTTATACTAAAGTGAGAAAAAAATACCCAATTCCCATTATGATCTCAATAGACAAAAATCATTAAAAAATTAAAATAAGGGGTATATAAATTTTGACACAACCCAAACATAATTAAAATAATTCATATGTGTTCTAAGTGATCACGAAAACATTCTTATTTCGACCATTAATTAATTATCCCATGAAAAAGTGATTACATTGATGTAAAAGTAAATAATATATTTAATAATAAATCCATAGAAGGAAACCATCTCATAGTGTAATAATATATGTCTAGTTAATCATAAAAAAACATTGAATGATTTTGTAATAGTTGAAATACACCCATTTATGATTAATAGATAAAATAATTTGTAAAAATTAAGAGATATATCTTTTTTGAAATGATTAAAAATAAATAAAAAATTATTTATATTAAAAAAAATTAATCTTGATAAAACCTATTATAAATACCGCTTTAAATCCACAAATAGGTTTTTAAAAAACAAAATTTTCTTTATATAAATATTATTTCAAACATAATTATTTAAAATATATATAAAAACATGATGAAATATTTCCTACAAATATATTACATAAAAATAATATTTAAAATCATAAAATTATTTATAAAATAAATAATCTCATTTTGAAAAATATATTAATTATTTAATTTTTATTAGTATCGTTATTAAAAAATCATTTGTAAACCCATTTAAATATAAATAATGGAAGCTTCATAAAGAATGATTCTTATGACGATGGAAGAATCTGTTCACATAAAAAATATATAATGTTATAATATAGTAAAAAAGTCAAATATGGGTATCATTAAAACATTATTTTTTTTAATAAATAAAAATATGCAAATATTACCTTAATAAATTATTAATTCATTTATATGTACATCTATAAAATTAATATACACATAATGGTAGATGATTGTAGACCTGAAAGAAGAGATGTGTCCATTAGACTGACAAGAATCACATTAAGTAATTTATTTTAAAAGTATAATAAAAAATTAGATATGAAATTTTGAAAAAAATAATTACTATCCAATAATATAATGGATTATTTTTTAGTGATAAATTTAAAATTTATTCCCTAGATGGAAATTTATTTAGACCAATCTTGGTTGGATAATGTGGTGAGAAAGAACCTCATACATGATCGATATATTTTCAGTCCAAAACTAATTGATATTCTGAATATAGGATATATTTTTAAATATATTCATAATTTTCCAATATTAATTATATACACCAGAACATAAAATAAGTGGTTAAGGTTAAATAATAATGAAAATAATCACAATTGAGATGAAAAACCCTTACATTATTGCATTGCTTCAATGAATGTTCATTTACCTCTTATATAATGATAATAAATATAATAATATTGTATTAATTTTTTTATATATTCTATTTATAACACATAAATTATAATCATTCATTATACCTTTATAAATTATAAATTATTTATTTCTGTTATCAACTGTTTGCAATTTTGATTATTACTGGCATTTTTTATAATATTAACATTGAATCCAAATATATGATAAAAATATCACAATTAATTTTTTATAAAAGAAAATTTCATTATTTTTTTCAATGATTTACTAATATCCATGTTCACTTCATAGAAGGTATGGGAATTTATTACTATAACATGATACATGATGATCTTAATTTGGGTTATTTTATAATATTTAAAAATTTATTTTAATGATTGTTCATTTCTTTATCTTAATTTAAAACAATTATTCAAAAAATATATTACTCATTACTATCCTATATATGAATAATGTTTTTATAGTCAAAATGTAGGTGAGTGATGAAAAAATAGTCCACGCATCTCCATACATGTGGTAGTGTGCATGTACAGAAGAATTTCATTTCCACTTCACATAGAAATTTTTTAATAGAAATTAAATTATTTATTAAAATTCATAATTATATATATATATATATATATCATATTTATTTTTTAAATAAATCATTTTAAATATCCATGAATGGATTTTTAGAAACAAAAAACATGATGTTAATGGATGAGGTACTCTTCTCATAGGTATGTAAGACATGTTCAATATTCTTCTTATAAGTGGGAATGGAAAATAATGATTATAACATAATTTTAAAAAAATTAAATATAAAAATTATAATTATATAATTATGATATTGTTGATTTATTAGTTATTTTTTAAATAATTTCATATCTATATAAAAATAAATGTAAATAAATAAGTAATACTCATGTTGAGGGATTGAATATCTTCTTGAATAAACCATTTTCAAGGGATGAATTAGTGATTATTCCGGGAATAATAAAATTCCAAATGTGGAATTTGAATCTAGTAATGGTAAAATAGAATTTTTTATGATTATTATTATTGAGTTGTGTGTCTTGAGGTAGTGGACGTGGTCTTATTTTATTGATGAAAAGTGGGAAATTTCCATCAAATATAATATTTGGTGAGGGGTAAGAATGACATTACATGAGTTTGAGGTAATAAATGTGAGTAACTATTTTCTATTAAATTATGAATGTCTTCAAAACCTAATAAATATATTATATATGATTTTTATATCATGGAAACATAAAAATAATTGAACCACCTCAGTTAATCATGTTACCCATAATGACCTTTAATTAAAATTAACAATGTTGTTTTCCCAAAAAATAAATGAAAAAACATAATAAATATTTTTTTTGTGATGAATATTAATTTGGAATAAACATAATCTAATTCAAATTACATATCCAAAATGAAAATAACTTTCAAATTAAAATATATGATATTTAGGAAAATTGTATTTCTAGAAAAATTCCTTTTAAAAAATTAAATGTTGTTATTACAAGTTCATAACAATTAGTATTTAACATAGTGTAGATATATTTATTTATATTTTCTTTTAAAAAATGGAATCAGTATTTAAATTGGGTCAAGATAATTTATTTGATTAAAAATTACAAAAACACTTATAAAAAAAATTCTTTAAAAACTTCTCTTTAAACATTATCAATTTTGTTTTCTTTAATAATAGTAACTTATTTTAGAAATAATTTAAAATTTTCCATTTCAATAATTTGACAATTTAGTTTAAAAATATTAAAAAAATTTATCCAATTCATTATCTAAAATTAATAAAAATTAATTTTTATTTAAGAGTGCATTACACATATATGTTTTTATAAATATTTTATATTATAATAAAAAAAGTGGTTAATTATTTCATTAGTTATTGAGCTACAATATTTCAATTTCATGAATTCATTAATAATCAAAATTACAATTAATTTTTATTCTACAAATATTTAATAAAATCATTACCAATATTTTTACTGAATGACTTATTACCAACATTGCAATAGTAAAATGTTCTCTTTAAAAATTTGTCTAAAAATATGTATAATAGTTCATATTGGTTTGGTGTTGTGTGTGAATAAATATATATAATATATTATTTAATTATATTAAATTATTTACAAATAAAATTGTGTTTCTACATTACGAACCCCTAAATAAATTTCACAGTCAAATGTAAAATTTTCACACTGACTAAAATTGATGATGATATTCATAATATATTTACAAATTGAGATATAATTTATAATGAAATAAAAACATCACAAAAATGTATAAGAGTATGAAACTCATATAATTAATTATAATTATTAATGAATTTTTTCAATTAATTACAATAAGGATTTCATTGTCAACCATCCACTGATATATGATAATAGGTTGTTCTAGGATAATTAGTGAACCATTTTTATTCAATGAATTTTATGGGATCTTTGTAGTGAGAGGTAATGTCATGACCTACCTCCTCGGGCCATGAACCTTGTCATCTAACCCCATGGGACTTCTGTAATACCTTGGTTTCCTTCCCAGCACACCATATGATATTACTCATTGGGGTCACTTACCAGACTAATGACTGTCCCCACAGGCCAACACATGTCCATTCAAGTGTGTTTTTTCCTCACTCACACACACCCTGGGAAACATCCCAGAAGTTCACCCATCTTGATTACTACTCCAGCCTAAGCATGCTAAACTGTGGAGTTCAAATCAGGTAGAATCCCAAAAAGGAAGGTGCGCCTTGTTGACATGGGTAGTAACATTTTTCCTTTTAAGTCTCACTTTTCTAAGGGAGTTACATTGTCTACCCCTTTAAAGCACAACGCCAATGTTGGGAACCCCATGCCTCAAACCCAGGCAGTGCCTACGCACTTCCGGCTAGGTATTGGCTCTAATAACATTTTTTCACGACCCGCCTCACCGGGCAATGAACCTTGTCATCTGATCCCATGGGTCCTCTGTAATACCTTGGTTGCCTTCCTAGCACACCATAGGCTATTACTTATTGGGGTCATTTATTTGACTAATAACTGTCCCCACAGGCAAACGCATGTCCTTTCTAGGGTGTTCTGTCCTCACTCACACACACCTTGGGAAACTTCCCAAAAGGTCACTAATCCCGATTACTACTTCAGCCCAAACATGCTTAACTGTGGAGTTCTAATCAGGTAGGCTCTTGAAAAAAAAGGTGCACCTTGTTGACATGGTTAGTAACATTTATCCTTCTAAATATCACTTTTCCAGAGGAGTTACTTTGTCACGAACCGTCCTCGGGGCCCGTGACGTGACTACCCCAAGCCCGCCTTCCATAGGCCAGGGGCTGGTGACTAGCACCGAAGGTGTGATCCCGATAAAAGGGAAGGTATTGCCTTTAAAACTGTAACACAAATTGTATGAACCCAAGATGTAGAAGCAAAAATACTAAAATAGAAAAGAAAAGTGTGTTTAAAGTAAGTGGTCTAGTATACAAATCCAATTGAACAACAAGTACATTTAAAAAGGAAAACGACTCCTGGATTGTCCACTGGGAAATCCTAATTGAAGAGTAGGTACATAACTTGAACAAATTGTCCAGGCAGTGCGTCCCTTCTAGTCCAGCTCTGAACAGCCTTCTATCCATCACCCTCACCCTCGATCACTACTGACCGTCATCAGCACAGAATACAACAAGGTGTGGGTGAAGCCCGTGAAGGGGTGAGTATAACAATACTTATTAGGTGACCCTGAGACCCCCGGAGGTCTCATATAATCCAAAAAGGATAAACCAAAGTAGAATGATTAAATCACGAAGTATCAACCAACCCTACTTAGGTATATTCCAATACATATACCTATGTTATCAATCACATTCCGGATCCAACTCTCGAGCCCAATCATTAACCATTCCACAAATGAAGTAAATTCAATCACCAAGATGATAATGGTTGAAAGACATGGATCATCTCACATAGGTATACAACATTCGTAGAGTGATAGAGATGATCAGATGTAGTCCTTGATTCATCTAAGCTGTCAGACACACAGAGGATACAAGACCAGCTAAGCCATCAGACCCACACAGGATACAGGACCAAATATTCTGTTGGACCCACACATGATACAACAATAGATGTCAGAACTATCAGACCCATGAGGAATCCTGGTACTGTAGTCCTTGCTGTCGAACCCATGGATGAATCTAGTACTGTAGTCATCTCTGCCAAACCCATGGAGGAACCTGGTACAATATCTCCACTGTCAAACCCACAGAGGATCCTCTCATCTTAGTCGCAGCCAGCCCTAGGGTTTTTGCACACTGCAAGCTCGATTCCAGGTGGGTCTGCTCCTCGGGTCAAGTGTCGATATATCAACTATAACGAAGTCCTATTTTGATGTATCTTGTAGTTCCATCTTATCATAAATAACCCAACATGATAGATGACGCATCAATCAGACGCTCGGTCTGAGAGTCATTGGCATTTCAGTTCTAGGGGCAAGGTTAGTTTATAGGCATAAACCAACTCGGTCGTACTCCAACTACATTTTAACCTCAAGTGGAGAATGCCAAAGAATTGTCTCGCTCCAAGAATTCCATAACCTTAGTCAGTACGTCAATCAGACACCCATATCCCTAGATGTGGGATAAAATTTGTAAACGACCATAGCGGGTCTGGGTCCGGTCCGACCCAGTCAGACTGACCTGGCCCGACCATGTCTCAACCGGGATATGACCCGGTCTGAGGAAGCGAACTGAGCCTAGGATACAACCCGACCCGAAGAGACGACCCAGCCCGTTGGGGCACGACTGAAGGTGGACCGACCAAGGGGCGGCTCAGCCGAGTGGCGGCCCAGCCATGGGCGGCCCAACAGAGGGTAGCCCGGACTTGGGGGGCCCCGGCCCAGGGGTGGCCCGGCCATGGTGGCCCGCCTCGTGGTGGCCCTACTCATGGAAACCCGATCGGCCACGTGAGGTAGGGGTGCCGCCACCCCCTAGTTCATCGAACATAACCGACACGCTATGTCGGTTTAGGGGTCATGCATCCTGGCAGGTCCCGCTGGTCCAGCTCCATGGTGGCCGGCGCGGCCGGCTGCCTCCGCACCTCCACCATGGCATGACGATACAACGATACTGCTACTCTCCACGCGACACGATGGCACCGTGACACTACTACCATGACTCGACCTTGCAGCGACCTGCGGCTCCACCGCGCGGCGTGACGGCACATCGCTTCTTCATCCACTGCGGCCATCCTAGTTGCAGTTCCTCTTTCGTCTGTTGCAGCCCTCCTAGGTGTGGTTCTTTTCTGAAGCGGTGTGATGACACCGTGCCATTTTATCTCTGCCTTCGACGTCAACCAAACAACAACCAACGGAGGGGCATCAGGCCATGTTGGTTCGGCCCGCGCCCTTCGTATTAGGTGATAACTAGTGACTATCATTGAACCCAAATAAATAACGAGGAATGAGGGTATACTTTATAAATTAAAATAATCAAATCTCCCTACCACGTATTTTTCATTGCACGTTAACGAGTCGCGAAAGACATATGTCACGGAAGACAGACATCGTTCTGTCAACAAATAAGCAGGTAGAGCTCGGTGAAGGCAAGTTGAGATGACACCCTCGGTGTACTTCGTGGGCGGCGGTGCTTTCCTTCCTTGCTCCATTTAAATAAGGAAGAAGATGACGCTTGACATTATTCAGAGATGAAGAGATTTCATTATGTTCTTCGTGGAAAGAATGGAGTTCTTCGATGGTTCTTCGTTGGAATGATGAAGCGCTTCTCTCTCAAGCTTTCCAAAGGATTGTGCCAACCCCCAAAAATGACAAAGGATGGACTCTTTTAATTATTTCCCACTAAAACACAAAGATGTGTTCAATTAAATGGGGAAACTCATTTAATTAATGCTAAGGGATGGTTCAAAATCAAATTTAGAGGAGGTGAAGAGTTTAATTAAAATATGTTACATCTCTTCATTAATGGGTGAAATGGCACCATTATGGGGGAAGGTGGAAGGTTTCATGAGTTTCCCCCATTAATGGAAAGCTCATGGGTTTAAAAGTGGGGTTAAGGGGGTTCATGATATTGGGCCCCACCTAGTTATATCCTTCGAAGGGAGGTTAGGTTGTGGTGGGCCCCAACTCTAACCTCCACAAGGTTGTTTTAACCACAAGCCAAAAAAAATATATTACACATAATTTTAATTAATTATTTTTTAGAATCCCCAAAAATTAACTTCCAACCTCGATAAAACATAACTGCGGTAAATGACTACTTAAATGAATACCAGTGCTATGAGTTCAGTAGTGTCCTTGGATTTCCATTCCAGGCACTGGTTCAAAAGTAGTGAAATACCGCTCACACGTTTACTGAACGTACCTGAAAAAAGTTCAAAAATTTTTTAACAGCAACCCTCAACCCACTGTGGTCAAGGATAAGCTTTTCATAGATGAAACACACCCCAACGAACCCAACAGTAACCTGGGATTTCCAATCCAAGTTACCTTTTAAAATTTATGAATTTTACAATAAAATAATTGTTACTTAATTATTTTATTCACGCCCAAAAAAAAAACTTTCTTTGGTGGCCCTCCCTGACTCAAGTTAGTATCAGATTAAAGAAATCATACCCTCATGAGTTCAACGGTGGTATCTGATTTTTAATTTGAGTTACCGTTTGTGAGTTATAACCATTTGAAAAATAAAATAACATTATTCAATTATTTTATTTAGAGTTATGCCATTTTCGGGTTTTCTCACAGGTGGTCTGCATTGACTATATTTAAGTCATTACTAGGGTAACCCCACCATCCTTAGCGTAACTGTGTCCTCAGATTTCATATTTGAGTAACCGTTTAAGAGTTATTCCACTTTTTCAAGAAAACTACATACGCGTGTTAATTTTAGTTTAACAAATCTTCGACGGAACATTCCGAGTACTACGGGCCTCAGAATTGCACGCCGTTAGAAGCTTCGGACTCGTAAAATTCCCAAGAATTTAAGAAATTTTTTTTACACAGAATTACTTGCTCATTACAGGTAATTATTTACCAAAAACACATTGTATTCTTATAATATAATAAAAATAAAATTTAATGATGAACAATATCACAAATAATAAAATTTTACATAATAATCATATATTTTTATGTTTTCTACAATTATCATATAATTTTGGTGGTGATTTTATTCTATTCGAAAAAACCTAATTATAGTGGATAGCTAGAAAAGGAATCCAGAAATATATCCTAAAATATGGTGTAGGGGATAAATGTAAATTAATTATAATTGTAGAATTTATTGGTATTCATTTCATGAGTTCTTACATATTCCCTTAGAAGAATCGCATACCTATTAACTTTATTAACCCTTAGGATAGAGAATTAATTTCAATAATTTCCAAAATCCCTGTATTTGAGGAATTTATGTATGGGTTTATCAATAGTTGGGGATTTTATTCTTCGGTGATATGGACATAACTATTTTTTAGATTCGAAAATCATGATCTCAATTACCAATCTTTCCAAAAATGAATCAATTTAATGATCGTTTTATGAAATTTTCTAGATGCTTTTTTGGACATTAATAATAGAATGAATCTGTATCCACCCTTATTTTTTTAATTTAGAAATATATGAGAATTTATTTTCTATCATTTAAATTTTAATGAAATTTAACCATGCTCAAGGTTAATCATGATACAATATATCTATTTTGTTATAACTATAATATTTAACACGTTATATCCTATAATGTTCAATTACATTTTCATATGTTTTTTTCATTGCCAAAATATATCTATTTTTATGTGGTTTCTCTAGGCTTTATCCACTACATTAAATAATGGAATGATGATGTATTATAAAATTAATAATTTTATTAATGAAAAATATATAATTATAATTATTAAATGATAAATTATGTGAATATTCAAAATTATGAATCTATAATTTTCAATATAGGTTATCCGTTCATGAGTTAATATTATGTTCTATAACCGAACAAGTTTTCTATTACACGATCTTTTTCCTTTTAAATTTTTCATAATGTTTTTAAATATAATTTGAATCAACCAAAATTATATCCATAGGGACTAAAAATATAATTGTTTACTAATGATTATTCTTAATGAACCATCTATCAATCAAGTTAATAGAAATAAAATCCTTTTCATGCTCATTATGCTTAGGATAATCTATGCTTGAGCCTATATCCACACCATTTTATCAAGAGAGGGAAATTTTTTACTATGAATCCATATTATATATAAATTAATAGAAAAAAATTATTGTCATTAATTTGAATTATCCATTTTGGATTTTAAAATTTTATGTAGTCTTTATCCATAAAATTTATTAAACTAATCCATAAAACATCAAAAATATTCTTTGAAAACAACTAAGGTTCCCTAAAGACTCACTCCCAATTAATGTGATAAAAAAGTAAATTACACAGAGATGTAAATGATAAGAAATTAGTGATCTCTAATTTTCAGAAAGTGTAAACATCTGATATAAAAATTATTCACAGTATATGTGTATAACTAAGTATATTCTAGGTCCTTGATAAAATCATTATAAAATAATAAATAAATTGATGTGGATTATTATTAATAATTCATTGAATAAGTATATGAGATTTTCAAAAGAACTAATCCCTTATAATATGAATGTGACGAAAAATTTATGAATACATTTTATATGTAAGAAAACAAATCATTAACTCAGAGAGAATAAATCAATACACATTTCAAAATACATAATGGATCATGCATCACATAATAATTACCATAGCATGATAAAAAATATAGAACTACCATATTCCTATAACATATTGAAGTAGAAATATTTCGTTATTACAAAAACATAATGGGGAATAAATTACTTATCGACTGTCTTAATATACTAAAAGATACATTATTTCTTGATTCCCATAATAATGTGAAATAGGCATTACTTCCTGATTTCTGCAACATAGTGCAAAAACCAGGATTTTTTATTCCAATAATAGTGTACCAAGAATTACTTCCCAATTTACCAAATTATATTAGAGTAATAATTACTTCCTAATTCAGAGAGAGTTTCACTCCACAATATTTGATTCCCTTAATGAGATCATGGTATATTAATAACATACCCAATTCATTAGAGATATATATATAATTATGGGAGCACTCATCAAATAATGGATACCATATATATGTTTTCGATGAGAACAATAGAATGTTCATATTTTAAATATTACTTAGTCAAACTGTGGAAAAGATATGGTCTTATTGAAAATTTTAATAATTAATTTCACTATACATTTAGAGAATTAATTTGGAAGGAACATGATGAAAACATCTCTAAGGATGAATAGAAAATTTTATAGGATTTTGATGTTCATGAAAAGAAATCCATTAGGAATACTGCATTCACAATTTGTAAAAATGTGAATGAACATCCAATTTTTGAAAATTTCACAATATCCGTAAAATAATTTTAGTTAAAACTAACGTTAATGAACAAGATATATTTATTTTAAAAATTATCCTTTAAAACAGAGAAAGTATTTTTAGACGAAAACACATTATAAGAGAACTATTTCTCCTAAAAAATTGACTGTGAATATATATAAACAATACAATAATATTTTTAAAGAACAGAAACATTGAAAATCTATTTCAAAATTAAGAATTTATTTTTAAAATATATCTTCTAGTTTTATAAAATATAAAATTATATCACTTTATTTTAAAAGTCAGTTTTCATTTAAACAATGTAGAATACCATTTCAAAATTTATAAATAAATATCCATAAATAAGGATGACCATAATAGTGTAAAACCTATTCAAATGGAAAATACTAAAAACTGATAAAAAACATGTGTGTAAAAAAATATAAAATTAGTTTTTAACATTATATTGAAAATTATAAATAGTAAAAAAATCACATTAATAAATTATTGAAGCTTTGATATGGGGATAATTAAAATTAATATAGATATATTTTATGACTATTACTGATCAAAAAAAATTTCAGGTCTGTTTCACTTATAAGAATCAAATCATGTAAATTATTTTTCAAATCTAGATTAAATTCAGATTGTACATATGAAAATAAATAAATAAATATAAGAGAAGAAAATGGTAGAGAAATTTTATGAAGTTCCCTTACATGATGTGTAGTTATACATGGTCATAAATTTTTTAATAGTGGTGACACAATATGATAGTAGAGCGAGATAACATGATATGTGGGTCCCCTACATTTAAAGTACCTCCTTTTTCAGAAATTATATTCTCCCATATCTACATAATTTGGAATTGTGTTTTAGACCATGGCTTTCCAATCCAAAGTGTTTCTCCAAGAATTAGACAATTATTCCCTATATTTAGTGTTTTTAGATATAATGTGGAATGATCATGGGATCAAATTATTTTTAGAAAATGATCATTGGCGATAGTGACCATGAACGATCGCCATAGTTTTACTTAATGGATCCACATATTATATATAGTGAATTTACTCATGAAATTGGAGTTGATCCCCCTTAATAATGGGAGTAGGTACTCTACATATACATACTAGGTGGAACCCCCTATTGGGTAGTGTGCAGGTCATCAATGAATAGAGTGGAACCCCCGGTCACACTAGTGTGTAGGTCCCTAACATATAGAGTGGGACTCCCCATCAATATGGCCATGGGAACTCTACCTATCGAGTTGTTCCCCCAATCATATAGGGTGTGTTCTATTTAATGATACATTCCTAGTGGAACCCCACAATCAGATAGGGCATAAGTCATCATGACACTGGCTAAACCCCAATTAGCTTGGGCGTCAGTCCTCTATGGATAATTACTACATATAACCACTATCGAATACGATGTGGGTACACATGACACTAGAGTGTAACCCCCACCCTATAAACTTGTGTATAACTCTATTAAAAATACTTATAGAGTGGAACCCCCCCATCATAGTAGGGTTGGATCCTCTACATGGAAATTTTCCCCCAATGGTTGTGCTACTCAGAGGCTATGCATGGGACTTTATATAGTTTTACCTTGGCAGATGTGCCAAATGCTGGGCATTGTTGATGAACATTTGCAACAGTTGGAATATCCTCTTCCGAGGACAATTAGTATTATAGAAATACCCTAAATCTCTTGATTGGGTTTATTTTAACTATGAATATCTATATACATTATGTATCTATATAAATTTATTTTGTTACTGTATTTCTATGAGTGGAAATGATTTTTTGGTTTTTCCACATGCTTTATATTATTACATTCACATGTATGGATGATTCTACTATACTACAAGGTGTAAAAAATACTTGATGTGTTTCTTATATAATAATAGTTTTGATCCCCAAATTCTACGATTAGGTTACTACCTATCTTGTTTTGGGTTGAGTTTTTCCCATTAAATATATCCAACTTATGATACACAACCTATAAATTATTATTGTATCTCTTACTTATCCCCATTTGTCTTCTGTAGCATCATTCTATGTATGTGTATAACCACCCTTGTTTGGTATTTCCTATCACTTATCATGTCTTCTGATGATGATGGATAGGTTGGTGGGAATAAAAACGATCATAGGGATACCTGGTTCATTGGTCAACATACTATGGTCTATTCATGCAGATCATGAACTGGGATCTCCCAGTGTTTTACTTTCCTATTTTTTCAGTTTCGGACATATTTCTTTTTCGTTCTTATTTTTCCCCATTACATTTTAGTTTGTACTAAAATAATATTTTATTTTTTTGATGTTCCCACACATGGATTTCTACCTAGTAATTTTAATGTTTTTCTATTATTTTAATATGGTTCTACATCGAGATGGATTTGATTTTTATCATACAGGTACTTATGAAAAGTCATTCCTATTGTAGTTTTACCTTTTACACTAGTCTCTAGCCCATGTCCTATAGAGGAATACTTGGGATAGTTTTGGCTCACACATCATCTTTGGTTTTGTTGTGATTAGATTTTACTCATTTCTTATTCTTTCAAATGAAATATTTACTATAAGAATGTCCGATTTTATATTAAAATTCCATCTTTCATAGTAAAATGAAAAATGATGAAGTTAATGAACTTTATGATAAATATATCAATGGGTGTATTAGAAATAAGAAACCACATGCTTATCAAATAATTTTTCTAAGAGCCCTTATAAAATTCAAGAGTATCATAGTTCACATAAGAGTCAGACTAATAATATTAAATATATTATGAGATAATGTAACATAAATTAGAGGCTTTAATATTTCATAATGAGCCTTCTACCCTAATATATAATGAGAATTCAATGAGAGATATGATAAATACAAAATTAGTTGGTGAATTTTATATTCTTTGAAAATAAATAATAATACATAACAATCACTATCAATATATTAGTCTATGATTGGATCCAACTTATATTGTGAAGCCACAAAAATATCATCTACAAAAGGAATCATGTTATTTGGAGTAATTTAATAATAAATCATTGATGTAGTCCTATCCATAGAATCGAAACGAATTTTCCTATCCTTTATCATGTCTTAAAAAATAATTGCTCCATACCCACCCTCTATGATAGTCATCTTCACAATACGAATGGTGGGGACCTATGAATGAGAAGAAAGACTTAGTGGAAGTTTATGTAATACTTCAAGTGGATACGATTCATGGAAAATTGCTCCCATGATTTTTGAAGAATAAGAACCCTCTTTTGTTTTAAAGATATCTTACATTGTTTATAATGAAATGATAAAGATAGAGTTACATGTTATTAAATATAGGTCAATATGAGTTTCATACCATCAAATTTGATCTCGGTCATCATACCTGAACCATATCTACCTCTACTAGTGGGGGTGGGTGGAACAATCACTATAGGGTCTAACTCTAATACAGACACAAATTTCATAATATCTTGTGTTTCAATCTCATCATGGATACCCTAGTTAGAATCCATAGGATTCCCTTGAGATACATTAGAAATGTGAGATCCTAAGGTCAGTTATCCATAGTGATATCAATTAGAAAGACCAATCTATTTTTGTATATATATATAATATGTATGAATGATATGATATAAATTATGAATAACATATCATGACATGAAGTTTATTTGTAGAAATAGTTTTGTATTTTTAAGGGATTTTGATTCTGGATTGGGAGGGGATGGGCCTTCCGTCTAGCTGGATTGACAATAGGGTAGTTATTATGTGTAAAAATAATTTATATTATTCCCTATGGATTATTTTCTATTCAAGTGATACCAAAACTTCAATATCATTTGAGGATCCCTCTCATGGTTATTCTGTAATTTAACCCCAGAATGTACTCGGGTGATTTTTATGTTTTTAGATTAACCTACATTTTCATTATGTAACACACAGTTCCATTCATTTGAAAAATTTACTAGTAATGTAGTAAAATAGTTGGTAGGATCACACAAATGGATTTAAGTTGGATAAATATGTTATATTATTCATCCAGAGAATCATTGACAACCTCTACAACTAATCCTTTTTATCTAACATCATCCACTCATTAGGTGACTATCACCATTGAATTGGAGGCCAAGATCAGTATGTCTTGATCTCAACATCTTCGCTCCTGTTGGTTTGGTATCAAAAATAAAATATGGGGGTGTCTTCACATTCCCATGTTAATGGTTTAAAATTCAACCCTAAGGAACCACCCATAGGTTTCAGGTCCCTATAGAACAAATACCCTTCTATTAAAACTCAATGTCCTCAAGATACACATCCTCTAGAGAGTTGTTGTCTGAATTTTTAATTTTAACATAATGATTTCTAGACCTACACTGATATCACCAAATTCATAGGCCTATTATATTATAAGAGATAAAAATCCATATCTTATCCCTTGAACCCCACATTTCTTATTATATGGATCAATATTCCTTAGTGTGAGGATGGAAGGACACCTATGGCTATGGAAAATCAGATGATCCAAGAACTCCACTCGTGACTCCTCTTTTATAATTCTTTTTGGAGGGTCATAAATCCCTTTCATGGGAATCAACTAATGTAATTATTGTTAATCTAGTATAAATTATATAATTAAAATAAGATGATATCCCACATACGGAATATTTTGTTCATATTATAATGGATGAAACCATTGATGGATGTTAGATTATTTCTAAGGTATCTACTTGAGCCATCATAATCCGCAGTAGTCTAACTACCATCAAATAGTGATATTCAACAAAATCATTAAATGGTGTCACCGTATGAATTTTTATCTATAGTGAGAACCTACTAAACTAGTAGGGTTCATAAGACTTTCAAAAAATATCACAATCAATCCATGTGACTAATACAAAGCATCATAGGTATATATTGTAATAAAAAATTTAAATCCCACACCTTACTTAATTTTTTATCATGCTATTGTGAGGCCTTCCAACTGTAGAGAAACAAAAATCCATGATAAATATGAGTATTATAGATATAATATTTATATTATAAATATCAAATAATGCATTTTTATGTATCCCATTATTTTATTTTATTTGAATAATTGGATATCTAGACCTAACCACCTAGAAAGGATAAGAGATATAGATAAGTTCCTTCCTATTTTATATATGAATAGAGCACTAATATATCAATTATATCATCTACATGAATAAATATACAATATTGCCTTTTTCTAGATGGGTTACAAGAATAATAGTCCTTCGAAAAACCTTAATATGAGAATCGTGTATTGGAAACTCTGGGATACTGATCAACATGGATAGAAACCTAGCCAATTGGGTTATTGGAGGAGTGATTGAGTTATAATTATTCAACCATGTCTCATATCAACCAATTTCAAACATAGAAAATACAAGTTAGGATCTACCCTATTTTACAAAGAGTGTAATATGGTTGGGATTATGAGGGACCTACACTACTCTAATTTACAAATATATTCATTCAATTTTTAAAACTGTCTTCATCTCAATGTCGAGGATCATTCCTAATACATTTCTCATCGAACATCAATAATATATATATGTGTGTAAATGTTTCAATCAATGGTACTATAGTAATATATTATGAGTTAAAAGGTAACCATAAATATATCCTATTATTTCCCCCAATAATCTAGTAATTAACCCACCCACTCATACATAATTCTCCTTGGACTAAGTGAAATGAATTTTTTTCCATCCATTATTAGCTAAACATCTAAAAAAAGAGAATAATGTATTTATAGACATTAAAATGTGAGATCATGAATACCTCATATATTCCCACTTTAGAAAA
The DNA here is from genome assembly GCA_963277665.1 of Viscum album. NCBI lineage: Eukaryota > Viridiplantae > Streptophyta > Magnoliopsida > Santalales > Viscaceae > Viscum > Viscum album. Next base: position 1,806,867,345 of record OY728156.1, read on the forward strand.
TGTATATTTGATGTAATCAAACTTTATAAAGACCCTGTAGGCCAACATCCACTGAGATTTATGCCACCTATGGGGGTATGTCATGGTCCTCTATCTAACCCTTCAACTAATTTGTTACTAATTGAACAAACACAAAGAGTTTTTGTGTGCCTCTAGCTCAGATGGATATGAATCATTGTTGGTGTATGCCTTGTAGATGTCCATGAAATAATCATGGGTTATCTCCCCTAAAATTATGATAACCACCTTCAATTATTTTTTGGTTGTTCAAAAATTATTTTATAAGGTGAACAATAAATCCAAAAGGATCATCATATACCCTATAACTATGAAATCAGTTATCAATTGATGAAAATAGAGTTGGAGAATCCCTAGTTTTCTATAATCTAAATATTTCATTCACATGACATTCAAAATGTAATACATGAATGGATAACAATCAGTTAGATACCTAACCTCTTTATCATGAATAAAATGTTAAACCCATGAAATAGAAACAAAATTAGATATAGAAGAATATTTATTCCAAAATAATTGAAAAAAATAAAATAATTTGGTCTAATAATAAATTAAAACAACAACAATTTTTGGAAAAAGAATCAATATGTGAAAAAATTAATGATACAAATATTTTCACCCTATTTTCAGGAATGATTATTTATTCTGATTCCCCATTCCCAACTAAAATCACAATATTCATTGTGACTTTTTGATATTTCATTGAGTAGGAATCACTTAATACATTTATCCATGTAATGTTATGTAGTTATGATTTAGTGTCTAAATGATGAAGATGCACTAACGATAAGAATAAAATTAATCTTAACTTATGAAATGTAGTCGTAATATATGAACCATGAACTTGGAATATTCAAATCTCACTAAAGTTGAAAATTAGTTGACCATATAAGCTAGTCCCCATATATATTTCCATGACCAATGGTGTAAAAATATAAAGGTGTTTATGTATTAATCCCTACCATGTACACATAGGATGAACACCAAAAGTTCATGGAAAATGTCATAATAGCCTTAATATTTGAACCACTTTATGCATATCATAGAAAATAAGGCATGGGGGATTTTTTGGGGATCTGTTGAATAAATGAGGTATACGAATTGAGATAGGAAGCCATCCCAGAGAGGAAGGTCACAGTTCACTAAAGTATTGAGATTATTTCTATGTCTATCAAAACTATTAGTATGTATATATTGAACCCCCATCACCCATATCCACCTATGATATTATAACAAATCCATCAATATGTACACACCCAAAACAATGTGACAAACTAAATATATGTTCTTAAAAATAGGACACAATTAGTTCTCATTTGGATCATTTTGAGAAGATAATAAAAACCTAATTCACCCTTCAACCATTTCTCCATGTCCCTTAAAAGTTGTATTTTATTCCCATACATAAAGGATTATCCATAAATGAAGTGTAATCATTTCACCCAATTATTCAAAATGTTAATAACCCTTTAATGATTATAATATTTCTCCCAATTTATTATAACTCATGAAAGTGAAATTCATGGAGTGAAATATTATTGAACCACCAACCTAAAAACATATGTGGAGACCCATGATCTAAATGTCAGTGCTCTTCCTAATGGAATAAATTTACCATGTTGGGAAAAGAATAATAATCTCATTATTGTGGAATTAGGTGAAGTAGACTCATCATATTTGGCATGGATTAATTGAAGTAGATATATTATTTTTCCTTACATTGGGTGAAGTAGACCGAGTCCATATCTCTACATTACCTAATGTATGATATTAATGTGATCCCATATTTTGGTGAGAAATTAAATTCCCATAGATATTATTTTCACGAAAAGAAGACGTTTGGTAGCCTTAACATGGGTGTAGAAATAAATCTAGGAATTCAACGAGGATTCAACATCACTAGGGAGAACTATTATATCCCATTCACATGCTTTGGTACCATGATTACCATAGAATCAATGATTTCACATTCCATTACTTGAGACTTTTGGCTATGTATCCAATTATCAAGGCCTTCCCCAAGGACGCAAGTTTTAATAGATCAAGCTGTTGACCCTAACACATGCCTCTTCCAACAATTACTTCCATTTAAAAAAGATTCACCTTATTAAACTAACTAACTGGTCGGACCATAATGGTATTATAAATCATGTATCATTATAAATATGATTTTCCCCATTGTTGTTACATTAGATAATTCATTCATGGATTAGTCTCTATAACTCGGCTAACCTAATTCTGAGCTCTGTCATCCTTAGTACTTGGTGGATATTTTTTCCACATAAGGATCTAAGACCATTTAAGATTCCATTTTAGTTATATGACTCAAGATGGTTCCCATTTATTATTTCATCATCTAAACTCATAAACATGTTAGGAATTATAACATCACATTGACATGAAATTATGCAGAAGAAAAATTCAATCTCTTGCTTCCTATTTACCATCACACATTACAAGGTGTCTAAAGAATACTCATAGTTCCCACATTTCCAGGGAAATAATTTCTAGACAGACATAAAACAATGTGAAAGATTTATATTAGATGTTTCTATTAGAAATAAAATATATAAATAATAGGTTATAAATTATTTTTTTATTATTATTTGTTTTAAAGGTATTAAATCGAAGTTTAATGTTTTTCAAGGGTTTATTTTATATTTTATTTAATGTTCTATATTTATTTTAAGGATTTTTAAGATTGTTAGTGCTTTATAGTGTTTTATGGTTTTAAAGGTTTTATAATTTTCATGGTTTTAAATATTTTAATAGAATCTATTTCCACATTCTAGAGTTTTCATATTTTCTAGGAATTTTAGGGGGGTTTATGGTTTTCCAATGTATTTTATTGTTTTAAGGGTTTATAGGGTTTCTATAAGGATATATAAATATTTTTACATGGTTTTAAATATTTTTTGTAAACTATAGATATTTTGATGTTTTGTATGGTTTATATTTGTTTTCACATGGGCATATGGATTTTTGGTTTTGAATTGTTCTCTAGTATTTTACTAGTTTCATACAATATTTTAATAGAATCTATATATTTTAGGATTTTAGGGGGTTTCCTTTATTTTCTATATTTGAATAATTTTTTTAGTATTTTATTGGCTTCTAGTGTTTTGAGGGGTTTCATGAATATTGAATGTCTGTTGTGGCTATCGAACATTTTTCAATGGTCTCAAGAGTTTTTAGGATTCTCTATTGTTTTTTATAATGTTTTCTGGGTCTTCCCAATGTTTTAGATTTTTAATTTATTTATAATGTCCTAATAGGGGTTTTAGTGTATTATTGTTTTTTCTATGGTTTTTAGTGTTTTTTGGGTTTTTAAAGGTTTTTAATATTTTTTAGGCTTTTCTAGGGGACTTCTGAGATTTCATGGGTTTTCAAGGTTTTTCATCTATATTAACAAATTTCCATGTTTGGAAGAGAATTTTGGGCATCATTAAAAATTCATTGGGGCCCTCAATGCTTTTTAAAGAGTTCTACGTTTTTAATTGTTTTTAGGGGTTTCATATGGTTTTTATGGAATATCCCCATTTTCAACATGTTTCCATTGTTTTATAGGGTTTTTAGATTTTAAAGGGGTTTTAAATTTTTTTCTTCATGATTGTGGGTGTTCCCATGATTTAATATGTTTATTATAATGTTCATGCGTTTTTTGGTGCCTACAACCGTTATATGTAATTTTTATTATTTTTTGTGGTGTTAAAAATATTTCATTTGATTACCATGGGTTTTAAAAAACGTTAATGGGTTTCAAGGGTTTTATTTGTTTTTTCCTGTTTTTCAGGCTTGGACAATTATTATGGATTTTTATTCTTTTCTAGGTTTTTGTATATTTTTATGGGTTTTTATAGTTTTAAAAGGTTTTAAAAAGGTATATCATTTTTTTTATGGTATTATCCTTGTTATAAATGTTTTATAGGTTATCATTTTTTTCATTTTTTTATTATTTTTATGGTTTTTGGGTTTCTAATAAATTCTTTATATTTTGAAGTGTTTTTATTGATTTCAAAGGGGACTCATCAAATTTCAAGGGTATTAATGGGTTTTCAAGGGTATAAAGTGTTTTATGGGTTAGTAATTTTTTTAGACATCTTCATGGTTTTATAGGGGTTTAAATATCTTTCAATAATTTATTTGGGATTGAATGAGTTCTTAGGTTTTTTTAGTTTTTAGTATATTTTATAATATGCATGGTTTTATTAATTATTTAATATTTTGATGCTTATTCATGGGTTTTCTATGGTGTTTGTGGGTTAATATCTTTTTCCATTTATTAATCAAGGTTTGAGTGGGTTTTGACCATTCTCCATGATTTCCATGATTTCTGTTTTTCATTAATTTTATATTTTTTTGATGTTTTGATGTAATTTTCATTCTTTTCAATGGTTTTTGAAATACAACTAGACCTTTTTTATATTTTTTTTCTAATTTTCAACAATTTCCCATGGTTTTAATGACTTTTTTTTATTTTTATGGACATTTTTACATACATAGAGTATTATATGGGTTTTAAAGCGTTTCTAGGAGATTCTAAATTTCGCTTAGTTTTCATGGGGTTTCTTTAGTGTTTTAAATATTTCATATGGTTTTTAATATATGTATTTTATTAATTTTTTCATGTCAATTTAATGATTTAAAAAGAGTAGATGTGTTTTAATGGAGTTTTTTTTATGTTTTTTTGGGTCTTCATGGGGTTTAGGGTTTGGAAATGGTTTTTAAAAAGTTTTAAATGTTTTCTAAGGGTATTATCGATTTTCAATAGATTCCATGCTCTTATAGGGGTTTCCATTATTTTGTAGGTACTTTTAGTGTTTTCATATATTTTATGTGGTTTTCTTGTATTTTATTGGTTCTGTAGAGTTTTGATGTTTTTTCTAGGGATTTTTTTTGATTTATCAGTTTTTAAGGTTTTTCATATGTTTCATTTGATTATAAATTTCCTTATAGGTTTACCTTGGTTTTATGGTTTTTTATAATTTAATGTTTTATGTGATTTTCAACATTTTTAGGGATTTCAATGGGTTTCTATGGGTTTCATTGTTTTTCAATCATTTTTATGGATTTTCAATGATTCTCACTATGTTTTATGATTTTTTTCATATTCAATGAATTTGTTATGTTTTTCATGTGTTTTATGTTTTTTAGGGTTTTCTTGTGCCTTAATAGGGTCTTAATTTTTTTCAATGTATTTATTGGGGTTTTCAGGGTTTTAATTTTTTTCCATTTAAGGGATATCTATGTTTTTTAATGAATATTAAATGTTTTTTGGATTTTATGAATTTTAACATTAGTTTTTAGGATTTTTATTAGTTTTCTAATGTTTTATATGTATTTAAAGGATTTTCATGTTTTTTCATTCATTTTCATTGGTATTATGGGTTTCATTAATTTTTAGGATTTTACAGGTTTCTATTGTTTTTTATCGTTAACTATGGTTTTTCCTAATTTTAATGGATTATATGGTCTTAAAGGTACTCATCCAGGGGTTTTCATGGGGTTTTAGTGTTTTGATGATGTTATGTGTATTTTAGTTTTTATATGAGGGATTTCAACTTTTTTTTATTACATTAGTGATATTTTGAAAGGTTTTTAGAGCTTTCCATGGAAATATTGATTTTTAAAGGGGTTTCTAGAGTTTTAACATACAATAAAGATAATTTTAATTTTAGTGGTTTCGAATGTGTTTTCAACTTTTTTAAGATATTCTCAGTTCTCTAAGATATTTTAAGTATTTTTCATGATTTTATATCATATTTTCAGTTTTAAACTATTTCCTGATGTTTTATGGAATTTTTTATTTTTGTTGGCTATTTCGAGTTTCCTATGGATTTTATGTGTTTTCAAGAGTTATAAGTATTTCAATCTGCATACATTTTAATTGCACTTTTTTGGATTTTCTAGGATAGTGATGAATTTCTTCATTTCTAGTATTTTCTGTGGGTTTTATAGGGTTTCAGTTTTAATTTAGCTTTTTTATGTTTAATATTGGTTTTTTATTTTTCGTGGTTCTAAAATTTTTTGAGGTTTCCCATTGTTTCCCACATTTTTATGGGTTTTTTGTATTTTCATGATTTTTATGTTTTTACTTTTTCATTGATTATTAGTATTATTTAGGGGAGTTCAAGGGTTACCATGTTATTCCTAGGTTTTCATTGTTTATCATGGTTTTATTAATAATTACATGGAATATTTTGGTCTTCCATGGTATATTGGATTTTTAATATTGTACATGAGTTGTAATTATTTTATCACGGGTTTTCTACGATCTTATAATGATTTTAGTGTTTTATAGAGCTTTCAAGTTATTTCATGTATTTTATTGGTCTTTAACGGTGTGTATTGATTTTTAATATTTACTAATTGTTAGTTTATTAATGTACATTAAAGGATTTCTATGATTTTCTATATGTGATTTTTCTTTGGGATTTAAGGATTTTATGGGATTTAATAAATTTCTTATGATTTTCGATTATATTATGTTCTTTACTAGATTTGGAAATGTTTTATGCAGAGATTATTGTTTTGAAATATATTTTTGGGGGATTTTATTAGTTTTGGGGTTATCATTATTTTTCATAGGGTTAAAGGGGTTTTAATTGATTTCATGTGTTATAGGTGTTTATGGGGCGTGGGGTGTCATGAATTATCATTAGAGGATTTAAGGATATGTAGATTTATTTTGCATTTATTTCTATTTTTTACTTGTATTAAGGTTCAATTTGACATAGATTATTTTTCATTTTTAATCATATTTATAGCTTTTTTTCATTTATTTTAATAAATTATAAGTTTCTAGTTGTTTTTTCTAGAGTTTTATTTTGGGATTAAGTGATAAGAATGATTTTCTAGGGGTATAAAGAGTTTTTTTCACCTTTTTATAGGGTAATTAAGAGTGTTCTAGGGTTTCCAAATGTTTTAAAAAAATTATAAGTGGTTTTAAATGTATTTCATGGGGTATTAATGTTTAGTTGGGATTAATGTATCTTTCATTGTTTTTTAAATTATTCTATAATTTCAATCTATTTTTTGATTTTATAGGATATTTTATAATTTTTTAGAGTTTTTTATGGGTATTCATGATTTTTATGTTTTCCATGATTTAGTAGTATTTTTATTGACTTTCTAGTTTTTTTGGATATTTGTAGTGCATCTTAATGTTTTTTGGGATTCGATTGTGTTTCCCTTTTTTCATGTGTTTTATTTCATAAAAGGAGGGTGGGTATATTTTTCCATGGTTTTATAGGTTTCCCACAGTTTTAGTTTTTTCAAAAGTTTGATAAAAATTATTTGTTTTCATTTTTATTTACTAGGGTATAAAATGGTTTAGAATTTTTAACAATTTTTTATGTTTTCTCATAATATTGAGGGATTTTCAATGTCTTAATATTTTAGTATTGGTTTTATAGGATTCCATGTTTTTTATTATTTTCTATGATTTTCATGGTTTATTAATGAATTCCATTGGTTTTAGATCAATCTAAAACTTTTAAGGCCTTACAACAATTTTAAAAGTATTTAGTGGTTCCCTATGTTTATATATATATATTTTCTAATTTTGAAATGTTTTTAAGGCATAAAATTTCTTTCAAGAACCAAATATGGGTTTTTTATGTCTTTAGGGTTATTTTTGGATTATTTTTTTCATGGCTTTCCATGTTTTTCGAAGGGAGTTTCAATGTTTTTTATTTTATTATGTTTTAATGGTTTTAGAGTTATTAATGTTAATTTAGGGTTTTATAGATTTTGTTATAGTTTTTAAGGGTTTAATTGTTTTTAATTGAGATGTTCAAGAGTACTAATGTCTTTTATTATGTAACCATTTTTATATATTTTATCAAGGGTTTATTATAAGTTTTAAAGAATTTTTATGTTTTTAATTTATTTTATTTGGGGTTTTAAAACATTTATGTCTCTTTTGATTGTTTTCAATTTCTATGGGTTTTAACTATTTTTCATGTGATTTTTTTAATTTTTAATATTTATAAAATTTTTATTGATATTTATGGTTTTATTAGTATAGCATCATTTCATCAATATTATAATATTTTCAAGTGTTATTTTGAAATTTATTAGGTTTTCCTTGGTGTTTTAGTGATTTTCCATGGTGTAAAGGTTTTTATGACATTCTAGGGGTTTTAACAGTTTTATTGGGATTTTACGATTTTTTATTTATTTTCATGGAATTTTATGTTTATGCATGTTTTTCAAGGGGTTTAATTTTATTTTTCTCTATATTTTATGGGGTTTTCATATATTTTATCAGTTTTTTATTTTAGGGGATGTTTAATTCTTTTTTGTGGGTTTTCAAGAGGCTTAGTGTTTCTATGATTTTCTATAGTTTCATGGTGTTTTTAGAGGTAATATTATTTTATAATATTATTTTTATTTTTTATGGGTTTAGATGATATTATTTTTTTTCTTGTTATTTTAGTGTTCTTTGTCCGTTTTATGGTATTTCTATGTGTTTCTTGGCTTTTATGGGACACAAAACCAAGTTCCAAAACATATAAATCCTTCTTCACTATAGTTGAACTCTAAAAATTTTTCAACCTTTTTCTATAGAACCACATTATCTTTATGGGTTTCCATGATACAGTAAAGAATAGATGTTTTGAATGATATTTTACATTTCTAGATTGATGATCCTTTTATCACACCCGTTTCTATATTTTTATGCCTAGGAATATTGGACACCTTTTAATTCTCATCATGGATAGGGTAAAGAGATAGTTTATAATTACTGAATATTGAAAATTGATCACCATCCTAAAATGGAAATTGATTTATATTTAATAATCCATGATCATCTCCAACGACCATCATTGGTGAAAATTAAGGCCCCTTAGTTTAAATATATATATATTTATTTTTTAGTCCATATATATGTTACACTATTCTTAATAGAGATAATGTGACCAATATTTAATGTGAATATCACTAAAAACAATTATGGATCATGTGTTGGGTTGTTTTTCTCATGGATATTTAATGTGTTAGAGTCATATTCTCTATCTTTTTCATATTTAAAGAGTAAAAATACCACGACCATTTTAAACGAATCATAATATTACTCAAATCCTTCTACACCAGTCAATAATCAGATAACATGTGTACTAATTCACTTCCTCCTTAACTATTTAAATATTTCCTCACATTCTTATGTATCATGAGAATTTTCACCCTTCCAATATGATTCGTTGTTGTGATTGATAATTATGAAAAGTTTCTCAGAAATCCATGATTGTACCCATCTAATCCAAGAAAATTATGGGTTTCCATTAAAGATATTGGCATGGATCATCCTTTAATTACATCGTTTATTTGAAATATACACATATAGAATTTTTTTTATAACTTGTACAATGAATGCTAAATTCATTAACAAAAAATCACATTAACATTAATTTTCAAAAATATTTTCATTCTTATAATATTTAATATAAAACTAAAATTCATTTATTTTCCTCCATGCTTTTGGATTAGAAATTAATATTGCCTATAAAGACAAAAAAATTTTGGTATTCCATAAAGAATCTATTCATAAATTCTATGAATATTTTTAACATAATATTGAGTCCAAATGGAATCACTAAGGGATCCCAATACTTATTCCTTCAACAAAAAACATTCCTTTTGGTAACCTTTTTCGTCACCATTATGTTATAATATTATTATGTGAGATCAACCTTATAGAATTATTATGGTCCATATAGATGAAAAAATTAATAAATCAATGGAATATTATACCTATTTTATCATGATTTGTTGAGATAAATATAATTAATGCGTCATTACATTGACCAATCTGTCATTTTCAAGAAGAGGACTGGTGTACCCCATAGAATAATATTTGGTTGTATAAACTATTTAACTAGATTATTATATGATAAATTCTATATCTTTGAAGGTTTAAATATGGTCATTCTATATAGAGACATGAAAGTTGGAAATGTATTGGGTAAATGTTTGATATAGAACAGAAATTATTTTCCTTGAAGAAGAACAAAAAATCCATCTAGAAACACATTAGAGGTTTAACTTATAATAGCCATGTCAAAAATGATTATTTTCTCATTAGAATCAATAATTTGTGACACATAATTTTTTTAAAAATGATATAATATACTATTTTGATATTTTTTTACTAAATTATATCCATTCACCTCTATACATTGGAATAAAATCCTTAGGTGATTAATAATTCAAAGAGTGAATTTCTTTTCCTGATAATTTATATCAGATATATGAAAATAATAAAAATCCATGACCATAATATAATCAAATTCCTCATATAGTATTATATCATGTTTTATAAATAAATTCATACTACAAAATTTTATAGGGGGTAAGTTATATTCTTGGTATTCAATAATTGACCAACTTTTCATCTTCAACGGCAGATGAACAACCCTGTTTAGAGGTGGTGTTTGAATAGGTCTAAAAGAATTGTGTTATAGGATGGAATTCATATATTTTGAGTAAAATATTACAATAAATATTCATGAATGAATAAATATTTTTCCTACCTCCATTTCACATTCTGGACCCACTGTAGAAGCGATGAGAGCATAAGCTCGCTCAACCATGCTCATTAAAGCTGAGAATTTACAATCATTTATTGTCACTGACAACTCTTCTCCTGCTGAATTTTTTCACATAGTGTCCATGATTATTGTAGATGAAAAATTTTACATTATAATCAGGGTTTAATATATCATTATATTATTCCATCACATTGGTGGGTTCTATGATTGAAAACTACAAGTAAAGTTCCCTTCCTCACCAAACATAAAGATTTTCATTTTCACATTCAACTAACATCTAGGATTCTTATTCCAGGAAATAATACAAGTGGGATGATGGAATTGTTCACTACCATTAGTTATCTCCATCACACAGTGACGATTAAAATTGATTATTCACTTTTTATTCACATAATATTGAGATGCTCCAGTTTTACTGATCTATATTCCTACATTTAGGGAACATCAATAAATTTCCTCATAGATTTTAAATTCGTGAATTACAAAATATTTTCATTGAAACATATTTATTCCACCAAATATGTAGTACTAATTATTTTTCGGTGTATATGGGATTAAATGAGCTGTATCATGATTGTTATTTATGATTTTACTCATATGATGTGATAGATTGACAGTATTTTTGATCATATAATAGAAATAATTCTCCATTTTAATTTATATTGATAGAGGTCATATTTTATCAAAAATTATTATTGATAATCCTTCCAAACCATTGTATATATCTCCACCTTAGGATTCAATTTTTTACCTACTTTTATCATTGATCATATTCACATTCTATATGATATAAATCAAGCATGAATTTCACTTTATTAGAGTATTGAAGGATGAAAAATATCATTTCAATAGATTTCATCCACTGTTCCTATGTTTATGGATCGATAGATCCATTTAAAGAGGTATGAATCTTTCTTATATAAGCCTCAATTTTCACATTTTCTTTCTTGGGAGTATTTATGAGTTCCTCCTGATTTATGTTTCTAGTTTAACACATGATTCGAATGATAATGTATTATCATTAATTATGTTATTCTTTCTTGATTAGGGTTTCTAATCTCACATGGTCTATCATTAAATTGCCCCTCACATTAGATACTAAGTTGGTTCCTCTTATTTCAATCCAATGAATATAATAAAGGTAAAATTAGGGATTATTATTTGTAAACAATATAATCAAAAATTGAAATAATAATAACTAAATTGATAACTCATATATTTATTTATCTATTAATTTAATTGTTTCAATCTCGATTTTCCATCATCCATTTCTGAATGAAATGTTTTATGGGAATTCTCCCCCTTAAAAATTGTTCATAAGTAGATTTTGAATTTATCAAATCATATAAACAAAATGTGTCAAAACAAGTCTGATGCAAGGCCAATTTTATGCACCATGTTATGATTGAGTGCGGATGAATATACCATATTGGGGGTTGTTACCCCTGAAAAAATTGTGCCTTTTCCAAAACCACTTGTAATATCTAAAAATGTATTTATATTCATTATACCCAATTAATAAAAATATCACAACAAAATTTGTTTAATTTACTATGTTTACACTTATCCGAAAATATTTCACAAGATTCTTGAAATCATAATAAAAAAAGTAACTATACTTTCATCTGATATGATCTTTGACAACCAAGACCAACAATATAATTTATTTCATATTTTATTGAATAAAATTTACTTAACACATACCCATAACATCTTGTGGACCAATGTATATGAGAAATTAGATAGAATACATATTTCCACAAAACACGGGATCAATATCATTATTTAAATAACACCAAAGCCTACCCTTATATACCTTATATATTCTAATATAACCTAGGATAACCTATTGAAGAACATAAAAAAGAGATGATTTATAATGACTAGTAATGGAATAAATAAATACGATCTCAATGTAATGAAATATAGTGTGACTAAATTGTTGTATAATGGTTACTTAATAGAGGTGTGAATCTTAATCTTGAAAATTAACGCATGATATTACATGATAGAATAAAGGTCCAATTATAATGTGGGAAAAACATAAAATATAAAATAATAAACATAAGTTAGGGATAAAAACTAATAAATCATCACATAGAGTATAATGAAAAATTCGAATACACCATGCATGTAATTTCATGAGATAAAAATAATACCCGTTTCTTTGTAGGGATATATAATTCATATCACTCCTATCACTTTAATTAATTTAAATTCTTAATTATTCCACATATACAATAAAAGATAATGATTTATTTTATCCATTTTATCCTTAATATTATGAATTGAAGAATATATAAACTTAAATTCCTAATAAATGGGGGATATTAAAAACATGGTTCAAACTCTTTAGTGGAAATGTAGAAGGGCATTCAATACATAAATTTTCCGAATGGAAAATCAAGGGTAATATTGGAAGCATAATAAGTGTACATAAAGGTTTATATTAGGATATAACAGGAGAAAAAGATGTCTCTCATCACATGGTAATCAAAATTAATGTAGATTGGTTTGTTTAGAAACATGTCAAATTCAGAATAATTAAAAATAAAAAGGTACGACATAGCAAATATGATTGAATAAAGTGGAGAATGATAGGATCCACTACATTTGGAGGGAACCTATTAATGTTTAAGAAGAGCCTAATTATGCTTAGGGGATCCATGAGATAGATATTTAGAGGTTAGGGGATTTTAAATTAATTATTAATAGTTTTGATAATATATGAAATGGTGTTATAGTTAGTTTAACTTGAATAATATTGATGGATCTTTATAAATTTTTATACATAGGTTTTGGACACTATATCATAAATTTATTTGAATATCAACCCAAAAGATAGTTTTTCAAAATGGGTTTTAATAAATAAGATTGATTTTATGTATTTTATAAGCCCAATAACTAAAATTAAAAAGAATAATATCATTAGTGATGTGGATGTTAGTCATATTTATAAGGTATTGATCTTAGATCCTTGAATATATAAAATAGGTTTTACAGTAATTTTTATGGATTTATAAAATTAATAAATAATGTAAAATAATCATATTAAATGGAAAAAATAACTTATAACATGAAAACACAATATTTAATATATTACAACACACTAAGGAATTTTATGATGTAATGTTACACAATGTATATATATACCATATTTGATTAAGAAATAAAGATTAATCCCTCTTACAAAATTATGGAAAACTAATTGTTCACAAATTTCTATGTTTTGATTTCAAAATTAATATCTATTTTATACAAATTATTCTCTAATTATTATAATCCACACATTTAGATCAAAGAAACACATTTATTAAAAAATCATGGTTTTTTACACTACCAGTTTTTTTGAACCATATAAAATTATTTTTGAATTTGTAAAAATACATTATCATTTATATTTAATAAATATTATTTATTAATAATTTTTATTAAAACATAATGTATTTTAAAAAATCATGAATTTATAAAAATAGAACACCTTCATTGAAATAATATATCTTTTAAAAATAAAATTTGAGTTTCATTGTATCAAGAGGTAATTATTGTTGAAGATAATATTAAAGGATTATAAACATATATATATATATATACATATATATATTCAGTTTTAACTAAAAAAATTTATATATTAAAAATCATACTATTAATATTGAGATATATCCACTATAATTACACCACTTAATGCTCTAAGGGTAAGGGATATGATGGTGAGACAATTAAGAGATTCTTCAAAATATATAGTTTGAGCTACGATCTCGGTGATCTTGAACTTATCATGAAAATAATTTCACTCATTCTGTAGTTATTGAATGTTAGACAGAGCGAGGTCAAGTGAAATTTCCAGTGATTCTATCACCCATGGATGCTCTGAAAAATGGGTCTTATGGGGTATGATTATATTAATAGAGGGAATCACTTCCATATATATTGTAAAAAGAGTATATCATTAACCTAAATACAATAAATTTAATGGTTTATATACGATGGTAATATTATTAACATGTATGATCCTTCATGGCCTTCAAATTTAAGAGACCATTTTATGGTGGAAAATAACAAATGCATTCCACATGTTTTCATTAAATTAAAATCTTAATACGGAATTTATTCATTTTAAATTGAATTTCATCCCAAAAAGTTTTAGTTCAGTACACAATATTTATTATAATATCATTTTAAATCTTATAAATATAAAAAATAATTATCAATATTAACTTTTCTAAATAGTTAATAATGAAAATATATAATATATTGAATCCAGGAAAAATAAATATAAGATTTTTATTTACAATGTATGAAATTTAAAAAATCTATACTAGAATGTTATTCAATTTATAATCACATACAAAGGATGCATCTTGACCTAAAACAATGTGTCAATTATTTAAATTATCCTATGGTCTTTCTTTGAGGCCGATGAATCTCATGATCATAATTATCATAAATTAATTGTTTCCCTATTCATAGGAACCCTCAATCATGATGATCATACAAAATTAATATATATATCTCTAAGAACCCCATATCTACTAGAGCATAAAAAAATATAAAAGAAAATATTATGGTGTTTAAAAATATAAAATAACATTTTATTATATATAAAAAATCGATATAGATTATAAAATAAGACACCTCGATAATAATATACTATAACAATTCAATCAAAAAATTGAGACTGTGTATTTTCCTTAACATACTATAATTGATGATTATTTATACTTATATATATATTGTAATGGTAAAATTATACATTTATAGAAATTTGTCCTAATGACATCATATGATCTCCCTTTTCAATTAAAATGTGTATAACGACAAAATATTTTCTAATGTTCCTTTAATAAATCAAAATCACAATTATCAAATGTTTTCCAATTATTAAGGAATATATTAATCATTGAACTCAATATATCCTCATCCAGTAGGATTAGTAATTGATCATATGGTATAATTGTATGTTTTTTTGAAAAATTAAGTATAGTATAAGTTCTAGAACTCCATATAATGTTAATTATTGTAATTTGTCAACTATATTTTATTTGAAATCTATCTAATGGTGTTTTTATAAATTTGGATGATGTACATTGTACATGTACATCTATTACAATATATATATATGATATACATCATCCTATAATTTAAGAAATATTCAGACCCAAAAACATTTTAAATTACGACACATACAAGATAAAACATAGAAACATATTACAAGTGGAATGTTCTTTCCAAATGATAGTAAGGTGTTATTTCTTCATAACATATTTTGTTGATTAGATGAATATTTTTGTGTTTCAAATCATAAAAAAATTACCATAAATCAATAAAATGATTAATTTTTTATCCTATGGAAACCAAGAGATATTATTTCAACAGTCCTACTAAAAATTGAATATGTGTACTTATTTTCAATAACACTTGATTATTAATTTATAAGCCATGACACTAGCGGGAGGAGAATTTAACATGTAAAAGGTTAAAACAAATATGTATGATTAGCTCAGTATATTGAATAAGAGTCTATTTTATAAGGGGTTATAGAAACTTTGTCGATTAATATTGCAAAGAAACCTTAAAAATAGGCCTAGCTCATTAGCTTCCTCGGAGAAATGAATTTATTATTGTAAATGATGATAGAGTAATCTTAAAAGCTGATTAACATACTATATTTTTATATTTTATTGATTATTCTCTTTCAAAGAAAATTTTATAATATAGAGATAATGTATGGATTTTATATACACTATCCATGTTTAGAAATTATTATATTCAATTAATTAGGTTAAACATATATTGTGTAAGTTGGATTTCCATAATCAATATATCATGTACTATAGTGTGATAACCAATAAATAAATATTTACTAAATAATATCATAAATATGATTATTATAATTTATAGGAAGGAACAATTTCATTATTTTTTATAATAATATCAATTCCAAAAGTTCATTTCATAGTAAATCATTATAATTATATTATATTTTAAGGAATATGATTTTTTTATTGGAAACACATTAGAATATGTTTATATGAAATAAAATATTCCTTTTGGTGTTCTAAACATTGTTTTTAATGATTAAAATTTCTAACAGGGCATTTATGGATAGAATAAATATTCTTCAATACAGAATATTTATAGTCATAATGCATTCAATTATTATAGTTCCGTCAATAACATATCTGAATCTTTTTTAATATAGATGGGATAGTGGGAGCATTGTCCTATTTTCTATAGTGTATGTAGATAATACACTACATATCCAAATGATATCCTAACCCATAATTTTTTAAATATAGGACTGTAAATGTGCTTCTTGATGAAAGGCATTGGTTAAACAAGTTATGAAGATATATAGGGATATATTGTAAAGACCCAAACATAAACACTACATATTCTAGTGATTTTAAATTTTAATTCACATTATTATATTCATGATGGTATTTTACTTCTCCAGTTTCGAGAATTTGTAATAAGTAAAATATGATAAGACCATAAATTAATTGTGGAAACATATATTCATTATCTATTTTTTAGAGGAAAACATCGTAAAATTCAAAATGTTTTCTCTTTGTGAAAAATATTATAATATTTCCTCTAGACATCATAATTATCACTATTACCCATTAAATAATGTAAAAAAAATTTATAATTGGGTATGAGTATAAAATCATAGTTAGGGACCCAAAATGAAGGAATGAATCAGTCTAGTGAAACCTTATAGAACATTTTCTTGATAACATATATTTTTACACAAAACAAATGAGCCATGTATTCAAAATTATCTTTATCTTAACATTTGAAAATAAATGTACATTAATGAAAACTCAAATTAATGAATAAAAAATATATATATAAGGTTTTCATGTTGAAATCACTCATTTAGATGAATTTCACACATACAACAAAAAAACATCATTGAATGTAACCATATAAACATATAATATAATTATATAAATATTAATTGGAATTTATATTATGAAATTATTTTCACACAATATATATAAAGAAAAATCCATTTCACTTTTGTAAAAATAAACATTAATATGAATTTTTTTCATGGAAATTCCTTTAAAAATATCATATCATTGTTGTAAGACTTAATGAAAACAATATATGACATGTTTCTAATATAAATATATATATAAAATATAAATAAAATATGTGATAATAAAATTTCATCTATTACATAATCTTATAATGATATTATCAATGATGTATAATTTTAACTCAATGGATTAAAATTTGTTTATAAATTCCCTTACCCTAGGTACGACTTCTTTGAAATGTGTTCAATCTTCCTGAAAATGGTTTATATTGTGTTTTAAATTTTTTATAGAACTATATTTATATTTGTAGTTCCTTATAAAATCCTTTTATGATATCATACCATCATTTTATATAAAATGATTATTTATTTTCATTGTTTTAGTGGTGTTTGATTCATTTTTTCATGGTTGGTTCATTTGTGTATAATTACGTTTTTTCTTGTAAAATATAGATAATACATTATATGAGGAAATAAATATTATCAATTCACTCATATATGTATAAATTTTCAGATATATCATGTTTTTTTATCAAAAGGATGATACATTGGATAAAATGGTCCTGTTAAATGTTTATATTATTTTAGGGGTTTCTCTAACCACTCAGAACATGATTTGTTTTTTTAAATAATGCCTATATTTTTTTGGGTCATTAAATATGTCATATTACACGTATTAGAATCATATATCACAATAACAATAATTTTATGAACAACATTATAAGGAAGTGATGGAAAATGAAAAATCACTATCAACATAAACAGTTAACAACGAACATTTGGAAAACCATATCATTTCATTGAACAAGCATAGATGGTCAAATATATGGATATAATATATTATATTACAATGGTAAATTTATATTATATAAATGATACAAGATTAAATATTCCTTTATAGATTTAATATGTGGGGATAAGATAGAAGACAAAAATAAATTAAGATAGGTGGTTTGAAAAAGATACCCATTTAATACCACCTCCATAAAGGACCCATGATGTTACACGAGATTGAAAATTTGGTGACAAAATTAATAAAATATTGATAGAGTTAGGCTGAGATGTTTTTGAAAATATAATAATATCTTCAAGCCTGACAAGAATTATAGGGGTGATAAAGGGTGGTATTTATACTTGAGGATGAGATGGTTTATGATATTAAATAATGATTATTTATTATTTAATGCCAACCGAATTTGAGTGTCAATAATACCAATTAATAATATTGATAATAAATTTTTTAAATATATAATATGGTAAAAAAATCAAACACACACTTCTTGTTTTATTTATTTACATATTTCAATATTTTAGAAGTTAAAAATAATTCATTTTATTATTTTACCAATATTGTAGTAAATATTTTTTCCTAGGGTAAATTTTTTAAGAATAAAGAAGAAATTGTTCATAAAATAACATTATGATCTTAGGATTCAAATAATTGACACTATTTTGGAAAATTTAATTTACATAATTAGAAAAATTAGATTTAAGAAACCCAAAAGTGTAATGAAAAATAAGTTTGTGAAGAAAATTATATTTCATGAAAAAGATGATTGTATATTAAATTTATATCTTATAATTATCATTATATGAAAATAAATTAATATTTAATGGTAAATAATCAGAAAATTACATTTAAATGAATCCCCATTATGAATTATTTTAATAGTTTATAAATTATAAAAATCATGTACTTTAAACTAATTTACAAAAAAATTATATTTTTTATACTAAAAAAACCTATTCAAAAATATAATATAGATTTGAATCAAATTATTTAAGGTTGTTAAAATATAATTGAGTAACATTTATTTCATTATAAATATAATTACAAACATTATTTTAATCTTAATTTTTTTAATTTTTTAAAAAGTAATGATATATATAGAAAAATTTGTATTTTAAATATTCACTAAAAACCAATATTTTCAAAAAGTAAAAAAATAATTCATTTAAAGGTAAACATTATATTCATATATAAAAAATTAATTCAAAATTTGGATATTCTTTTTTTATGATTTATATAAATTAATTATAATGTTAACTCATAATATAAAAGAAAACCCACATTATGACGAAATTTTATTTTTGAAGAGTAAAATAATCATACAAAAAAGTTTTCTGGATATTTAAAAAAAATTAAACAATACTATATAAGTAAATATAACCATTAAATATATATTATAAAATCCTTAATATTGTTCATTACTAAAAAAAATAATGTTTAGATTATAACATTACAATTTAAGTAATAAGAATATGTTGTTCGTTTAATCATGATTTTACTTATCTTGTATGCTATTAAATATAGTCATCCCATTTAAAATGATGGAATCTAAAATTATCCCCCATTTAATTAATTATGGGCATGTAATTTGAAATTGGGACAAAAAAATTGGGACTTGACTCTCCAAAATTAAATTTTAGAAATATTGTATAATAGAAATGATCAGTTAAACTTATTATATGAAAGAAGGAAAAGAAAATTAATAGTTCACAAAAAAAACATAGGATTTTGATTAGTGGAATCTAAAAATATATGAAGGGATAAATATCTATTTATCATGTTCTGATGGTTAGTGATATAGATCATAATCATTTTAATATTATCCATCACAATATTATAAATTTATAATGACTAAAATGACCAGTCATTCATTGATAATGAAAATTAACAATACTGTTTTTATTTAAAAAAAATTATCTAGAGTTTTGGAAATTGTTTAATTCTTAGTCTAATAACAAACATAAATACACTTACATGAAAATTATTATTTATTCATCATCATTTATACAAATGATTAATATTAAATATGATTTTTTTCATTTCTAAAGTCCCAGAATAAACATTTCTGGGTTAAAATATCCACATAACTATAATTATATAATCCATTTGTCTTTATAAATTAAAAGTAACCAAAATTGAGTATACATGATACTTTTTTTATACAAACTGTATAAAAATTTAAATAAAAAAAACTTCATTAACCAAATTTAAAGAGTAATACAAAAACTTCAACATAGATAATTCAACAAATAATTATCCTTATTATTCAGAAAGATATTCTTGAATAATATTTAAAACCCAAAAATCAAAAGGATTTGATCACGTAATATTCAAAGATAAATTTAACATTTCTGTAAAATTAATATATGTATCTTTTAATGTCTCATGCTAAAATTTAATCTCAATAGTAAAATAATAGTTTCCATTAATAACCTCCATCCCTATAAATCATATATTATTTTCAAGGATAATCCATCTTTTATTTATAAAAAAAATCACATAGTATTATGGTTAACTTAATCATATATGGTTCCAAAAATATTGATTTTTCCCAAAATAAAATTGATCAATTAATCCTGAAATCAATTTACAATCCCACATTTATCAATACAATATAAGATATGATCCAAATTTAATATATTTCTCATCGATAAAATCATTTAACAAAAATATAAATTGATTACTATCTATGACTTCACATAGGTTAGTGGTAGGCATTCCACCCTTGTCTCCCTTTTGTTTTGGGTTGAATCTCTATGGTCCAACTAGATGCCACATGATTTCACATGATCTAGAAGATTTCATTTTTCAAAACTATATTATTATAATCCTCCAGAAAACTCTTGAAATTTCAATCAAATCTTAAATAATAACTGTAATATAATTAACCTCAAAGGTTATCTATTACATTTAATTATTATCAAAAAAAAGAACATGCAATTATATCTAATTATATGATTATATAATCCAAAAAACTGAATATACCATTAAATATAGGTCCAAAATAATTAATGTAATTATTCCTCAAATATGTATTTTCACATAAAAAAATTAATTGTTACATATATATTTAAAACTATCATATTTTTAACACTTTTTAAATGTATCAATACAATCAATCCTGGGTTTATAAATTTATAAAAAAAATACAATATAAAAATCCTTAGTTGTTACATGAATCCAATAATATTTATTAAATACTACTATATAATAATTTTGAAAAATAAATACATAAACACCTACCTCATGATTTATCCTTCTCAAACCACCAATAGTTATTCAACGTCATATTAATTTATACATCATTCCTCTAATGAAAAATGTGAATATAATACTTCTGAATCATCATTATCAACCCAAAAATTTTGTATAGATAAAACATAATCAAATAAATCAAACATTAAATAAAATATTTATGATTTCATTGATATTCTCTTATATCGTTATTTCTTGAAATGAAATGGTTGTGTTATTTTAGGATGTTATATTTTCCAGAGTGTTGGTAATCTTGATATATTGAAATAAAATTAAAAATAAACGATGATCCATTCAAATTTTGGATCAAATATTATGGGTTAGATTAATAAAATAGTTTCTTGCAGGTGATTTAAGGAATAAAAACATTTAAAAATCATTTATATATTCTTTTGGAATAATATTGATAATGAAATAATACAAACTATATTTGATGGTTTTGAAAGAAATATTTTATTACATTTTCACAAACGATCCTCAATGTTTATAAAATAAAATTGTTAAAACATTAATTTAATGATAAAATGTGATTATCAAAATGGAAATTTTAAAAATGGTAATGTTATAAAATCTATAATTAATTAAAAATTAAATCATGTATACCTAAATCAATCACCTTTAAATTATAATATCTAAAATATAATTAATCTCTTATAAACCCATCACTTTAATGAAAAAATGGGTGTCTAAAACATTCAATAATAAATCATAATTAAATATTTAAACCCATAATGTTGTAAATAACTCATAAGAAAACAACAAAAGAATGTATCCTAATCTCTAATATTTTGTAAATCCTTATTTGATATGAATTATAAGGACATTTCCTTGAACATTATGAATTCATGTGATTTTAAAATAGAAATCAAATTATTATATCATTGACTATTTTTTATGTTTAGTGGTTTATAGATTTTGATAAAAAGTATAAATGATTAACACATATTTTACAAGTGGAAACTTATATTAAATTTCTATTTTTTATTGAAATATTATTTAAAATGGAACATTTTTTATCTTCATGAAAAATCATCATAATTTTACTTTTCATCGAAACGTTGTCTTTATTCCACCTTAAATCATATGAAATACATTTAAAAACATTGAATTAAAATAAAATATCATCTAGTAAAAAAAATAAGTATATAAATTTCTCATTTAATGAAAATAAATTTTTTTACAAAAAAATATAAATTTCTTTCTCAAAATAAATCATCTTTTTATAATGTTTATTATCATACATTTTTTGAAATCAAGTAATTTTCATAACAAATCAAATGAAATAATATTATAAATAACAATTCAACATGGGAAATAATTTTACATTTAATTCATATAAGTATACGAACCCATATGTCCAACCTTCTTCCCATGAGTACCCAATGAATTATAGGTTATAATGTAACAACACATCGTTTTTTATGGAATCATCTGACATTTTTAATATAATAACCATGTTTTCATAGTTTATCACACTACCATGCATCAATTTTTTATATCATAACAACAAAATAGCATTAATAATTATTAATTACCATATCATAATCACAAAATGTGAATCATGCTTCATAAAAACAGTCCCTAAAGAAAATGATCAGTTCATTATGAAATCACTCATTATGAAGAACTTCTCACATAATATAGAAGTCATTTTCCTTGAATATAACTTTTTAAAATTATAATACAATTTTTATACTATTAAATAGAAATGGAGGAAGTAAATTAAATTCACTCCATATATTTATAAAACATTC
The DNA here is from genome assembly GCA_963277665.1 of Viscum album. Taxonomy (NCBI): domain Eukaryota; kingdom Viridiplantae; phylum Streptophyta; class Magnoliopsida; order Santalales; family Viscaceae; genus Viscum; species Viscum album. The sequence continues at coordinate 1,806,890,763 of OY728156.1, forward strand.
CATCTTAAATTTCTAAAAGAACCATTTAATTATGTTTTTAAAAGAATATCCCCTAATATTTTCATATCATTGATTTGAGATTTAACAATAAAAATTTATTATGCGTATATACTATAAATAAAAATAGTAAAGTGTAAAAAAATTATATGATAATTACTTATTTCAAAAATAATACTACCATGGATTAATCAATGAAGTATATATGTTTAACCCAATGAATGGAAATTGGGAAAAGAATTCCACTACCTTAGGTTCAACTTCATTAAAAAAATTTAACAACACATTTATAATGGTTTAAATAATTTAATTAATTTATTATAGAACTATGTTAAATTTTAAAATACCTTAGTTTTTTACATCTTATAACCTTTCAATTAATAATATTTTTATTCTTTTTGGTGAATTTGTTTCATGGTTTCATGGTTCGTTCATTAGTGTAAAATTATGGATTTTCATGAAAAATGGAAATTATAATCTAATAGTAGAGTGAAATGGGATTAATTATCTTCCAAAATTATATATATTCCCATATATCAATTTTTACAAAAATGAGGAAGATTCATTTGATAAAATGTTAATGGTTAATATTTACATTAACTATGATTTTTTTTGTGATCATCACAAAATAATATTGTTTTATTTAATATTATTTCTATATATTATTTAAAAAATAGTAAATATGTTATAATATACTTATTTAATCTCATTTAACAATAAGTATATTTTTATTAACATCATTTAATGTCGTAATGGAAAACAAAAATCATTATCCACAATGGCAATTAATTATAATAATTTTCCAAATGGTATCGTTTCATTGAACAAGATGAGATAATAGAATTAATAGATATAAAATATTTAATTATAAATATAAAATACTAATATATATAATGTAATGTGATTTATAATTACATTATGGATTGAGTATATGTGGAGAACATAGAAGAATATATTAAATTAACATAGGTTGGTTGATAAATATACCTCTTGAATATCACCTCTCTGAAAGCCCCAATGATGAAATAAAATTTATTTTGATGATACCAGAATAACATGGTCATGAGTAGAGTGGGTTGGATAGTGTTTTTTATATTTTATAATAATTATTCATTTTCAAGAGAAATGGGGTTCTAGGAAGTTGTATTTGTACTTAAGGATGGGTGGTTTTTGGGGAATAAATAATGACTGTATTACGTATAAATCCAAGCACATTTTGGTGGAATTAATCGAAATTAATTAGATTAATAATAAACATTGTAAAGTATGGTTATAGTTTATAAACACATTAAAAATACATTTGATGTTATATTTTTTTGTATTTTCATCTTTTACCTTTTATCATTAACCAGTTTAATTATTTTACATATACTATGGTAAATCTTTTTTTAACCCAGCTAAATTATTTATTTATAAACATTATTATGAATCTACTACCTAATGAAGAAATTATTATCATAAATATTTTATCATATTTACAAAATTCAATTATAAAATATGAAAATATGAAATAAAAAAATATAGACACAACAAAATAGGGAGTTTTGGGGTGTTTATTATTCATAAAAAAATGTTTTTATATTATATTGATGAATAATAATTAACACTATATAAAAAAGAATTATTATTTACTAATACATTATATATACATTCTTATATAGCATTCCCTATTAGGGATTATTTTAATCAATTAAAATATAAAAAATTTGGTACTTTAAAACTTTTTTTATAGAAACCAAGTTTTTATTGAAATAATACCATTTTAAAATATATTATAAAAGAGATTAAAAATAATTTATTAGGATATAATATAAATAAATAATAATTTTTTTACAAAAAATAAATAATAAAAATAATCTTGGTTCTAAAATATTTAAATTTTTTAAATGAAATATTATTTTAAAAAATTAGTATATTTTCTATTTACTAAAAACCCAATATTTTCTAAAAATATATAAAATACCTTCACAATAAAGAATTTATATTTTTATCTAAAAATGTATTTAAATTTATGAAATTAATTTCCTAAAATAGGATGAATAAATAATAATATCATGTAATAAAATAAAAGAAAAACCATTTTTTTGAAGAAATTTTTTTCTTGAAATGAAAAATATAATTAGTAAAAAATTATCTCATTATTTAAAAATATTTAAATAATAATTTAGAAATAAAAATGAAAATTAAATTTTAAATTATTTCTATAATACTTTTCATTTTTTCCAAATTAATGGATTTTTTATAACAACCCCTTTTATATAAAAATATTTTGTTGTTCAATTATGCTTAGTGTTTCGTATCTTGATTGATATTGTGAAAAATAATTCATATTAAAATATTGGGATGTTACATATATAGGATTGGATTATTTAATTATTTCAATATATTAATATTAGATATTTTTTAAAGAGTATTACCATAAAAAACACATTAAAAAATTACTATTTTTGTATAAAAAGGATTATGAATCACGGTTTATTTTTAATGATTTACAAAGGAGAAACATGAATAAAATTACTTATATATATATTTATAATATAATTTATAACATGTTTTATGATCATATTAAAATATCTAATTATTTAGAAATAATAATAACTCTCCTTTTAAATCCCATTGAAATTCACTAGGATAATACAATGAAAATTCTTAAGTTGATGAGAAGAAGTGATGATATGACTTTTTTCTAATGAGGGGTTAGTATGAGATAATAATAAGTGGATACACTTATTAATGTTTAAAAATCAATAAATATTTTTTGATATCTCAATACGTTCTCATTTGTTTCATAAATACAAGAATTAACATTCAGAAGAGTTTAAAAAAATCCACAGTAGTTGGTAAGATAATAGTGGTAGACCACATAAAACATCAGATATTTTGAATAGTTTTTTGGACTAGGAATTTTATCATAGAGAAAAGAATTCTTCAAAAAAATTATTGATCAATCATGAATTACAATGAAAAATGGATATATTTATATATGTAAAGAACCTTGGTCACAGAAAAGGACTATACACATCCTTCCAAAACACTGTCACATTTGATTTATTCATGAGAAAAGAAATTTAATGATATATTAACTAGGCATAGTGGTGAACATATCATATAAATTAAAATATATTTTAATATACTATACGCATTAGGTCCTTATAATGTCTATATATGTTTATGATATGTGGGTATATATGCATTGCTTGTTGTCAATGGGAATGTATCATGGTTTTTTAATAAATGAAATAATACATTATCATTCGTTCATGTGTGTTAAATATTTTATAAAAATATTATAATATAAATATCTTCTTAATGATAGAGATAAAATTGTTTTTAAGCAATGATAATTTGGTAATATTATAGCCTATATTGATATGTTATGATTAATTTTTGTTGAATTCTAATTAATGATAAAATATAGTCACATGAAATTGTACTTATAGAATTAATATTTTGATTTTCGAATGAAATTATATCAAATGTAATTTCATAAACCAATTGATATACCAATGGTTTATGATTAATATTATTAACCATTACATAAGGTTTATGAGATATATATCGTTTTAATCGTAATGCTTTGATATAATTTCTATACAAACTCTTTGGATCAGCTAATCAAGGTGTGGTTATGTATGAATATGATCATTACATTTTTTGAGTTTATATATGATATAATTTTTCAACTTGTATGTTAAGAAAAATAATATAGTTCTTCAATTTACTAATTAAAAAAATTCATGGTTATTCTTTAATAAGTTACATATTTTATATTATATACTATAATGATTTATAAGTGATGTAATTATTCTTTATGACCATTCTAGTTTAATAATGTAAAATATATGAGTTGTCCTATAGTATATTAATCTAATCAATATCTATTAATTACATAATGTGATGGTAATTGGGATTGTATAATTATATGTATGATATACAATATACATCTTATGGAATGAAGGTTTATCTATATATAGGAATATTTTTGAACTATATCATGCCATTACCCATTATATATTTTGTAGAAATGAAATTTTTCTAGAGGATTCACTTTGTTTTAATTTAATAATTAGTGAATTAATATTATATTTTTTGATATAATGAAATGTTGGGTTATGAATTTAATCCTTATAAAATGTATATATTTTGGATAAATTTTTCTTATAAAAAATTAAATTATTTTCATAAACCATATTGAATATATTTTGGATAGATTGATGAATAGTGGTATTTTTTTTAAAAAGTACATATATAATTTAAATGTATGTAAGAGACTATTTGATATGAAATTTAATAGTTAACCTTTATAGAATAAAATCTATTAATAAAATAACCTATTATATATATGAGGATCATATAACATGTTGGTTATATTATTGGATTTCATTCTATAATATACAAGAGATGCATATATAGTGGCATGTGACCGGGAAGGATTCTTACAGTAATTCGAATCAAATTTAAATTGGGTGATTCTACATGTAACTAAAGGTATTTATTTGATTATAAATCATCATAATGATTGATTAATGCCCTAATAGATTTAAATTTACCATTGAAATGATCAATTATCATAAATATGATATAAATGTATTTTATTAGTAATGTATAGAGGGTGTGATCATTTAGTAGCGGTGCTAGAGAATCATCATTGAATGAAAAAACATTATATAATGGATATGTTCATTTTTTGAGATACATGGTCAACCATGAAAACATAATGGTCTCCTATTCGATGATTTTCAATTATCATAATGGATTGGTTGTCACTGTACCTTTTTAGGATTTAGTAGATCAAATTTAGTGTGTATGTATTTTAGTTGCCTATGTAATTCCATTGGAGGTATCATACTAATTTTTGATTCATAATGATATTTTTAAATAATACCCAATAATGATAGAGAATATATAAATAGTACATAATAATTAATAAATGTTTGGATAGATATTTTCATTATTTTTTTCTATAATATATGATTTTGTTCCCATGAATTTTAGGGCATTAATTCATTCACAATATATGAGATACTTTGGGGTGATTTTGAAATTACTGTAAATTATCCCTAAAATGATTTAAATTATTTAATGACTACTTTTTATAAATTTGAAATGTTAATCCATTTATGCTGTGTTATGATTAAAAGAGTGATATAGAATCCATGATAAACATGAAAATGATTGAATTCAAATGGGATCATCCTATTGGAATACAAATAACAACAAAAGTGATCAGAATATTTCACAATATAAATCACTAATTTATAATGCATTATTAATATACTATCATCTATATGAAAATATAATAGACCCTTATCAAAATTTATCTACCTATGTTAGTTTTAATTATAATTTTATCAACATAATATCGTATGCATTCAACCAAAAATATTTTCATCAAAACAACATCACCATGATTGAAATGCAAGAATTTAATCATATATAATAGTGTTTGTGTGACATCCAAAGAAGGTTAAATGATAATAATATATTCCATGTAATACCCTAAGAGAATTAAAATTATATAATAATAAATTAATTTCTAATATTTATAATGAAACTAGACTGATAGATGTTGTGTTTCAATTTTTAGTGGTTCGGGAAGATCCCATAGGTTTTTACGAAGAAGTTATATTCTTATTATCAATGAAATGTCCTAGAATTACTTAAATTCACAAAATGTAACTAAACAGATGCATGTTGGAACCTGCATTGCTATCACATGCAGGGCTAATAACTTATCACTTATCATATGAATCCCATTTATCTAACAGCCACAGTTTTTGAACCAATTTACTTTCCCATAATTTTATACTCAAAATAATTAACTATTATCTAATATTTTTATATTATTTAACTAATGGGTAAAATAAATCATACAAGTTACAAATAAAATAAAAAAACCTTATTTTCATATAACCAAATAATGTAGGTAAATGTATATCAAACATTGTATTATATTCTGTAGATGGTTACATCCCATAAATGTATATAAAATAAAATGAGATAATAAATCATCGTGGATAATTTTTTATATTTATAAATTCTCATGTACAATATTCATACTTGAGTAACATTATCTGATGAATTGATCCTAAAATGAGAAAAAAAATGAATAGAGAATGACATTTATAAACTCTTATATTAATATTTATGAATGAAATGCTAAATTTGATATGTTATAATGAATATAATTTATAAAATGTAATGAATTTAATTTCATAATTTTTTGTTCATTTTTATAGGTATATAGATATTGAGTATAATAAAATAAAAAATATTAGTGGTTAGAATTACTGGTATATAGTTGATAGAAAAAAATTACAAAATTATTTATGAAAATAGCATTTATTTTAACGAAATTATATTTATGAATTCTGGATTAAATTTATTAATTTTAAAAGATTCATTTAATTATACATATAAAATATTACAAATGACTTTTAATATAAATGAATTTTTAAAATTAAATGAATTGTTAATAAATTTAGCCAAATAGAAATAATATCATTTAATAATATAAATATATATTTTTAATATAATTTTTCCAATATTTATTGTATTTAATTATATTTATAAATAACCAAAATGAAATAATCAATTTATATAAATATATTATTAATAGAAGTGAATAAATTAATTTAAATCTATTTAATAATTATTAATTTTTAATGTAGAAGAATAATTTTTTTTTCTTATAAATGTTTTTTAAAAAATATTTTTTTATTCATTATGAAAGTTTATTTAATTTTTTAAATAAATTTTGGAACAGAATTTAATAAAATAAACTTATTATTTTGAATTACCATTTCCAAAGTAATTAATAATCGGAATTTAATTTTTAGGAATAATTATTTGTTTTTAAGGAAAAAAGTATTCTACTATATAAGAAATAAAATGAGGTAAAATGATTAAAATATGGTGGAATGTCATAAGATATCATTAATGTTGTCAGAGAACTATGTGGATGACAAGATTCATGAAAAATATCAATTATTTATCAATTCTTGAATCACAGAACTTCTATAATTACATCATTCATAGATTAAAAAATGGAAATTGGTATACATTCCCCCTATTATCATGTATAAAAGGGCCCATATAATATCATTTCCAATCCATTTATAAAATAAAGACTCATCCCAATAATAATCCCATATTATCTTTATTTTTAATGTATTTACCATTTTACTCATTCGATTTTAAATAAATAATTAAAATATAAGGAGGATTCACATATCTGATAAGATCTCATTTTTGTATATAATAACATATTAGGATCATTTTCATTATTGTTCATATAAAACCTATTTATAATTATTATTAATATATTAATTAAATTCTAGAAAATGATATTATAAATTTATTATAATGAAAATTTAATAGAATAACATTATATTCATACTTATCTATGTATTATGGAATGTTATTCTATAGGAATTTTTAACCTCTTACATGGGTTACATTATAAATTTTTATCATTGATTTTTATAAAACATTATTATTAATATAAGTTACTAATATGGTAATAATTTTTTATGATTATTTAGTAGTAGTACACAATGTTTTACTAACAATTCAAATAACACCATAGGTCTATTAATATTGATGAAACAAGAACATAATGGATATCAACTGTTTGAAAAATACACAAAACACACAATAAATTGACCTAGAATATGAAAATGCATTATATAACCACTATTTATGATCCATTACTATTTTATATATTATTATTTCATTAATAACTAATGAAAAATAAGACATCCTTATTAAAAATTCTATGGAATGATGACATATAAAATTAAAATATAGTATATGTTAATGTCTTTCTATGGATCTCTACATTTTTAATTGTTTTCGAAATTTGAAAATATTTCTATAGAGTTTTTAAGATTTTATGTGTTTTATAGGGTTTTATATTTTTTGTCAATTTCTATGGTTTTTCACAATATTTCACATATGTTTTACAGTTTTCATATTTTTACTTCTTTTTTATGGTTATTCAGGCATTTTCATGATAATTTTAGACTATTAGTGTAATTAAGGATGTTTTTGGTGTTTTTCTATGTTCTTAGGTGGTTTGGGATTTTATGATTTTTTATTAGTTAATAATGATTTAGTGATTTTTTTTATTTTTCTAGGTGTTTCCATTATTTTACAAGGGTTTACAAGGTTTATTAAATTTTATATGTTATTCCATGTAGTCCGTGGTTTTTAAAGGCATAATCCGTTTTTCTATGGTGTTCAAGGTTTTTTTTGTTGTTTCTTGTGATTTGGATGGGTTTTATGAGTTTTATTATTTTCCAAGGCTTTATGTAATTTATAATGTTTTTAAATATTTTAAGTGTCATTTTAGGTTTCTTATGTTGTTAATATTTTCAATGAATACCCAATATTTATGGTATTTGTAGTGTTCTTTTATTTTCAAATATTAATTAGGGGTGTTATGGGTTTTAGTGGTTAGTAGTGATTGAGGTTTAACATGTTCTTTAATGTTAGAAATGGTCCATTAGGGGTGTTTTCTATATCACATTGGAGTATTTCATGAGTGTAAATGGTCAAATAGTATTTTTATGGTTTTCTAATATTTTATAATTTTATTCTATGGTTTTTGGAATTATTATGGCTGTTTAATCATGTTTATTTAGTGCATTTATTTGATGTTTTTTAGGATTTATCTAATTTTCCACATATTGAAATTTTTAATTTTTTTAGGGGGCTATTGAATATTTTCCGTATTTTTTCAGGGTTATTTTTAGGTTTTACTATATTTAATGTTTTTTAGTCTCACACCCCCATCCATCCATTTTTTCTCCTCATAGGATGAAAAAAAGGATGGGAGATAATTTCCCTATAAATCCTTCCATCAATAGTCTACGATTTAGTTAATGGAATCAAGGGAATATAAATCACACAAATTGGAGGAATTGCACACCATAACGATATAGGGAGTAAGGTAAAATATGATAGATCAGCCAACAAAATAGAAGATAAATGAAGGATGAATTAATTCTAAATGTTATAATTTATTATAAATAATTTATATATATATAAAATTAAAAAATATAAATCATCTGTAATTACCAAAAAGATTCAATACATCTAGAACAACACATCAAACTAGAAATTCCAATCTATTTCACTATCAATATGATAATAAATTAATAATTATATATATATATATATAGTGTGAGTAATTCATCTAAAAAAAGTGGGATCCAACCTAAAATTTCTCATGAAAATTTTGAATGAAAAATAATAAAACCCAATGAATTAAAAAATTAAATTAACACTTCACTTGTACGAGTAATACAAGATTTACTATCCTTGACATTAATAACTCACCATGTAATTCATCAGTGTAAATTAATCTACAAAAATGATATATATAGATGAAGGTAACCATCATAAACATATCTATTGGTTTTTTACTCCACCACCAATAGAACACATTATATGACAACCCTCATATGAATAATCCTACAGGTTATGACCTAGCATGACATGGAATTGTGTCGCCAGAGAAACCCATAAAATATCCTCATCATAATCATCATTAGTAACCATGTGTATGATTTTAATACACATTAACCTGTGTACATACATTATACCCCATCCACCAAAACCCATGGACATCCACCTTTGGAGTTGTGAAATCACCAAGCCCAGATATAATTATGCATTATACCTAAAGCCATTAAAACCCAAACATAAATTTATAATAAAACTATCATCAATATAAAAAAAATAATGAATAAACTCTATACTATATTCTATTATAACACATGATATTACTATTCATATACATATAGTGGTATATATGGGGAGACTAATAAGTCATCAATTAATTCACTCACTATCCGGAATATTGGAGAGAAAAATATCGAAACATCTCAGTGCCATTTTCTATACTGATATGTGTGGGGAAGGAAATAAAATTAAAAAATAAAAATAATATATAAAAAAACCATACAGTGAAACTAAATGGTCATATAATCATCTACCTCTATCCTCACACATGACCCCTAGATTCCAATACTATGTTATATGTATCAAATAAGAACCCAAGAATATTGTTTGCTAATAAATAATTATTATGCTATTTAATAATATTATTAATTTTTCATTTCCAAGATTAACTATTTCATATTCAATCCAATTTCTAATAGAATTTTTCCATTCATTATTGTATTATAATTTATTAAATATTCATATATTATTAAAAACAACCCCATTAATTTATTAGATAGAAAATTATTTCTTAATAATTTATATACAAAAGAAATCATCCTAAGATACTAATTTGAAATATTCACACAAGGTGTATAAAAAAACAACTTCACACAATTGTAATCTAATCCTTTAAATCACACTAGTGAATCAGATCATCAAGAATGCCTCAGGAATGATGTAAGTATCAATACACATGACCCAGTCAAAAATAGTTGAGATTGTTCTAGTGTGCCACACCATTACATTTATTATAACAATCCCCTAAATCACTGGATTCAAACATAACTCTTTTTGTAAGATTATTACCCATTTCCTAATGTATAATCAACCATAAATATATAATTTTTCCTCTGTCTCATTAATTATTAATAATTAAAACCAAAAAATGTTTTTAATCAATGACATGTTGACTGTATATAGTATGGAAAAAATAAATTTTAAAAAATTAATTTTCTCACACTAAAAATTCATTAAGGCGATAACATCAATGAATTTAATTCCACCACAATATAAAATTATTTCATTCATCACCAATAACTTTTTTTAATTAAATACCATTTTAACTCAATCTTAGATTAAAATGTTTATTATTAATTATTTTTACCCATCAAGAAACCTATTAAAGTTGATATTAATAACCCTAATCTATTTAATGAGCATCAAAAATTAAATATGTATTTAATAAATATGTTAAAAATTATCTATTATGTTCATGACTCATCCTTTTACCTAACTAATAAAATTGATTTAAATTATGTTACAAATTTATATGAATTTAAATCATGGTTCAGAACATCAACAAAACAACCAAGTGAATAAAAAATATTTAGAAAATATTATGAGTCATCATAAAATTTATTCATTATAAATATCCCAAATAATAGTTTAACTCCATAAAAAAATATTTTTAATTAGTAACATGGAATAAAACATATTTCAGTTTTATAAAATCTATATTTTTAAAAGTAATGATCTGCATAATTTATTAATCACAGTAACTCCATCTAATAATATAAATTTGATATAATAAAATAATATTTTGGTTGTGATGCATTATTATCGTTTTCTCTATGATGAATAATTTTCATATTATCAATAATTATTCCACATAATGTGATATTCCTATCAAATAAAATATAATATCATTTATGTTTTATATTATCAGTCAATACAAAAACAACATAAGATAATATGTATATTCTTTAGCGATAATATACATTATTCAAAAAATCATAATTCATTTATAGAAACTATATGAGTCAATGAATTGTAAAATAGTTCAAAACATTCAACAACATTCTACGTCTATATTTAGAAAAAATATAAATAATTTTTAGAATGTTATTATCTTATTTCACTATCAAGGACAATTATCCTCATTTATAAAAGAATGGGAACCTATTCTAAAACATATATTATCTTAAATTTTCATTTCCTAATTTAAATAAATAATAATAATAAATACCCAGACAAGTGATATTACATAATTAGAAGATAATAATAATTATCTTAGATATTTAATTTTCACTATTTATAATTTCATTGTTAAATCCATATTATCAATTATGATCTATGTAGACATGTATTTAATATTTCAAATATATTAATTAATTCATTTTCTAATACATTGGAATTAAACATAAAATAAATCTTTAAAATATTTCATTTTATTTAATAATAATATTCATTCATCAATATGATATTGTATAATTTTATGTTAAAAATTAATGATTCCAAATTAGTAAATAAGAACAAAACATGTGATAATATTTCATTACAACACAAAAAATGTCTCTATTATTATTTTTATTATGGTTAGATTCTTTTTTTATCTAGAAGAATCTAAATAATGATTAGGTCACACTTTCACATGAAATAAAAATATATATTTATATATCACAGATAATAAATTCTCTGCAGGAATGATTCATTGAACAAACTAATGAGTAGAATGGTTGGATCACACAACATTGGCCCACAATAGTTTAATTTACAATTCTTAAGAATATAACTCTACCAAGAACACTAAAAAACTCTAATTGATGAGTTCTAGTCAGGAAAAAGTAATAGGAATAATTGAGGGAAAGAGGAAATAGTAGAGAAAAAAGAGACTTCACATACAATAATGAACACATGTAGAAGTTATCCCTACTAAAAACAACATCCCTAGAATTCATAAAAACAAGATATTCTAATAAAATCTAGGAATATGATGTCGGGTGATTTAAAATAAATTTTGAAGTAGAGGAGAATAAAATATAATGGTTATCTATTTAATTTAATGGCAATGAATATATATATATATATATATCTAATGTTATAATTATTATTTACCTTAAATATTTCATTAATTCGTGTGTGCATTTATCTAAATTATTACATTTACATCTGAATTTTGTTGATATAGATTCCAATTATTTGACATATCTTTTATCATTCACCCATGTGTTTTCTTCATAATTTTTTTAAGATGTTATAGGGATGAAGGAGAAGAAAGTTCAGATAAAAATGTACCATTAAACTTCATTTTGGCCTTGTGTAAAGTAAATTTTCTTTACCTTTAATGCATTTCAATGATTGGGGTAGATGATTACTCATGTTTAAGAGAGTTTCCCATAGTGTTATGAATACTAAATGCAATTTTGATTAATCTTACATAAGAATGGAACCAAATTATATGAAAGGTAAAATATGAGATGAACCATACAAGGGGTATGAACTACCTTTAAACAAAAAGATGAAACCACAACTGGCCATTTGAATAGGTTTGAAAACATATTATTACCATTAGGAATCAATTTTGTTACCCTTTTATTGCTATTATAATTTATGATTTACAATTATACATTTTTTATAGAATATCTACCTTTATATTGAATTTTGAAAAACATATCATACACTTACATAGATGGTGTGTTTTGAAAGGAAAGTTGAAAATATTATTTCATGATACAAAACCATTTCTACGGCATCATAATTAATTCTAAGACATATAATATTATTTAAAGATAAATTATACTATAAAATTATTATATTGATTTCAATTTGAATTTTTTTGATCAAATGAATAACATAATATTATTTTAAAAACACTATTCTTTTTAAATTCAAATTACTTATAAGTCATTTAAATTAATTTATAAATCAAATGACATATTAAAAACATTTTAAAAAAAATCAACAAAACATATATAAAACCCAATAGACTGGGGAAATGATTTGGAAAATATAAACACTAACATCATATACATACCAAAAAATTATTATCGTCATGAATTTATAACTAATATAGAAATATGTGATAAAAAACTAGTGAATGATTTAACCACTGCATGAGATACATCTTAAGGTTCTCTCTACTCAAGGAACACAAACCACACACTATCAAAACATGAAAATAAATAAGAAACATCATCAAAAAAATCTGTAATGAGATAGATGCCTCTCAAACATAACAAGGAAAATAATAAAGCATCTAAAGAATTAATCGATGAATGGATCATGTGGTTGAATGTGTATCCATGAATGAATTTCATGGTTATATTCATACAAAAATAATAAACACAAAAACATAGACATAGAAACACCGTTAACAATTCCTATAAAAACACTTAATATAATACAAATATTATATGTTGAAATCCATTCAGAAATAATAAATTCACAATTGCTCAAAAAAATATTAAACTTCATTTATGAGGAAACATATTTACACCATGAATTTCAGTAATATTGCACAGGCATTCTCATTTTTTATATGAAAATTATCACAAGATATAATACATTAATATTTTGACATTATTTTGATAAAATCAATTTTCTTTATTTACAATAAAAAAAACATTAAATACATGAAACATTTTTATTTCATAATATTTTGACATCTCACAAATATAATGGCATTAAAAACCATATTACTATGATTTCATAAAAAAGTATTATAAATCATAGATTTGATATATAAAAAATTCAATATATATTTCAAGTTAATATGTTCACAACATAATCATGATTTTCAAATTATTTCATATTTTCTCAACACACCTATCAATAATTAATATCAAAACATGTTAAATTTAAAATTATGATGTTATGGTTTCTTCACAATGAACATTTAATCTAATATATAACTAGTTCAGAAGCAATTAAATGGGATCCTTTTATTCCATATTTGAAAAAAAATTATAAAAAAATTCCATTTTGAAAAAACACAAGCAATTCCTTTATGAAAAAAATTAATACAATTTTATTTTCTTATGGAAGAACTTCTTTAAAATACCAAAACCGGAAACTCCCATAGACTGAAAAATAATTCTAGTTATTGAACCTCAATCCTGACTCCCTCAACACTAGAGGATTCCAACATATATAAGGGTATATAGAACATAATGGTGATATTATACCCCATAATACTATTTTAAAACAAATAAGTCAAAAAAATATAAGAGAAATACATACATAAGTAACTAAAAATCATAAAATTGGGTGATAAAAGATAAACCATAAAATCCATATAATAATGAACAATGAAATGCTAGGAAATTTTTTTCCTAAATGAACTTCTTGAATTTACACTGATAAAATTAGAAGTTAAAATTAATATTATAAAAAAACAAAACACCTCATCAAGAACCCTGAATAATTATTGTGTCTAGAATCCAACCCATTCTGCAAGAAACAATCAATACTAATTTACTTTTAACTTATAAAAACTTGTGTCAATGATATATTATTAAGTTCCAAATGATGAACAGAATAAGGTTTCAGTAAAACTCAGTAGGATGACACCACCATGTCTAAAAAAATAGTAATACTGTAACTGCATAAAATATAGATATAATTGTAGTATTAATCAAATAATTAATTCACTATAACAATCAACCTAATTCAACACCGTTCCAGAATTTTTTTAAGAATATAACACAACCATGAAAATGCTAATGAATAATCCATTTCATAATCAAAAAACAACGACAAAGCTACATAATTATTACATTAGAAATTGGGAAATCCCATTATATAATTATTTAAACATAACCAGGCCAATATATATATATAATAATTTTAGAATAACTAAGAAGTGACCTTTATATAATCATTTCATCATATCGTGGACAAAACCAATATGTAATCATTTTAGTAGATGTTAGATAATATCTATATATAAGAATTTTCATATAAACTGTCTAAGTAAATTACATAATTATTTCAACATAATAATGACAAGACTTTGATATATAAATTTCAAAAAAAAACCGCAGAAGTTAGAATAATGAGATTAAGAAAATATATTTTCAGAAGCCATAGTGGTCTATACAGCCAATTTCTATTTTCCTTTCAATTATCAATTTATTAATAAAATTATTTCTCAATACATTAAAATACCAGAGTAATAAAACTATTTATATCAAGTATCACATGACATATTAATAAACAAGAAATCCATATTCAAAGGTGAGTCTATCATAATAAACCACCTGAAGACTAATTTCATGATAAATCACATTTTAAGACATTAAAAAGTTCATTATTACTATTATGTGGTTGTATTACCCTATAGGTAGCTGTAAAAAGGGTAACAACACTATCAGACCCAATGGGATTGAAGGAGTAGTCCAAATGGATGATATCTACCACGCATTAATCTATTAAATAAGCTTAAATTGTGTTAACACAATCTTATAATTTTCTTGTACATTAAAAAATATAAATATAACAAATTCTATTTCATCTAGACCACCCACCATTATTTGGTGATAAAACAAAAACTCTTATCCATGAATTCTAACGAATAATGAAGTCAGAGGATATCACAAGGAAAACCAATATCACATAACATCACAATCCTAACCTGATTCAACCCAAGTAAAAAGATCACACGATTATAATTGTGAAAAGTGGAAGATATGGGAATAAAATCAATGAAACTATTTAGATATGGACAACTAGAATGAGACATCCATAAGGGAATGAGTTTCTTAAAAATTTCCTAGAGTCATCCAAGGGATTAGGAGAGAAATATGTACTATAGATAAAAAAATATCATGCACAAAATAATTTTAAAAACATTTTTCATGAGATATTCATGATGTGAAACCCATACAAGATATGAAATTATTGATTTATATGATACAATAGAAAACACATCAAATTGTGTTAAAATATTCCTAATTGACCATTTTATAATGTGAATTATTTTCGTACCCTGTAATCATTTCATGCCCTCAATATATTCATAGCTCCATCCCAGTGACAGATTCATGTCTTCTTATATGATAATGACTTGACAACATCCAACATAATATGAGAATCATAGATTTTATAGAATCAACCAAAACTAGATTTGTGGTTTTCCAATCTAGTAGAATACCCTCATAAGAATTTGTCATGATAAATCATGGACTATAGTAATTAAATCAAACAGACATCCCAAATCAATTGGTAATTTTCCATTGAATAATATTTATATCCCCAAAATAAAATCGAGCACAATAGTATAATGAAAAAGAAAACCCCAAACTAAAGATATTCAACTAAAACATATTGGGGGATGTACTTAAATAACTCTTAATCTTAAAACCTAACCACTATATAACAGCTCATCCCTGAGATTCTCCATGAATTACTATTGAGTATTATAGAACAAGTTCGACACTATGTATTTATATTAGTGTCCCTCTCTCAGGTCTCCTCATGAATATGAACATGCTTTTACTATACTCAAATAATATTTATAGTCGTTACCTAGAGATATATATCACTATGTACTAAAATCTATATCAGATTCAGCATAAATGATGCATCTGTACAAAGAATGATTTCATCAAAATCTAGAATATGAGCTGATTTAGGATGATATATTCAATGATATAACATAAAAAATATCTTGTATAGAAATGACGCACAATAAAAAATCTAACCAGTCCTCCATTGGATGGTCCCTTTGCACTATCTCACATTCCTAAAAAAACCAACGTGCCAGCTTACCCAGATTATTAATACCTTGTTTCTCCATCCTTGGTTACACCCAATAAAAGAATAATTACCCACCAAAATGATATAGTTAAACTATGATATTAATTATAATATTCATGTATTCTCCATGTGGTAGAAAACAATATCATATTCAACTAAACCTTCTCAGATATCCCAAGAATGAGACTAGGTGCAACTAACAGTGATGCACCATCCTATAGACAAAACAGTGGAGAATGAAATTATATTTTATAAAAGGATTCGAATTGTAAAATCAATATTGATTCTTGGAAGATGTTATTATATTGAAAATCCACCAATGGCATATAATAATCCAAAAAATAATCAATATACTGAACAAAATCTCATAAAATATCTTACAAAATATGAATAATCATTTTAGATTGTCCACTACTAAGAGGATGATAGACTATAATTAATTTTACATATGATTCCTGTGAATTTTAGAGAGCCTTCTAAAACCATGATGTGAACCAATGATATCTATCGAAGATGATATATCTTGGAACACCATGTAGTCAAACTGTAATATCTTAAGTAAATAAAGAATATGATATTTTGATATTTTTTAATATTTTTAAATTAATTATTAATTTTACATTAATGGTGATTCTATGTTCGATGGCATACCCGATACACAGTAATGAGATTCTTTTAAATCTTACATTGCACACAATGTTGGGTCATACTGAAAAATAATAAAATAATAAAATTTTAAAGGGAAGTTAATTCTTAGCCGTTGTAATGGATGTAATGAGTAGAACTAACTAAAAAGTTGTTATACATGTTTTTTAAATGTTTTTAAATTTATCCAATAAAACTTTGATTCGTAAAATAAGAAAAAATTTTGATTTTAAACATAAATACACTAATATTCACTAAAAGATTGATTTATCACCTTTTGATGGAGAACCCCCTTTAAATATAAATTTCCATAAATTTATATATTATATTGGACCAAATAAAATTATTCTTTATAAACAGGACACCAATATTTAGTTTGGGTATATTTTTGTTATTTTTCGGATAAAAATCATTTTTAATGAATAGTTAAAATTAATGTAATTTAATTCAAATATTCTTTTTAATATAATTTATTTATATTGTTATATTATCTTTTTAAATGGATTCAAAGTGTAATTAGATTTTATTTTTTCAAATTAATACAATCTTGGTCATTGGAATTAATTTCAAAATAAAATTGGACATAAAGAAGTGTCAATCTTTTGAATGATATTGATTCTGAAAAACACACTATTTGTTTTGACAACAATAATTAATTTGAATTAATTAATGAAACTTATATCTTCATAATTTTCTAATATAGACATAAATTTTTAATTCAGAATATCAATTATATCTTAGGTATAATTATTTATATTTTTCTGGAACACATCATTTTTTTGATTAATAGTGAAACCACTAAGTAGTAATTAAAATACTGATTTTTCCATTTAAATGAAATTTTATCAATTTTGTGATTTGAATTTTGAAAATAGAACATTAATGGTAGTTATTTTTAAGAAAAGTTTTGTTTAATAAAATGAAAATAAGTTTTGGTGAATAGTAACTTTTTACTTTTATTTACCACGGTTAAATGTAAAATAGGGTAATTCTTGGAATAAAGAATATTAAAATAATAAAAAATTACCTTAACGCATGTCATAACCTAATTGGATGAGTAATGGCCAACCATGGGAGTCCTTGGGTCGATTTTGGGACTCCATGGAGGCACATGAGAGTGATAATGACAGTATAGATTAAATAATATAAAGTAAAGACAAAAATGACACAAACCAATATCTTTTAGTCAATTAAATTTTACATGGGGTTATATAAGTTATCTTTTTGACTATAAATATTAATTGGAATGCTAAAAAGACTAACTACTTTTTGGTATTCGTTTTTTAATTTTTAGACATTAAATAAATAAAATAATTCTTGACAGAAAAATGATGTCATATTTACCTCATTAATAAATGATTTAAATAAATATGATTATAAATAAAAAATAACATCCAAAACCAGTCTAATTATTATTGGATGGATTTATTTCAACCATGAATCATCTTATAATTGAAATTAATTATTTTGGGACATTTAAAAACATAAAATCATTATATAATAAAATAATATTTTCACACTTTCCTAAAGAACCCGTCCTCGAACTTATTAAAATCTCTCACTTCTAACTCTATAATCACATCTATAAAGCCCCTTGGCTCATCCAAACCCTACCCAAATAATCTCTAAATATCCCTCTATTCCTATTATAATCATTAAATTAGTAATAAGGAACTTAACAAAGTCATTTTTGTTCAAACCAAATGCAGTTACCCGAATTAAAGGTAACAGTTTCCCTTAAATATTTTTATTTTATTTGACTTCCCCAACCCCTAAACTCTTTTTATTCCATTATTTTATAACAAAACCAGTATCCTGAATATACTAGGATATTTTTATGTGAAGGATTATAACTACACATACACAAACCACCATCTAATGGGTTAAGAACTTGTTGTTTCTGTGGATGGCGAACTACTGGCTCACGAAACTATTATTGTTCAAATATCTCCTATTGCCTCTCATGGTGGCCATTATGATGGAAATATAAATATATTATATATATATATATATATTATCTTTATGTTTTCATTATTCTCCTATATTTATGTTCATTTATAGCATACATTTATGGTTTCTATTGAGGGTAAATGCTATAATTTCATTTGAGGAAATGCGAACTAAAACCCCCTCAAAGTGATATGACACATTAATTATATACGTGGGATGAATAAAGGATAAGGTTAATGAAATTATATATTATATTGTACTGGAATTATAATATACCTATGTATCACTATGTTTTCATTCCATTAAATAAGAAATTGAAATTAAAGTAGCGTTCATGCGTATGTTCGGCTTACCGTCTCCATAAATGATGCATTTCTTTTCTTACCTATAAATATTATGTAATATTATAAAAACACACATATATACTGAATATATATTATATATATGGTATATAAATCATGAATATAATTTAAGATATAATGGAATGTTGACCACATGGAAAACTTGTACTTATAAGGTGTTCATTTTTTACTCAAGTACCAAATATCGAAAAATGACCATTATAAACATAAATGATTAGATAATGTTTATAACATGGTAATAAGTGAAATAAAAGGAATAATAAACTTGAAAAAATTATTTAATCAAGTCTAATTTACCTTAAGTTTATTATTCAGGATGAACTTGGAACAAACAAGTCAAGTCGGACATGAGGTAAGGGATTTCTTATCTCACATTTAATTCTATGAGATTTCAATTGTTTGCCACTTATTCATTGAATGTGGTTTATTATGTACAGAAATTTGATATATATATTATTCTGATTCACATTATATTTATTTTATTCTGTGATTCATTTAGTGGTTATTTACTTTTTGTCATACAAATCAATTGATCACAACGTGGTAAATGGTTTTATCTCACTTTTTATTCCCAAGAGATTCATGTAATATTTTCCACAATTACTTTTAGAGTGTTGTATGTACTGCCCATGATCATATTATATTTGTAATATAAATTAATTTATGTGTATTTACAACTTTATTGAATGGTCCTTCATTCATGTGGTTTATGTTTCTTAAGTTTCCAAATCGGTATGGGAACTTTTTAACCTAATTTTCATTCCTTGGGTAAATCTTCTAACTCATAATTATGTAATGCTATGATTATGTGTGGAATCACTATTTGTTTATTTATGTTGTAATTTGGCCTTCCCTTTGTGTGGATATACATTTGATACACATAATCACTCCATTGATAAATTCTCAAGTCATCGATATGTACTTGATAAGAGTATTTTGATATCAATTTCCATTCATTGAGATAAACATCTACGTCATTGGTTTTGGCTTAAAAAGAACATGTGTGAATGTCCTTTGACTGATTTACACTGAATAACCAATCCTATTGAGTGTATTTAAATTTGTAACACATTATTTTGTAATTGATTTATCCTTAATCTAAGGATACCATCTTTATTAGGGATTTAGTCTCAATTTACATTCCATTGAGACTTTATTGTTGTTATGAACCAATTTTCTTTTACATGGTGTATATATTGTCTTTTGGTATATTATATCATGAATACATTTATTTTAATGATGTTATAAGGTTCTGATTAAATGTTATTCTTCAATTATTTGTATTAAAGCGTCACTCATTTTGTTAAAAACTCATTATCTAAAATATCATTTTAATGGTTTTAGTGATAGATTAATTTAAATATTTATCCTTAATTTATGTGTTTTCGAAATGGTTTTTAGGATATAAAAATTAATTTATTCAAATTATAATTCATTTAAAAGTTTCAATGTGGTATGGGAAACATTGATTTAAAAACCTCTTTATTAAATATTTTAAATGGTTTTGAAAATGGTTTTATAAAGCATTGATTATTTCAATATCATTAAATGATATATTGTGACTGTAATGTGGAAGTGTTATCTTTACCTTTATCTTATGTTATGTGTTATGATTATGTTATAGTTATTGGGCATTGTTTATTTATATAGGAATTTACGTGAAAATGATAGGGTGGGTGAGCCCGAGATAGATCTTTAATGCATTGGGTAACATGAAGGAGGTAAATGTTAATGTTTCTCATAAGATATTTAGGGAATATACTATGATGGTTATTCCAAATCTGACACGCTATGTAGTTGTGATAGATACAATGTATGTATGTTATGAACGCCATAAGTTACCTTTTTGATTTATGATTTCTGTCAACTGTTCATAAATCATATGTTTTTGTAAGGTATGTTATGATTGAAAAGTATTAGTTTCATTGATTGTATATATTGATTTTCTAATGTTTTTATTTTCTTATTTCATAACCCTTACTGAGTTTTTATGCTCATTCCATGTTATAGAAATGTTTTCCACCGGACCTAATGAGGAACATGCTCAAGGATGAGATCAATGAATAGTCATGGTATCTAAAATGTGGAACTAGACATGTTTCTTTTTATGATTATTTATTTTTGGAAAAATGTAGAATGGGTAGTATTGTCTTCATATAATATTCAAGTTGTTATGTAACAGTTATGGCCAAAATTTGTAAAATTCTAATCCTGAAAAGATCCACAATTTGAATTCTTGATATAATTCAGGATTATGTAATGTTGTAGTCTGGGTCATTATAGTTGGTATCCGAGGTCGGTTTAGATAACTTTAGAGGTTAGGGTGTTATTTAATCATAAGTGACATAACATGAATTGTAAGCATATTGGAAAGAGTCGTAGTTTATTTAGATAAATCAAATGAGTTTAAGGTAACATGAAAAAGTTAGTTTTAGTGTTTACCATATTCATAAGATAATATATGATGATCTTACTGATATACTCACACTGAATTCCTAAGAAAACCCATATAAAAACATGGTAACATTTAATATCCTTGAAATTTTTCGATATACCAAATAAACATGGAAAACTATGAAAACATTCAAATCCTAAGAAAAATATCCAAATTATTGGAATTCTAAAAAATCCCTAGAAATTCAAAAAAACCAAAAAAATCATGAAATCAGTAAAACACATTAATATTCATTGCAAAAAACTATAGAATTTTAGAGATCCCAAAAAAACCAAATAAAAACCTGAAAAACACTAAAAACATAAAAATATAAAAAAATAAAAAAAAACAATGAAAATTATAAAATATCTACCAAGCACTACAAATCCCATAAAATAATAGAAATGGAAAAAATTACCTGAAGATATATTTAGAAACCTAAAAAAATTAAAAACCCCTCCGAAAACAGAAATACCATTTAAAACACTAAAAAACTCTTCTAATACTTGGAATATAGTAATATTATATAAAACATAAAAAACATTGAAAATATTGATAACCAATGAAAAACGTAAAAACCACTAGAAAAAAATAAAATACTATGTAAATCACCAAAAACCAAGGAAAACATATTAAAAACATTGTAAAACACTAGAAAACCCAACACAGTAATGAAAAAAACTAGGGAAGTTGTATTAAACACATTGATGTAACGAAATAACCATTAATCATTAAATTTACCTTAAAAATATAGAATAATAATAGAAAACCAAGAAAAATAGAATTACACTAGATGCCTAAAAAATAATAAAAATATTATTAAACCTATGAAAAATAGGAAAAGACGTCAAAAATCTTAATAATATCTAAGAAATATTAGAAACCATATAAATTATTAAAAATTCTATAAAAATATTTAAATCAATAAGAAAGTATTATGAAACTCTTAATAACGATAAAAAATTTAAAATGAACTATAAATAAATGTTCCATAAAAGTAATATAACATGAGAAGATACCCTAGTGAACCAGAATATAATATTAAAATATAAAAATACTTAAAACAAATTAATTTTTCTATAACATCATTAAATAATCATTAAAATCTTCGTAAAAACCTATAAAATAATGAAAGCATCTATATAATATATAAAAACCATATAAAACACTGATAGAATATCTAAACCCAATGTATCCATATAAAACTATAGAATACAAAAAAACAAAATAAAAAGTCTTTAAATGCCATGATAATCCTTTTAAAAAATTCAATAATATTGAAAAATCATTTACAATCATGCAAAAAAATAGATATCTATAAAAACATAAACTACATTGTAATTTCATAAAAAACTAGAAAATTGCTTCAATTCATAATTACCCTTAACTTAATAAATTCGGTTGAATACCCTATAAATTATAGTATGTATATGAAGATGCCAAAATATAATGAAAAATTATACAACATAATGAAAACCATTGAATATAATAGAAACTATTAAAAACCGAGGTAAATATATTTTAGAATTTTTGGAAATTATGAATTTTCATGGAATACTATTAAAAATTATAAAAAAATCTAAAAAAACAATAAACTATTAGTAAATAATTAATAAATAATAAAAATCATGTCAATGAAAAAAATACTAAAAACCATTAGACAATTTTAAAATAATTGAATCACAAAACATCTCTAATAACCAAAAAACCCCCCTAAAAACCATAAAAATATAGAAAATTACTGAAAAATCATGGAAAAACCTTAAAAATTAAGAAAAATAAAAAAATAGAATTCACATAAAATAATGAAGAAAATAGATAAAATCCAACAAATTGAAAAAAAAATTAAAAGTTCACAAATAAAATTAAAAATAGAGTGGTACCATAGATAATATAAGAAAACATTACAATACCATAAAAACCCAATAAAACTTTTTTATTGCTTGAAAAACCATGTTAAATTCGGGTAAATCATACTACACTAAAAAAAACTATTATAACCATTGAAAACTATAAAAGATAAATTAAATCCCACATTACCAATGAAAACCATGAAAAACATATAATCAAATAGTTTCCCCAATAAAATATTTGAAACTGAAGAAAACCATAAAATCTCTAGAAACACAAAAATTAATTAATTGAAAAAAAATTGATAACATGGTTTTCCAAGAATTAGCCTATATAGATGATAGTACCTATTGATGCATATTTTTTTAAATGTGAAAAGATGTTAGAATGGTTAATTTTATAAATGTATTGCAAGATATATTCCTAATAATAATATAGAAATAATATAACTTCAAGAGTTTATGATAATATAAAAGTATCAGTGATGGTATTTTTACTTGTTAAAATTAATAAAGATAAGAAATTGATATTCCCATTTGTATTTCATTCTTTATATTTCATCTAGGAGAATTAATTATAAATCCAAAGGATTTTCGATTGGTTAAATGATTTATTCTTAAAATGTACTATTTTCGGGAAATAATTCATGTCAGTATCATTCTATAACACATGTATAATATATTGAATATGGAATTTCATGACACCAATATTAATTTCCAATTTGTTTATTCTAAATGTTTACTAAACAGTCTGCCAATAAATGATTTACTGTTATAGTAATAAAAACAAAATTTCCCTTTCTCATCATTATATAAATAGACTATTCTCAAATATAGAACACTTTAATCTATATGGGTGATCCGTCACATAGATCCCAACATCTTCATATACAATATAATTAGAAAATATTTTTAGATATCTCACACATTTAGTATACCACAACCTCAATGGGGGATAATTTTTTAAACTTATTGTAGATTGAATGATTTGATACTTGGATACAACATAGATAAACTCAAACATTTAATTTCTATTTCTGATATATTTCGGTGTTTTTTAAAAGATAAATCATGAATAAGGAAATAATCATATTTTTAAGAAATATAAGGTTTTAACTAATGTCATATTTGTGAGATGATCAATATAATGATAGTAATATCCTATTGTCCAAATAATGTATTTCTCATAGAATAATTGACACTGTACATTAGGAAAATATTCTATAATTTTGATAAAAAAATATATTATAAGTATATATGTCATGAAAAAATAAGTGTATCCACAATATATAAAATATCATTCTCTACGGTTGGATCAAATTTCCTTGTCATATCCTTCTCAATTAATTATGTGCTGGTTTTTTCGATAAATATATACACATTCTGATGGAAATAATATAATAGACTAGTATAATTTTGCATGTCTATAGTCCACTATAAATATTAGTTTTCAGAATGTTATATGTAAAAAAACATTGAGACTATCCAAAAAACGAAAATAATATGAATTTTTTTTCTTTATTATAATGAAAAAACCATTAATCCTCGATAAAAGGATTAAGATGCAAGTAATTAATCACTCGTCCATGGTTTAGTACAAATTTTACTGGGTTCTTATTAATATAGGATATTTAGATGAGACATGGGACTTACATATTGTGATAAAATCTCACACTTGAATATCAAAAACTTATTTAAAAGTGTGAAAATGGATATATTAATTCATAACCTTTTGGTTGTCCTATTTTTTAAATAACTTATTTTTTTAAAATAATGTGTAATAATGATATTCTATTTCACCCAGAATTGAAGATAACTTCTTTTATGGAAATCCATGTGTGATTAAAAAAAATCATAAAAACGTTTTCCATTATTGAACCAATAATTTAAAGAGCATAATGTTTTGGAAATGTCATCCCCTGAAATATATTATTTCTTTGATAGGAACTTTTTTGTTTCATAAAATCATCTTCAATGTGAAAATAATTTCAATACCAATAAAACGGTCCTTATCTAGAAATATATATTTATATACATGTTAAATTTTTATGAATCAATGAAAAAATCATGATTTGAATGAGTATACTAATCTTTTTAGTATTAAATAATTCTATAGTTTCTAATTGGATTGGTATATAACATTATTTCTATAATATACATCAGGGAATATTTGTATTTATTGTTGATGATTAAACCACTATGTCCGAGAAATCCACCTATTAAATATAATGTTAACATGTGGCGGGATAAAAATAAATATTTTTTAGAGGTAAAGGATACAATTCCAAATCACTATTTACATCAATAAAATAGTCAGTTTCTTTATTATACTAGACAACAGTAGGCCAAATAAGGGAATCATAACTAACCCTGCCCATACTATTGTGGTTTTCAACTTCTGAAATTTTCACATCATTCCGATTTGTTAATATATTGATTTTTTAAATCCTAATGCATCATCCTTTTTGTCTTTTTATGGTTAATATTATGTAAGAATAGTAATACTAACTGCTTAACACGAAAAAAAATAATTTTTTACAATATATAAACATTAAATTGAATATATAATTTTCATTATTTTCTTATGAAATTATTTAAGAGTTATTTTAATTTTTAATTTTTTAGATTCTATATAAACCATTATATTCACATATCATTACTATAAACTTTGAGTTTTAGATAATTCTATTGATTTATATAATATGAACCAGTATGAGAGATATAATTATAAAAGTTTTCTCAAGACTAGGATTCATAATTTATGACATTATTTTGATATTGTTGGGAGAATTAGAGTTCTTTCTTCAAAAACATTTTCTTAGTCATCATCTCTTGAATTTTAAAATCATTATCAGGTTGATATTAAATCAATATATATAACTTATTATTTATAATAAAAATATTCTTCAATATGGAATACTAAATTACATAAACCACTTATTACAAGGATCACAAATCATGGTGATAGAGTGATAGAGGCATCATATCAGAAGAATGAGTATTTATATACTATAATAGAGGAGATAAAATATAATTTTTAGGTCAATTTTCTCTATTCTCACTCATTAATGTTCTCCTAGATCCTTAATTATTTTAATCTAAATTTTCTTCAGGAACACAATTTCATGGATGATATGAGAAATCATATGAAATATATATAGATCATCATCATATAAAGGCATATAGAGGTGAATATTTTGAGGGTGAATGGATAGAGAAATATGTCACAAATAAGTGATTATCTACTATGGGTAAATGGTTACATCAACCATTGGAAACAACACCCATTTTGAAAAAATGGATTATTTATTTTCTGACATGACATAAACGATAGAGATTCAAAAATGTTACGTAGTAAAAAATTATATAAAATGAATTACCATAGAAAAGGATGATTTGATGATTTTTTGGTATTCTTCATGTACCTGGAAACCCATTTCATTAAAACCATCAAAATATTTGTATGATTTATAATTAAATTCATATAATTTCTTTAAAAATTAATGCTCTACCCACTGTAGGAATTAATACTCGTATTAGAGACATATATTCAGAAACCGTATATATCCTAGTAACTTAATAGATGGGGAAAACAGCTTTTACCCCTTACTACACCCTATAAAAAGATCTAAAAACTCACAAAGGGATCATAATAGAATCCTAACATGATGTAATTATAGTATCATGATTTATATTATAGGAATTTCCCTCTGATCAGAACATATAGTGCATAATATCCTTCAACTATGTTTTCATATATAAGAAGAATATGAGGTTGAATTTTCTTCTAGGAAAGAAAATGGTTTAAATTTTAACCATTAATATAATACCTTATACAAAACCATATATTAGTATAATTAGATAAAAATTTATGGGAATATATATAAATATTGTTAAATGAAAAATGAATTGAGAACAAAAAACAACACTAAGAGGTATTGGAAACAAAGGATATTATTATCATAGATGTATATAAGGAATCAATATAAAAGGGTTGTATTCCGTATATTACTTGGTTAAAATAATTATAGATATATAGGGATGACTGTAACAGATTATCTGATAAGTTTGATATACTAATGTCTAGTGATGGAGTTTAATGCGTCCTTACCTTATTCTTTAACATAGACCCTATATAATTTTCATCCTCAATAATTGTACCATGGTGGGAAATAATTTCAATAAACAAAAATTAATAAATGTACATGATCAAAGCATACCAAAAATAGAACTAGACACATATCTCAAATTTGAAATTATTTTTAAAAATGAAAAACCATTGACCAAAAATTTATAATTTTTATTCATAAATTTACTTTTGAATTATTACAACACAATAAAAAATTATAAAAAATAAATAAATCATCGAAAAAAACTAGATTCCCAACATGGTCTACAATTTATTTCATTCCTAATTTCCCCCACTAGTTATACAACACACTATATAAACATTTAAATGAATACCTATAATTTTTCATTAATATATTTCTTATTTATTTTCATAGATAAAAATATTTATATGACTACAATTTGACCCAATTATAACTTCCCTAATGAGTATCATCATTATTTTCATCAAAAAAATAATATTTTTACTCTAACAAAATTGGGTACAATAGTATTGTTTTAGGGTCTAATCATTACAAATATAAATTTTTTGTCATAAAAAATCTTCCCATATATAAAAAAGGCATTTTGAATACATTTTCTATTCTAAAGAAAGTATAAATACTATTAAACTTATAAAAAAAGATAAAGACTCTAGAAAACCCCTAAAAAATACCATATTACAATAAAACTAAAAAAATATTGGAAAAAATAATAAAAACATTGAGAAACTATGAAAACTGTGGTAAATATTTAATACCCATGATAAAACATAATGAATATAGAGAAAACCTAATAACCATGAGAACTAAGGAAACTAGTAAAAATCATAAAAATTATATAATGTACCCATACTGTACTAGACTTACAGATGATCACATCCATTAAAAAATTAATATTTATTACCCTGAGGATAAGGGGAGTCATGAGGTATCCCATTAATATTTACATAAATGTCTAAATTTCTAGAAGAATTTTGACATAGGTGTTGATGATGCCTCATATGAAACCACTCTTATGGTTAAATAGGATGCCTACTATATAATACATGATTTATGTAGAGGATGGTTGATTTATAGAAATAACAAACTCCATGACCTCTATAAGAAATGAAAACATGATTTTATATTTCAATAGATGAATGGGTATAAAAAACACATGAAAAATATTATTAGGACATTTGAGATAAACACCCCATTGGAAAAAACCTCAACTATTCTTTCATCCATGATCCTATATCCAGATTACCACTATATAAAATATCTAATAATTTTTATATTAAGATGAGTCATAATTCAAAATAATCCTCCCAATAAACTCTACCTTATCAAATACCTATAGATATGTATGACATGGATATAAGTTATATATATTTGAAAATTAGTGTATACAGTTCAACTTCCAAAAATCATTTTATAGCCATCTCATTTTGGAAAGGATCTATAGAAAATGAAGTTATATAAATAAAATTATTAAGCATTTCAATCACATGTTTTCTTATGTAAAATAAATAATATCTCATTTACATCACAAGAATCATCATGTAATAATTTTTTTATGAGACTACTTTTAGAAATATTTTCATTAAACATCTGACTCATCTCTATTCCAAAAAAATTGAAACATCAGCTAAAACACAACACTCTCAACTAAATAACATCAAATAAAATATAATTCACTTATGTATCATATATTAGTATAAAATAGTTATATAACTAAATTATTATGAGCTTAATCTCCGAATTATTGACACTCTAATATTATTACACAACATTATAAGGATGAATCTCACATAATGACATCTTCTAAGAATCATCCTTCCCCTTCAGTTAAACCCTCTTAAAATACTAAAACGATGTACACCAAACCTATTTCATCTAAACCACACATGAATTAATATCCCCAAACATCTCTATATGGTAAAAATGAAAAAAAATCCCAAAAATATTGAAATAATTTATTTATAATCATTTTATCACCAATGAATAGCTATAATTACTGAAAAATAATAATCAAGAATGATCTATTTACCTCTTTATAATTTCTATCCATAAAACATAATCATCATAAAAATTTTATTATATAATATCATGATCAATAACACATATAGTAATGTACCATAATTACCTATTTTATATCTAGTCACCCTTAAATATAACATCATATGCTCGATTAACCATGTTTCCTTACCAAATCCATGATGGTATTAATATTGAATATCTTTAATATCTACCCTATCACATATCTAT
This sequence comes from Viscum album, assembly GCA_963277665.1. Lineage (NCBI taxonomy): Eukaryota > Viridiplantae > Streptophyta > Magnoliopsida > Santalales > Viscaceae > Viscum > Viscum album. Next base: position 1,806,921,562 of record OY728156.1, read on the forward strand.
ATTATTGATACAACTCTATTAAAACAAACCCTCACATTGATTTATTTGGGATAGTAATGAAGTCATTGGTGTTCTCGGAATACAACATTTATTAGTCCATGGGTTAATGATAAGTAATGGTAGAAAAAAATTTGTGGTATTGTAATTTTAATCCTACAAACATATTATCAACCAATAATTAAATATATAAATTTAAATCACTAACCAATCAAAAATATATTTTAATGTGATACATAAATTAGGATTTAAAAATAAATTTCCAAAATAAAACACCAATAAAAACATTGTCAAAAACTCCATGTATTGAGCTAGTAATATCTATATAAATCACCAAATTCCCACTGAATCCAAAAAATTAGATTATATATTTTCGAATTACTATAAAAGTATAAATACATTGAACACCCCAAATAAATTATGAATTATGTATAGAAATTGAATTCTAATTACAAGGGGAACAAATCATAGAACTAATAATCACATATGGTAAATTAGGAATCACCTTGCCTCACGAAGATTATGTAATTTTTTATATCTATATGTTATAAAAAAATTAATTAAAATTATAGAAATTTCATGAAGGTTCCCTACTTTAATGTATCCAATGACTAAGTCTATCTCAATCTCTAAAGACGTGTTACATATTATTCAATCCCCTCCATATGCATATGTACACATATCTAACAACCCAATAACAATGATAATTATATATATAATATCATATTCAACATCGCCATATCATAACCACATTTAATATTACCATTTTTGTTTTTTATCATGAACATGTTTGAAATAATACTCTTTCACACCTCATATAATCTATGAGACCCACCACATTACCCCATCATAACCACAAAGATGTCAATTAATATATATTTATAACAAACTAACCATTACATAATATATATATATAATATATATGTCCTTGATCCATCAAAAACAAGTTATATATTAAGAGAGATTGGGGATAATTAGGGATGGTATTCATCTATTCCCTCTATAACATTTGTAATGGGGAATAAACCAAGATAAAATGACCTCATATGTGAACTACTCAGGTTACCTGACATTAGTGGGGTGCATATAAAATTTTAGAACATTCAAGATGCATATAGTCACACAAAATCTAAACAATGTGTCTACATGAAATTATAATTATAATCATCCATTATAAGAATCAGAACATAATTACCTATGACCATCATCTACTAACATAACTATTATATTACCTTCCCCATCAATCTAGCACAAATTCCCAGATTAATGATCTCAATTTCACATCATATAACATAGTTAAATAGATTCCATATTAAACAATTACTAGAATCATTAAATTCATAACACAAACAATAATACACAATTTAAGTCAAATGTTTCATGAAATGACATATGATTTTCATACATTCTTCATTCAGTAATCCACTTCCATGACGACCTCTTCATAACCAAATGAATCAAATTTTTATTAGGAACACTAAATAATTCTATTTGAATAATCATATGAAACATATAAATGATATTTATTTCCTATTATTATATTTTTATAAAAATAATAAACTATTATATGATTATTATATAGAATCAATCATGAATATTTTAACTAATATTCTTATTGAAATAAGTTAAATATAATTCTGTTATACTTAGTGTCTACATGAATGAACAATAAGTAAAAGATTAAATATTTCCTAGATAACCCCATCTAATATTTATATGTTTTTCCTCATATAGATTATTTTAAAAAACAGATCAAATTTATTGATTAAATATACAATAATTGACTTCAGTTGAATATAATATTTAATAAGTGTGTTAAAAAAATAAATGTAACATAATGAAATGAGTAACTAATTTTAAATCTTCATGAAATATATACTAATTAAAAATATCATTCAAAATAATTATATAAACTCATTAATGTAATTAATCATCTCTACATACTACTCATAATGTTTCCCACTCTTAACCAAAATGATTTTAAAAATAAAATATAATCATAAAATTATTATATTATATTTTAAAAAAATCAATATTTTAAATAATCACATAAATATTTAAACCATTTTTCATCAAATGTATTTTCAAGAAGGTATTTATCATGATTGTTTTGAAAATCATTAAAAATTTATTTTTTCCATAGTTGATATTTAACAATGTACTTACTTTTATCATATATTCCTTGATTCACCATTAAAAATCAATAAAAATTTTATGGAACTAATTTTTTTAATAATAAATTAAGGTTTAAAAAAACAACAACCCAATTATGGTATTTGAAGCCCCCAAAAACATAATTGGGACAATGATCATATATTAGTGTAGAAAGTGTTGTAAAAAAATACCTCAATAAAACATTATATACATTCTTTATTGCATCATCATAAAATATATTTGTAACAAATTATTTTTTATCAAAGTTTCATGTTGTAGAGAAATGATGAATTATATTGATATCATATTTCTAAGTAAAAATACCTGTACCATTCATCTACATAAATTTATTCCTTTTAACTCATATAAATTATAAAATTAAACTAATCCACATACATGTACTATATTAAATCATGACCTCTTACATGATTTTTGGTCTATAAAAATGATTAATTCGCTTTAATATGCGATAAATTATTAACATCCAACACTATCATTTTGAATTGGGATATCCTTCCTTTGAACATCATCGCATGATTTGATTTTATACTATCAAATGTATTCTAATTCCCATTTTAAATATAAATTATATCCATATTTCTCAAGAGAGAGAAATTGAACCCATCCTACAATAAATAATTTCCATGTATCAATATGAGAAAATTTCACCATCTTATTGTGGTTTTAATAATATAAATTAAATTACATGTTATATGCATAAAAGAACTATATTACTATAATATATCATATATCCACTAATTTTAGTATTACTATTATACATTAATCCATTTTTTCTCCATACATAACTTAAAAATAATGGTCATCATCATCTGATTTAAACATCACCCAAAAAGAATTTTTTTTAATTGGACAATGAATCATCAACTCGTTGTACGATATTATCCATAAATTAAGTAGTGATAATTTCCTAAAATTTTTATGTAAAAAATTATATTCATGAGTGAATATTAATTTCCACTTCTACTAAAACATGAACTGTATAGTGAAATTCATGAAGATGAAATACAATTTTATTTTACTATTAAATTTTTTATGAAATGTTGATTAAAATTTTAAATGGAATGTAAAAAAACAGACTCCTCTAATAATTTACACTAAAAATTTAACTAAAAATTTCCACAGTCCTAATAACTAGGGAAATATCAATTGAAAGATATAGTCGACCCATAATTGGAAAACAAAAAGTGGATATATCTTGTGTGAAATTATAAATAGTCCATTGCACATATTTATATCATATAAATGGATACTTAAATTAAAAACATTATTAAGTACTCTTAATGTGGAAATAGTATTTAAACATTAGTTGGAGTATCTATTTGAAAATATAATTTTAACATGTTGTATACATTTTAATTAAAAATTTCAATTAAACAGAATACAATATTTCTAAAAATGAGAACTACCAAAATCGTTTTTAAAATTTTCATCTACATGACAATGTATTTTTTTCGTTATTTGTAGTATAAAGAACATCAAATTATTATATAAACTACAAATATTAATTTAACTAAAACTGAAAAAATATCCTAATTTTTTCATTTAAATAACAATTAATTTGACTATCAATTATGATAAAGATAGTGTAACATAATCCCATCATGCATCAAGTTAAGACATGTCCCTATAATAACATTCATACATACTCTTCACCCAAATCAGTATTCAAATACAGTTATCCAATTAAATTAACCTAAAAAATCATAATATAAATTAATTCAATTATCAATAAATTAATAAGACACGACCATTTTTTTTGATGTCATGACTATAAAATTCGAACAAATTGATCAAAAAATCCAAAATGACCTATAATGCATCCCTAATAATTTTAAATTTAAGGATTCTAATATCCAATATAATTGAATAATTTAAAAATTCAACACAATTTTTTTTTCAATTACCCTCTCCCAAGAAATATCTTGATCCAAATTGAAAATAATCATTATGTTTTATCATGTGAAATATTAAATGTATCATAATGCAATTCCATAATTTAATATTTTTTTAATACATGTAATTATAGAAAATAAAAAACATTTCATAACATAAAACATAGAAAAACATCATCTTAAAAGATCCAATAAAAATTGTGTACATTTTGATGAGTATTTTAAATTTTAACATGATATCATTATAGGTTGAAAAATAATGAAAATTGTTTGACTGAAAGATAATATATAAATAATAATCCCACTAAATCAATTTTTTAAAAAATACTTATTCTAGGACGATGGTTTTCACAACCAATAGTTACCAGTAAAAAATCTATTAGTCACTACTATAATAGTAATCCAACAAAGACATAATTAAATATAATATGTTAAAATTATGATGTTTTGGGACCATCCCCACATATCATATATGTCTACAATGGAATTTATTTGAGAATTTTTAGTCCTGATTCTATGACCACATCGGCTCTATGTCATTAGCATGTTATTCAGTTTCAAATTAGGGTAGTGGGAGTGAAATTGTTGTATCTATATAATTTAATGGAGGAATGTTTGATGAAAACATCAATGGTTATATCTAGGATTTACTTAATTTAGAACAATCTACCGATATAATGTAGTCTTAGTACACTCACATCACCTAGGTAGAAGGAAAATATAATGGTCATAAAAATATTAATTTTTTTTATTTCAATAATTAATTAAAAGAAATTTAAAAAATTATTCACACATCAATGGATATTTATTATAAATAAAAATGAAATTTGTATTATAAGAGATTTTATATTTATATATGTTATTATATAGTTTTTTATCTACATTGATAACTCCTAATTTCCCTTTAAAATTACATAAAAGCAATCATTGTGGATGTGATGAACTAAATTCATTTTTATCACATTATTACAGGGGATTGATACTTATTTTTATGTCATGGACCATTAATTAAATATATTTTATTTTGGCATGGTAATAAAAAAAATTATCATATAAAATTTGGTGGAATGAAGAATGTGTGACTATAATGTTAACAATTATTTTCAAAAAAACTATTATATATTTTTTAATGCATGACTTATTTGGATTCTTGTTGTTGATTATAAATATTTTTTGAACTGATCCATTTATAAGGAAGGATTGGAATGAAATCAATAAACATGCATCCTTTAGTAATATAACTATAGAAAACTCCTTCCTAACCATATCACATGGTTCTAAGGCACCTCTTCATATATGTATATGTGGTCACAATATCTTTTTTAAATTACATTGTTTGAGACCGGTTGATTTTTCTACTGAGTCATGATATGTTGAATAATACATTAATATGTAAGAACCAATTAATATAAATTAATATATAATATTTCTTTATTGATTTTTTATGGTTTAAAATGGAAAATATTATATAATTTTATACCAAATTAAACAAATTTATACCATTTTTAATATTCTAAATTATTATTTTATTTTGGTAGAGCGAACCACATTTTTTCTTATTAGGTGACCACATTTAAATGGTTATAATTATTTCTAATCATTTTTATATATTAAAATATGTACAAAATTATATATTCTTATAATTAATATTTCATATAAATTTTAAAGGAGAGTTGATAAATGTGTTATTACTTTATATAAGTTCAAAAAATTTCATTTTCAATAATCTATTATAGTGATATGTTATAATTTATTTTAATGTTATAGATTTAATTCAATGGGATAATGCATATAGTTATTTTTTCCAGTTCAATTATTCTTTTTGATGACGAAGTTGAGTCTTCATGTAATAGATTGTTAGGGGTTGAGGATATACTGGGAATATATATATATATATATATATATATATATATAAGATTTTGGATATATTTCTTCCATTAAAAATATAATTATTATATTATAATTATCTAAAATAAATATTGTATTATATTTATTTCTTTTGTGTCTCTATTTTATCATAGGGAATAGATTGTATGACTCATAAATTCTGTGGTTTATATGTAAAATAGAATACCATTATAAAAGTTCATGTGAATGTGAAAAAATTGGTTACTTATTCCATTAGAGTGTTTTAAATTTAATTTATGATGAAGTTCATGAAGTATGCCAGGACAAGATATTATTTCTAATCTTTCTTGATATGTCAGGTCCTATAAAATATTATTCCTAGAAAATTTTTATTCTTCATTAATTTATATTATTGTACACATGTAATTTTGACAAGGATCTCTAATGATATATTATCAAGCATATACGGGAAGTTACTATAAATATAGCCACATATATCACCATAATGAACTTATGAAAATGTTAATAAATGAATCTACCATAATATAGATCGAAAATTAATTTTTTATCATCTATATTGTGAAAATATTTTTATACACAAACTGTACATATTAAAATACTAATATATTAATGTGAGAAAGTAAATGGACTATTGTTTTGTTGATTGTCAGTATTATACTAAAATGTATGAATAATATTATAAAACATTGGATTATATGATTATATTTGTGAATAATAAATACATGACATCAATTTTTTTCAATATTGGTAGAAAATATAATGAACAAATAGTCCCAGATGATGCTGAAGTTGTTTTTTCTTGATTAATGTCTGATTTTTTTTCTAAATTTTAAATCATTATGGGTGAAACTATTATGAATTCCTTTTCTTTATCCTTGCTGTTAATCAATATTTGTGATTGATTTTTTCTTTTTTTAATATCGGGTGAATTAATTTTTCCTTCATTAAACAATCCAGTTAATCTCATTTAGAATCTTATTTTCATCTTTCATTTGTATTATTGGTCATTTTTTACTATATCAGTATCCTATTTCCATAAATATATATTCATATATCACATTCATTCCTGATCATATTGAATAAAAATAGTATATATTATTTATATAAGATAATTTGATTATTTATTTTTCTTATCCAATGTTATCTTTTTTAACTTAATTTTTATGAATAGATATGTAGTATTTATCCCTTATTTTATGGTTTTTAATTCAAATTCGGAAAATATATTTTTTTCAATATATATTCTTTTTCTATTTCTTGCATCAATATAATAAAATTTCATTGAATCTTATTAATTTTTTCTATATTATTTTATATATGAAAATTACAGTAATACTAAGACGATCTACTTATTTATATTATTGTTATTTATTAATTATTAATAAGAAACATATTTTTATGTTATGTATATATTATAAGTTTTACATAAATCCAAAAATATTACCAATGTTATTTTATATTATATTATATTTCATACTTTTTTTTAAAAATATATATTATTTTTTAATATATTATTTATTCATTTGTAATGAAATAATATTCACTTTCATCGTATGTTATAATGATATATTTTTATTAATATCACATAACATTTATTTTATATTTTCCTCTTATTAATATTAATATAGTAAGAGAAACATTTATTAACAAGGAAAAAAACCTTCAAATTATATTGGAAAAAATTGTGATTATCAAATATGATTTAAATATCATCAAAAGAGTCTTGGATGCATTGAAATTTAAAAAGCATTTTGATGATTTTAAGATGAATTAAAATCCAAATAGCATTTTAATTTTTGTTTGAGGAATTATAATTAAATAATTATTTAAATAGTTTTCTAAAGGTTCATATTTCTAAAAAAATTCATTGGTTTTTTTGGGGATTATAAATCAAAAATAATATAAAATTTTTCTTGAATTATTATAATTAAAAGAAATAAAATATATATATTTTTTCACTATTCATTACATATATCTATAAATATATATTTCATTCTCAAAAATTGATGTTCTAAATTAGTATTCCTAAAACATCAAACAATATAATTAATTACATTAGAAATACATAGGGTTGATGTTGTCACTGAAATTAAATTTTCAAGTATTTCTTCTAATGTAATTGGAAATTGAATTTTCATAGATTTATAACACTAAAAATTAATATGAAATTTATAATATTACTAAATAAAGTATTAAAACTAATATTATAAATGTAACGTCTCAGAAAATATAAAAAAATTATATCTAATTAATGAATTTTTTATTTTAATAAAATATTTTCTCTGTTGACATCCAGTTTCTCAAAAGCATATAATTCTGTCAAAACATTCCTATATTTGTATTTGGAATGTAGATTATCATATAATTATATAAAAAATTCATCCACTAATATTTTGATAACATGATGTATTTAGGATGCACAACTATTTTTGAAAATAATGTGAATTGTTAATGGAAATGTCATTAACCACTAATGTATCACATCCTATAGTTATAAACATCATTCCTAAGCCTGGTAATTCGTTATAATGTTTCACTATATTAATTTTCTTCAACATCTAAATGAGTACCTTCTCTATTAAACATCTTTGTTGTAATTTTTATCATTTTTCCCAAAATAATATAAATTCTTCCCAAAATTATCTTACATCATGTCGATCAAAAAACATGAAACATGAAAAAATGATTATCAACCTAATCAGATCATTAACATGCATATTAATCTATTTTTTTGAACTGTAATATGAAACCTATACATGAACTTCATATAGAACCATAAAAATTAAATATGATATGAATCTATACAAAAATTAATTTATATTAAAATAAATATTAACAAAATGATATTCATGATAAAAAAATATAATATTTCTAATATATATATTACATACCTTTCACATCAATGAAATATAAGGGAAATGATGTTGGGGGATCTTATCATCCATCTACATTTTTTAATTACCTTAACAATAATTTTTCCATAAATAATTGAAAAAATATAAAATATATACAACAAAAATCATGTATTGAGAATATTTATTAAGATTAATAACAATAAATTTCAATTAATTAAGTTTTATGAATAGCTATCATGAAAAAATTTGGCACTAATAAAATATCTTCATCCCTTAAGTTTTTTGTGTTATTTAATCACCATCATGAGATTATATATTTTTTTCTTATCATTTTATATTACATGAATGATAGTTTTTTCTTTAAATTAAATTTTAAATTTTTAGTGGAACATCACATATAGGTAAAAAATAATTAATTTATAGATAATGAAATCACAATTACATAAAATGTCCTTAAATTTCATACAAAACATGGAAATAAATTTGTATATATAATTCAATAATAATTTTATCAAACATTAATGGAATTATATTATTGTTATATCTATATTTCTATGTTGATTTAAAATTTTTATGTTGAAATATCATGATATAATAATTTTGTGAAGAAGTGGGGTTCTTCAAGAGTATAATATATCAATGATTAATCATATTAGTTAGATGAATATTATATTTTTTATAGAAGTGTTCTCAATGATATTTCAAATATTATTAAAAAATATCAAAAAAATAATCATCATTGTTTCAACTTAAAATGTATATTAATTTTATATACTTATCAAAATGTATAGTGAATAAAAATGATAGATTTCAAAACACTATATTTCCACATACTCAAAAAATTTATTTACCTCACCTAAAAAATCAATTTAATTGTTTTACCAATAAAAATTTATCAGATTAACATTTGAGAACCCAAAAATATATTAAAATACTATAAATGTTTACAAAAGTCAAAGGGAAATATTTTTTAATACCTTATATACAATTGAAATCAAACTATAAAACATAATATTCTTCTATCATTATCATAGACCTCATTATATGTGTTTATTTTAGACATTTCGAGAGATGATAATGATTCTTCAAAAATATATTATTGGATTATTTCCTAAGAGACAAAAAACACACTCTATTTAATGTTGGATATCCTATAGATGTATTTGTTTGAGGAAATTCAATATTTTTTTTGTTATGATTTTTACAACCTTATTAGATACATTTGAAAATAATTATTTGAAAATTTTTATATCTTTTCATTATTTATTTTAGTACAATCACTATATAGTGAAGGCATCTATTCTTCCATATAGAACATTAAAAAGTTAATCAAAAAATTTATATAAAATTCATTCCCTATTATTTTTTAATATTTTATAATACAATATTAACATATTCTATGATATGAATATAATAATCATTCAGAAAAAATATTTTACATTTAAATAGTGTATTACAATGCTATACTGAACAAAAATTCATAATATAAATTCAACCTAGAATATCTTATTTAATAATATAAAATGCATTTCCATTGTATTTTTATGTTTAAATTATATTACATATATTGAACTAAAAATTTATATTACTATATTACTTGAAACATAAACTTTAATGTAGAGTTACACTATAACGTTATCTTTAATATTCGACTATATAATTCTCTATTGAATAATTGGATAAATCATATAGGGAGAAATTCATATGAAAATATCATACGGAAATTTCATATTAAATTTTGTGATACTTATTTTAAAACATTTCTTTAATATTTAAGTGTAAATTTATTCGAGATTACAGGGGAAATTTTAGTGGAAATATTATTGGGACCTCTAAATAGTCATTTATTATGGAATATTTAGTGGGAATATTATTTGGAAGCATATAATGTGATCTATATTTTAAAAATTCAACTATATACATATAAAAAAAATTAAAAATGTAACTTGAATTATCTACCAAAAAATGAGTGAAAAATTCAATTCAATATCGAATGGAAATTCAATGTTCATATATTAAAAACATGTAAAAAATAATTATACATATTGTAAATAATAAGTTCAATTATATAACTAGAAATACCACTTTAAAATTCCATTCATAATTTAAGGATAATAGTTACATTTAATGATCAATTTAATAACATTTAATAAAATTATAAATAAGGTAAATAAAAATATTTTCAACTAAAAGAAAAACACTTTATTCACAAATTTCTAAATTAAAATATGTTTTTTCAAATCTATAAACCTATAAATACCATATTCATTACAATCAATATTAGTATAATCTAGACACGGTTTTATATATCATGAACAAAATAGAAATAAAAATATTGAGATGAAAGTGGAAAACATTAGAACATGTATATGATATTTATATAATGTCAAATAATATGAGGATTTGAAAATTCAATGCATTATAAGGATTCCAAAATTCACAAGAAATTATATTTTCTTCCCTTATCCTATGAAATCTTTTGAAACCAGTTGAACATTAACATTAGAATATTATATATAAAATATTTTACATACCTTATCAAATTCCACTAATTAAAAATGTATAGATATATAGAAATTCATATTATAACATATACATGGAAAACATATATTAAAAAATTCAAAAGGAATATATAACAAAATATTCAGATCAAGGTAGAACTGATACAACATCTTAGACACCCAAGTACACTAATAACCATTCTGGATCTGATATAGAATAAAGGGAATTCCAAATTCTCGTGGGTTAGAGTGTAACGTGATGTATCAACCAAGTTAATTTTTCTTTACAAAATAGAGAATGATTGATGATATATATTAGTTTTTCCAATACTCCAAAGGGAGAATATACTAGAACTAAAGAGGAAAAACAATAATAGAAAAAAGATAAACAATCCAAATGAAATGATTTTGAAAAACTGATTAAGGTCATAAAATATACTTTGTAAAAATAAAAAATATATCCACCTTTCACCATCACCACTCCACAGTCCCAAGGATCATGAACATAAACCACCACAAAGTGGCACTTTTTCCATTTCTCATTCATGGCATATGAAAATTGATAATTTAGGAAAATAAAATAATGGATGTGATATATAAATAATATTACGGAATATCCAATTATTCTATAATCAATTCAATAATAAATAAACCTAATTGTATTCATTTTAATTAAGAAATTCATTGAATATTATTCTCATAGTTTAAACTGAAACCCAATTTCACATAAGAAGATATGAATGATCTATCAACACTATCATAGATAAAAATGTACTGTAAAAAAATTACATAAAGTGGATGGCCTAATATTCATTTATATGAATAATTATGTTAGAAATTCATAGATACATATACAGAATCCCCATGCTATGTTATATTATATAATAGTATCCTCACACATATATTTAATAATCACCATTCAAGCTAGTTGTGACCACTGAAATCAATATACACAGTAAATGGGGAACCATAATGGGTCATCTACACCAACAACGTGGAACCCCCTCAAGCATTTATGAGGAAATTTTTTAGCTTCCGTTTTTATCATTAATCTATTTCTAGAAAGTTAAAGGACCAAACATGCTTTTCTAATTAACCAATGAGTACCTACGATAAATTTTTTTTCAAAAAATCTTTCAATCAATCATAAAAAACAAAGCATTCCAAATCAATTAAAATTAAATTTTCCTTGTTTTCAGTTTTTAATATTCATTTCCCATTACAAAAAATAATAATGATTTTATGAATTATCAAATAATCACTCCATTTAATGTATTTTTATCATGGATCAATATTTAGTAATTTTTAACAATAATTTAAAATTCAAGATATGATTTTTCAAAAATCAAGTCCACATTTTAATTTTATTAAATAGAGATGTTTTTACTCTTTCCATTCTATTTCAAGTCACACAAAAAAATCATTTCAAATCATTCATTTTTTTCCAATTGAAAAATAATATAAATTATTTCTTGAATTTTAAGGTTTCATCCATTGGTTAAAAAACATGGAACCACTAACATATATTCACACTGTCAAATACAACACTCATAAGTAGATTTACATTGATGAACTAGGTTATAGAGATTATGATACAAAAAATAAATTAATGATTGATTAAAAAAGATATTATATCTTTCAATAATAACTTGATTTATTAATCTATAAGTATAATAGAATGATATATCAGAATAAAATGAATGATATGAAATAAATTTACACAAAGGAGATCAAAATAAATCATCATAGATCTTATCCCTCAAGAAATGTATTTCGACGAGTCAAAATTCCCCCCCTGAGGGCCTTTAATATAGATGGATTTCGGTAAGGATTAAAATTTGGTGATTATAGTTCAAACTAGATGGTTTCAGTATTTACATTTTTTTGAAAATGTAAAACTAAAAACATGGTTTTATTGGGAGTGTGACATAGTTAGACAAATCATGTGTGAAAACCATGAATCCAAACTTGTAAGGTGCCAAATTTTTTCAATGAGGTAGAAGTTTTTTTAAAAACATATCTAATTGGTTAAAACCACATTTTCGGAGGTTTCATGACTATGAGGGTATGGTAGAATATTTAGAAAAAAATTACCCCATTCAAGTAAATCACACCATGGTTAATGGTTTTTTGGTCTATACAATATGGCTTTCCCAAACCATGCACAAACCATGAACAACCCCTTGGGCATTAAAAGGTCAATATATTTTAACATGAACACCCCAATAGATAAAAACACAAAAGGAGATCCAAACATGGGACATAGAATACCAAATAAAAGTAACGGGATGTTACAAAAATTAATGAATGTTTTAGTTATGTAAATTTTGGGGAGAGTAATTATGAAAATAGTAAAATAAAATTTTTAAAAAATAAATTATTTTTTCCATTATTCATTAAACTTTTTTTAGAAACCTCTATATGAAAACCATGATTTAACACCAATGTGAACCCATATTCCATTCTCATACATGTAATCACGCGGAAGTCTGGGTATTACTCCAAGTCCAACTAAAAAATATATAGATCCTACCTCACTTCACATAAAGGTTATATATGGAATGAGTATAATACATATAGATAATATGGTAATTATATATTTATCTATTTATTGTCGATATAATTTTTTTTAATATTTGGTATGTAAGTATATATGTTATAGAGTATAAAAAACATTTTTGGGAAAATTAAAATTATAAAACTGAAGGTTCTTGACATGAGTTACTTGATATATAACATGTGGGATATGTGGATATAAGCTTGTAATGGTATTTCCTTTTACTATACCAATAGAAGGTGGAAATAATGTGTCCTATATTTATTGATTGATTTTATTATATTATAAGAATAAATAGAAAACTAAATCTATAAATATATTTTCATTATTGTATCAATTTTTTGTAAATAATACAAGAAATTTTGACATATAAATCACTTTCCTCATTTATCCTTTTATATGGATTTCTTTATTTCAACAATGAATCTTCATCATCCTATTACCTTTAATAAAAATCAATGATATTGTTGTAAGTTTTTCATTTACAATAAATTTATGTGTCTATGTTTATCTATTAATCATTTTATATATTGAACATTATTGGAAAATAATTATTCTTATTGTATACATGGAAATAAATTTATATCCTGTAGTGTCCCAAAATATATGTGAAACATTTTTTAAAAATTATATGGAATTATTTTGATAAAGAATTATTTGGCGGGCTGTCATTCTGAGGCATGGAGTTCTAGAAATATAATTTTGAACATTTTAATATACATTTACTAAATGTATGAGAGAGATTTTTTAAGATTTGAACTGTATCTCAAATCAAATATATGAGGGCACTGTTGAACTCGAAACACCAGGATTCACCAATAAAGGACTTAACTTCGAACAACAAGGGTCAGATGGAAAAGTTACCATTGAGACATTTTGTAAAATAATAAAATAATATGAAAAGTGTTTTTATCTCATTTTTATACTATTGACTAGAAGACGACGGTGTTGTGGTGCGGTGAAGAGGCAATGACAAGGCACATTAAAGGAATCCCATTAAGGACTTGTTATGTATTAGCATAATAGATATGCAATTTTATAAATGACATAGCATTAGGATGCAATGTCGCAGTCTAACAGAAATGATAAGACTTGTTTATTTTTATTAAAGTAACGTGTTAGAAGGTTGGGAATTAATTTGTGGAAAATTCTGTGATGATCCTCCAATGAGTTTTGTCTACAACAAAGAATGATGAATGTTATAGTAACATCATCGACTACAAAATGTCTCGAAGAAAAATGTCGGGAAGCGACGAACTTCATAAACCTCCACAACCATCAAGGATGGAACACTACAACAATGAATGCCAAAAAAATTTATGGATTTGAAATATTTAATTTTTCCACATTCATATTCCAAAAGATTAATTTATATTTACTGACAAATAGGTTAATATGAAGATTATGCGTTATTTTCAGAGGGTGTGATTTTTTGGGATTTCTATATCTATGAATTTTTTTTTAACTTGTATTGATTTAACTACAATATTTGAACCTCACCAATTTTTAAGCATATAACATGTAGGGAACATGCCAAATTTAATAAGGCCTGATCCCCTCCACATTTGAGTTTTTCATGAATGAATTCTCAAAATAAAAGGTGAGTTAGGGGTTGTCGATGAGAAGGTGGAAGCATCATGATCCCATAAGGGAACAGAGGAGGTCATGCCACGAGAGACAGAGGATGCCTTGCTAGCATCGTTTTGACTGAGTCAACTTGCAGACTCAGTCTTCTGATGATGTTGAAAGATGCAGATGCTCATCCACGTTGGAGGCCACTTGCCTTCACCCAGCATGCTACAGTCACTTTACCATGGGAGAGGGGTGGCCTAGCATTGAACTACAGGGCAGTAGGTGCCCAAAAAGGGTATCTGGCAACATCCCTGAATGTTGGACAAACTGGACCACCCATGGAGGAAATGGCAGGGTGTGAGCCTCCCCCTCAGGCCAGACCCACCCTACTAGGCCATGTTGGTCCCATGTCCCAAAGGGCAGGGCCAGGCCAGACTGGATCAGTGTCGGGTCAGTCCAACCAGGTCGGACTGTACCCGGACACGACCGTCCCTTGTTTCACATAAATTCCCATATCATCCAAACATGGGGTCAGATTGAGTCACCGTCAATTATATTGGAACCATTGGGATGAGGTAGTTCTTCTAAGGTACTAAACTAGTGTATTGATGGTGGTTGGCATATAGCCATCTGGGATCAGACTCGAATCCAACTATGTCCTTTTCACAAAAATGGCTATATCGTACAAACCTGGAATTCATTAGATGTGTCATTTACTACAGTGAGATACTTACTATGATAGGGTCCATTGGGTTACCTTATATGAGACTTTGGGGCTATTTATGTATGACTGATGGCCTGACAGAATGATCCTCTAGAAATCAAGCTAGATAAGCACATAAATCCAGTGGCTAGATGTGATGTAAAGCATAATAACGACCTTATGTGGATCATCATATAGAGACCATTTTTGGATCAACATATAGAGACATTATGTGTATCAACATCTATATACCCTATGTGGATCATCATCTACATACACTGTATGGAAAAGAACTAGTGACCTTGTGTGGATTAGCTACAAGCGACCCTGTGTGGATCAGTAGATAGAAACTGAGTGTGGATCATCACCTAGAGACACAATGTAGTTCAACACCTAATGACCATGTGGGGGTCAGAACCTATCAACTATGTGCGGGACAACACTTAGTGACCCTATGGGGGTCACCTCATAGAATCCCTCTGTGGATCATCACTTATCAATGCAATGTGGATCAGAAGCAGAGGCTCTCAATAGAACAAGATGATCTAGATTTACAACTAATCATATGAACTTATATACATAATTTATATCTGGTTTGAGCTATCTATTACTTTGTGATATGTAATTTAGATCATTCATGGTGGTATTACCTCAATAGTATTTCTTATGTGGTGTTTTCATTGTGGATTACTGATAGTCCATCAAGGGTCTTGAGGGACCCACTATGTATTGTTATCCTCACCATTGCAGAGGCTTCACCCGCACCTATTGTGTCCTTTGTAGATGGGGAAATCATTGACTAGTAAATTTGGTATCCAAGGATAGATGGTTCCTAGAGGTGGATTGATAGATGTGGTGTACTATAGTGACATCTAACAGAGATCTGTACATAGCCTTCTGGTAGGATCCTTGGTAGAGAACCTCTAGAGCTAGTACATAATTTTATGTAATTTCCTTTCAGATTGACTTGTATTCTGGCCCCATTACTTTTTCTTCACACTATACTATCAGTGTTTCTTGTACTATGTTTTATTTTCTTTGTGATTTTATTTTTGTAGTATCCCCTTTCTTTGTGTGTGCAAGTTTAAAGGAAATGAATTTATTTTATGGGATAGGCCTTTCTTGTGCTAGTCACCATGCCCTATCCTATGGAAGGTGGGTTGGGGTTGTCACACACCTACCCCAGTGGTAGGTCATGACTAGGTGGAATCAGAGTGATGTCAGTTCCACATGATGGACTATGAGTCTACATTTTTAAATGAGGGAAATATTGTTATGTTTCATGTGTTTTCATTTTAGTGAAGAGTGTCTAGTGATGGTGCAGCGACCAATCTATCCTTACTCCAGGACCCTGAATTTAGTTATTCTAATTTTTACATGAAAACAATACTTCATGTATTTGGAAATTTTTTTATCTTTCCCTTTATTGAGTCATATCATCGGGTATAAAATGTTGACCGTGAGGCATTTGTTTACCTACAGGAAGCCTCTACGAAGAGAGATATCTATGATTCTAGTGAGAGATCCTGACGATGGCCCATCAAGTGGTGAGGTATCAGTGAAGGGACCACATAGATAGATAACACCATTGGTTGGTGTACCAGCAGCACCACCACTCATTGTGTAGTAGATTCTTCCTGCCCCACCAATGAATAGTGCACACTTAGTGAGAACGCTACACAAGTTCTAGAAACAGTGGCCTCTGAGGTTTTGAGGCCAGACAAATCCTCAAGCACATGAGGATTGGATTGAGGTATTTAATTATATTTTTACCTAAAAGAGACACCTACAGACAATATGGTAGTCTTATCTGCTATCACTTTTCAAGGCATGACTGGGATATAGTGGTGTTTGATAATAGAGACACAAGAGGTGGTGACCCTTTCCTGGTTGGACATCAAGAGCCTATTCAGGGATGAGTTCAACCTAGTGACAATATGATCAGTGCATATTCAAAAACTACTACACCAATAATAGGAAAGATTGATAGTGTCGCGGTACTCAGTGAGGTTTATGAACCTCTCTTGCTACTCCAATTAAATGGTACGAGAACCATTCATCAGGGCACAGACCATTGATCAGGTACTCTAATGCGAGATTTAGGAATATATGGTTTTTTTCAACATCTCAAAGTAGGTTAGAGTGATAGATTGACCTCTACTGGTGGAGATATTCCTAGACTAGTAGGCACTAACACTGATATCCACCACTAGATTAAAGGTGGTTGAGTCATCTATAGTAGGTAGTAGGCGGACATCGTAGTGGCCCAAATAGGCCTTAACATTGGATGATGACCGAGGGATGCAGGTTTAGAGGTGTGGGGCTCAAGTCGAAGATGATATTAGCCGAGGGCCAGAGATTTTTACTCCTGTGGAAGATAGTGGTACATGGATTGCGACTGCCGAATTCACTATATGGATGATCATTAGGCAGTTAAGGGTCCACCAAGATAGCCAGATAGGTTCAAGAAAGGAGGTTCACTGGGCGGAAAATGATTCATGGGAGATGGTCAAGCAGAAGGCCATCGATGACAGTTCGAGGTACTACCACCAGCACCCCCTAGAGGTCCACCATGGGCTATGGGAGCAGTTATACCAGGATTGGGCCAACTTTATACAATGTAATCCAATGACCATGGTACTCCATAGATGATTATACGTAAGATAAGTGTCTACTAATCCTTAGATTCAGGTCTAATAGACCCATGTGTGAGTCACTCTCTCCTTGATATTGTCCATGGTTGAGGCTCTATGATTCTAGTTGATCCATTGGCTCTATCCTTATGATTATAGACTACTATGGGAGACATTTTGACAATTACACACCAGTGTAGACAATGTGGGATTACTCTAGGTGGAAATTTTTTTTTCTCAGATCTCCTAGTAGTAACATCGAGGCCTTATGACGTCTTCCAGGGTATGGACTAGTTATATATAGTCCACACTCAAGTAGACTTTCTTAAATGCAATGTGATGTGTGTGCATGAGGATAGAACTATGTTTTTTCCTTCACTGGTGATAAGGAAACCTTTGTAGAAAAGGATGGAAATTCATGGAGGAGGGTGTATCCTATCACTCACCTCTTAGATAGCCTCACCTTTGGTGGGGTTGAAGAGAGTAGTCATAGTTTTCATGTAGTTCTAGATGAATATGAGGATATATTTACTAAATATGTCCCAGGACTACCTCCACATAGAGAGGCATTCTTTTTCACGGACTTGTACCTAGGTACAACACTGATATCTACACTGGCATATCAGGTGGATCTTGTAGATATTTTTGATATGAGGGTACAAATATTGGTTTTTTAGATGATAGGGTTTGTGAGACATAGTGTTTCAGACTGGGCAGCCCCAATGTTGTTTTCCAAGAAGCCAGACAGTAGCTTGAGTTTATACATGGACATTTAGAGCCTGAACCATGTGATTGTGATGAACATGTATCCACTACCAAGGATTTATGAGCTCTTTGATCAGCTAATGGGAGTTATGTGGTTCCCCAAGATCGACCTCAAATATATACATCATCATCTTTGGGTATGGTATGCATATATACTTAAGACAACCATTAGATGTCGGTACGAACACTATGATTTTTTGGTGATTTCCTTCGGCATGACGAATTCCCAAGAAGTGTTCACGGGACTAATGAAAAATATCCTCCAGCCATACATCGGTCATTTCATAGAAGTCTTCACTGATGACATATTTTTGAACTCAGCCTCAGAGGAGGAGTAAGCTATGCACATGCGGATATTCTGTTATACACTCCGAGAGCTCCAAAATTAAATTAAGCTCTTGATGTTCTAGTACATGATTTGGGAGGTCCACATTCATAGGAAAGTCATATCAGAATCATGATTTGCTGTGGATCTGGAGATTATAGAGGTAGTGCTGTATTGGGAGCCACCCAGGAGTGTGACTGTGGTGTAGAGATTTTTAGGGATTTCTCAATACTACCAGAGGATCATTACTGACTTCCATAGGGTTTCATCTCTAATGATAGTTTTGATTAAGAAGGTAAAACTCCTCATGTGGACATAGAAATTCTAGTATAGCTTCTAGCTGCTGAGGTATATCTAGACCAGTGATCCCATCATGAGGTTTCCAGATGAGGACATAAATTACATGGTATAATGTGATGCATCAGGGACCAGCCTATGTTTTTTCTTAATGTAGGAGTGAGTAGTGATCGACTATGGCTGAAGACAATTGAGGCAGCATGAGAAGACATATACGACCTATGAATTGGAGTTAGCAGCACTGGTATTTTCTTGAAGATGTGGTGGCACTACTCTATGGGTGAGTGGTTTACTGTCCACACTGACTACAAGAGTATCAGGTATATCTTCTTACATAAGGACTTGAACTTGTGACAAGGAAAATGTATGGATTACCATATAGATTATGACCTTGAGATATTCTATACTCATAGGATGTGGAGTGTAGTGGCAGACGTACTCAACATGAGGTCTGGTTTACAACTACTAAGTGAGGTGACAGAGTACCTATCTATGCTGTAGATATCCATTGGGGATGATGATGTAGAAATTTACCTCTAGTATATTACTATCACTCCCCCATTCCATTAGTGAGTTAGGAAGGCATAGATTGTGTATGTTGACTGAGAGGCTAGATGTACTCAAATATCCTCAAGATAGGCTCTAGATGGATTTTCAATAGGTGAGGATCATATCAACCATTTCATCGGATGCACTATACTACATTGGAAGTTAATGAAGGATGTGTTTAGGTATTTCTAGAATTACACTTTGGTGGTACATAATGGTGTGGAAAAGTTGTTCCAGAACCAATGATGTTAGTATTGGTGTCCATAGATGAAGAAAGCTATGGAATAGTTTGTTTCAAGATGACTAACTTGTTAGAAAGTGAAGGGAATCAAGTCTTAGAAGGCTTGACGTAGCCACTTGAGGCACTATACTGGATGTGGGGTGGTATCTCCAGGGAATTCGGGATGGGGATACCATACCCATCTAGGGGAACAACTCTAATTGGGTGATCATTGACCAAATTTCCATGTCGTCACACATCCTACCTGTCAAAAAGTAGGCCTTGGTAGAGGGTTTGGGATGCATCTATGTCATGGAGATAATTTGAATTCAAGGGGTTCCTTCAAAGATCGTTTCATACCGTGACAAGTGCTTTAAACCCTAATTGTAGAAGGGATTGAAGGTGGTCTTTGAGGCTCACCTACACTTAAGCATGTCCTTCCATCCCCATACGGATTGTTAGTCTGAGTAGACTATATAGAAACTGAGGGAAATTTTCATGATTGTGTCCTTAATTTTGCTTGCAGTTGGGAGGAACACCTGCCAATGATGGAGTTTTCATAAAACCAATTCTATCACTCCATCATTTTCTTGGATCCATTTGTAATCTTGTACATGTGGCCATACAGATCACATCTATTCAAGGTAGACCTATGGGGGTCAATACTCATGGGTATAGAGTTGGTACGAGCTACCACTAAAAAGGTGCAGACAATCCAGGAGTGTACGAGGACTGCTCGATGATATATGTATTATGACGATATGGGATGAAGACCCCTGGAGTTCAAGGAGGGAGACCATGTTTTCCATTGGGTATCTCCCCAACGAGTACTGCATATATTTTCCTAGGGAAGAAAGTAATATGAGAGGTTAACTGGACATTCATATATCCTCAATAGAGATGGACAGGTGGTGTACCACATATATTTTCCCCCATAGATGCATTGGTTGCAGAATTTTTTTCATATGTCACAGCTGAGGGATATATGCATGATACATTGGACGTCATTGAATAGGGAGAGAATGTCATTGATGATGAGGTGACATTTGAATATTTACTAGTGGATATTGAGGATTGATTGGAGCTGGTCCTTCATGGATGGATGAGTACACTAGTGTCTGTTCAGTGGAAGTATGAGTACTTCTGGGAGTGTACATATGATCGGGCTGCTCATATTAAATATTTGTCCCCTCATTTGTTTAATAAGCCCTTATTTTGGATTTTAGTTACATGAATCTCTATGGAGGAGAGAATTTAATGTCCAAAATTTTTAGTGTAATACTTTTTTAATTATATGAATTATTTTGAGACTCTACGTATTGATGGAACATGATTATGAGGCTTGGAGTGTGTGGAATTTAAATAGTTTTTTTTTTCAAATTACGTGTTGTAAATGTGCGAGTGGGATTATCTATCATTTTAACCAGTGATCAGATAAAAAATACGAGGGCACTGTTGAACTCAGAACACAAGGATTGTCCTAGAAAGGACTTAACATTGACCGGAAAGGGTCAGATGGAAAAACTATTTTTTTTTGAATTTTTGGAAAATAATAAAATTAAATTAAAATAAAATTTTATTTCATTTACCAAGAGCTGATCAGAAAATGGTGGAGTTTTGGTACGGTGACCAGGAGACAATGAGGCCCATTAAATGATTCACTTTAATGGCTTGTTACATCATTGTGGAATAGATTTGTTGTTTCATATATGAAACTACGTAATGACATAATGTCATAGCATAATAAAAACATTGTGACCTATTTCTTTTTTTTAATCTAATACGTTGGAAGGTTGGGAATTAATATGTTGTAAATTACATGATGAATCAACCAAGAGTTTCTTCTCCAGCGAAGAACATTGAACACTAGATAAACTTCATCACATCGACTTTCCCTGAAGAACGAATTCGGTAAGCGATGAATTCTGTTGACCTATTGAAACATCAAGGATGGAATGCTATGAAAAATGAATATCAAACAAATTTAGGTGTATGAATTATTTAATGCATGCAAGAATGATTTTTTTATTATAATAATTAAGTGGTAACAACAAGAAACGTTAAAAACCTAGGCACTCAGGGGGGCTAAAGTAATGTAACCCAAAGGTGTCCTTCAACATGAAGGGCCTATACTCAAGTGGTATAGAGACCATGATTCTATACATAACGACCTCGTCTCCGAGACTGCCAATCTTCGCGAGCACATCCGCAACAAAATTTCTTTCCCACAAACTATGTTGCATGAGTTGTGCTTGATTGGTCTCCAAGGCACACTGCCTGATGATATAAGAAAGATCCCAAGGCGCGTCTGACCTTCCCTGAACATGGTTAACCAAGACCTCTGAATCCGACTCCACCTATGACCCCATAAAGCTGTTGCTCCTGTATGCTCTCTGTCCCATAAGAAGGGCCCGGGCCTCGACCCCCAGTATGAATTATTTAATGATTCTATGTTATTATTCCAAACGGTTAACACTAATTAACCCACTAATTGTTAAATACACAGATCATGTGTTCTTTTTATAGGGTTACTTATATTGGTATTTCTTTATCTAGGAGTAAATTATCACCTATATTTAATGAAATAAAATCCTCTAACCTCCAAATGTTTTTAAAATTACAACGTGGAGGGCGCGAGCTGACACGAATGGGGGATGATGCCCTCTCTGTGTGCGTTCTTAATTGATGAATTATAGAAATGGTGGTAATGTGAGTTAGAGGTCGTCTTAGTGAAGGTGGAATCATTAAAATCTAAAAGGAGTAGACAGATCAAGAAACATACCACCAGAGAAACTCCAGTGGCCCGTAGATGAATCTGTTTGGGTGCTGGTGCCGGTGGCGGCCCAAAATGGAGGAAAAAAGAAACATTCCTACTGTTCATGGTGGCATGAAGGTATGGAATAGTCTAAAACAACATGGAGGTGGAGCCCGATGTGTGGTCCACCTGAGATAACAGTGCAGGACATGGACACCACGACTATGACATGTGAGACCCTCAACACCTCACTGGCGCCGTGTTCACCAAATCATCCCATGTACTCAGTCTGTGGGTGAGGTGGAAGGAAAGGTCCACTGAGCCATGTCAGAGGCTGCATGAATCATGGCACGCAGAGGGCTATGATATATCAAAATTGGAAACGGGGAGGCCTAATGACGAATTGCGAGGCAAAAAGGGGCTGAAAGTGGCATCCGACTGCGTCCCGACCTAGTTGACGAAATGGTCCATCCTTGGCTGACGGGGCAGGGTGCAGGCCACCCCTTAGGCCGAACCCACCCCACCAGTCTTGGCCGGATGCATGGGGAAACCAGCCAGGCCGCGGATAGAGTAGATCTGGGTTGGGTCAGGTTGGACTGACTAGGTTGGACTAGACCGAGACACAACCAACCATCATTTCACTAAAACACCCGTATCTCTTAAACCAGATGTCTGATTGACGCAACATTAGTGGAATTTCATTCCTTGAAATGAGGAGGTCGTTAAGATATTCTGTAACATCCAAGGTAAATAAAGAATAATACATTTTCATATTTATTAATATTTGGGAATTAAATATTAATTTTACTTTAAAGGGGTTGCTATCTTCGATAGCATACCCGATACGCTACAAAGATTTTCTTTGAAATCGTACATTGGACACTACTAATAAAATAATATTATTTTATATGTTAGTTAACACATAGCCGTTGTACTGGAGGGAATGGATATAAATAAATAAAATATGATTATATATGTTTGTTAAATGTTTTTACATTTATCTAATAAAGGATAAAGGCTTAAAATACGAAAAGAATTCAATTTTAGGCTTATATACTCTAATTTTCACGAAAGGTCCACTTATCAACATTTGATGGGGAACCGTGATTAAATATAGTTTTGGTCACTCTTATAAATTCTATTGGACCAAATAAAACTCTTCTTTAGAATTGGGACATCAAATTTTACTTTGTGTAATTTTTTTGGTATTTTTCCGATAAAGTTCATTTTTAATGAATAATGAAAAATGTTGTATTTTAATTCAAAACCTCTTTTTAATCTAGTTTATTAAGATGATTAGATAATTTTTTTAATTGGGTTTTAAGTTCAATTAGAATATATTTTTACCATTTAATCCAATAGTGGTCGTTAGAATTAATTTCACTTTGAAATTGGACTTAAACTGGTGTCAATCTTTTGATACTTATTGTTTCATAAAAACACGCTATTTGTTTTGACATCGAGAATTAATTATTAAATTAATTAATTCAACTTATATGTTTTCAATTTTGTAAAATAGACATCATTTTTGAATTTGGAATATCAAATATAGCTTAGGGTGATGTTTTGGTTTTTTTTCTGAAAAACTTCAATTTTTGATGAATAGTGAAACTGCAAAGTGGTGGTTACAAAATTTGATTTTTCGTTTAAATGGGACGTTACCAATTCTGTGTTTTGAATATAAAAAATACAATATAAATGATTTTCATTATTAATTAAAATGTGGTTCAATGGGATCAAAATAATTTTTTTGGTGAATAGTAACTTTTATGTTTTATTAATCGAGATTAAATGTAATTAGTGCAATTTAATTTAAAAAAGATATTATAATAAAATGAAAATATCTTCAAACTTGTCCTAACCCTATTGGATGAGTTATGGCCGACCAAGAAAACCCATGGGTCGATTTTTGGTACCCCATGGAGCCACTTGGGTATGATAATGACATTTATGCCTTTTATTTAAAGTCAAAGTAAAAATGTCACAAACATGAGTTGTTTTACTAATAAAGATTTTACATAGGGTTTTACAAGTCAGATTTTTGACTATAAATATACATTGTAATTCTAAATATATTTCCTATATCATATTATTTTTTCATAATTTTTATACATTAAATAAATTAAATTATTTATAACATCATGATGATGTAGCGATGACGTCATTATTTAACGATTTAAATAAAATGGAGAGATAATGTAAAATATAAGACCAAATAATGTCCAAAACCTATTGGATGGTTGGATTTACAACCCTTATCACCTTACCTTGAAACAAATCAATGTGGGACCATTAAAATCCGAAACACATTCTAAAATAAAGTAACATTTCTTTACTTTCCAAGAGTGCCCCTCCTCTCCTCTTATAAAAGGACCCCACCTCTACCTCCTTACCCACACTTCCAAAGCCTTTGGCTCGGCCAACCCCTACCCATTTTGTCTCTCCACTTCTCTCTATTACTCCTTGAAGCCTCACATTTGGCAGAAGTCTTCCCAAGGAAGCCTTTGAGCAAAAATCTAAGAGAGTTACCCGATTTTAAGGTAATGTCTTGACTTGTGTTCTTTTGTTTTATTTTGCTTCTCCAACCCCCTAAACTCTTTTTATTCATTTCTTTTGTAAAAACTCCAGTATCATAAATATACTAGGATGTTGTTATAAGAATATTTCGAGCTACACTTACACACATCTACATCAAATGGTTAAAGAACATACTGTTTCTGTGGTTGGCGAATTTCTGCCTCACAAAACGATGATTGTTCAATCATCTTTTAAACACCTTTAATGGTGGCCATTAAGATTTCAATCTATTTATATATGATATATATTAGGTTTATTTTTTCCTAATGCTTATTTATTTTTCATTTGTGGTATACCTTTACGGTTTCCATTGTGGGTAAACACGATAATTTCATTTTAGGAAGTGCGGACTACCTCCCCCTCAAAGTGATGTGATTCGTTAATTACATATGTGGGACGTATAAAGGATGGATTTAAAGTTATTATATATGATGTTATACTGGAATTATAATATACCTCTAAATAATTATTATTTCTTTCCATTAATGTATGAGATATAAATGAAAGTAGAGTTCATGCGTACGTACGGCTTATAGTCTCCATGAACGGTGCATTTCATTTCTTATCCCCAAATGTAATGTACTATTATATGTACATATATATAATGGATATATATGATGTATGTTACATCTAAATGATTAATATAATTCTGGAATTAAAATATACATACCTCTCATTTAGTTTTAATTCCATTAATATGATATAGAAATGAAAGTAGCGTTCATGCGTACGTACGACTTACCGTCTCCATTAACGGTGCATTTCATTTCTTACCTCTAAATGATTATGTGATATTATAAATACATGTATAATCTAGATATATATGATATATATGATATCCAAATCAGGAATGTCATTCTGGATATAATGAACCTTTGACCACACGAACAACATGTAATTGTAAGAAGTCCACTTTCGACTTAAGGACCAAATATCAACAAAACAAACATTATTTACTTAAATGATTACATAATGTTTATAACATTGAAATAAGTGATATAAAAAGAATAATGAACTTGAAAAATGTTCTTAAGAAAATATAAATTAACTCATGTTTATTATTCAGGATGTTAGTGAATGATCGAGTCAAGTCGGACCCAAGGTAAGGGACTTTGTCTCAATGTCCTTTCATTGAGGCATATTTCGTTTTATACACAAATTTATTTTAGACGGTGTATAAAACCCTTTGACTTTTACTTTTATACAAAAGGAATCTTTTTCTACGAATCATTTTACAAAATGACAAAAATAAATCTTTCTTTTAATGTACGCGGTGACAACGACCTTTTCCGCCGCCGCGATTATTATTTGGTCTTTGGCTTCATCAACAAACCGTAATGTTTTTTTTAAAACAAAATAAATACCATATACTCTTTTATGTATTTTGGTATTGAAAATGGTTTTTATAATGGATTTGTATTGTCAATATATTTAAGTGATATATTGTGATCAAAGTGTGGAAATGTTTTCTTTCCATTATATTTGTTTTATGTCTTATGATTTTTATAGTGGTACTTGGTCATTTGACGGGTGGTTATGTGATAAACCATATGACAGGTGGTTCCGTGAATACCAGGATGGGTGGTTACGTTATAACCTCCAATGCATTGGGTATGGAATTCGGCCGTATGGCTATTCCATTAAGTATGTATGGATGTTGGCCATATGGCTATTCCATTAAGAGATATGTGTGGAAGTCGACTGTATGGTTATTCCACTTAAGTATGTTTATGTCCCAAGTTACCTTTATATGTTATGTGATCTTTATATGGGTTTTATGGTAATCCTTTGGTTACAAAAGGGTAAGTAATGATATTTTATTCAGTGAAGAGTTTTTACTACTTCATAAAGGTGAAGGTATTACTTTGATAAAGTATACATGGTTTACTTGTTGTTTAAAAAACTAAAAGTTTTCATTCTTTGTGTATCCCTTACTGAGCTTTTTATGCTCACCCCAAGTTTTTTTTGAAATGTTTTTCACAGGACTTAATGTGGAATTGGGTCATGTATGGGATCAAGGGAATGTCATGCTATCTAAAACATGGAACTAGACATGTTTCTTTTTAAGAGTTTTTATTTTATGGAAACTTAGTAGAAGTTTCTACTTTGTAAACTTTTGAGTTGTAATAGTTATGATCTAATTCTCGAAAATACTAAACCTGAGGAGATCCTCAATGTGTAATCTTTTAATAACTCAAGATTAAGTAAGGTTTAAGGCAGGGGCCTTTATAGTTGGTATCAAAGGTCAGTTTAGACAACATTAAGAGTTAGAAAATTGTTAAATTATAAATTAATTTATGGTATGACTGAAATGATATAGAATTTAAAGATTACCATGTTGCTTCGCCTAAGATATTTCTGTGTTCAGAATGGTTTTCTGCAGAGTAAACAAAGCAGCTATGTTGGGATGACATTAGGAAGAAGACAACCTTGCAAATCAGCAACCTGAGATGGTCGGAATCGGAACTGAACAATTTGTTGCAGTGATGGCACAGTTGACTCAAGCTATAAATGGTGGTGGTATCCATGCACGAGATCAGCGAGATCAACCGCAGAGGAACATGTCGGTGGTGGAACATTTCATGAGGCAACATCCCCCATCATTCAGAGGATCATCTGACCCCGTGCAAGCTGAAGGGTGGATTAAAGCATTGGAGAAGATTTTTGATGTCATGGGGTGTTCAGAACATCAAAAGGTTAGTCTTACTGTTTATAATTTTGAAGGTGAAGCTGATCAGTGGTGGTCGATGGTGCAAAATATCAGGGATAGTGATGAGATTGAGCATCTTCACTGGGATGAATTAAAAGGTATGTTTCTTGAGAAATATTTTCCTAAGGTGGTTCGTCTTAGGATGGAAAAAAAGTTCCTAGAATTGAGGCAGGAGGATGATTCAGTGGTTGGTTATGAAGCAAAGTTCACTCGATTGGCAAGGTATGCTCCAAACTTCATACGAGATCTTGATAGTAAAATAAACCGTTTTTACTCAGGGTTATATCTACAGTATTAAAGGTCTTTAGATTCTCGTGAGTTCAAAAGTTATGAAAAACTAGTTCGTTGTGCGGAGAAGGTGGAAATGGAGTTTGCCGATGATCAGGTGTTCTATGACAAACAACAGAATAAGAGGTCTAGTTGGCAAGAAAAAGGGAAGAATTAATCAAAGAAGTAAGGTGGTAAGAAAACCAAATATCCATCATGTGAGAAGTGTGGTAAAATGCATCCTGGAGAATGTTTATCCAAGTATGGTAAGTGCTTTCGATGTGGTAAGTCTAGTCATATTGCTCGTAACTATAAGGAAGATGATCAAGCAGGAAATGAAAAGCCAGCGGTAAGATGTTTTAAGTGTAATGAAATGGGTCATTATGAAAATGAGCGTCTAACGAAGAACTCGACTGGGGGAAAGCATCCAGACTACAAGCAGAAAGGGGTGGTGAAATCCTTTGCAACAACTTCAACAGATGATGGGCCATAGAATGAAGTGGTATCAGGTACACTGTTTGTTTGTTCAGATTATGAAAATGTGTTGTTTGATTCAGGGTCTACACACTTTCATTTCTGAGAAGTTTTCTAGTAAATTGGAAATTCCATCTCAAGATATGAATCCTGAACATATGGTAAAAACACCCGGAGTGAACGTTGAGATAATAAGGAATTATAAGAACCTTCCTATCCTTGTGTGTGGAAAGAATCTACCAGCAAACCTTATTTTTTTGCCTCTAGTAGAGTTTGATGTTATTTTGGGCATGGATTGGCTTTCTGTTTATCATGCTAAGATTGACTGCAGAGCTAAAATGGTTTCTTTTCAGAAAGATTTTTAGTTTTTCTAAAAGAATTAACCCATGATTTTGATAACATATCAGGAAGTTGAGAAACTAGTAAAAGATGGAAATTAATGTTACCTTTCACATATTTTTGAAAATAAAGGAACTGTTCAGATTAATGATGTGCCAGTGGTAAATGAGTATCTTGATGTTTTTCCTGATGAGTTTCCTGGTATTATTCATCATCCGAAAGTTGAATTTACTTTTGACTTAGTTCCTGATTCTAAGCCAATTTCAAAACCCCCTTATCGAATTGCTCAAGTTGAACTTTTAGAGTTAAAGAAGAAATTGCAGGAGTTATTAGGTAAAGGATTCATTCGACCTATCACATCACCATGGGGTGCTCCTGTCTTGTTTGTTAAAAAGAATGATTGCTCAATGATACTTTTCATTGATTATAGAGCCTTGAATAATATTACTGTTAAGAACAAGTATCCTTTGCCTCATATCAATGATTTGTTTGATCAGCTTCAGGGAGCTCAGTATTTTTCAAAGATTGACTTGAGGTCGGGGTACCATCAGTTGAAAGTAAAAGAAGCAGATGTTACGAAGACTCTGTTCCATACCAGATATGGCCTTTATGAATTTGTAGTTATGCCTTTTGGGTTAACCAATGCACCTGCTGTATTCATGGACCTTATGAATAGAATTTTCCATGAGTTCTTGGATATGTTTGTGGTTGTTTTCATCGATGATATTTTGGTGTTTTATAAAAGTAAAGAGGAGCATGAAAGTCATTTAATGGTTATCTTGAAAACCTTAAAAGAAAATAATCAATATGTAAAATTCAGAAAGTGTGAGTTTTGGTTACAACAAATTTCTTTCCTGGGTCACATTGTTTCAAAAGATGGCATAACTGTTTATCCTGCTGAAACAAAAGTTG
This sequence comes from Viscum album, assembly GCA_963277665.1. Classification (NCBI taxonomy): domain Eukaryota; kingdom Viridiplantae; phylum Streptophyta; class Magnoliopsida; order Santalales; family Viscaceae; genus Viscum; species Viscum album. The sequence continues at coordinate 1,806,952,506 of OY728156.1, forward strand.
TTGAAGAATGGTCGAGACCCACAAATGTAACTGAGTTCCGTAGTTTTCTTGGTTTGGCAGGTTACTACCGAAGGTTTGTTTAAAATTTTTCACGGTTATCTAGTTCAATGACTAAGCTAACTCGGAAGGGTGTTAAGTTTATCTGGAAAAAAGAATGTGATGTTTGTTTTCAGGAGTTGAAAAGAAGATTGGTGAGTGCTCCAGTTTTGGCACTTCCTTCCAGGAATGGTGAGTTTCTTATATACAGTAATTCTTTGTTGAAGGGACTTGGCTATGTCCTTATGCAGAATGATTAGGTAATTGCTTATGCTTAACGTCAGTTGAAAACTAATGAGGTAAATTACCCTACACATGATTTGGAATTAGCTGCTGTTGCTTTTGCTTTAAAAATTTGGAGGCATCATTTGTATGGAGTAAAGTGTGAAATATATACTAATCACCAAAGTTTAAAGTATATATTCACTCAGAATGAATTGAACTTAAGACAGAGGAGATGGCTGGAATTAATCAAGGATTATGATTTTACAGTTCATTACCATCCGGGAAAAGCAAATAATGTGACCGATGTTTTGATTCGAAAAAGTAATTCTTCATTAACCATGCTACGTTTGGAACGGGATCCTTTTGTTTTTGATTTGATGCACTTTGTAATAGAAGTTGTTGGTGCAGGAAGTTCTTATGTTTTGTTTCAAGTATCAGTGAGATCATCCCTATCAAACAGAATCAAGCAATCACAGAAGCAAGACAGTGAGTTGCAGAAAAGGGTAGAGCTGGTTCAGAAGGGTAAGTTGCCAGAATTCAACATTGATAATGATTGTTTTCGGAGGTTTGGGAAGAGATTATGTGTCCCTAGTGATTCACATTTGAATAATGAGTTGTTATGTGAGGCTCATAGTTCCCCATTTTCAGTTCATGCAGGCAGTACTAAGATGTACAAGGATCTGCGGGAGTATTACTGGTGGGATGGAATGAAAAGAGATATTGTTGATTTTACTGTGAAGTGTTTGTCTTGTCAGCAGGATAAAGCAGAGTGGTAGTTACCGAAAGGGATGCTTCATCCTTTACCAGTTCCAGAGTGAAAATGGAAAAATATATCCATGGATTTTGTCGTGGGATTACCAAAGACATCTAGAGGTAATAATATAATCTGGGTTATTGTTGATCGCTTGACTAATTCGGCTCATTTCTTTGCTATACGATATAATTTTCCCTAGATCAACATTCCCTTTTGTTTCATAAAGAGATAGTCAGGTTACATAGAGTTCCTCTCTCCATTGAATCTGATCGTGATCCCAGGTTTACTTCTAACATTTGGAAAGGCCTTCAGAAGTCGTTGGGTACTGAATTAAATTTTAGTACAGCTTTTCATCTGAAATCAGATGGGCAGTCAGAACGAACAATTCAGACCTTGGAGGATATGATATGAGCTTGTTCGATGGATTATCAGGAAAGTTGGGACTGACATTTTTATTTGGTTGAGTTTTCTTATAAAAATAGTTTTCATTCCAGTATACAGATGGCACCATTTGAGGCATTATATGGGAAGTGGTGTCAAACTCCAGCATTTTGGGATGAAGTGGGTGAAAGGAAGCTGATGGGACCAGAATTGGTAGAAGAGATGGTAGAAAAAGTTCAATTGATTCAGAAACACATGAGAACAGCTCAGAGCAGGCAGATGAGCTATGCGGATAACCGGAGGAAGGATCTATCTTTCGAGGTAGGTGATCATGTTTTTCTAAAGGTTTCTCCATGGAAAAGTGTGATGCGATTTGGTAAGAAAGTAAAGCTGAATCCAAGGTTCATTGGACCATATGAAATTCTGGAGAGAGTTGGATTAGTTGCATACCGGGTGGCTTTACCTCCGAGTTTATCTCAGGTACACAATTTTTTTTCATGTTTCAATGTTGAGAAAGTATATTCCAGATCCATCTCATGTTTTGTTCCCAGAGGTAGTTCAGTTGGAAAAGAATCTCTCTTATGAAGAACAACCAGTCTAGATTCTTGACTAAAGAGAGAAAGTATTGTGAAATATGGTAATTCACCAGGTAAAGGTTTTGTGAAAAGACCATATGGTTTAAGAGGCAACGTGGTAATCTGAAAATGCTATGAGGGATAAATACTCCCACTTATTTTGATAAGTGAATAAAATTGCGAGGATGCAATTCCCAAAAGGGGGGAAGGATGTAACATCATAGGTAAATAAAGAATAATAAATTTTCATATTTATTAATATTTTCGAATTAAATATTAATTTTACTCTAAAGGGGTTTCTATGTTCGATAGCGTACCCGATACACAACAAAGAGTTTCTTTGAAATCGTACGTTTCACAATAGTAATAAAATATTATTATTTTAAATGTTAGTTAACACATAGCTGTTGTACTGGAGGGAATGGATATAAATAACTAAAATATGATTATATATGTTTTCTAAATGTTTTTACATTTATCTAATAAAGGATAAAGGCTTAAAATACGAAAAGAATTCAATTTTAGGCTTATATACTCTAATTTTCACGAAATGTCCACTTATCAACATTTCATGGCGAACCGTCATTAAAAATAGTTTTGGTCACTCTTATACATTCTATTGGACCAAATAAAACTCTTCTTTAGAATCGGGACATCAAATTTTACTTTGTGTAATTTTTTGGTATTTTTCCGATAAAGATCATTTTTTAATGAATAGTGAAAAAGGTTGTATTTTAATTCAAAACCTCTTTTTAATCTAATTTATTAAGATGATTAGATAATCTTTTGAATTGGTTATTAAGTGAAATTAGAATATATTTTTACCATTTAATCCAATAGTGGTCTTTGGAATTAATTTCACTTTGAAATTGGACTTAAACTGGTGTCAATCTTTTGATACTTATTGTTTCATAAAAACACGCTATTTGTTTTGACAGCGGGATTTAATTATAAAATTAATTAATGAAACTTATATGTTTTTAATTTTTTAAAATATACATCATTTTTGAATTCGGAATATCAAATATATCTTAGGGTGAAGTTTTGGTTTTTTTCTGAAAAACTTCAATTTTTGATGAATAGTGAAACTGCAAAGTGGTTGTTACAAAATTTGATTTTTCATTTAAATGGGACTTTACCACTTCTGTGTTTTGAATCTAAAAAATCCAATTTAAATGATTTTCATTATTAAGAAAAATGTGGTTCAATGGGATTAAAATAATTTTTTTGGTGAATAGTAACTTTTATGTTTTATTAATCGCGATTAAAGGTAATTAATTTAATTTAAGGTAAAAATGATATTATAATAAAATGAAAATATCTTGAAACATGTCCTAACCCTATTGGATGAGTTATGGCCGACCAAGACAACCCATGGGTCGATTTTTGGTACCCCATGGAGCCACTTAGGTATGATAATGACATTTATGCCTTTTATTTAAAGTTAAAGTAAAAATGTCACAAACATGAGTTGTTTTACTAAAACAAATTTTACATGGGGTTATACAAGTCAGATTTTTTACTATAAATATTCATTGGAAATATAAAAATATTTCCTATATCATATTAGTTTTTTCATAATTTTTATATATTAAATAAATTAAATTATTTATGACATCATGATGATGCAGCGATGACATCATTATTTAACGATTTAAATAAAATGGAAAGATAATGTAAAATCTAAGACCTAAACATGTCCAAAACCTATTGGATGGGTGGATTTAGAACAATTATCAACTTATACTCGAAACACATCAATGTGGGACCATTAAAATCCGAAACTCATTCTAAAATAAAGTAACATTTCCTTACTTTCCAAGAGTACCCCTCCTCTCCTCTTATAAAAGGCCCCCACCTCTACCTCCTTACCCACACTTTCAAAGCCTTTTTCTTGGAAAACCCCTGAACATTTTGTCTCTACACTTATTTATCTTACGCCTTGAAGCCTCAATTTGGGTAGAAGTCTTCCCAAGGAAGCATTTGAGCACAAATCTAAGAGAGTTACCCGATTTTAAGGTAATGTCTTCACTTGTGTTCTTTTGTTTTATTTGGCTTCTCCAACCCCCTAAACTCTTTTTATTCCTTTCTTTTGTAACAAATCCAGTATCTTAAATATACTAGGATGTTTTTATAAGAATATTTCGAGCTACACTTACACACATCTACATCTAATGGTTAAAGAACATATTGTTTCTGTGGTTGGCGAATTTCTGCCTCACGAAACGATGATTGTTCAATCTTCTTTTAAACACCTTTAATGGTGGCCATTAAGATGTAACTCTATTTATATATGATATATATTATGTTTATGTTTTCCTTATTATTATTTATTTTTCATTTGTGGTATACCTTTATGGTTTCCATTGTGGGTAAACATGATAATTTCATTTTAGGAAGTGCGGACTACTGCCCCCTCAAAGTGATGTGATTCGTTAATGACATATGTAGGACGTATAAAATATGGATTTAAAGTTATTATATATGATGTTATACTGGACTTATAATACACCTCTATATCATTATTATTTCTTTCCATTAATGTATGAGATATAAATTAAAGTAGCGTTCATTGTACGTATGACTAACCGTCTCCATGAACGGTGCATTTCATTTCTTATCCCCAAATGTAATGTACTATTATAAGTACATATATGTAATCGATATATATGATGTATGTTACATCTAAATTATTAATATAATTCTGGAATTAAAATATACATACCTCTCATTTAGTTTTAATTCAATTAATATGACATAGAAATGAAAGTAGCGTTCATGCGTACGTACAGCTTACCGTCTCCATGAACGAAGCATGTCATTTCTTACCTCTAAATGATTCTGTGATATTATAAATACATGTATAATCTAGATATATATGATATATATGATATCCAAATCAGGAATTTCATTCTGGATATAATGAACATTTGACCACACGAACAACATGTAATTGTAGGAAGTCCACTTTCGACTTAAGGACCAAATATCGACAAAACAATAATTATAAACTTAAATGATTAAATAATGTTTGTAACATGGAAATAAGTGATATAAAAGGAATAATGAACTTGAAAAAGGTTCTTAAGAAAATATAAATTAACTCATGTTTATTATTCAGGACGTTAAAGAATGATCGAGTCAAGTCGGACCCGAGGTAAGGGACTTTGTCTCAATCTCCTTTCATTGAGGCATATTTAGTTTTATACACAACTTTCTTTTATACGGTGTATAAACCCCTTTGACTTTTACTTTTATACAATAGGAATATTTTTCTACGAAGCATTTTACAAAAAAACAAAAAGGAATGTTTCTTTTAACGTACGCGGTGACAACGACCTTTTCCGCCGCCGCAAGTATTATTTGGTCTTTGGCTTCCTCAACAAGCCGTAATGTTTTTTCTTAAAACAAAATAAATACCATATACTCTTTTATGTATTTTGGTATTGAAAATGGTTTTTATAATGGATTTGTAATGTCAATATATTTATGTGATATATTGTGATCAAAGTGTGGAAATGTTTTCATTCCATTATATTTGTTTTATGTCTTATGATTTTTATACTGGTACTTGGACATTTGACGGGTGGTTATGTGATAAACCATATGACGGGTGGTGCCGTGAATACCAGGATGGGTGGTTACGTTATAACCTATAATGCATTGGGTATGGAAGTCGGCCGTATGGATATTCCATTAAGTATGTATGAAAGTTGGCCGCATGGCTATTTCATTAAGAGATATGTGTGAGAGTCGACCGTATGGTTATTCCACTTAAGTATGTTTATGTCCCAAGTTGCCTTTATATGTTATGTGATATTTATATGGGTTTTTTGGTAATACTTTGGTTACAAAAGGGTAAGTAATGATATTTTATTCAGTGAAGAGATTTTAGTACTTCATAAAGGTGAAGGTATTACTTTGATAAAGTAGACATGGTTTACTTATTCTTTTAAAAACTAACAGTTTTCATTCTTTGTGTATCCCTTACTGAGATTTTTATGCTCACCCTAAGTTTTTTTTGAAATGTTTTTCACAGGACTTAATGTGGAATGGGGTCAAGGATGGGATCAATGGAATGTCATGCTATCTAAAACATGGAACTAGACATGTTTCTTTTTAGTAGTTTTTATTTTATGGAAACTTAGTAGAAGTTTCTACTTTGTAATCTTTTGAGATGTAATAGTTATGAACTAATTCTCTAAAACTCTAAACCTGAAAAGATCCTTAATGTGTAATATTGTAATAAATCATGATTAAGTAAGGTTTAAGGCTGGGGCCTTATATATTATCTACTTGAGTTTTGGAAGAGATTGGCATATGGACAGTTTGGATCAAACCCAAATCCAACCAGACCCATATTACAAAAATCCTTATATTTTACCGTCCAGGCGTCCGTTCGATGCTCTGTGTATTGCGTTGGGACCCATATGATGAAATGGTCTATTGATATACTCTTTTTGGGTATTATTGGATATATAGGAATTAATGATGGATTTATTAGAAGATCCTCCTGAAATCATTTATACTATGCACATGAATCTAGTGGCTAGCTGAGACATGAAGCATAATAAAGACTCTGTTTGAATCAACATCTAGAGACCTTGTGTGGGTTAGCTTCTAGATACCCTATGTGGATAAAAATTTAGAGACCTTATATGGATCAGAATATATAGACCCTCTATGGATCAACATCTAGCAACCCTGTGTGGATTATAAGCTAGAAACCAAATGTGGATATGCCCCTAATATCCCTATGTGGATCACAACATAACGACCCCAGGTGGGTCAGCACCTAGAGACCCCATGTGGGTTAGCACCTAACTACCTTGAATGGGTCATCTCATTGTGACCATGTGTGGATCAACACCTAGAGACCCAATTTAGATCCACATCAGAGCCTCCTAAAAGAATAAGATGATCTAGTATTATGACTAATCATCTTCACATCTGTACATCAGTTATACATAATGTGAGTTGTCTTTTACATGGTGCTAAGTATTTGAGAAAATTCATGGTGGTATTAAAACTGTGGTATTTACTTTGGGGTGTTTTCCTTCATGGATTATTGCGATTTCTTTGGAGGTCTTGGGGTGCCCAGTAAATATAGTTATACTCAATCCGACAGGGGAATCACCCTTAATAGTTGTGTCTTGTGCAGATTACAGACAACTTTGACTGGGGCATTGGGTATCCAGGGCTAAATGGTTCTTGGAGTTGTATCGATAGACGTGGTGTGTTGGTGTGATAGCTACCAAAGGGTTATTACTAACTTTCATGTAGTATTCATTTCTAACAACCTCTAAATGTTTCAATTCCTTGGATGTACATTCAATTCGGTAGGGTGGTATTCTGGACCCTTTACATTAAGTTTTCACACATTACTCTCACTAGTGGTTCCTTCGGGGGGTTGTACTCTTTTTTCTTTCCTTTTTGTTTTTTGGTGTTGTATGGCATGTCTATGTGTGTACATGTTTAAAGGTAATACCTACCGTTTTTGAGATATGCCTTCCCAGTGCTAGTCACCAGCCCCTGGCCTATAACAGGTGGGATGGGGGTAGTCAGGGATAGGACACAATGGTTGGTTCATGGAATTTACCATGTAATGATGGGGTGAATTATTAATTCATGATTATTCTTGGGAAATTATTATATGATTTCTAATTTTATATCCATGTTTTTTTTCATAAGAACCATGGTTTTTTTGTTTTAAATATTTTAATTTTTTAGTATTAACAATATTTTATAAGATGGTTTTGTATGACATCAAGGTATATTTTCTCATTAACAAAAAAATGTTGGGAAAACCTATGTAAGCAAAACCCAAGGCACTGTAAATCCTATACTTTTATGTATATATAGACATATTATCATTGATATTTTAATTTATCTAAATTTTTTCTTGAGTTTTACTAATTCAAGATTTATTGGTTAATAAATCAATATTATATAACCTATAATTGTGTATTAATGAATATTATGTATCTATTATGAGTTGAGGTTCAACAGAGAATCCCATATTTCATTATTTTCAATGTAATCCAAAATGATACCACTACTAATGGTCTTAATGATATTATAGATTGTGGTAGAGCTAACTAGAAATATTTGATCAATGTAGATGAAACTTTTTAAATGGTATTGAGTAATGATTTCAATGTACTATAAAAATTCAACATTTTTTATATTTTATCCGGAATGTTTCACCGACAGAAGAATATAGAGTTATTGCATGTAATGTTCTCGGATCCATAATATGTAATTATCTTTTCCATTATTCATTTTTTCTTGATATCATTTTTTATTATAGTGTCACAGATTTCTTTATTTGGGCTGAGTTAACGATTTATTGAGGTTATGTCTACTGATCTCAATACTAAAAATAACAATAATTTAGTATTGTATGACAACAGATTAATTATTTCTAGGGGAAAATGTACTTAAAAATTTTATTTTCATAGAAATATTTGATATCTAAATGATATAGAGTGAATATAAATTCTAATTAAATATTTACACATATTAATTATTTTATTGATATAAAACTTGTGATCCAGAATTCAGGAATTACTTGTGATCTAGTGATATTCTATTCAAATGGGATACTCAGTGAATATTAAAGGATATTTAATTATTTAATGGAACTAAGGGATTACTTTTGGGATTCCATACCCATTAAAATTTATTACAATAACACAATACAAAAAAATATGTAATATAAAAAGTAATATAAATATGAATAACCTGATTATAAAATGATTCATTTCCAAAAAAACACACGGTATAATATATATATATATATAGTAATAAATTTAATTGAAATGAATTCTATTATGCACATAAGCATACATTTATAGATTTAAGGGAAAAAATAAATGCATCCCCATAAAAGTAGAAAATAAACACTTCGTCTAGTGCCAATGTAAAAGGACATCATGTTCTAACAACCACTGTACAACTAGTATTTAATATATATATATATCAATCCATTTATGTTTCACATAACATAAACCATAAAGTCCATAAAAATCAATGAAATTTATGAATGGTGTGATTATTAACTAAATAGGCCCCAAAAAATGTCATCCTTGGATAATATCATTATGTATACGAGTGTAGGAAAAATAATAAAATAATAAAATAGTAAAATAATCATTACCTTGTCCCAAAATTATCACTAACCCATGAAGACCGCAATACCCAATTTTTCAAATTTGATATTGGGATGATGTATCCATTATATATTATAGAAAATTATATATTGGATTTACAACAAATTACATTTTATAAAGAATCGTATTCCATAGTATAGAATCTACAACTATAATAATATATTAGTAACAATAAACCAAATTAATATCTTAATACTATTACCTAAGAAACTTGATAAAAATATCATAAATCAAAACTATACCTAAACAAATTAATCAGAATAATAACGAGTCCTTAAACCCATGTGATGATGTTAATCTCCCCATGCTCTCTCGGTCCCCTATGGGATATACATCATTTGAAACGATAATTTACACCATCACCCTAAGTCTCCAATCACTAGTGGATACTACTAAATAAGAAATTTATTATAACACAACATATGAACTTTTATATAATCGAATGAACCTAACAACTTCTTTACCCTGGGGTTCGACAATAAAAAATAGTATATCAAAAAAACATGCATAAACTCATCCCCCATCAATGAATTGGATAACACCACCAAATACCCAAATAAATAGTCTAAGAATAAAATCCCATAGATCACCATATATAATATAGAACATCGTTCGCATCGATATGAACAATGCACAAGTCTATGAAGAAAAATCAATACATGGAGAACCCAATAAATAATCATATAAGAAAACCAATAGGCTTATATTATGATGAAAAACACAACAAGTGTTTATGCACTTAATTAATCATATGAAACTAACTATATGTTAATATAACACTAGGTATAATCAACTATTAAAAATTAATAAAAATTTAACCACCATTTATACGAGACATCCAGAAGAATACAGATTTAATCACATAGTTATATTTAACATCCATCCATGATGATCATACATAGAAAGATAATATGTGATGTGAGAAAATATATATAAATATCCATAGTTTTAAATATAATAAATTATCTTAATCCCAAATTATTTTAATTAGTTTTACAAATTAGTTATTATTATTTTAAATTTGTATAGAAATTATGTAGTGTAAAATCCAATGTTCTATAAAGAATAATTCATCACCTAGACTGTGCAGATGTTGTGTCCATTATGATTACAATATAAATAATTTATCATAACGAAAACCCTTAAACTAAATTTCCTACATAGGGTCACTTTACATTATTACTAGGTCCTTTATAAAACAACTGCCTCCTCTTGATAAACATTTCTACTTCAATTATATAGGTTTCAATAGATCCCACACCAACAATAAGAATTTTTTATTTACCTTAGAAGCATTTATCGTTAAAAAACAACCACTATGACTTAATTCCCTTGTCCATAGATTTCCCTCAAATATCACTAAAACTAAATTCATACACAAATACCAATCAAATCATGTTTTTTGTAGTCAATGAATAAAATAACGAGTTAATAATGAACACATCTAACCAGTATAATTCACTACAATAATCATGAACCATCCTTCATTGACCCTAAAATGGAAACTCAAGATGATCTGTGGAAATCCGCAATAGGCACTCCTGATCCTCCCTAGTTGGTGAATTATACCAAGGGAATTCAAAGTGGAAAAGGAGAGAATTTCACCCAATTAAATAGTAAAATCCAATAAAATAAATTAATTCGCAAACCAAACATAATTTTGTTTCCAAAAAATAAATTATTTAAATTTATTATCAATGAAACAAAAAACAATACTAGAATAATAAAACTGAACCGGACACCCAAAAAAACCTCCTTCTAACCAAAAGGGTCACTATCCAATCAATACTAAACATCAAGTAAGGAAATTGAACTAATGTTGGATCATGTAGTAGAAACTAAAAACAATTGAAATGATAAGAATGACTATTAAAACTCATCAAGATAGCTTTATAATCAACATCCTAATTCCCTTCATTTTAAATAAATGAATCCTCAAATTTCATGTTTGAACTATAAAATATCAATGAATGATTTTTCACTTATTGTACTCAAAATACAAAATAAAACTGATTTCCATTATTCATTTCCAAAAAAAAATCATCTTATTAGTTTTCCACTATCATTTTATAAAAGGAAGTAATGAATTCATTTTTTAAAGAATAAAAAATTATAAAACACTTTTGATTTAAAAACCTTTTCAATATTTTTTAGAAACCAATGCATCACTTCCATGTAAACAATACACATGAAAAAAAACAACATTATTCATATAATAAGGGAAATGAAAATATGCCGACATTATTAAATTTATAACATTAAGAAACCAAGAAGTAATAGACATAAGTTAGTCCAGGATATCAATAATAATTTATAAAATACATATACATGAGACCTCATTCCTAATATAATGCTACACATGTTTAAATAAGAATCCCCAAATGATTGGAAACCCAAACAGAGGAAAGACCAAGGGGCCCAATCCAAAATCATTAATCCAAAATACCACCTACTGTGGGCCACTAGTCAGTACATGAACTACCAGTGTAGAAAATATTCACCAACAATTCTCTCAATATTACAGGTTACCATGTTTAATATATATAATAGATATTAGACAACCATTTTTTAATGATCATCCAATCATGAATATAGGATAACAATAGTTCACCCCAAGCCCCATAATAAGTCTCCATAGGGACTTATCCAATGCCTTAAAATAAAGAGAACACAAATATTTACAACCGAGAAACCATGATAATGGATCTCGAGGATTCCAAATCAAGGAAATACAATCCATTATTTGTGACAATTCATGAGAGACATCCAATTGAGGTTTTTATAATATAATGTTTTCTTCATATTGACAAAGTGAACATATACGCACTTATATACTTATCCCAAAAAACAAAATTTATCAATCATGAATTCCACGTTACAAAAGCTATGTAAAAAACAATATAGATATATCAAAAAATTTATAAAACTCCATAAAACAATTTCTATTTCACATTCTAACCAATTCCATTTCCTATGAAAATTCAAACATGGCCACAATTCACCATCACATGTAAAATTGTTTCCAAAATCCAAATACACATCATTTTTCTTAAAATCCATATGATTCTATTTTAAGAAACATGAAATCATCATTAGACATTCATAATATTTAACAATAATGAAAAAACAGAATTTAAATACCATAATCTAGTCTTGAAATCCAACCAAACATTTCATTGATCACTTGGTGTTTTCTAATACAGTAAAACATGTATAATTATCAAAAAAAATCATAAAGAACCATTTTCACCCTAAAAAACTAACCAAAAAGTTGTAAAATAAATTTAGCATGTATATAAGGTTTGTAAAATAAGAAATAAATATTCTATAAATTAATAAAGACTATGCATGGGAAACCGTACTTCGTATCTGTGGCGCAACAACAATGCATCAGTGAAACCACTCCAAGAGGGTTCTAGACCACTTAATCTATGAGGATATACCCTTAATGTGTGAAAACACCCAACATAATAGAAGATAAATCATCACCCATGGTAAAAATGTCAATTGAAGAAGAGAAAAACAGGATTTAATTAGAGGATTTTGGAGAGGGAGACTACCATAGGGGGAGACACTGCCAGATTGGACGACACCGGAGGGAAATAACCTACAGGAATGGAAGTGGCCAGAGGGGCCACCCACACTGGATTGAAATATTCACCGGTAGGTCAGGTTTGCAGCGGAGGTCATACTTGTAAGGAATGTCACCGGGGGATGGGTGAGTAGGGGATGGGTGTTCCAAACAAGTTATGGTGAAGGAGAGGGGACTCTGGAGGAGAAGGGGAAATTGAGAGGAAGGTGAAAATAAAATAAGAATAAACCTACAAATTATTATTATCTTAAATATTGTGTTATCAATAATTATGACAAAATAATAATGTTAATAATAATATTGATATTAATAATAATTAAAATTCATAATAATTATAATAATGACTCATAATAATTATTAAAAAAATTACTCAGAATAGGAATATATTATTATTATTAAACATTATTTTTGTCTTTTTCAACTTAATTTTTAATTTTTTTTCTACACTGGGAAACCACACAGTTTCCCAATAAGGATCATGTGTCTATGGAAAAACTATTTTGTAGCTTCTTCCCAGTCCGGAAGCAGTCACATGCATAATTGGGTAGACCTCACAGTTTCATCTAATTGTGTGGTGCCTGCACACCATCCTAAAACCCACCATAAAAACCTAATAAAAACAATAAAAATAACAAAGATAATTAATAATATTCCCAAAAAGATTAATTATTATAATAATATTAATAATAATAAAAATAAAAATAATATTAATAATCCCAATAATAATAATATCATCATTGTTATTATTAAAACAATAATTTTAATTTTATTTTACTTTTTATTATTTTATATTACCTCTAATAGAAATTCATATCAATATTATTATAAATTTAATATATATTTAGAATACTGGATAGGCCATACTGTTAGAAGGGTGTAGCTATACAGTATAGAAACCATACTTTTCCCTTACGATATATGCCTCCAAGCCTGAAACACTCAACATTAAATGAAGAAAAATTCAATCAAGGACTCATCCCGAACCCTGAAAAAAATTATCCAATGAAACGAAAATAATAAAAAAAGGTAATTACAAATTTTTGGGTGTGGAAATTCTCCAAACATAACACTCTCCACCCATGGAAATCCAAAACAAAGTTTAACCACCAACAAACTACCAATAATCCTTTACATATCAAGGAGATTCCCAAATAATGATAAATTAAAAGATCACAAAAACACTACCAATGAGATAATGGATAATAAGATGAAATCGGGAGACTATAACAGAGAATCAAACCAACACTGACATATCCCAATAACCTAACACCATCAGAATGCCAAAAACCAATCAACACCCAATTCAGTCCAACATGATATATATGGTCCCTTTAATAAAGTAATGTACCTAGTGAGATACATCCACCATGATTTTTGGAAGACGATAAAACTACACATGCTAATAACAAAGGAAAAAAACATACACCCAAATGTATTGTAACATTAAAATGAGTTTCCCACTCCTTTTTCAACCAAATAGAACCAAAAAAAATTAACATCTACACCATAATCTTTAATAGCCTATATTATCCACAAAAATGACAAAAATTACACAAAAACCATTTTACACTGATGTTGTTCTACAAATTACATGTCTACTTCACTCCAAGACCTATGGATATAGAATTGATGTTCGAAGAATCTACTACATCATAGTAAAGAATTAGAAACCCCCAAACTAAAAAAATGGATCAAAATTTCACAAAACACAGTTTCATTAAAATATAAGTGCCAATGGTTTCGACATCTACAATCATTTCAATTTTAAAGTGATGAAACACTACAAACTGAATCTAGACATGCCTATTAATACCAGGAACATTAGATAAGAAAGACCTATAACTAATTCCCAAAAATTTCCTTACTCCAACCAAAAGGACGGTGGTTCTTATAAAGGACAGGTATGGATTAACAATGATTCTTGGAAACACCCAAAAAAACTTATTCAAGTGTCCCAAGCGTCCACAGAAGTGACATGGTACTGGGGAACTCAGGAATTAGTTACTATTATGAACAAGCTTTCCAAACTGATTGCAGATTATGCAATTGTGCACTATAAAAGTTGATTGGAGGTCTAATGGCCTCAAATTCCACTATCAGCACCACCAACATCTTGAAAAATATCATTATTCTTACTGTCATCCACTTCACCAGTTATAGGGACCATAGGAATATTAGTCATTTGATTCCCTCTTGGTAAAAAATCTTCACACCAAAAGGATTTCCTCACCACTTAAAAAATTGGTAACAATAATCTATTCCACAATTGACTACATTTTAGAACAGTGCCCAAACTCAAAATGTCGAGCCTCTGCTGGATCGTTTTCAACATATCCTAGATCATATGAAGCCATGCTTATGAAGAGAGGATAAGGATCCAAAAGAGATCCATCACATTTCTAAAGACTAAAAAACTTATTCTTATTTCTCAAATTCACTATCTTAGAAAAATAAAGTTGGATGAATGAAGTCTTGAAGAAATCCCTTGTAAAATAATACTGGTCCTTTTTTGGGACACACACAGCCACCATGTCTCAGATGAGACGTTGAGCATAAAGGTGCTAACCTTACCTTTCATGTCACAGAAATAACATGGAAACTAAATTCTATCCCAATCATCTACATCGAATCCTTCACTAAAATTGGATCTTCTTGTCCATATAATAATTAATTGATCAACTTTTCTAACTCAAGGACATAGTTTATGGGTTGATCAACTATATCATATTCTAAAGATGAACCACCCAAAGATTCTCCCTAGGGATCCATAGAGTCATTGTTTGGGGAAACAATAAAAAATGGATAAAAATAAACTGGTAAACACTAATCTATCAACATGGATTCTTTTCGTAAACACTATAAATGAAATATCAATCCAAAAAATGGTATATAACATACCATTACAAGCTACGAAAACATGAAATTTTAATTAATAATAATTTTTGATGAGATGAAACATGATTAATATATTTCATTCCAACAAATGGTATCCCATGTGCCTCACCCATGCATATAATTATTCCTCACTAGGTTCCCATTTACATTCGCATTCATACCTATGCCTGCGGTCACCCACGGAAAGCCCTAATGGTCAGTAATTTTTTTCCCAAAAAAATAAAAACCATTAAATTGAAAAAAAATTCCATGATTCTATTAAAATAATTAAAATATATCCATCATTCACATTCCAAAACAATGTCATTACCATTTATATTCAAATTTACACATTTCAAAACAAAAATTTCAAGAAAATTTTCAAAACTAAGGAAAATCCCAAACAGATCACAAGGGGGGATACAGGTTTGATGGGAAACTTGGACATATGGTTGGTGGACATATTCCAATCACAACATAGTCTTGAGTAATTAATTAGTACTATGTACCCAGATCCACTTGTATTTCCATGTCGTACGAGATCACAGAGGTCACTTTTTCATCTCCCATTTCATTTCAAAACATGAAACAGTCCACAAAATCTAAAGGAATCCAAAAAACCCATGAATTCTCTGGTAACATGATGTTCGGAATGAGAAAGTGTTCTTAATTATTTCTAATTTCAACATCCTGAGTCATATAATTCCTAATTATTCTACATTGACAACCTGAAGTAATAATGGGTTATCTAAAACAAATGGTACCCAAGAGACCTGACCTCCAATGATATCTTTTTTTCAAGAACAAACCTGTGTCCACGCTAAACTGGTAACCTATGCTGATCCATGGAATGGTCTGAGAGGTGTTCATGATCCTCTCAGGATGGTGAAAATCACAAAGTGCATCTTAAGAGACGAATGTAATGATTTATCCTAATGAAAATTATAAATGAAACAAAATAAATATATAGGAGAATAGAAAAAAATGTGATTTCCAAACATCACATTATTTATATTTGAAATTTAAATCAACAAATAATATTAATAGAATAACTAAAAATTATAAGACACCAAAGACACCTCCATGTGACCTCGAGGGTCACTTTCAACTCCACACCAAACATCTCCCATGGTGATTAATACCATTCCAGTGACATTCAAATAAACTAAAAAAATGAATCTATTGGTATGAGTAATAAATTTTGTAGGCAAGATTGATAATCTACTTCGAAATTCAATTCTTTTAAAATAAAAAAAAAGTCATTTTTGAACATTAATATATCAAATATTATATTAAACTAATAGTACTCAAAAAATAGAACTCATTTCTGTTTTTAATTTCAAAAAATGTACACCATATTAGTGTGTTGTTAACAAATTTTGAAGGTAAGTGATGCTTTCATTTTTTAGGACATGTAAGAGTATAGACACATTGAATTTATTACAATTTTCACAATGTTTTAAAAACCAAGGCATTACTGCCATGTAAACACTACACAACAAAGAACCATAATATTCATATAAAACATGTAATTAAAATATACATATAGGTATCACATTCATTATTGATAGAAATTATGTGCTAATAGATATAGGTGAACCCAGAATATAATGAGAAACACATAACATATTTGTTACTCAGACCCAATCCCTATAGCATTTCACACAATATTATATCAAAACACCCAAATATCTGGCCACCGTAACATAGGAAAGACTGAGGGGCCCAATACCATATCATTAAACCCAAATACCACCAACTATGGGACACTGGACAGTACATGAACTACCAGTGTGGAAAGATTTGTTGGGTAACTGCCAAAATATTACAGGTTCCCATGTCTCATGTATATAATGGGGGTTATCCATCTGATTCCAACCATGCATCTAATCACTTGTATATAATAATAATAGTACACAATATTTCTCCAATCAAGTATTCCCATGGACTAGTCCCATACCATAAAATAAGGTGAAAAAAAGCGTTCCATCTAAGATACAATGATAATGGATCTTTAGGATTCCATAACAAGGAAATATCTTAAATTAATCAAGGAAATGTATGAGATTCATCCATTACATTTTTTATAAATATCATTTTTTTTTCATTTTCACAAATTTTATAAATTGTCCTTTAAACATTACTCCCAAAAAATTACATTTATCAAACATGCCATATATTATAAAAAAAAGGTTCCAAAAAACACCCACTATATCGAAAAATTTATAAAACTCATTCAAAAAATTTCCATCACACGTTAAATCCCAGATAACTTCTTCTGTATATGAGAACCATTCCACAATTCATCATCACATGTCAAATTGACTTCAAACTCTAAATAGAGAATCATTTTAACATCCAACCCATTTATAGACAACCATTAAACTTAAAATAATCAATCCACATGCGACGTATTTATTAATGAAATCCAAAACACACTTTTGATACCACAATATACTCTCAAACCCTATTCAATAATTTCATCGATCACATAGTGTGAACTAATTTAGTATTGAATTTTAATTATCAATAGTCAAGAGTTAATTTATAATTATCCCACCTAAAAACAGATCAAATGGTTTCAAAAGAATATTTATCATGTATATATGGTGTTAAAAAATGAAATTAGTGTTCCATAAAATTAAAAGGAATATTCATTGGAAAACCATCCTCAGATCTATTTAATAACAACAAAGCACAACTGGAACCACACCGCAAGGGTTCAAAAAACATAGATCTATGATGATAAAACCTTTATGAGTTAAAAGAAAAAAATTTATAGAAGATAAATAAAAACACTATATTAATATGAGAATGGTAGAATATTAAACCAAGATGAAATTAGAGGATATTTGAGAGGGGACTATAGTAGGGGGAGCTTCCACCAGATCGAGGGAAATAGAGGTACTATACATGCCTAAAGGGAGGTGGATGGAGGGGACACACGCATTGGCAGGGAGGCCATGCCTGCATAAGGTTATACCACTCGGGGTCGTGGCGGTAGGGGGTCGTACAGGCATGGAAGTTCGCCAGAGGAGGTCATACCAATAGGGTTTGTCACCAGAGGAGGGGATGCCTAGAGGAAGGGTGAGCCAAATAGTGTAGGGGAAGGAGAGGGTAATGTTGGGGATAATGGGAAAGGGACATAATGGAAAAAAGTAATATGAGTTGCAAAAAACAATATATTAGCATAGAAATTATAATAAAAATAATACAAAAAAATTAATGATAATAATAATAAAATTATTTATAATAACAATTTAAATTAATTATGTCATAATAAATAACAAAATGCTCAAGGACTACCCTTAAGAATCAATATCTTTCCATCATACTCATTTAATATCACCTTAAACATATAAAAATATCCCATTCCATGAAATATAGATCAATAATCATCCCATAGAGTATTACTCATATCATCCACTTCCCATCAATATGTGGAATCTTGTCATCTATCATTGTATATTTGTGTTTTTTAATTCTAGATACCACGTCTTGACATCGATCACAATCTTACATAAAATGGATTAGTATAATCTGATCCAAACCTCTATCTACCTATGATATTATCTAAATACCACATTAAATGTCCAATATAGATACATTAATGAAACATCTATGAGGTCTTGTATCACATGGAATAAATGGTCCATATAGACCAATATATGTAACACCTCACTAATGACCTTCACATTGTTAAAAATATCAATCCATGTCTTTGACTACATTTCTAGTTTTACTCATTTTCACATTTTTTAATATTTTTTACCATAATAAAATATTTAAATGATAAAAATATCCATATATTTATACAAATATTATTTATGTTCCACCCAACAATAAACTCTTAATAGACGACCATATGAAACAAGGTGAATCTAAAAATTCCCAAATATTCTCCAATTACATGATAAATGCCAACCATGAATTGAATCAAATTAATAATTTCATTCAAGTTTTGTATTAATTCCTATGAAATCATTTATATAAATTTAGTTACATATTCCCTGAATGATTCCTCCCAAAATAACCAAGTGCATGAACTCATGGGCTCATTATTCCATTTGTGTCTCTTAGAATGACTATTTAAAGAAACTTTCCTAAATTCATATACAAGTCATCCCCTCATACCTATAATCTATTTATAATACATCAAATTTGTGTTTCAGTAGTTATCAAATAATATATAATTAAATTTATGTTCATATAACTTGTAGAATATTTATTTGATAAAATATTATTTGAAAATACCCAAAATACTATTTAATTTTCTCATTTTTTACCTCTCCATGAATAATGGTAGGACACAACGACTAAAACACCTTATAAAATAATTATATTAATTACTCAATTCCCCAATATACATTGTCAATTTCCTATATATCTTATAATGGTTTGTCCTAGAGCTTCTCATCAATCATATTCGCCAACTCGTCTACCTTTTTCTGATGACCAACCAGACTCTATTCAAAATTACTATAATATATTACATGATCAAAAATATAACATTAAACCAAAAATCTTAAGATTATATGTTTTAAATAATTCCTCTTTGATGAAATATAAAATCTACATCATCCCAAAGGTCCTCGAAAATCCTATACTATCAATATATAATATTTATGTATTTCTAATTTAAATTAAATTTTTTATTAAATTTACCATAATATTTCTCGGATACAATCTAATATATAATTAAAATATATATTCACTAAGTATTTATTTATATAATTGATTAAATATATAAATTCATTAAGAAAATAGAGTATAAGTATATACATTGAGTGATTAACATATACTATGCAATAAGGACCATATATATTTCATTTCAACTATACTAAATTCAATATTTGGAAGAAAAATATAACCCTAAAATTGAATAACTTATTAATTGTATACAATTATTAAAATAATATTACATGAATTAAAAAACATGGACAATTTTCATCTCCTAGAAATATATCTGTCATGAAAAAACTAGCAAAAAGAATTAAATAATTAGTAATGTAATTTAAATTTCAAAATGAATCATATAAAAAATTTATTGGAGTAGAATTTAGTGATCAATGAAGGTAATAAGTGGTATTTATTAAAAATTAAATTTTAATATGATGATTGGAATATTAAATATAATCCAAGGGATAATAATTTTTCTCTTAGGAATAATAACCTTTCCATTTACGACATAGAACTAATCTTCATAATTAAAACATGTGCAATAAAATTTTAAAAATAAAAATAATAAAATTAACATGGAAAAAATAATTAAATAAAAATATAATAATTATATAAAATATATACTCAATTAAAAAACCCCAAAATAAAATATATTGTATTTTTTATATTGAATTTTACTAATTTTATAATATAATATATTTTATATAAAATTGTAATATTTAATATAATAATTATTATTATTTTTGAAATGGATTTTATTTTTCAATATAAAAATAATAATTATATATGTGTTTTTTTAATTACATTCAATTTAATTTTAAACAATTTAGAAAATATAATTTTTTTAATAAATATTTTTTACATTGTATTATTGATCTAAAAATATTATTAGTAATATGAAAATTAATTTTTTTAGAAAAAAATATTTAATAATATAAAATATACATTTAAAAATAATAAAATATAATTTATAACCTGAAAATTAGTTTCCAAATTCGAAAATAAAATGTATATTAAAATAAATTGAGCCTTTCCTTTTTATAAACTAATAAATTTCTCATTAGAGAGAATTTAAAGTCATAAACAATAATAATTTTAAGAAAATATAAATCAAAATTTCAATGATAGAAAAAAAATTCATTTTTTCATTTAATTTTTTTAAAAAATATCAATTCAAAATTACCCATCCCACAACTATAAATATCCCCTTTCCCTTTTCTTGGAAAACCCCATCTCATATACTTCTCAAATAATATTACATTCAAAATTATACTCACTTAATTCTTTTTATATCTAAAGGGCGGTTTTTGTGTCACCCAACCCCAAATTTCATGTTCTTTGTAAAATATCAATATGAGGAATATCTAGTGATGCGGTATCCCAAAAAATCATTATTTCCACTTTTTTAGTATTCTTATTTAAAATATAATAATGATATTTTTTTCAACTAGTATTAACATATTAATGCATATGTATATAACAAAATAATTTGGGTATGATATTGTATTTGGATTTTATACCATTTTAAACATATATAATCTATCCCCACTATTTTCGAAACAACCAATTAATGATTAGTTTGATCCATTTATGAAGATATTTAAACATATTACATATTCATATATTCTCATGTGCTTACGTTAAATTATATAAATTATTCAAATTTTAATTGTTTTACTTATATTTTATTATGGGTAATATAACTAATTTGTAAATACAAATGAATTAAAATTAATAAGTCGAAACAAAATATAAAAAATTACTGAAACTAGTTTACAAAATAAATTCTTCACTAATAATAATATTTCCAAATAAATTATAATGTATATACATGATCTATAGTTATAGAAATAAATTTATTACACCATTGAACTTCTTCATTAAAAGTTATATGTTTTTTATTCTAAAGGATTTATATTGTTAAAATTAAGGGGACCTAATATATGTGTAATTTCAATACACACTCAATCATTTTTTACTTATCTAATCATTTAGATTTTTACAAATTGAGTCATCCAATTACATTCATCAATATGTTTTAATTTCATCTAACTTTTTCCATTGTTAGTTACACATGATCATATATTATTGGGATTAATATTATGGAACCATATTTATTTTAAATAATATTTATTTCTCAGAAACAACGTTTAATTAATATAAAAAATAATATAATCTTCTCTAAGAAATATGATGTTTTATTTACTAATGATACATCGAGACATAATAAATTATGTCTTTGAATTTTATTTACAGAATAAAATGTGTTTTATTCCTCTATATATGCCTCATGACATCATTAATTAAATCATTCATTTCACATGGGTTTATTTCATGTTTAGGATTTATTTTTATTTCTATGTGGAATTCATGATTAAAAGTTATTAATAAGGTGACTGGTGGGAGATATTTATTATTCATCCATATTATTTGGTAAGGCGACACATCACAAGATATTACTTATGTTATATAAGAACAAATGGGATCATTTCCCACAATTCTATGTAGTGTTATCTATTATCATATGTTATTTGTGGACATGATTATAGATTTATTCACATTTAATGGGTGGTATTTCTCTATTTATGTTATGATATTTCATTATTAAAAATATTCTACATTTCATTGATTGAAATAAAATTATTTAATGTTGTATTTATAGATAATATTTTTCTATTATGAGAATATGATTCTATTTACATCGTTAGGGTATTAATAATTTATATATCATTTTATGACATATGATTATTTCATGTGATAATTTCTCTATTACTCATTGAGATATTATTATTTCAAATTAATATTGATACATGTGTTTATATTTTATTCCTCTAGATTGAGTTTTAACTCACCATTTCTTTGATATATGTCCCCCAATGGATGAATTTATTAGGATTGATTCAGTGTACATAAATGATACCAATGGTGAATTAATGATTAATATTTTGGTAGAATAAAATAAAATAATACAGAAATATTAGAATTTTTTAAAAAGACACTAAATATATTATTATTATTATTGTGTTTACAATTAAAATTTTATTTTATTGATTATTATATATAATAATTACATCATATCTAGATGTATGGGAATGGGGGTGTCTCATATCATCATATTGAAGAGTTTAGTAATTTTTTGGGATTATGATATTATTGATTTTCTGTATGAAGACCCATGTAGATAACATTTAATTATCTAGAGAACTATTATAATTATAAATTTTATGAGAAAATTGGTTATGAATTTCTACACATTAATTTTGAGTAATATAACAAACTGATAAATAATTTAGTAAAACCATTTTGGTTATAAGACATAGAGATATGAATTCTTTATATTAACCTTATTTTATAATACATATAATTAACATTAATAGACCATTATAAATGAGAATAACGTCGAGGGAATAATTTAATTAATGGTGGATTGTTTTGGAATCCTATATTTTAAATATATATATTTTAAATATTTCATCATTTAATTTAAATATATGTAAAATTTAATTTAATATCACAATGTTATGATGAAATATGTAATGAAATTATATTTTAAACACATTTTTTATGATAGTAATAAATGAATAATTTCATTGTAAAATTAGATTATCACTAAATACTACCGATAAGCCACATAAACTTAGTAATAATGTCCAAAAATATTTTATTTCATCAATACGAAATGATAAATTTTAATTAAAAACATGATCCATTAAAATGAAAATAATTAATTTAGAGAAGAAATAGTTCAAATACTAGAATTGGAAAAAAAATAAATAAATCTTTTTTGTCTCCTAGAATTATCACACTCACGAAAAACATTGAAAAAAGGAAAAAAAATATTAATAATCTAATAAACATATATAAATTTTTTTTGATTCTTTATTAGAATTAATATAAATTCATCAATAATAAAATTTATTGTATATGGAGGAAGTATAATACCAATATAACCATTGGAATGGTATAAATATCAGTTTTAATAACAACCTAACCATTATAAATACTATCCTTACCCTTATAATAGTAATCATACCATTGGGATGGTAACATAACAAATAAAACAATATAATGGAAGGTAAATTATTATATTGAATGGTACTACAACCATAATAATGCTGTTACAACAAAGAATTCAAAACCATTTATTCATGGATGATGGTTCCTATAGCCATAATTTACTATTGAAAAAACCCCTTTGGGACATATTAGACTTGTAATGAGATAGAGGAATGCATATTTATTTTTATTATACTGTAATATGGTTTATAAAACTCCATGAACTACCTATAGGTCTCCCATGGAATGAATGTAATAATTTTTTATCATATATCTTTGATCAAATTTTCCATATCCCATTATCATGTTATTATATTTGATGTTAGGTTAGTGGGAATAAAAGTCATGTGTACTGAAAATAGAGTGGAGGGGTTTTTATGGTGAAATTTCTTGTTCTAAATATGAGTTACATGATTTATTACAAGTTATAGATGTAAGGGTGTCTTAGTACACACACATCAAATAGGTAGACGAAGATAGGTTGAATCAAATCCTTATCATTTTTTTACATTTAAAAAATAAAATAATTTATTATAATAAATTTTTTAATTATAAATATATGGAGATTTATTTTAAAATAATTATTGAATTTATAAAATATGATTTTGATATCTCAATATCATTATTTTTGGTTTTCTTCTCCTCACCAATTACACATATTAAGAATTTTATTTTAAATAAAAGCTATTGTATGTGTATATCTATTTGTCACTAAAATTACTTCCATAGGTAGATTCAATATAAATATATATATATATATATTTATATAAATTGGTATATTCCATAAATATATTAGTTTTTTATTTAATTATAGATAAATAATTTATCAGATAAAGAATGATGATATTGATAATTATTTATTGTAATGTGATCAATTTTTAGCGAACATTTTCAAATATAAATCTATGTATTTTATCATGTGGTCAATAAATCATTTGTGTTGGTGATATTTTATTTTTATTTTATTGATCCATTTTTAAATAATTATGGGAATGACATAAATTCACAAACACTATTAGGAATAGTAATATTGGAAAACACTCAAAACCAGATTCCATGGTTCCAAGGTACATCCCCCTTATGTTTCTGTAATCATTTTATCCTTTATAGAATAGTTTTTTTGAGCATGGTTTATATTTTTTCCATTTGAAGATTTATTTTATAATACAATAACATGTTAAAACCAATTAATTTTACTTCATTCATAACATTTTATTCCATCATGTTTTGGACTAATTATGAACCCAATGTAGAAAAATATTTAGCTAGTCATAAAAAAGGTTACATTGGTTAATGGTATCATTGATAATATAGTTTTATATAGAGATAAGAAACAAAATTTTATTAGGCTAAGTGAAATCATTTAATTGGTTTTAAATATATATTTCAATATTATTTTATATTAAACCATGTACAAAATTTTATAAATTTTATTATTAATGCTTCATTAAAATGAGAGAGGTGTGTTATTTCATGTATTATGCCTTCATAATATATTTTTTAAATTTTCATCATCAATTTATAATAGTAGATATATTTATTTTCTCCTTTTTATGACATATATTTCCTTCAAAGGGGAATGGCATAGAGATTGTTTCTTCTATTTTAATTGATATCAGTGATAATATAGTTACATACCTAGGGAATTAATTTTTTAGGGTTGAGGATATCATGGGGAAGTCAATATACAAGATTATGTGTATAATGGATAAATTCAAAATATAAATACTATAATATAATTATCAAAAATTGTAATTGAATTACAGTAAATACATTTGTGTCTCATATTACCTTTGGGGATCAATTTTAACACAAAAAAGTGGTGGTGTTTGGATGCAAAATTGAATAATTTTAAATAAAGATCATTTGAAACTAGAAAAAATTGGTAATTACTCCCTCAAAAGGGTTCTCATTATTTTTATAATGATAATTATGAACCATATAAAGTGAATCTGTTTTCTATAATCTTTATTGATATTTTAGGTTATATAAATTATTCATCTTTTAAACATTTCAATTATATTTTTTAAAATTTTGGTATACTTTTGTTTTAATTTGAATTTATTCTAATCGATTATCACGATATTAAGGGAAATTACAATAAACCAATACATATCCTATGACCAGAATGAGATTACCAACATTTATATAAATGAATATATAGTTTGATAAATCCCAACACTATTTTGTATTATCATTCTAATAAGAAATTTCCCCACACATAACATGTATATAATAAAATATCCAAATAATAACATTATGTGGTCAAATTAGTATTTTTTTATCTATTCATTGGTATCTCATTTAATGTATGGATCATTTTCCTAAACTATAATATATATGCCATATATGGTTAAGGATATTTACCCTAAAGATAATGGATTCAATATGTTGAGAAAAAATGATTAAATAGTGGTCATGGGTGATACCAAAATTGTTTGGTATTGAATAATTATTGTGCTATGAGTTATGAAATATGATTATTTTTAAGATACACTATATTGATTTTTTGGACATTCATATTTTATTAAAATAAAAATTAGTGATTGATTTTTCAATATTTGTTTCAATATTTTGAGTAATTTTTTAACTTCATTCAACAATATAGTGAAGCTCGTTTTGAATATAATATTAATTTTTCATGTGTGTATGAGTCCATTTTTAAAAATCTTATTATAAAATGTCCTAATATATGTCACATTATATGTTGATTATATTGAATAAAACAAGATTTGTTTTTGGAACTAATTTTTTTTATACATTTTATTTTATGTTTTTTTATTTCCCACAGGCTATGAAAACATGAAAAGTGTTCAGAATTTATTTATTTATTATTTTCATTCAAAACAAGGACACATAATTTAATTTGATATGTTCTGTTATTTTTTTATACGGAAATAAATAAAATTCCAATGAAATTAAATATAATTTTTAGTCTATTTTCATTATTATTGTTTATGTTGAAAAATAAATAAATATGTTCTATATTATTATGTTATGTATACATTAATAATGATATAAAAGTTAAGTACATGGTATGTTATCTTAAAATAATAATATTAACATATGATAACATATATTTTATCATTATATATCATTTATAATAGTAAAATAAGAGAACCATATATAAACGATGAAAAAAATTCAAAAAAATATAATGTAAAATAAATTTGGTTGATAAAATACAATTTACATGTCATTAAAATAGTTCTTGATGAATTACAGTAAAAATTAATTTAAATGATTGTTAATTTAATAGTAACTAAATATCCATTAAATTGTTGTTCAATTATTTAAAAATATATTAAAATTTTTATTAAAAGAACTATATTTCTAAAACATAGTAAATGTTTGTTGTAGATATAAAAATTGATGAAAAAACATAAAATTTTTACTAGAAGAATTACAATGAAAAAATTCAAGTACAATTCAATGTCGGTGAAATTTTCATATATATGATACTATATATATTTTTCTCCAAAATTGATATTATAAATAGGTTAATTTCTCTTCCTAAAACATTGAAAAAACAAAATTAATTATTGTACAAATACATGGGGTTTATGCTATGAAAAAAAAATTATTTTGAAGTATTTCATCTACTATAATAGCATAATAAGTTCATTCATGATGTGTAACTCTCAATAATAATGGAAACTTATTTCATATTTTATATTAATTTATTATATGAAAAATTAGAAATGATTTTTTCATAAATTATAATAAAAATTGATATAATAGTGGTGTATTGTTTTCATTTTATTTACTTTTTTCATATTTTGTTTTCCCGGTTCTCAAAATCTTTTGAATCTGTCACAACATTTCTATTTCATTAGTTTAAGGTATCCTTTCATAGAACTAATTAGAAGAATTAAACAATAATAATATTATAAAATGAGTTATTAAATATTTTATTTCATTTCAAATATTTTTAAAGTTATACAAGGAAATGTCATTTCCCTCTTAGGTCGCAAAACTGAATGATATAAATTTCATTCTCATTAATGATAATTAAATTTGACGTTACAGACAAACTATTGTTTCACCATATATATGTGTATATATTCAATAAAAGAATCAAATATATTATTCACGTTTCCCTCTATAATATATATTATTTATCAAATTATATATCTTTTTTTTGATAAAAAATATTTAAATCATGAAAAAATATATAATCATTATAATTAAATATTTTACATGATCAACAAATGATTTTATTAGAACTATAATGTGAAACATATAAATTATCATCATAGTCTACCATTATAAGGAAATAATGACATCATATTGTACAACAACTAATTAATAATATAAAAAACTACAAATAAAATTTTATTCAGGTTTGAATAAGTCAAATTCTTTCAGTGTATAGCTATTAGCTACTAAACACATCAATATACTATAATGGAAGAAATAATTTGGGGGAATATTTTCCATATCTAATTTTTTTTGTTTATAATATTTATTTTTCTCAAATAATTGATAATTTTTTTTGAAGAAATATAATACACTCATCCTGTGATGAAATTATTTTTAAAAAGTATATTAATAATTAAACTACCTAATTTCTACCTAGTGATAAAAAATATCTTATAAATAAAATAAGAAACTTATATAAAATAAATAAATATAATATAAATCCTATGATTTATCATCATCTTCTTCTACCCCTAAAGGTTCCAATATATTGTCACATTGTTTATAACATGTATTTTGTAATATATATCAAATAATTGACAAAACAAATCTACATCATTTATTTATCTAATTCACTAAATGTTTGAGAAATTTTTTTATGAAATAGATGTGGAATTTAATTTACATTATTTTGTGCAAAATATAAGAAATATATTTAATTCATTTTGATTTCTTGATGAGTAAATACATTTTTTCTTATATATATTTGATGTACCAATAAAAATATATATATAAAATAATTATAATGATATTAAATTCACAACATTTAACAAAGGGAACAAAGATTTACAATCTCATTATAGGGAATGAATCCCAAAAATAGCTAAGGGGTTATTATTTATGATTAGTTTCAAAATTTGTGTTGTATAATATAATATCTCTAAAAAACATAGTAATCATGAATCATCATCAGACGAACATGTTACATATATGAAACATATTTTGATATATTAAATTCCATATTGTTGATAAATCAAATATTTTCATAAAATTATATTTCCATGTACTAAAATAAGAAACATTAAAAAACATGAAAAATTAAATTTAATGAATTTACCTCAATAAAATTGTTAGATTCTTGTTTTTAAACACTATAAAATCAAAACTTTGTTCACCATTCAGAGGAAGTCACTTGGTTTAACACGTTCTATAACATTCACATCCAACAATTATACTAATTATTGTGTTATATTTTTCTTATACCACATCATTTGTGAATATTTATAAATATTTCCATAATTATTATGCTCTATCATTATTTAATAACATGGTTATTACCATGGAGGAAAAAAATACGTGCTCTTATTTATAATGGATGACTAATACCTTTTCTTAGGGTGATGAAATTTCATCATGTTCCCTTAATTGTTTACCATTATATAACAAAGTATTCCATATTAATGAATGTTTTTTGTGAAAAATGATATATATATATATTTGTTAATATTTGATTATTTTTAGCATACAAAAAATCCATTTAGTCATTTATATAGAATATTCAAACAGTATGCATCAATTACTTATTTAAAATTCATCCCTATAAATGGTTTAGTATTGAAAATAATTTCACTAACATCCTATATGATACTATTCATTGAATAATTCTAAAATAACATATGATATTACAATTAAAAATTATAGTTCACAAATAAACATTAATTTCAACTTTTATTTCAACATTCACAATCATATGTTTTTTTTGTTTTTTTGCAATATTTTTTATAAATAATATTTTAATGAACATTTTATAAACATTTTCTTAGATTATTACCTGAAATATAATCTCAATTATAATTTCACACAATAAATATAATTTTTATCGTCCAATATCTATATTTCTATTTTATTTTATTCTAAAACATCTTTGTTATTATAATTTGAAAAAATCAAGTGGATACTTCATGTATAATATTAAAAAACCTATATTAAAAGTTCTCGATAATCTTTAACTATATGTTTACACAATATTAAAGTGATGAATTATATTGTAAAAATTAGTGGTAATTTATTGTGAAAAATTATAGTGGATCCATGAGTTTGATCAATTTGTGGAAATGTCTAATAAAAACACCTAGTAAAAAATTGAACAAATAATTCTACTACATAAACAAAATAACACATTTATCAACCGAAAAAACCTATTAAAAAATTTTCAATTAATGATTAGAAACTAAGTATATAACTATAAATATTAAAATATCGAACTGAACAATTATAATAAATTAAAATGAAATGTTTTGAAAAAACGTGAAATACGTACCAAAATATGTATTGATTGTTAAAGAAATTTAGCAATTATAATGGTAACTATAATGAAAAGTAATAAGTTTCTAAAGAATACTAATACATATACTTATAATAGTATTATCACAAATCATGATATAAACATAATTTTCATATATATGTATTCTTATTCACAAATGAAATAGTTAGACTAATTATAAATATATCATGTAATTGTTAAATCGAAATAAAATTCTCTTACTAAAATATATTTTCCTAAAGTATTATTTAAAATTTAATATATTTCATTATTGATTATTAATTTGAAAACACTAATTAACATTTTTATTTTATAGTTAAAAAATTATCTTAAAATTATTTATTAATGTTTTTTGGAAAATATTAATTTTTCAATTAAGACATAAAATATTTAATTTTTTTAGAATTATATTTTTATTTTATCAATCTATAATTAATTATTATATATTGGGTTATTTTTAACTAGAATAATATATTTTCTATATAAAATAATACAAAAATAAATTTAAAATAAATATTATAGTT
Source organism: Viscum album (assembly GCA_963277665.1). Taxonomy (NCBI): domain Eukaryota; kingdom Viridiplantae; phylum Streptophyta; class Magnoliopsida; order Santalales; family Viscaceae; genus Viscum; species Viscum album. Next base: position 1,806,983,838 of record OY728156.1, read on the forward strand.
TATTTTATAAAAATTACATTATATATATAATGACAACATTTTATGAAATTATTTTTGTTGCATATTTTCATTTTAATTTTAAATAAAATTCTAAAAATTATAGGTTATGAATTTTGAATAAATAACTCCATATATGTTATTATATGGTTCATCATTATTTTATATATTACCAATATTTTTGTTTAAAATAATTAGAAAATTAAGGAAATTTAGCTACAATGGTAATAGTTAAATAGAGTAATTAATGATAAAAATGAAATGATAATGACAATAATATTTCCTTAAAAATAAATAATTTTTTATGATAATATTTATTCTATAATTATCCAAAGGTAAAATATATGTCATTTTTATCCTTTATCATGTTAATTTGAACTTTTTATTAATTTATTTCATGAAAAAAATGTCACAATCTTGTTTATTTATAAATAAAATATTTTTATCATAGAGACCAATAGAAGATATATTATTTTATGAATATTAGTTTTAAATTTAGTTGATCAAAAATCATAATATTAATTTATTATTAATTTTTAGTGATAAAATTATAAACCTAAATGTTTTCAAAAAGATCACACATTTATTATCCAATTAATGTACAACCAATAAATTATATTAAAAATATCAGAGGAAATTAAAATTTAAATAATAATTTTGTTCTAAAATACGATGATCAAGAAATATTATTTATATAATAAAATATTTAGTTAATATTTTTAATATTTTATTGATTTTATTAAATTCTATGTAATGAATAATTTTATACATTGCAATTATTGGTATTTTATAATAAAACAAATTTCATTAAATGATATAAAATTTATAAAAATTGGATACTCATCCAAGTGAATATTTTATTCATTATAATATCAATAATAGTTTATTTCTATTCCATTTTTTCATTTACTATAACTATATTGTCCCTTTAATATTAAGAATATCATATGTCATATTAAGAGTTAATGGGGTTAACTACGGTTTAAAACCAAAAGATTAGGGTTCATATATAGGAAAAAATTCCTAATTTTTATTATATGAGATTATTTTAACCCAAACTCGTCAAAAAATAAAAATAAAAATATTTTCCTATAAATTTAATTTAATATTAAATTATAATAAATTAATATTTTGAGGAATCATAAGATTTACCTCCTCTATATTAAAAACGGTAACATCTTATTCAAAATTATTCACTCTTGAAAACCTATTCAATGTAACAAAAACAAAGAAAAATACAATTTTATAATGGATACCATCATTATAATGATTTTATATAGGATATAAAAATATATTTTAATTTATTAAGGTGTTAGTTGGAGGAGACATCCCTATGAGGAAGTATTATTTTCACCATATGTTTAAATTTATTTATACTCTAACATCATTAAAATAATACTAAATGATTATAAGATAACAAAAAATGTATCCTCCATATAATTTTATATTATTATGATTTTGGAATAACCAATATGGATCCCTAATCTCCATCAAATGTTTGGGGACTTCATAATCCATTTTACGGAGGACTACCATCTTACGAACTGATTTAAATTGTATTCCATCATAATATATATTGAATGAATATAATGATGTATTTAATGATTATATAATATATTGATGTAATTTTTATCCATAACTAATGTTAATATTTCACAATTTTTTATTGGCATCCTTATACTAGAAAATGTTAACGTCATTCGTGCGTTCATGTGGAATACCACCTTAATGAAGTGATGTGACTCTTTTATCAGCATAACATAAAATTTCTGATATAATAAAGTATTTTAAAATTTTTAATATGATATTTTAGATATCATTATTATCATAGGAAAATAAAATATTTCTTCCACTATTTCTAAAAAGATCATTGAAAAATGGAAGCATTTCCCATTCATACATATAATATATCATATCCATAATTATATTATAGTTAATTTTTATAATAATATGTAATGGGGGATATAAATGTATAATTAATGTATAAAAATTAAAATTATTTTATTATTATAATTATAGTGATAATGGATGAATTAACTCATTTCTGTAAGGAATATAAAAAATTACATTTCTTATTGATGATCTAAATATCATCAAATCAACCAACTGGAATATAAATTATTAATTTATTATATATAACATGTTATAAAAAAACAATTGACCATGTAACCAAAATTTTATTCTTATGTAATAATAAAATTAACATCATTTTTTTATTCGTGAAGTGAAAAATACACAAGATGAGTCAAATATCAGGTAAAAGATATTACATTAAAAATCATGTTTTAATGTTACCCCTAAAAATATATTTCTCTCGCACATCTATATATTAGATAAAAATTTAAATAAGGTTTTTAATATTAAAATAAAATTTTTTAAATTTTTTTTTCAATATTTTAATATTTATAAAACTGTTTGAATGAAAATTTTTCTTTATTTTTTATATATGGCAATTTGTGACATTTTTGAAAAATGTATTAAAGGAATGTTTTTTAACATAGATAGCATGAGTGGATTTTTCGACAATCTTGAATAAATTATTGTCTAAATATTCCATTACTTATTTTAATTTCTCCTTTCAAAAAGAACATTTTACATTTATGTTGTTCATTTATTTATTCAAATAAAAAATTTCAAAATGGAAAAGTTATTTTTGACAAAAATATTTAATGTGTATAATAATGAAAATGAATTATGTAATATTTTATAATAATTTTTATTTTATTAGAAATATATATGATTATTGGTGGATCAATTATAAACTAGGTATGGATTGTTTCATTATTACCCAATGATGGGTGGTTCCATGATAATATAAGTATGGGTGTGTCCGTGATATCCCTTCAATTCATTACTTATGGAAGATAATGATATGATTATTCTATTTGTAATGGTTATTTTATGTTGGATATGAAAATTACATCACTTTTAACCTACACGTTTAATTTATTATTTCAATGGATTTTTATTGAAATATTATGATTCCTCAAGGTATGAGAGTGATGCTTTATTTACAGTAAATTATATGATATTTTTTATGAATCTAGTGTATAAAATTGTGAAAAATTTATTATCATATATTCATCGGTTCCATAAAACCTTAATAATTATAATATTGCCATTACAGTTTCTTATGGATTGATTTATGAAAATTTTATTAAAGTGAAGTAGATTTCCTCGGTAATAAAGGCTTATTTTGAGCCCAATGATTATTTTTAAAGAAGAAAATTTTTATATGTATTTATTGAATAATAGTTTAATTATTTATTTTAATGCAACGTAAGGAGTTTTCTGTGCTCTCCCACATTTAAAAAAATTAATGTGTTTAAGGATGGGCCGGGGAAAAAATAATGATAATTTGAATGTTATTAAGAATTGTCATAAAATTAAATCATGTTTTATATTCAATGTGTTATATTATTTGAAAAAATGATATTGATTTGAAGTATCAAATTTGAATTATATGGTTTTGTTATGTGATAGTTATGACCAAACATGGAAAAAAACTTATCCTAAAAGATATTTAGGAATTTATGAAAGATATTTAAAGTAAAAATACATATATTATGTTGAATTTTTGTATGGGTCATTAAAATTGGTAGTATTGAAACGTTTTTATAAATTTAGGCATAGTATAGTTTTAATTGATTACCAATTAAATATTTTACATTTTGGTCATGTTCAAATGAGAGATCATTTTATGATTACTATGTCACTTCCTCTAACCTATTTTGTTCGAAATGGTTTTTATGGATTGAATATTGTTGTTGATTTGAGAAGGCCACAATATTATAATATCTTTTTGTATAAGAATCTAAATGTGGTTTTAATTTGAGTGTAGTATTTTGTTTCTACAATATATCAATTTACATACTAGATAAATGTCAGTGGTATCCTTGTGATCAAGAATCTATATCTACCACAGAAAAAATGTCAATGGTGGTGAATATTATAAGATTAAATACTCCATCATAGAATGGATCATTTGATCTTATGATTGTAGATGGATGGAATAAATCATTGAAAATGATATTTTAAATCATTGTTTGTTTATTGAATCAATAGGTAAGTCCTTATATTTAATGTTTTGAAGGTGATGAACTAATGTTTCATTTTTGTGACATTTTTAATCAATGAAGTTAATATGGTGTTTTTTGTGAGGTGTTATTATTTTCAGATTTTTTTGACATAGAAGATCTCAATTGGATTATGTTTGATTATATTAAATAAATTCCAAGAAATATATCATTATCAAATATAGAGATTCTAAAAGAGTAGTTCCTTGAGAAAAAATATTTTCATGAATATATGTTTTAAAGTGAATGATTTAATAACCATGAAATACTCTATTAAGTGAGGCATTTTATGACAATGGAAAACATAAAAATACATGAATGATAAAATTGTTGTCCATAAAAAATATATATATCTTAAATTATGGTTTTAGAGAATTATGTGATGATGTTTTGGAATTTGATCATATATAAATGAAAATATAATTCTTGGTTAAAAATTTGGCCAACTTACAAGAATACCATGGTAATGAGATGTTACCATTAATAAGGTGGGAACTAAAGTAAATCCCATATATCCATAAAAATGGTGGTTAATGGAACTCAATGTTCTTGTAGTCTAAGGAATAATCCATAGAGAGATTGGATCGATCATCGCATGGTTTGGGATTATATTCTAGTGGGATGAATCCCCATTAGTTTCATCTTTTGGTGGAGTGAGGCTGTTAAACCACAATGAATGCTTGATGAGATATTGATGATAGTTTTATGATAACTTGTAATGAAGACACTTCGATTAATCGATGTGGGACAATGATGTCCTGGATAGTATTCACCAATTATTAAAAATAATTTTTTGTAAAATTATAGATGAATGTTCTTTAGATATCAACTATCTATTGATCTATGGAAAAACACTATTCGTTAAAAGTAATTAATATTTAAAAAAACAATCTTCATTTCAACATGAATAGGTCTAGGATAATATTCTTGATCTATAAATCTTCAGTACTCAATGATCATTGTTTTGGCCATATCTTATAATCATACTGAGGTCTGGATTTTTTGATGATGATACATTTCACCAATACGAATTAAAGTAAATATTTAAATGAAAATTAATATCCATTTATGTTATATTATATGAATGAAAATGTTTATGAATAGATTTGTAATGAGGGTTTTTATAGATGACGTCATCTACACATGTACTAGAGGAAAAGATGCTATTGAAGGTTGTTTTTTATTCACTGATTTTAGATGTCAAAATAAATTGGAACTTCTGAATGGAGGAGTTTGAATATAATCTTAAATGAAGAATAATACTTGGTGATAATGATACATATAAGAGAATATAATATCATTGTATTAATGGTCACCTTGATAGGTAATTGTTAGACCATAATGAGGCATCACATGGAGAAGAGATCATGCAAACCTATGAACATTCCATCACCTCATAAATATTTTTAAAACTTTAGTATTCATTATAATCTGATAATGTCATTATTATTCATGTGACTACTATGTATATTCAATATTTCTTAAAATTGTATGGTTTGTTAAATATTTACTAATAAAATATTAAAAATCTCAAGAGTTAAAAAAACTCTTTCATTGAAAATTATCCTGAGATCATGCTTTATGAAATGAAATAATTTATAGATAATAACATAGAGGGTATGCATGATATAATCCTATAAAAAAGATGGGAATAAAAACAAAAATGAACTATTATTGAGATCGAGCAAAAAAGACTCGGTATGCATCATTATATTAGGTGATGTTGATAGATAACAAGCATGAACCTCTTCAAGTAAAAGTTATTCTCATAAACAATTGCAATTTAATGAGATAAAGAAAATAACACACCATGTAAATGTAAATATGAATTTTTGTCTATTTTATGATTTTAAATGAGTATAACAAGATTCTTTATTATACTTTTTCTATGATCAACATCCCCTCATTTGAATTCATAGAATGTAATGCACATTTATGATAATCATGTATATAATCTAATGTGACAGTTTGTGTGTGTTTGTGTGTGAAACCATAATGAAAAATAATAATTAATTGGTTTTGTTTGTATAATGACGAATTAAATACATTTAATCTATACATAATCATGAACCCTTGAACATCCACAAAATAATATAACACAAATAAATTAAATCACATTAATTCATAACTAGTTATATGTGTCATGGTTTAAATAATAATAGGATGTTTTTCCTCCCCTTATTGAATATAACAAATATAATGTGCATAATAATTTTTTTATAAAATGTTTGTATAAAACCTTATTTATGGAAAATGACCATCCAATTGATGAAAATCCATCATGTGTAGATCACACATAATGATCACAATTTTCATTGTATAAAAAATGAATAACTAGTGGGTCTAATACAAATTAGACCATTAAAATATAATGAATCTACTATAAATAATTCCATAAATCATTTATAGTGTGTATTTTAACATGCATATAATTTATAATCAGTTATATTATTCTGTAATCATTTTAATTATCAATGTTATATAAACATTAGAAACAAGTACAGTTTGATCATGATAAGGAGTATGCATTTGTACCAAAACGTGTAAAAATATTTATATGATACTACCTCATTTATTATCTTCATTGTGGTCGTTAAGAATATAAAAAAATATTCCCATTAACCTAGTTAACGGTTTGATAGAAATAGAGTTTAATTGAACAAATTTATTACTTAGTAAAAAAATTATTAACTGATTACCCCCTTCAGTGTCCATACGTGAACCATATGGGATCCACATATATTACCAATGGATTGGTCTTCCTTTGATATGACCAAAATTTTTATCCTGATTACATTTTAGAAGGATTATAAGTATAAAATATGTGAATAAGATTGGGATATACCACATGTGGAATACAAAGTCTCCCCTCCAGTTAAAAAATACATGAAATTATATGTGATGTATCTGAACAATCTGAAGAAAATAGAAGTTAATATTTAAAAAAAACAAATAACATTGATAAATATCAGTAAAATATTTTCAAAATTTTATAAAAATATCAATTTTAAAAAAATATCTCATGATTTATAGATAATGAATAAGTTTAATCAATGATAATTGTTATATACATTTACTCATATTCTAAAACAGATATGCTGATTGTTTTAGATGTTGTGACTTCACAATCAATTAATTATTACATCGATATTTTTTATAATAGAAAATCTATTAATGAGGATATTAATATACTGGGTGATGAACTTGTTAATAAATTTAATTGTGTAATTCTTTAAAAAACATAATTGAATAAAATGAAAAATATATGACACTTTATAATGAAAGTTGTTCATTTATTTATCTGTAATTACAATGTAATATTTATGTGAAAACTATGAATAAAGATGATTTTATTGAAGTAAGAAATGAATATATTATATTTTACAATGTTTACATGAATTTCATAGATTCAAATCTTGAGTAAATGTCATGAAATATTTAATAGATACATGTTTTTTAGAATACCAACAATGAATCAGGATGAATATATTCAAAGCATACATTATTTTGTAGAATCTAATCCATATAATTTCAGAATCAAGGAATCCCAATTGGATGTTTAAAATAGGAGAACCAAAGACCATGAAATTAATGTTATTGATGGCAATAAATACCATAATGATGAGATTAAATGAATTATTAGTTAATGGGATGAAGAAAAATTCAATGAAAAAGAAAATGTTTCCCTCAAAAAAAAAATTATTGAACATGATGTAAAATTTAGAAATCTTAAAGAGACAGATGATGAAACTTCATAAGTTATGGAATAGAATAATTATACACCTAAATAAATAAATAGTTTTTACATGAATGAAGTGATATTTATATATAAATGTTTATACAAATAATATATATAAATATAATCATTTTGACTGAATGAAATATTCCAAAAAATATTTCGATTAACCATATAATAGATCATGGATGATCTTAACCCATAACCTATTTAATTATAATTTTAATAATGAAAATTCATTTTCTAGTAGAGTTTCCAATCCATATTTTTTTACAATTTGGGAAGATAGAAATGATACTACAACCACCAATACCGCAAGGGTTGACCCTAGAAATTTAGTGAAATATAACTCCCAAAATGATTCTTCAAATAGGAAATTAAATATAATGAAATAGAAAAGCACAATACAAGTCAGACTAATACTACATGAAAATGTTAGATATTTTGTTTCTACTTTGGGTTATATTATAAGTTTTAGTATTAGGATGTTGAATGTTTTCACAACATGCTAATGTATGAAGACTAATGAAGTCTTGCATTTAGGGGATGTAGAGGTGAATAATTAAAGAAACATATAAAATTTAAAAAGCATCTATAGAAGAGAATGAAATTATACACAGTAAACTAATATAAATTTCTTGAAGACATATATGATTACATAAACATATGTGGACACATCGTATAATATTTTTGGTATTCACATATTAATTAAAACTTGTATTTTAATAAAATATCACAAATATAATTGAAGAAAATAATAAAATTGAAAATATTTCCTTGGGGAATAAATAGAAAATGTAGTAAATAAATATATAAATAAAGATGCACAAATGTAGAATGAAAATATGAAATACATGACTGACCTTTAAACAAAGGATGCTTCTATTTTAGAAATAATGGTCATACCATGGAATACTAAAACTACGGAATGGAACATACTTGCTGTGATATAAAATCATGAAGAGAATCAATCCATCAAATAAAAAATAATATTTTATTGATAAAAAAATTTCCAAAAAAATAATTTTATAAGTTACAAAATATAGGTTAGTGAAAATTATTTAAAAATGAATTTGGATATTTAAAGAAGAAAATGTTCTAATAGAATGCTTCATTATTTATCCTGATCAAATTAATAGTGAATGAAAGTAAAAAAATAATGAAGATTAAGAATTAAATAATTCAAATAAATGTGAGAACATATTATTTCACATTAATATGAAATCAACCTTCATGAGGAGTTTTTAAAAAATAAATATTCTTTTATCTCATAATAATTGTGTGGATAGTGAAATCATACAGGAAATAACAAAATAAATGTATCATTATTATACATTCTCAATATGATATTTTGATATTAGAAAAACAATAATCAAGGGAACATGTTACACTATTGGAAAACCTGAAGATAAATATTCAACAAAATATTAAGTTGAATTAATGATAATTTTTCATGATAATTAAGAAATTTAAAATTATGAAATCTAAGGGAGGAAAAATAATGAAGAGTATCAGTCACTTCAGATTAATAAGAAAATGAGCCTTTGGGATGAGAGAAAACTCCCAAACTTATTACATTGATGAACCTCATAAGTGGGATATATTATTCCATTATTTTTTTGTATAATGTTAATGGTGATATTATAGAGAATTGGAGGTGTAATATATTCTCATGATGATAAATGAATAAAAAAAGAGAATGAATAAAATATGTTATCATTTTATGATAAAAATGTACAGTACAACGTTATTGTATCACAAAATAAACGTCTTGAGGAATATATGATGAAATTTTCGACCCGAAAAAATGGTGTTCACCACTTGATAGGGGGAAATATTGAAGAAGATGTAATCAACACTTTTTTATTGAATATTTGAAAGATCGTGTAATATATTTTGAAGATGAAAATATAGGTAATGTAATTACACATAATTCAATTATAACATTTAAATGATATATGTACAGTAATGGGAGTATTGGTTTATTAGTAATATCATAAAAAATGGGGAATATATTCTCATATTTTTAATCTCTGATATATCTTATGATGTTTGTAGAAGAATATTTTTCATGATTAATTTGTTTTATACAACCCCTATTCGAGAAATAAATATGCTATGTGCATTATATCACATGATTTTTTAATGGACAACATCGTCAACCATGGTTGATTGTTTATTATTTTCAACACCAGGTTAGCTAGTGTTGAATTTAATTAGACAAGCTAATGGTTATTTTATTATTAATATCCATTCTATTTCATTCCACATTCAAAATTTATCAAGAAATTAATTAAAAATGGAGATGAATATTTTTATAGGATGGAAATTCTATATTTCATTAATTAAATTTTAAATATTGTGGGAGGAAACAAAACATATTAACATAAGAAATTTTTTGATATTAATAACAGAAAAGAAAGTTGGAGAGAAATGATCTATGGTTTCATTTGGTTTTCATTTTTTATCAATGATGTAATGAGTGTCTATTGATGGGGTGTTCTATGATTTGATAATTTCTATGGAATCACTAGAGAACTTCTAAATGAAGTTTGAATATATTTTAGGATTTCCATAAAATTTTTAATTATTTTATGAGATTTTTTTAATAGATAAATACCATTAAAATATTAATATCCCGGAATAAATTATTCATAGTGAAGGATTTAAAGGCCACAAAATTCATTATTTAATAAGGAATTTGAAGAACGTGTCAAATATAAAATGGCATGAAATTAAATTTTGAATTGGATAAACAATATATATTTTTTCGGAGTATGTTTTGAAGAGTCATACGTAATGATGGATTAGAATTTTTGGATACATGGGTGATAATATATGATGTGTTATAGAAAATATGGTGAATATTAACTGAAAAAGATGGACTTAGTTAAAACCATTGTTGATAAGGACACTAGATTCAAGCTAAAAATCCCAAACCTAAATGTACAGTGTTGAGATAATTTAATTTAGGCATGTTTATAATCAAAATTTATAGTATTTTAGATGAAACAATGTTATAAATGATATACATGTGTGGTAAATCCCAATTTTTCATGTTTGAAGGTGGAGTGTGGGTGATGATCACCTATAAATGCTAAACTAGGTAGCGGTGGTGGTTTATTTTTATATATCATTGAAGCCAATTTGATTAATCATAATGTGAATATTATGTCCCAAGTATTGTTCACACATATTAAAAAATATTTATAATAAACATAGCCAATTAATCTACATATCTCTATAGTCCATCAACATAACCTGATTTCTATTCAAAATAATTCATACATATCCAAAAAACCACCAATAATCTTCATCCAAATGATGTATATACTTCATTACATGAGATCAAAATAACCAAAAAACTATGATAAATGTTAAGGAAATTTCATATATTCGTTCAGAATTCATGATGAATAGACTGTGAACTTATGAATGAAAACATATATTTTCTTGTAAATCATCATCTAGTTAATTTCCATTAACCAAATTAATCTGACGTGATAAATTTTTTCATGATATTTTTGATCAATGTTTTCTTCATCGCAAAAAATGTAGAAGCTGATATGAAAAGATATTTGTGAAACCATGATTCTTAATGTAATAATGAATGGTAACCCCTGATATAAGGGTTTGAATATCATCTTAAAAACTGAATAATACTCAATGATAATTATCTATGACATAATATTAAATATTATAGGTTTGAATTCATCTTTGAATTTTGAGACCTCACTGAGGAATCACATGATGTAGATATCACCTGAACAAGTGATCGTTCTTTTTTCTCTTTAATATTAAAAACCCCTTTGGATCCAAATTTAATCAATGAAATATTGATTTTTTGGGTTTATATTGATTCTTTTATAGCCCTTCAAAATAAGACAATAAAGGTAAAAAATTCCTATTTTATAAGATTAACACTTGAGAGTTTATATAATATCAATAATTAAATATAATCTAGAGATATAGTTGTAGGAAATAGATCATTCACAAAACATTCAGTAGAGGAACCACCTGATTTATCATATAAAGAATACGTAAATGAAACATAACAAGCACTATACATATGAAGATGAAAATAAATACCCTCTATACATCTCTATGTATAATAATGTTTACATATAACTCATTTTAGCATCTTTAAGTAATGCTGTTTTTTAGGAACCATTTTGGTTTCATGTGAGAAATAAATACAATTCCCTATGAATTTGAAATAGTTCCTTGTTATCTGTATGAAAAAATTACATGTTGATAATAGGTGGTATTATTATAACATTTTCTTGATCAAGATCCCCTCAACATCAGGAATATATAGAAGTTTACATGCATGACACTCATGCGTAGAATCTAAAATATTATTTTGTTTTTGCATCAATGAGAAAAAATATTAGATAAGTGACTGATTGAGAATCTAAATTTATGAGAGTCATTGAATATATATACAAAAAATAACATGTGATGATCAAAATAAATACATAACCTAAAAAAATAAAAACCATAAAATATAAATACAATATATGTTATAGGGTTTCAAGAATAAGTGGAATCATTTTGTCATACATATTAAGGAGAATGAGGTCGTCATTCTTAACAAATAGTTTATAAAATGATATTGGATGATCCTTGTTAAGGTAGAAGATCAACAAGTTAACGCAATGTTTGAGAATACTAATCAATGTGATTAAATTTATATATTATAAGGGGTTGAAATTAATAATTTTATATTGACTAATTTTTTACTATGGAAGTTTTAATTATAATAGAAAATAAATTATTGTAATTGAGGAAAATAAATGAGGTCTTCAAGGATTCATATAGTGAAAAAAGAAGTTGTTTATAAATGAAAACAACTAATGTTATCAAGGAACATTATAGGATAATTAATTTGTTTTACTAAATATTTAATTGATGGTATCTAAGGGAATTGGGATCTCATTATTTTAAAACAAATGAAAAACTAAAATGATGTGCTAAGAGGGTTTAATTGGGTTTTATAGATGATCATGTATTTCTAGACAAAAATAATTAGAAAAGACATATATTGATGAAAATGGGACATCATTCATAAAATACAATGGTTAGAATAAAATAATGTTATAATATTTAGATCAAGGTGATCCGAAGTCTCTAAAGATTGTCTTATGAAAATTGGGATGTTATTCTGATGTGGAATGTTTAGGAAAATGGAAAATTCTTATAAATAAAATAATAGTAAAAATAATGACAATCCAATAGTATATTGATTAAATTTCATCTATTTGTGATAATATACTAAGATGTGTTCATAGTTAGTAACATAGGATTAAAATAATCAAGGTAACAAATAGTATATGTATATTGTTTTTACAATTAATATTGATATCAGGATATCAAATGAATTAGTGACATGTATGTTAATATATTTTTTCAAATTATTCCAATTCCCTTTTCGACTATAAATCATTGTAATCGTTAATATATGATAAATTACAATGTAAATTTGTAAAATCACATATTGAAATTATAATATAAATATGGGAAAAAATCTATGTGGTTTCATGATATCCCTCAAATGAATTGGTTATGGATTTTGACCATATTGTAATTCAATTTTTATGAGTTATTGTAAGGGTGATATGTATTTTATTTCCCACGAAATGATAATGATTTATCAAAACTCTATATTGGTTTTTACAAGAACATTATGATTTTTAAGGTTCGATACTATTCATATGATAGAGGAATGTATGAGATACATTTAAAGAGGGAAATGTATATCTTTGTTGAATACTTATTATATTTTTATAGGATTTAAAAGAATAAATTTTGGGTATTATTTTATAAAATAATATTTATTCTTAAAATATTCATGAAAATATTTTTGAAGGGACAATATTTTCATAGGAACGAGAAAGATATTTTTATCCCAAGTATATCTGTTTGAATTGTAAAATAATTACAATATTTTCTTGATAATGGTTTCATTCATATCATCGTATAATTATGCTGTAATCCTATGTTAATTTTAAAATTTTATATATGGTATAATGAGACATTTAACAATTATAAATATTGAATATAATCACTATGAAAAAAATAATCATTTTACTCTTATCTATGGTTTTTTAATCAATTTTTAAGATTAATACAATTTTGAAAGATTAATCATTGTCTTGGTTACCATAAATTAAAATTTAACGAGGGAATCATTATGATGGATATTCCTAAGATTAAATATAGGAAATATGCAATTTTAATTTTCCCTTTGTGTTTTCAAATGCACCAGCTATATTTTTTTTATCGAATAAAAAACTTTTTGTCATGAGTATCCATATAATTTTGATATTTTTTTATTGATGAAATAACAGTGTATTCTAAAGTTCACAAGTATCATAAATGATACATAAGAATTATTCTGAATAATCTGAAATATAAAAACATGATTGGAGTATTTTGTAATGGTTATTTTTTTAAATGTATTTCTTTTTAATATAATTTTATTTCACTCTATTGAATACTTAAAGATCCTAAAAGAAATAATACTATAGGGGAATGACAAAGACCATAAAATGTAATATAAATTCAATGTTTTCATGGATTAGTTAGTTAATAATGATGGTTTATTGAAATTTTTCTCATTTATAAATTCTACTGAATATATTTACTTGAAAAGAAGTAAAATTAAAATGGATAAAATGATTTGAGGATTATTATTATGGTGTTAAAATAAAATTTGTGAATGATCCATTTTTATTAATTTAATATGTAAATGGGGATTATTTTTATATTTAGTGACTCTTATATAGAGGTAATTGTATATATTATGATGAAAAATGATCAAGATATATCTTAAAAATTATCACTATTGTAACCCCACGAGACTAATTATCATAAACATGAGTTCGGATTTTCTTATGAGGTGATTCTATATAAAAATTATGAGGAAAATATTTATTTATAAAAAAAATAGAAATAAATACTGATCATTAATTTTTTATGTATATATTCACTAAAAATATATTTGAAAATGATTTAGAGATGAAGGGTATAATTGATTAACGAGATTGATTACACGATTTATTACAACACTAGAAAACATAAGAAAATATATTATGCTATGAATAAGAAAACAATTTCATCATTAACCATGAAAAATTTATAACATGATCATTTATTTTAGGTATGATTAATTTTTTCCTAGATATTTTCAATGTAGGATCTTGTATTGCACTCTTGTAGGTTTCAGTGTTATTGAAATTTTCATATAATTTTTTTTCTTCAGATGGAAGAACGTGTGTTATAGAAAAAGGTTGAATGTTTTATTAAGGGTAATATTCTTAAATTTAAAAATGTTAAATACTATGTTTTTAGATTTTGAATGAGATTATCTGGGCCATATCATTCATTAATTACGAGAAAATTTTTGAGTGATGCTCATAGTTACATATATTGTATTTAACTTATATAAACAATGATATACAATGTTCATTTGAATTTTCACTAGTGGGATGCAATAAATATAGATATTTTAAAATTGATGTTGAAAATTTTCACTTTTAAAAAAGATAATGTAGAAAAATAATTAATGATATGGATGATTCTTTCCCTTCGAATGGCATAGTGGAAATGGTTAAATATATTCATTGATATCCTTGTGAGATTTATATGACTTGTAATGGTGATAAAAAATTTTATTAATTTTTATCAAGTTAATAATTATTAGAATTTCCATCCCATTCAATATGAAATGTATTTTTATTATTTTTTCAACCTGTAACTATAAGAGATAGTCATGTTACATGGATTTATTATCTCTATTTTATCTAACAGTTACTATAAGTTCACTTCCAATTTTGTGACACGATTAAAAATTCATTGTTTAATGAAATAAATTTAAATAATAAATTTAACCCAAAATCTTATTAAATATATGGGTAAAAAATTGAGACCATGGAATATATACCTCATGATATTTATGGATTATTAGGTAATATGGGATCATCATATTTCATTGGTCTAGTTTTCTTATAATTATAATCTTTATTATACATTAGAACATCCACCTTTTTATGTATTTTATGTAATGTGATGTGTGAATATATATTTTTGGGATGAAGTTGGGTAATGGAAGTATGTTGGATAGAAATTGAAGTGGAAATCTGAGAGATGGAATGAATGACCCATTAGTACATGAGGCCAACTTAAAAAAAGAAGAATAGCTGTTGAAATTATTGAATGAAGGATATATCTTTCTTATTAAGGTGATCATGTTTTTGTACAACTATTTCTATAGAAAGGAATGATTTTTTTTTTAAATTAAAAATGTGGTTTTTTGATCATTGCATCATATGAAATCTAGGACAACGTTGGATCATTTTATTACAATGTAGCTTTTCCTTTGAGTTTATCTCATGTACCCATGGTCTTTCATGTCTTGATAAGAATATACACTCCAGTTCATCCCATGTTTTGATCCCTAAGGCAGTTTATTTGGGAGATAACCACTATTAATAAGATAAACATATTCATAATATTTAACATAGTGGTTATGTATAGTGGAACAATGGTATTTACTAGGATATGATTTTTTTAAAAACAATATGGTTGAAGATGAAAATTTGGAGTTTGAAAATGTTATGTGGCGAATATATCCGCACTTTTTTAATAAGTGAATGAAATTATAAGTATTATGTTTACAAAATGTGCTGGTATCTAAATATAATAACCATGGTAATGATAGAACAAATCATGATCATATTTATTATTATTCACCAAATAGGTAATCATAATCATGATAGACATATATTGTAACTATTAAAATAAAAATATTTTTTAAAACTCGTCACTTAAAATGTTTTATGTAAATGATTAAATTTAAAATAATTTAATTTTAAATTACAAAATGAAGTTTACTTTTTAATTAATCATTACAAAATATTTTTAATAAATTTTTTTAGAGTTTTCTAAATAGAGGTATTTTTCAATGATTGTTAAATAATTTTTTTATTTATTTTAAATGATGTATTTACTATTTTTGTATTTAAAATTTTAAAATATTAATTTAATTAGTTTAAAATAATAATTTATCGTTTTTAATTTAATAAACCAATTTATGGATTATTAAATTAATTTTATTATAGTGTTTAGTAAAATAAAATTTTAAACATAAAGGGGGAATTTTTAAGAGAAAATGATTTACTTTTTATTCAATTGGTTAAATGTAAAAATTACTTTAATCAAATATTTATTATTAATCTTGAAAAATGATATATATTTGAATTAATGTGCATAAATTTATTTAATTGGTCTATTTTATTTTTTATCAAAAAGAATAGTAATCTTACTAAATTTTTTATCATGGTAAACGATAAATCATATTATTAATGATAAAATTGTTATTAGATTTACAATAAAATTACTATAACACATTCCTAAATTTTATTTTACGATAAAAGTTCATTTAAAATCAACCAAAGTTCCTATATGTGGATTTTTTTCATTTCAATGTGAATATGTATTTTTATATATTTTATTTCACGAAATGTCAAAAATTATACTCTATTTTAACAAAAAAATTATTGGAAAAAATTGATGATGTATTAAAAATATTAATTTAAATATAATGGATTTATATTCTTTATAATATTTTTTTAATTTTTTTAAATAAATTATTACCCTAAATTTGTACACGATTCTGATGTAGGGATTATCCATTTAATGTAAATGTCAAATTACTAATATCGAAATTATTAAATTTAATAATATTAGCATTAAATAATTTGATACAAAAGTTATATAGATGAACGTGAAATTATAGGGATATTATATAATATTTGTTTCAAGTTTTTCTTATCTAATATATCTTATTCAAATCCATGAAATGTGTAGTTATATAAATTCAATTTATTTATATTTTATAATTAATAATATATTTTAAAATGATTTTTATTTAATAAGAATAATATATTTAATAAAATGAATATTATATGGGTTATAATATATAATATTAAAAAATTTATGTGATTATGTTCCATTAATAGTAATAAAATTGAACCTAAAAGAGTAAAATATCATATTTTCACTTTAAGAGTGATATGGGATAATAAGGGTTAAAGCCAAAAAGGAATGGTATAAATACTAAACAAAATATCCAATTACTATTTTTTTATATGTTTTATACCGAAAATTATCAAATATTCCAAATAAAACAATTTTCAGTAAATCATAAATGATTATTAATTTTTATTAATTTAATATTTTTAGGTATACCTATAATTCCCCTATTAATAGAAGGGAAAATATAATTCTAAATCATTAACACATAAAAACCACATAAAAGAGGAAAATATTATCCTAAATTCATTAATAGAACAATAAAATAATTATTTATGTTCTTTTATGGTATAACACCATCTATAGAGGTATTGAGGTATTAATCAATTTATGCATTCCAAAAAAGAGCTACTGTTTTAATCATCATTGGTTTTCTTTTATTCTGAATCATCATTCTAATATTTTACATCCTTGGTAAAATAATAAAACTAGCATACTCCATAGAATAAGATTATGGTATGATAGTGTAATAACCTATACCCTTCTACAATATCCATTATATTGGAGAGAAACTCAATAGTCTTGTGTATAGAGGACTACTGCATAGAAAACTGATATAATTATTTTTCCTAACCTATCTGTCATGAAATATTATAATTATAGAATAAATTTATATTTATTATATTCATAATTTGTTAATCACTATATAAAGATAATATAACACATATTTTCTTAACATTCTCTACACTAGAAAATGATTACTTAGTTCATGTGTACGTTTTTAATACAACCTCAATGAAGTGATGTTATCCATTTTTCATCATCAAATAAAATGAATTATATGGATATACATATATAAGTAAATTTAACCAATTAATATGATATTTATTTTTTATTATGATTATGTACAAATAAAACAATAATTTCTATCTTTCGATAATGATAATTGAATATTCAAACTATTATTAATGTGTACATAGGACCTTCTATCAAAATGATTGTAACATAGTTCATTTATCATAACCATAAAACATTTTTTGATTTTAAAATATATTTTATATAAAAATTATAATTATTTCGTGATTATTATTGTAGAAATTATGTAATAATGGTCATGTTAACCATAATGATCCGACATAATTATTTTTGAAATATGAGCTGAATAAGGTCAAAACACATGACATGAATTTAATTGATTATGTAATTATATATAACAAGGTATTAAATTAATTTATGGAATACTAAACTAGTAAAATGTTATTAATATTATATAAAATCATCAAAATAGATGTTATTAAGGGTGATAATGAATGTACTTTATGTGTCAAAATCAAGGCAGTGGATTTTACTATAAAAATAATCTTTTAATTATTCTAATGAAAATTTATTTTTAATCCTTCTCAATATTTTATAAGATATTCAAAAGAAGGTTTTTAATATTGTTATAATATTTTAAAATCATTTTTATTTATTTTTTCCTTTTTAAAAATGGTTTGAATAATTTTTTTTTCATTATCCCAATGATATGCTTTGTTAAATTTGATATATATTAATTAAACGAATGTTTTAATTTAATAAAATATAATAAATATATCACACTCTCAAAAAAATAATTAAATTAAATCCACTATTAAATTCTAGAATCTTCATTTCCATTGAACTTTTTATTATTATAAATTCATAGTTTTTTTAAAATATCATATTTTAAAATTGAAAATATTTTTTCAACAAGAATATTTTATGAGTTTGATGATGATAATGATTGATGTTCTGTTTTCATGAATATGTTATGATTTTTTTAGAATTGTAATTATTATTGTGTTTCCCTATATAATCCAATGATGCATAGAAATAATATTGAAATATTATACATGGTTCAGTGATAAACCAAAAATTGGTGGGTCCATTAAATCCCACAAATTCTTTGGGTATGAAATTCGATAGTATAGTTATTTTATTTATTTGAATGATTTTATGATTGATATGTACATGAAGTAAAAATAATAAAATATGTTTTTTATTATTTTTTTATTTTTTTTTACTAAAATCCATGGAATTTTTGATGTAATATAATCATCTAATGTTTTAGAGGAACATATATTATTCTTTTAATGATGAAAAGTATAATGTTGCAGAAATGATATGATGGGTTTTTAATTTTTTCATGGAAACCATCATGAGGTTTATATTTCATTTAATATTTCATAATAAAGATTTTATAATTATATATGGGAAGATAAAGTGATTTCTTAATTTAGAAATTATTTCATGTTGGCCCCATTATTATTTTGAGAAATGTAAATTTTTCGATATTTTTATAGAGCCATAATTTCTTACAACGTTTCTATTTCCAATATTGATATATTTTTTCACATACCATGTATTAATAATGTTTTTAATTTTTTTAAGGAAGGTTAATATAAATGAAGAAATAGTTTTAGATGTCAATATTATTTTTAAGAAAAAAATGTTCTTAATTTTAATGTCATTACATTATGATAAAAATGGATATTGATTAGTAGTTTCCACTCTGTATAATATGTATTTTTATGAATGAGTAATGTCCTAACTCTATAATACAAAAAATATCTTTGAGAATTTAAATAGTTAATTCTAGTCCATAGCAATATATTTTGTGAAATTTAAAGATAGATTCCTATAATAACTACATGGAAATAAATTTTCACATAGACTTGAAATAGACATTGGATTTAGAAATACAATACCCTATAAAACACACATAACTGATTTAGAAAATAGTCATTTAAAGTTTATAGAATAACATCTATCATATACACTATTTCTAGAAAAATATATAATGGTAATACTCAAAAATATTCTAACAATACTGAGATCTTATAATAATATCAAAAAATATGAGGACCCCAGAATTCAACGCAATCTAAGGATTCCTAAATTAAAAAAATAAATTATTTAATTCCTCTATCTTATAAAATTATTTTCTCCTACATGAATAAAACCTTAAAATGTTGTATTTGATTTACATAATGTGTCATTATTCTTTTTGAATAATGGAAATTTCTTAAATATATAAAATTTGATATTATAAATCATGTATACTAACATAAAAATAGAAAAGAGATTTTAAAAATAAAAATATAATGAAATTATTAATATATATCTAGGTCCACAAAACATTAGTAGAGGCACTGTAAGAGATGGTGATTTAATTTTTTTTTCGATAGATATAATGTTAAAATAATCATTTTGTTGTATATGTAATTAAAGTCCTAGGGAGCTAGAGAAATTGGTGTTCGAAAAGTATCATTTTACACTGATGGGAATCCATGGGCCATTATGACACAAATAATCATGGGAATTCCTAGGTATAAATAGTGAGGACACATGATAAAGATACAAATCCTACATCACACATATTAATAGTTCATTAGAGAAATAATCTTCCACTTTTTAGTCATTTGGTTATTATAAAATTACCCGTGTACTATCTATATATTATTATATTTTAAATTTTCTATGTAAATAATTTCTTTTGAATGTTTTGAAACATAATGGTTCTCCCAAACAAGATTAATTTTTTGGTGTTGCAAACGAGTTTGTCAATATAAAACTAGTGGAAGATATTGATATAAGGGAATCATGGAATGTTGGTATATTGGACCTATATATGATAGGAGGGTTGAAGACTATCTTTATTGATTAATTAATTTTATTTAATTTATAAATAAAAATAATAATATATATGCTTAATCACATCATTATTTTTTTTGTAAAAATAATAATTATTTACGATAAAATATTAATTTTCCTCTCTTATACTGTCATTGGGTTATATACATGTCACCAATAACTCCTCTACATCATTTTTTTTTCAAAATAAATTTAATTTTAGTTAATTATACGCTATATTTAGATTTATTTACCCATGTTGATATATGAAACTATTTATATATTTCAAATTTCATTGAATGAATTTATTGTTTGTGTTTGTAGGGAAAAAATAATTTTTTTTTCAATGAATGGATAAATAAATAAGGAGTGATTATATAGAGAGTTACTATTATTGGACATATACCTTTAGTTCAATGTATTTCATCTTGATAAAATATATTTGTTTATATTATAAATAATATTTTTTTTATTATTTATCAATTTTATGATGTTTTAGTAGGAAATGATATTATTTAACCCTTTAATAATAATATTGTGGGGGAAAACATTTGAAAAACAACCTTTAGGTACAATGAAACATCACCATTTATGTATATTTTTTCACATTGTATTTTTTGGAATATTTCCTATATGTTTTGTCCATATTTTCTACTGTTCATGATATGCTGACTAATATATAAATATTTCAGAACATGTTTTTTATCATAATAAAAATTTACTTGACCTTATTTTTATTGGATTAACATATAAACAAGTATTATATATTTTTTAAATTATAATATTAAATGATACATAATTTAATGGTTTTGATGATATTATGGATTTTTATAGAGTTATTTTGAATCATTTGATAAATTTGAAAGTATAAAACTGATTGGATTTATATGTTAATTTTTATATATTTTTATAATATAATATTTTTATAATAGTTAAGATTGAATCATTAATTTTTATTCCACCTAAGAATTTATAGTTGTTGTATGCTCTATTCCTTTTTATGTATTTTTAGATTATCATTAATATCATTAATTGTTTGCGAGATATCATTTTTTCTTCTTATGTGACAAACATTTTTTGAAGGCCAGAAATAAAAAATTATTGATACTATGATAGATTATTTCAATTCTCATAAAGATTCCAAATTTTGGTTGGTATGACTACGAATGTAATGCCCAGACCCCAATTACCTAGAGTTGGTGAATTATTTTAATACATTGGCATGATTAAAAATAATCAAGTACTGAAGGACCGATCTATTTAGTAGTCACAGAAAATAGATTACATATATGAACGTTGCATTAAATTATAAAAAAAGAAAAAAAAATTCATCCACTGAAAAAATTAATATTTATTAGACTATCCCTACCGGTCATTAATATTATAATTTTTCACATCCTAGGAAAGAAAAATCATATAAAGGGTTGAGGTTAGATGCTCAGTAAGAACAAAAATATAGTGAAAACTTTTATAAATAAGAATAAATATTTATGGCAATGTATAAAACTAAAAAAATCCTTTTAGACATAAAAATAATCATAATATGTCAAATATATATAAAATAATTCCATTTACATATTCACATGGATAATATACTAGTATAACAATCACATGTAATATCCATAGCTAATTTCATATTGATGGAATGCATAATTCCATACATTATATCCATGTATTCAAATACTTGTGCCAATACTACAAATAATATTTTTTCAATGCTTTGTTCCAAGAAGATAGTTTGTATCATGATACATACTGATTCATTGAGAAGCTTTAGTGAGATCTACCCATCACTTAGTGTGTTCAATGCATTCCTCATATGAAAAGGTTTAAACAATCAATAAACATTCATATTAAAACTAGCATACGAACTGTCAATAATTTATCCATAAACTATGAATGGTATAAAAATAACACATCCATGGTCAGAAATATCAAAAAACCTTCAATAAATTATGGAAAATTTTTATCATAATAAATCAACATCACACAATTTTAAAATCCATCAAAGGATGTTGACACAGAATAAAATGGTCAGTAAAATTCTTTGAGAGAAATACCCCTCACTCATGAAATCGTATTAATGTCTCACAATTCATAAAGGAGTTAATATAGAATAGATTTTTGAATCAAAGTCTACCATACCACATTGAAATTTTTTTAAACAATTATCATTTCAAAACAATCATGTTCATATAAATAGATCCTTAAAATCATTTTGAAAACATCGACATTAATTAAAAGGTTTTAGAAAGATAAATCATTAAAACAATTAAAATGATGATATAGTTAAATAAAAACTTCAATAAAACCTTAAAATATTCCTTTGTATTTTTTTGAAATACGGGTATCTTATATAAATATGTCCTAGTAAATACTCACACATGAACAACCTCAGATAATAATGAGACTTAAGAAATAACCCTTACCTAGAACTTTCCTTTGGTCGAGGGTACGTTTAACCTCATGTATAATGACCATAGTATTTTATTAAGTTATTCCATAACCATATTCTTATTTAATATATCATACATGATTTATTTATGACTTTATACTATACATTTAATAATGTTTTCAATGTTAAATTAACAATTTGGTTAATAATCACATAATTTATCATATGAGTTTTAACTGGTTGTTCTTCATCATATCATTTAGATCATGATTTAAATACATACATAATATAAACCTTGTTTTATATATCATATATATTTATAATATAAGTATTTATAATAGAGAGATATATGAAATTCAAGACAACGTTTATGGAGATGGTAGGTCGTACGTATGCATAAACAATGTTTCCGTTTTCATATCGTATTGAATGGAAATAAGTTAATATGATATATGAAAGTACAAATATATATATATTAAGTAGAATTATTATTTCATATATTACAAACCTATTAATAATATGTATTTTTATAATCATTATTGAATGGTGAACATGGGAATAAATCTCATCACGTCACGAAGGCGGTAATTCGTACGTACGCACAAGCAACAATATAATTATATTGATGGTGAAATCGTATGTAATTGGATGGTATATCATATATGAAGAATAATTAACATTTTATATTTATTATTTACATCTTTCATACTCATTGTTAACCCATCCAAATAATGAAGTGTTTGAATAACAAACTACACCACGACGTGGAGACGGTAAGTTGTACGCATGCATATATGGTGAGTTTGTCATTTAGAGGACGGATAGAATAAAAAATATTATTTAACCATATTTTTTAATAACATAATGTTATATAATAGTTAATTGAGTTATTATTTTTGTATGGGAACAACAAAGGAAGATGAAGTGGAAGATGAAAATAACTTGAAAAAGGGTGGTGAAATTATTACCTCTTCTTCGGGTGTTTCCTTTTGAGTTGATCAAAAGGGCCCCATTGGTTGGCTTTATTATCAAAGTAAGGACTCTAGGTTGATGTGATAGAAGTTTGGTGGATATTTTGGAAGGGGTTAGCTGAGCCAAATGGCTTTGGAGGTGTGAATCTTAGAGGAGGCAATGTACCCTTTTATAAGAAATATGAGGGTCACTTTAGGAAAAGATTTAAAAATTCTTTTATAATAAAACCATTTTCATTGTATAGTGGCTGAAAATGATTTATTTCTAGTATAAGGTGGGTATGGATCTCAAAACACTCAACCAATAGGTTTTAGAATGGTTTATGTCACCATAATAACCTTATCTTTTAGATTAAATTATAAGTTAAATATTTTATCGTTTACCATGTCTTCATGTATTCTTAAAATATATTTTAATAAAATTTCTCTAAACTTCCAATAGAACCGCAAGTGTTTAATTAATGACATATATAATATTATTGAAGACTATTGGATGATCCTTAGATTTTTAGGAATATTATATCAACCAATAATATAGTAATTGTTTTAAAAATTTATGTATTCAAATTTTGACATTATTTGGTATATGGATTTTTTGAAAGTCATCACAACATGATTACTTCAAAAAAAAACATTAAATCACCCCTAACATGTAAAATTCACCTATAAATTTCGTGGATGTAATATAAACCAAGAAAGTATATTTATTTTTATATTTATAATACCATTTATTTGATTGTTTCATTAATAAGGTAATTACTGCATCCTCATGTGTCATAAATTAATGAAATTATTTATTGACATAAAATTATAAATAAAATAAGATTATGTAGGAAATAGTTTTAGAATTAAAATTACTTTTTATAGACAATTTTATATTGCGTGTAAACCTATATTAAAAATGGTTTAGTTATTAAACATTGAATTTAACACTTTTAACTCCTCTTTATATAAAATAATAATAAATGCGCTAATCTAATTAAAATTGACCTAAAGGATCCTTTTTTATTAATAAGGTTGTTTTTGGTCGAAATACAATTATTAAATAGAATTAGGACATGTGTTAGGATAATTATAATATCATTTGTACCTTTAATTACCTAATTTATTTTTAACCGTTGTAAATAAAAGTGAGAAGTTACTATTCACACACAATTATTTCCATCTTATTGAATAATATTTTACATATTGATATAAACTGTGTCTCTCAGATTTTCTATATTCAACTTACAGAAGAGGTAATATTATGTTTTATGTAAATTTGCAAATGCACATAGAAGGTGGTTTAAAAAGGTTAAAAAGTTCAATAAAATGTTATACATCTAATTTTTTTATAAAATGACTCCAATGAATTACATTTAACCAATAATGGTATTATATATATTTTTTGACTTAAAATATATTTAAATAAAATAATTAATTATTTAAATAAAATGTTGACTATAAATAATAACATAGTGTTTTCCACCATTCATAACAAATTGAATGTTTTCAAGAAAAAGCAAAAATTTACCCAAAGGTAATTTTGATATTCAAAATTCACAAATTAAGTCTATTTTACTAAATTCAAAGCATAGAAGTTCCATTTATTAATTAAAAATTATTTCTTGTTATCAAAACCAAAAAGCGGGTTTTTAAAAAGTTAAAAGTGTCAAAAGATTGACACGTGTTTATGTCAAATTTAAATTTTAAATTACTTATAATGACATAAATTATATTAAATGATAAAATTATTATTTAATTATACTTAAAATCCTTTCTAATTCAAAATATATCTCTGTAAAATATTTTTATTAAAAAAGTTCTTTTCAATTGGAACATTGATTTTTTCACAATTCGTCAAAATTTGAAAGTTGTCAGAAAAGTACCAAAATTTATCCAAACTAAATTTATATGTCCCTATTCTAAATTAGAATTTAATTTCATTAAATTGAATATATAAAATTGTCAAATATTGGTTTTGAAAAGGGTTTGCTTTTAAAAGATAATAAAATTTCATTTTTTAAAAAATACTTTTTTTATCGGAAAAAATGAATTTGCTCCTATATTATGTCTACGAAACACATAATTGGGATGTAAAATTTATATAGATTATATAAGATTCCAAATGCTGTTAATATTATTCATAACTTCATTTTGAACAACTAGTTTCGTAAGTTGTGGTGCGCTCGAACTCGATGTTGCGTGTAGTGTAAATTATTGAATTACATTAATGAGATAATGTACTATGAAATACTGGGGTTACATATTCTCCCCTCCTTCAATAAATTGCATCCTAGAAATTTGAAATAGTTATTTGAAAATAAATGGGTAACATAGAATAATTTCTTTTTGGAAAACCCACATTAGAAATTGGGTTAATAAAATTTAGTCTTAATAAGATGGAAAGGTTAATGAAAAAGTCACCATCAAATTATCATCTCAATTAAGAAAACATTGGTGGAAATTAATGACACATAATTTGAGGACACATGTAGATATTTATATGGAGTGATTGAATTCATCAATCAATAACATGAGTAAAATGGAGGGCCTCAAAGCCATCAATCAAATATGGTTAAAAATATCATCGGTTCAACAAATCCTAATGTATTTGGATAACAAATTTTTTGGTTTAAGATCCCTTATCTAATGTTTAAAAATTAATTTCTTTATATTACAAGAAAAAAACAATTTACATGACAAGTAGAGTTCCATCCTTTAACTAATTTATGCCATAAACTCATCATTCATTCTAAAAGATAATAGAACTTAAAAATATATTATTTATAAAAATCTTATAGGATTCCAAAAAAATGAAATTATAATTCATATAATTGACATTATAAGACAAATACTTTAAAAAATCCATGACATCACATAGGATAGTGGTAGGCGATGCACGCTTGTATCGTTTGGGGGTTACAATTTACGGCCTTCCCAGACATGATGGGTTGACACCAGACCTACAGGTTGTCCCTTTTATTAAAATCCATAAATAATATCTTGAAATCATTTATCATTAACAATAGTGTCCGATGTCAATCCTAATCGATTCCAACCTTTAGAATTATCCAAAATAGTTCTGTGCAAACTCACAACCCAAAATATATAAGGAAGGTGAACATAATAAAGATCTTTTTTCCATGTAATAACATGTGAATACCTTCATCGTGTATTCTCTTAAAACAATATAACACCCTGAATTACCATAAAACTTTATGGATTACATTAATGCTCCATTATTCCATACAGAATACTATATATACTACTTTTATCCAAAAATATTGTAATCCCAATCAATGATTGAATATAAAAATCATTAATCAGTTTCAAGTATGTCAAGAATATCCAATATAATTTATCCTTATAAATCATATGTTATTCCAATATCACAACCTCAGTACCAGAACAATATTATGGTTTATCTTTCTCTCAACCATATATTTTACAATATTATTTAACCTGATATTGAGCAACTTTTCTTGGTTCCACACAATCTCAAGACCTTAATGAAATAGCACTTTAGTAAAATCCTTTTATAATATATAATTATTATAACATGTACATAATTAATAAAATACATAAATGAAAAAATAATATAATAAAAACCTAAGAAATATAATCAATCCCCTTCATCTTTGGTAGTATCATAACATGATTATTATCCAATAGTAGCATTTTGGGTATACTCTGATGATTTGGACAATTCTTTGCAAAGTGTCCCAACACTTTAAAGATGATGCACTGTATATTTGAAACCTTTTTCTTACCCATGAAATAACATAATTGTTATCCTTTTTCTCCACACATAAAACAAACTTACATTCTCCTAAATCATTTACTAGGGTTATTCATTCCATAGTTCTCACATATGGTAAAATCCTTCTCTACCCTATTCCCTTTGTCCATATTTCTCTCTTCCTTACTTTTCTTCTCTTGCTTCTCTTCAAATCCATAAAACTCATAGAATTTTTTACATCACTTATTAACACATGATATTATTTCTTCATATGATGTGAATACATGGGAGACTATTTCCCTTTTAAATGGTGGGTTAATACCCTGAAATATATGATCCTTATTAATCTTTTGATCATACATATTGCTGGAATTCTCATTTCATCTACTCGGAGCCATTTCAAAACAATGGAAAACAATATATTAGTTTATGAATCACAATCCATAATTCCAAACTTGAAAAATACCTAAGGTAAATTTGAAATATTATTTATATAATATATAATAATAAAATGTTTTCTTTGTGTAATTATTTACTACAAAATCCTTCATAATGGAATGTAAAGAAAATGTGAATTATCCTAATCATATCCCCTGGGAGTGTCGTAACCAAGAGTGAATCAAGGCCCATTGTTGTGTACAAGGATACCTCTGGTTAAGCCCAAAACTCATTTTCAGAGTTTCCACTCCTAGGTACATATGTGCCAGAGCTGCCTCTACCTACTTGTATCTAGACATAATCGTATTGCTGGGAAAATACAGAAAATCTCTACATTACCAAAATTCTAGTATGTTCTTCTATAATAATATTCAATGTCAATATTAGGGTAACATTCTCTAATCAGAGTTTATATAAATCTAATTCCAAGGATGTTGTAAACATTCTATAATACCAACTGTAATGCCCTGACCCATGTAACCCAGAGTCAATGCATTATTTTATTACATTGGCATGATTACAAGGAATCAAGTCCCGAAGGACCGATCAGTTTTGCAGTCTTGGAAAATAGATTAAACACATGAAAGTTATATTACATTATAAAAATAAAAAAACAACAACATTTTATCTATTGACTACATTCATATCCCTTAGACTATCCCTTCAGGTCAGTCATAATATACATCTATGCTTCTTCTGTAAAACAAAACATAGAAAGGGGTGAGATCAGATTCTCAGTAAGGATAAAAATATAGTGAAAACTTTCATAAATAATCACAAATAATTAAGTCAATGTATAAAACTAAAACAAAATCCTTTTAAACATAAATTTCAGCATAATATGGAAAAGATAAATAAAATAATGCCATTTAATTAATCACATGGAAATTCTACTAGTCGAATAATCACATGTAATATCAATAACAAATTACATAATGATGAAATTCATAATGCCAGATTTTATAACCACATAGTCAAGGCATGGTGCCAAGACTATAAATAGGATTTCTTTCAAGCCCTCATTAAAAGACACCAGTTTTTCTCATGAGACCTACGGAAACATCGTGGAGATATAGCGGGTTCCACCCGTCACTTACTAAGTCCAATGCATTCTTTATGTGAAAAGGTATAAACATAACATAAACATTTAGATTAAAAATAGGAAACGAAATGTCAATAATTTGTCCCTAAAACATGAATGGTATAAAAATAACACATCCATAGTCAAAAATATCACAAATCTTTCAATACAATATAGAAAATATGTGTCATAATAAATCAACTTCAAACATGTTTATAATCTCTCAATGTATGTTGATATAGATGAAAATGGTCAGTAAAATTCTTTGAATGAAATACACAATTTTAATGAAATCATTTAAAATTATCACAATTTATAAAGGAAGTCATTTAGAAGATATCTCAGAATCCATGTGTCCCATATCACATTGAATCTTCTAAAATGAATTATCATTTCAAAATATTCATGTCTAAATAAATAATTCCTTAAAATCATTTTGAAAATATGGTCATTAATTAAAAGGGTTTAGAAAGATTAATCAATAAAAAATTTAAGATGATGATATAGTTAAATAAAACCTTCCAAAAAACTTAAAAATATTCGTTCAGATTTTTTTATTAAATATTGGTATCAATGATAAATATGTCCCAGTAAATACTCACACATAAACAATCTCATATAGTAATAAGATTGGTAAAATAACACTTACCTTCCACATTCCTTTGGCTGAGAGTAGTTTAACCTTCTGTATAATGACCATAGTATGTTATTAAATTATAAAATAACCATATTAATATTTATTAAAACATACATGATCATTTATCATTTTATACTACCCATTTAATAATGATTTCCATTTTAAATTAACATTTTGTGTAATAATCGCTTTCTTTATCGTACGAGTTTTAGCATGTTATTCCGGATCATATCATTTAGATAATGATATAAATACTTCTAGAATATAACAATTGATATATATATCATATTTTTTTAGCATATAAATATTTATAATAGTTAGATATTTGTAATGGAAGGCACCGTTTATGGAGATGGTAGGTGGTACATACACATAAACGTTGTTTTCGTTTTCATATCATATTGAACGGAATTAAGTAAATAAGATATATGAAAGTACATATATATATATATATCTCCATTAGAATTATTATGTCATATATTACATAATTATTAATAATATATATTTTTATAATCATATTTGAATGCTGAACATGGGAATGAATCTCATCGCGTCGTAGAGGCGGTAATCCGTACGTATGCATGAACTTCCATATCATTATTTTGATTGTTAAATCATATGTAATTGGATATATATCATATATACAGAATCAATAAAATTTCATATTTATTATTTAAATCAGTTATACTCATTATTATACTCATCCAAATAAGGAAGTGTCTGGACAACAAACTACACCACAACGTGGAGATGGTAGGTCGTACGTACGCACGTATGGTGACTTTGTCATTTAGAGGAATGATAGAATAATGAATATGGTTATACCATATATAGAATAATGTACAATTATGTAGAATGTACTATTTTTAATATTTTGGTATGGAAACAACAAAGAAACAACAAGTGGATGATGTTAAGAACTTGAAAGAGGGTGCTGAAATTATTACATCTTCTTCATGTGTTTCCTTTTGAGTTGATCAAAAATGCCCCATAGGGTGGATTTCTGATCAATTTACAGACTATAGGTTGATGTGAGGGATGTTGAGAGGATATTTTGTAAGGGTTTGGACTAGCTAAATGTATTTGGAGGTGTGATTTTGAGAGAAGGGAAAGTACCCTTTTATAAGAGAGTTGAAGGTCACTTTAGAAAAAGCATGAAATATTATTTTATAATAAAAATCATATTCAACATATTGTGTCTCCAAAAAAATTATTTTTTGTATAAGGTGGGTATGTGTCGATAAAATCTCAACAAATAGGGTTTAGAAAGGTTTACTTTTTAATATTATCCTTATCTTTTAGACATAACTCATAGTTAAATATTTTATCTTTTACCCTGTCTTCTTCTATTCGTACAGTATATGGTTAATAAACATACTCTAAACTTAGAATAGAACCTAAAGTGGTCATTAATGACATATATAATACTATTTATGAACTTTTTATGATCCTTATATTTTTAGGAATATTATACCAACCAATAATATAGTATTTGTTTTAAAAATTAATTTACGTCAATTTTGACATTATTTGGTATGTGATTTTTTTGAAAGTCATGAAAAATTTGTTACAATTAAAAAGATACATTAAATCAAACCTAACATTATTAGTCACCTATAAAATTCGTGCATGTCATAAAAATATTGAAATTAAATTTATTTTAATAATTATTATACCATTTATTTTATTTTTTCATTAATAAGGTAATTACCCCATCATCATTGTGTCATAAATAAATTCAACTATATAATGTATAAAAATATTAAATAAAATACCATTATTTAGGAAATCATTTTGGATTTCTAATTAATTATATATTTGATTTTATATTGTTTTTAACCCTATATTAAAAATGGTTTAGTTATTAATCATTGAATTTAACACTTTTATGTCTTCTTTAAATAAAATAATAGTAAATTTTTTAATCTAATTCAAGTAGACCTAAAGGATCATATATTAATCCTAAGGTTTTTTAATCGAAATACACTTATACAATAGAATTAGGATATGTGTTAGGGTCATTATAATATCATTTTTACCATTATTTACCATATTTACTTTTAACTCTGGTAAATAAAATTCAAATGTTACAATTCACATATAATTATTTTCATCTTATTGAACCAAATTTTACTTCATTAAATCAATACTGTCTCTTGGATTATGGAAATTAAACTCACAGAAGTGGTAAATGTATGTTTTATACAAATTTGCAAATGCTACTAGAAGGTGGGTAAAAAGGATAAAATGTCCAATAACATTTTATACATCTAATTTTATTATCAAATAACTCCAATTAACTACATTGAACATAAATAGTTATAATATATCTATTATGACTTAAAATAAATTTAAATAAATTTAATAAATATTTAAATAAAAAGTCTATTTTATATAATAACGCAGTGTTTTCCAATATTCATCAATAATTAAATGTTTTCAGAAAAATACCATAAAATCACAGAAAGATATTTTTGATATTTTGAATTCAAAAATGAAGTCTATTTTACCAAATTAAAAATATAAATGAGGTATTTATTAATTTAAAGTTAATTCCCATCGTCAAGACCAAAAAGGAGGTTTTTAATAAAACTATCAAAAGATTGACATGTGTTTATGTCAAATTTAAATATAAAATTAGTTATAATGACCAAAATTATATTAAATGATAAAAACTAAATATAATTGTACTTTAAAATATTTCAAATTCATAATTTAACATTATAAATTATTTTGATTAAAACAGGTGTTTTCAATTAAAACATAGTATTTTCCACTGTTTGTCAAAATATGAATGTTATCAGAAAAGTACCAAAAAATTATCCAAACAAAATATTTATGTCCCAATTTTAAATAAAAATTTAATTTCATATAATTTAATATATAAAAGTGTCCATTATTTGTTTAAAAAGGGTTTCCATTAAAAAGTAGTAAAATTGCAATTTAAAAAAAATACTTCTATTATCTGAAAAAAATGAATTTGTTCTTATATTATGTCTAATAAACACATAATATGGATGTAAAAATTATATATAGTACATAAGAATCAAACTTTAGTTAATGCTATTCATAACCACATTTTGAAGGATTAGTTTGGTAACATGTAGTGCTCTCGAACTCGGTGTTGCGTGTAGCACATGCTATTGAATTACATTAATGAGATAACGTACTATGAAATATTGGGGTCTTACAATGGATAATTGATTTATTGGGGATAATTTAATTATGAAAATTTAGGTGTGCTAAATAAATTCAATATTTAATTTTTATTGAATAATTATCTAAAATAATTACATATTTATTTTTAATGATTATTTTTTTATTGTAGAATTATTTACTAAGATTTCCAAAGTCGAATTGTAAGCATATATCAACTAACAACAAGGGATTCTAGATGAATGATAAAGGATATCAAATAACAATAAGGGACTACAGGGTGTTTATGGGGAGACTATAACCACTGAAAATAGATCCCCAAAAAACCTATAACATAAACAGATAAATATAAACATCATGGTAATTATATAATTCATTTAAAAAATACAACACACGGTAGTCAAAAAATTAGTATACCATGTAATTCTACCCATACAATAGATAATTATTGTCCAAAAAAGATATCCAAATATAGAGATAATGATAATAAAAATCCAACTTGGTCAGCAAAAAATCCACTTTACCAATCTCAAAACACAAATGAAATCCTTTTTAAAAAACCAATTCACCTCTAGTCACTAAGATCATTATTTAAATACATTATCCATTCATAAGACATGAAACATATGGTCTTCACCCATATAAGAGGTCCAATAATGTGTGTCAGTATTAACACTACATCCAACCACCAATTTTGTCCCCAGATAATATGTTTATGTATATGATTGTATGAGGAGTGAAAAAAGTGTAAACCAATACAATATTAATTATAAAATACCTCAATTCACTACATTATATAAAGTAAACACCACTTTATTTTACCAGTATTAGTTTGGGATGATGTAACCATTTTAAAACCATTGAAATTTAACCTAGGATTTAAAACTACTTCCATTCCGTAAAAAATAAATTTCTAGATCATATACTAGACAAATATTCTATAATATTTGATCTAATACTATATTGGAATGTCAAAATCCTAAATAGTATCAACTGTAATAAAAAATTAATCATTATAAACATTTTCTAAACATCACAATTAATCAAAATAATAGAGATTCCTTCCACACCAATGATTATATCAATTACACAATGTTCCGATTGTCAGTTATAAAATATCCCACATTTGAATTGATGAATTACACCATCATCCTATTTCCCTAATCTATGAAGGGTTAGGTTAAATAAATAGTGTCCAATAAAACCAAATAGTTTCGCATTATAAGGAAATGACTATAACCACCATGGCCACATGGGGATAGAAATTCAAAATTATATGATGAAAAAATTGAAATTATCACACATATCAAATAAAGGAATGATATATCATCCTCATATTTATAAGATGCTCAAATATTATTATTGTAACATGTGTTTATACAATTTAACAAACTATGAAATATGTTAAGAATAACACACCACAAATCACCACCTAGAAAACACAAACTTATTACTATAAATCTCACAATGACATGTACAAATGTATAATATGATATAATAGGAAAAAACATTCATAACCAAACTATGAACACCCATATACATCTCAAATAGATAAAAAAACACTATTATCCATGTATTGATCCACTCACATTACCATTATCATGATTTGATATAACATGATGCATAATATCTGGTAAATCATATGATTAATCTAGTTAATATCAACTGGAAAACACCATAATCATACACATTAGATTGTGTATCCAAATTCACATAGAAGAGGAAAATATAATAGGAAAAAAAGAAAAGACCATAAAATATATGATTTAATAGGAAATCGTAAAAACTGTGAGAATATATCATTAAATAAACATAGGACATTGATCATTACCTGTAGATAGTACATACGATTGATGATAGTCTGATATAAACCTAAACCATGATAATAATACTTATGTTGATAAAAGGTAATGTTAGAAATGTTTAAATCATATTCTTTGTTTTAAACATACAATATGAGATTAAATTATCATTTATTTAATTATTTATTCTTAATTTTAATTATTTTGTAAAATTGAATTGCATATAAATTGTGGAATGAATGGTGGAGTTCGTAGAATAATGCCTGTCACAAATAAGTTACTCATTAATGTTACTTTATTTCATATATTTTTATCCAAACATCACCCCCTAATCCCCCCTATTCCCCAAAAAATTTTGGTGGCATTTGGAGATGTTTCGAGGGGATAAAGGAGGGTGCACAGTTTTGGAGCACGATTTTCCAATTAGTATACACAAACCTTTCGCCCATTTTCTGATCATTAAAAATGATTTTAATATTCAATTTTTCCCTCAAGATATTTATCCAAAATCGAACCCTTCATCCCTTAGTTTACCCTTGTATCCATTACATCCTCCCAATCACATCAAACCCTCCTTGGAACTCTATTTTAAATAGGGTTTAGTGTTGGAACTTTACACAATCTCAAGTAAGTGTTTGTCCCTTTTAGTTAAATAACTTTTAATGAAGTTTATTCCAATTTATATGAAGTAACAAATGACCAAAGGTTAGGTTTTTTAACCTCTGTTTTATCATTGTGTTTTTAGTGTCCAATATTTTAATTTTAGGCTTTATCTACCATCCTTGAGGTGTGGTGATGGTGAAATTTAATATTGGCACAAAGGATTCAAAGGATTAACAATTTTATAAGGTAATTCCTTTTGTATGAAATCCTTGTGTATTGGAATTTTGTGTTTATAAAATTTTCATTTTCATCTTATTTTATTCTAGGTGCGAATATTGGTTTTAGTGGTATTTCTAAAGCGAATAAGGTTTAAGTGAAATTAGGGTTTTTTCAGATAAATCTTTTATTGGTTCATTTGGGGCTATCGTATAACTACTTAGTTGATTTTGGGTAAATGTGTTAGGCATAAAATAATGTTGTTTATTTTTTTCTCCTTTGGTTGTTTCTAATAAAATTTTATTAAATGGATTTTTTGAATCATATGAACTTTATGTTCGAGGATTGTGAGAAATTGTTTATTTTCATTAGAAATGTTTTATTGGTTCATAAGGGGCTTACCTATAACCTATTTTATGGTTTCATTGAAAGATATTGTGCTTCCATCTTTGTTTTCGTGATCTATATGTTTTCACATGGTGTGTAATGTGGGGATTTCTAGGAGTTTTGGGTAGAAAACA
Organism: Viscum album; assembly: GCA_963277665.1. NCBI lineage: Eukaryota > Viridiplantae > Streptophyta > Magnoliopsida > Santalales > Viscaceae > Viscum > Viscum album. The sequence goes on from OY728156.1 coordinate 1,807,020,874, forward strand.
ATGCGATATTTGAGAAGTTGTTTTATTGAAAATCAAAATGATTTTAGTGTGTTTTAAGTAGTATATATAGTTTATAGATATTGTATTCTTTTTATGTGAACATTAGTGTTGTTTTTATTTGTAAAGAGATGTATCAATAGTGCAGAAATTGTTTGAGCACAAAGGGGGAAGCCCGGAAACCTAGGAGGGGAGATATGTACTAGTACACTAGTGATCCAGATGGGTTTCGTACATGTTTCACAAAGAAGTTCAGATAACGAAAAATCTAAATAAAATATGTGGAAGATGTTTGGGGAGAAATAGTTTATTTGAATGTTCCCTACTAGTGTATCATGCATTAGAAAGGACTGTGACATTGATATTTTACACTGAGGTATGAAGTACATAGTGCCTGAGACTATCTAGTGCCTATGGGTGTTCCCAATTTCAGAGCCCATTAGATTTGTGGAATTTACAATTGTATTGAGTGTTCTAGGATTTAAATTACATTATCTAACATGTGTTATTTTAAGGTGTTACCATTCTGAATTTTTTTTAAAACAATTTACTATTAAAATTTATATTTCTTGTAATTTATCTCCTCATTTCCTTACATATTAAAACATCATACACTTCAACATGTATTGAAAACTCTAGGAGATAATTCGATGGTATCTTATTGGGATCAGTATCACTCCCTACATACACAACATCAGTTTATGTAATCATGATTATGTTCGATATAGCGATAGGAAAATCATCATGTGATGGTGATTCAGGTTGTTTGTCCCCTCATATGGGGCAGTGTTGTGGAGACAGCTCGGGGTTGATGAATGATTTGATGTGTGGAGTAATTTTGGAAAATTTTATGTTTTTTATATTTATGTTTAGAACTCTTATACTTTTTATAAAACCATGTATTCAGATATGGTTTCTGTTAAGGCTTGTTTGGAATGAAATTTTTAGATTCACATTATTGATTGTTTTTAATGATTTATGCTTTCATACTCGGGTAAATCGTTCCCAAACCAAATTTATTGATACTCAAGCACTTGTTCCAGCCCGTGGGGATAGATAACTGCATTTGAGAGTTTTCGGTGGCTTGCTTTGGTGCTGGTATTTGTGTCCACCAGAATTTGTTAGTGAAAAAATTGTATTAGAGGAGTCCAATGTTTTAGATTATATTACTATTTTTGTATGAGTTAGGATAGATAGAATAGAATAATATTGGGGATCCGAGTTTCAGTCATGATTAGGGTTTTAGAACCTCAACTCTCATGGAAGACCTTCATTCATTAAGGAATGTTGGAATTGTGTGATTGACTTCACTTCCAGGTGAGACATGTGGAATTTATACAACATGTGGACATCGGTCGAGGGTGGAGTAGTGGAATATTTTATTATCGTAATGTGTTTAGATTATTTTATTTGATGAATTTGATTCAAATTTTCCTACTTTTGTTTCTGAATATTTTTTTTTGTGATTGTAACATTTTGTATCAACATTCCACCGTCAAAATCTATCATACGCCCATGAGAAAATTCTATATAGATATCTTCCACATAGATTGATCATATGCTAGTTGAGGAGGTTGTCCAAGATGTCCAATCTCTATGAAAAGGACCACCTCCTCTTTCTATACCTGTTAAGGAATAAGAGACATTTCCAATAAATGATAATGACTAAGAGTTTCTGAAAAACAATCCTCCAACTTTTAGAGGAACCATATAACCACAGGAAGCAGTGGAATGGATCGATAATATCGATCCCATGTTCGAGTTATTGGATACAATTGAGGAGATTAGGGTGAATACAACTCCTTTTTGATAGAGTGACCTAGATGCATGTGGTGGGAGTAAGTACATCTGACTAGGAAGAATGAGCAGATGCACTATGGAGATTTCACGGCTGTCTACAATGAACAACACTGCCTGGGGTCTTAACATAAGCCAGGTCCTGAGAGTTCATGGACCTTGTTTAGGGGAATCATTCTATGATGGATTACACCAACTTTTTCACTATTCGGGTCTGGTATTCCCCTAAAATCGTCTTGAAGGAACAAGTGACAGCCAATAGGGTTGAGAATTTCTTGCAACAAGAGATATGCTCCCATGTTTTCTAATTTATGTTGAAGACCTATGCTAAGGTGGTTGATCAGGCGTGCATGGTGGATATTGATCGGAAACGGAGGGATGGTTTTTATGGGTCAGTATCAATAGTGTGCAGTGGAAGCTCTTTAGAGGAGAAAAGGAAGTGGGAGGAATAGATGAAGAATGGAGGTGGTAGTTTAGGCAACTCTTCTAGGAATTTTTCATCTATGCCTTTTAATGTGAGATCGGTCATGTGCCTCAAGTTTGGGAGGACAAATAGCATCCGACCAACATGTCCACTAATTCCGAAGCCTTGTTACCAATTTGGAGGTATGTGTAACTTGTATCACTTTTTCAAGGTGGCACACCCAATTAAGAGTGGGGCAAGGAAAATGGCATCAAGAGGAGTTCCAACACAGTTAGAGACATCGGTGATGGGGGGATATAGATTCAATGGTCATGGTGGTAGGGGTAGAACATCTTCTGGGAAGAGCATGATTTGGGCATATCAACAGACTAGAGGTCATCCGTTGGGAGATACCAGACATCTGCATCCAGAGGATCAAGAAACTGTAGGATCTGATACGGGACTGTCGACAATTTGAGGTACAGTTTTGAACTCATCTTCTATATCTAATGTTCATTTTGATAGAGGTTCCTATATTTCATTCATTTTTTCCTATTTTGTGGACATGATGAATTTGACAACCGATTTGTGGCCTTTTGCGATGGATTTAGTGATGTCGATGGGAAATAATAAAAAGAAGGGTCTCTATTTCCTGTCATGTGTGATTTCAATGTCATGGGTTGAGATGAGAGGGGACCCATTTATCTCATATATGGAACTGTTTTTCATAATACATCGAATTTATTGTCTAGTATAATTCTATGTACAGATCAATTTTTATAGGTGGCGAGTGATTTTTACAGCACCTGATGGGAGTCATCAATTTTTTTTTGGAGAATGAGATCCCCTATAGGGTCTCTCCGGACCTCCACTCCAAGAGTTTGGTATTATTATCTTCTAGTTATCATCACTCACGCTAGAGAAAGATGGAATTTCCTCTAATGGAGTACGACCTCATGTGGTGAATGAGTTTCTGGAGGTATTCCCAGATAATGTTTCATGTTATCCCCCAAATTGGGATGTGGAGTATATGATTGATATTTAATTAGGAACAAAACCATTATCTCATCCCTCATATCGTATAAACACCACCGAGCTAAGGGAATTAAGGAAACAACTGGATGACATAAAATAAAATTGATTTATTCGCCTAATACTATCTCTTTAGGTCGCTCTTGTGTTGTTCATGAAAATGGCTAATGGATCCCTCTGGTTCTGCATTGACTATCAGAGCTGAATAAGGTAACAATTAAGAACAAATAACCTTTTCCCAGAATAGAATATTTGTTTGATAAGTTGAAGGGGGAAAGTGGTTCTCAAAAATAGACTTTCATTTGGGATACCATCAACTCAACATGAATGATTCAGATATCCCGAAGACAAACATCTGAAGTAGGAAAGGTCCACATTATGTATTTGACTATGCCCATCGGATTGAACAAATCTCCAGTGGTCCTTGTGGAACTCATGATCAAGGTCTTCCACTGGTATCTCAAATCCTTCTTGGTAGTGTTCACGGATGAAATTATTGTATACTTTGGCTCTGAGGAGGAATACTAAGATCACTTGAGTATTTATCTGGGCACTCTGCGTGATCACCACCTCTCTAAAAAGTTTTCATTGTCCACTTTCGGGAATGTGGAGGTGAAATCTCTATGGAATGTGATCTCTGAGCAGGGGGGATTCAGTAGACCCCAGGAAGATCAGTGTAGTTATATCATGTGTGAACCCAAAATAATGTGTTCAAGATCAGGATTTTCTATGGCCTGTAGGGTTATTACAGGTTATTTGTTTGGGATTGTAGTTGGCATGTTTCACCGATGACCACACTCGGCCATAAAGGGCTGATGTTTGTATGGGGAAAAGAATTCCATGAATCCTTCGAGGAGCTGAATCGGTGGTTGACTACAACCCACATAATTATTTTTATTGATGCTGAGAAGGGATACATGTTCTATTGCGATTATTCAGGTTTGGGTTTTTAGTGTTTTCTTGTGCAGGATTATCATGTGGTGGCATATGGCTATCTCCAACTCTGACTACATGAAAAGAATTACCCGACCCATGACACGGAGTTGCAAGTGGTGGTGAATGATTTCAAGACCTAGAATCCCTTCCTATTTGGGGATAATATTTTGTTCTACAAAGATCACAAAATAATTTCTTATATATTCTTGTAGAAGGATATCAATCTGAGGCATTCCCATTGGGTATAGTACATGCATGGGTTTGACATCGACATTGAATATACCCTAGGAAAGGGTTATGTGGTGGATAATCACTTGAGAAGAAGAGTTCTAATGTAAGATTTAAGGAAGTCCAGCGATGACTGGAAATTGATGGGTCTCTTTGCTGAGATGCATGTGGGGAACAAGGTGTTCAATGAAAGAGCATTTTTTGTGAGCTTTTAGTGGAATCCATCTCTGTCAGAGTTGACTCACCGAGAAAATCCTAGTGATGAGCTTTGTTAGTGGTCGAAGTGGTTTCTTCATGGTGGCGATACACACTCTGATTGGTCATCGTCTCTCGGGGGAATTGTAACACCCCTAGCTTCCGTTGTACACTTCTCTTTGAATAATATAGTAGCATGTGTTGTACGCAACTTCGAGTTCTAACACACACCACAACCAATCAAACTAGCCATTATGAATAGTAATACCCAGTTTTTTAAACATTATAAATTTTATCATTAAAAATGGACTTCATTTTTGGATTCATAATATTGAAATTAGCTTAGTGTGAATTTTTGGTACCTTTCGGATAAATATCATATTTTGATGAATAGTGAAAATTTCTAAATTTTAATTAAAAACATATTTTTTAATAGAAATAATTAATAGTTATAAATTATGAATTTGAGTGATTTTAGAGTATAATTAGATTATATATTTTCCATTTAATCCAATTTTGGTCATTGGACATTATTTCACATTTAAACTGGACATAAACAAGTGCCAATCTTTTGATAGTTATTATCTCTTAAAAACACGCTATTTGTTTTAACAATGGGAATTTATTATAAATTAATTTCGTACACTTCTATGTTTTGAATTTTAAAAAATGGATCCCATATTTATAATCAGGAGGTCATAATTGTGTAAATAGGTAACATTTATTTTTAGACATTTTGAATAATTACTTCGGTAAATATTTTATTTACAGTGGTTAAAGGCTAAATCCGGTAAACAAGCGTTAAAAATAATTTTATAATAATAATATATTAGTCTATAAAGTGTCTTAACCCTATTGGTTGATACATGTGAGACCATGGGAATCTTTGGGTTGATTTTGGGACCCCATTTATCCACTCGTAAGTGGTAATGACACTTTATATTAATTAAAATAATGTAAATACAAAAATGACATAAGCATATATCTTTTAGAAATACAATTTTTACATAAGGTTATATATGTTATATTTTCTACTATAAATATTAATTATAAAGTTAAAAATATTTCCTACATAATGGTATTTTATTTATAATTTTTAATCATTTAATAATTAAATATATTTATGACACAATAATGATGCAGTATTTTCCTTATTATTGAAAGAAACAAATAATTGGTATTATAAATATTAATATTAATATAACTTAATGTTTTGATTCTATCCACGAATTTTATTGATTAATATGACATGTTAGTACTTATATAATGAATTCGGTTCGAATTAATAAGGTTTTTAAGAATTTAACAAAATTCAATTATTTAATAATGTCAAAATTGACATAAAAGAGTTTTAAAAAAAATATTATATTATTAATTCATATTCTATTCCTAAAAATATAAGTATTAGAAAAAGAACTTATATAAGGATATGTGTATAATTAATGGACCACTTGGGGGTTTCTTGGATGTATATTGTAAGTTTATAAACCATATAATATAAAAATACAAAGTGACATGGTAAATGTCAAACTATTTAACTAAGAGTTAAATATAAATTATAAGGATAATATAGCGACCCAAGCCTATCTAAAATATATTGGATGAAAGTATTTCAACTCATCCCTACCTTATACTTTGAATAATTTACTTTGGGGCCATTAGAAACCGAATATGAATTTATTATAAATTAATACTTTAAGTTTTTCCTAAAGATCCCATCCTCCCCCTTATAAAAGGACACCACTTATAACCAATTATTTATAACTTCAAAGCCTTTTGGTTCACCCAACCATAGCAGAAATACCCTCTCAAGTATCCTCCCTTAATCTTAGAGGCCCTCCTTTAGTCAGAAAGCCATCCAATGGATCCCTTTTGATAAAATCAAAAGTAAGATCCCGAAAAAGACGTAATGTTTTCACCACCATCGTTCAAGTTTCTTTCTTTTTCCACTTCTTCTTTCTTTGTAATTTCCATTCTAAAATAATAACTCTTGTATATTCTATATACAGTTATGTTATTATAAATATGGTACAAACATATTATGTATTCTATCTATTCATTGAATGACATGTCACCATACGTGCGTACGTACGTCTTACCGTCTCCACATCGTGGTGTAGTTGTTATTCAATACATTATTTTTTTGATGGGTATATTAATGAAGTGAAATTCATGTAAATAATAAATATAAAATTATAATGATTCTTTATATATGATACACCATCCAATTATATATTATTTTAATATCAAAAGAATGATATTGTCACTCGTGTGTACGTACGGGCTACTGTCTCCACGAACGTGATGAGATTCATTCCCCATCGTATCCATTAAATTATAATTCTTATTTGATGATTAAAAATAATTTTTAAGGAATTGATATAATTCTTTATATGAATATGATATAACCTATGGATAAAAAACATGGATTATGTAACAAAATATATCAAATAAAATGATTAAGTGAACACCTGAAACGACGATAATAATAAAATATTATTAACAAAGAAATATTAAAAGATCATATATGATATCATATTTATGTATATGATTTTATTATAATTTAATAAAAATATTTTAACTATTATACAGGAGGTTAAACTACCCTTGACTAAGTAAAATTACAAGGTATTGGGTTTTCATGTCACTCTTTATTCCAGTGAGATTCGTGCCATATTGCCACTATTACCTTTTGTGTGGTGTATGTACTGCCCATAATTGTATTCTTTGTGTAATACACTTTAATTTATGTGTATTTACATATTCATTGTATGATACCACTTTCATGGGGTGTATGTTTCGTAAGTTACCAAATTGGTAAGGGTGCATTTCATAATCACTTCATTATCCGAGGTTCTTTATACGTAATTATCTAGTTCGACATCTTTATCATCCACATCCATGTTTCTTAAAAATGTATTTCAAATCATTCTTACTATTTTATAGACTGTGGTTTAAAGTCATTTATACCCTTTTTTTAATTTTTATAAGATGTTTATAAATGAATCTTTCCGTCGTTTTCCAAACTAGGTCATTTTAAACTTTTTGATAAAATTAAGGTAAGAACAACTTTTTTTAACACATACAGCGGGTGCAGCTAGTTTCCATAATTATATAATATTTGAAGCTTCCCTTACAAGATTATAAAAATATTTTCAAAATAAATGTTTTATTTTATAATTATGTTACTTTTAAATGATTTCAAAATGAATATTATAAAATTTTGTGAAAGGTACTCTTTATCAAGATCAGAATTTTAAATGTTTTAAAGATTTATCTTTATAAATATTTTTAATTAATGTCCATGTTTTCAAAATGATTTTAATGATTTCTTTATATGGACATGAATGTTTGGAAATTATTTTTCATTTTAAAAGTTTCAAAGTTGTATGGGACACTATGATTCAAAAATCTCTTTTAAATTACTTCTTTTATAAATGTGTGACTTTTCAATGATTTCAAAAAAGAGATATTTCTCTCAAATAGTTCTTATTTCATCTATTTCCACATCCTTTGATGGATTTTAAGATTATTTAAAGTTGATTTATTATGATAAAATGCTTCCATATTGTATTGAAGGTTTTTGATATGTTTGACTGTGGATGTGTTATTTTTATACTGTTCATGCTTTATGGAAAAGGTATTGACATTTGGTATGCTAGTTTTAATAGGAATGTTTATGTTATGTTTAAACCTATTCATATGAGGAATTCATTGGACGTATTATATATCGGGTGGAGCCCGCTTTAGCTCGTCGATGCATTTCTATGTCTCATGAGACAAACTAGTGTCTTAGAACAAGGCCTTGACAAAATCTTATTTGTAATCTTGGCACGGGGCCTTGACTATGTGGTTATGATAGTCTGTAATTATGACTTCCATCTTTATGAAAGTGGTTAGTGATATTGCTTGTGATTATTTTACTAGTAGAATATCCATGTGAACAAGTAAATGGAATTAGATCGTTTTATTTTTTCCATATTATGCTGAAGTTTAAGTTTAAAAGGCTTTTGTTTTAGTTATGTATTGCCTTAAATGTTTATGTTAATTTATGAATGTTTCTGGTGTATTGTTATCCTTACTGAGAATCTGAGATCACTCCTTTCTATGTTTTATTATTATCAGGATTCCAAGAAATGTATTGTGATTGATATGAACGGTTAATACAAGTGAATAATAGTGTTTGTGAAGGAGTATTTATGTTGTTTTGTATATTATGAAGTGTAAGGTAACATTCATGTTTGTAATCTATTTTCCAGGACTCCTAAACTGATTGGTCCTTTGGGACATGATTCCTTGTAATCATGCCAATGTATTAAAATAATGCACCGACACTGGATAACTGGGGTCGGGCCGTTATAGTTGGTATCATAGGAAGTTTAGTACAAACATTGGATTCTAGATTTAGACAAAATCTGATTAGAGAACATATCCCTAAGATAGACTTGGAGGATAAGTATAGAAGTACTTCCTATAATTTTGGTATTGTAGTGATTTTGTGAGTTTTCGGAGTAAAACATCTCAATCTAGATATGAGCAGGTAGAGGCAGCTCTAGCACAGATGTACCTAGGGGTAAAACCCAAAAACAACGCTTCGATCTAGACTTGAATGGGAACTGGTGCACAAAAGCAGGCCTTTCTACACTCTTGGTTAGGACACTCCTGTGGGATATGCTTAGGATAATTCTCATTTTCATTACAAACCATTTTGAAGGGTTTATGAGTATATACTTCCTCAATTAGAACATCTATATGATTATGGATTATATCCATAAACTGTTTAATTTACGTTATGTATTTTACAAGTTTGCAATTATTCATTGCAATTCATATACTGAACTAGTTTATGCCATTGTATATAAATAACGCCTAATAGAAGGAATGTGAACTCCTGCAATACATATGATCCAAAGAGTAATAAGGATCGTATCATTCATGGTATTAAGCCAAAATTTCAATATGAATTATTCTCCCTTGTATTCTAAACATATGAAGAAATAGTATCATGTGTTAATAATATAAGTAATGAATTCTTTGAGTCTTATGGCATTGATGTCAATCAAGAGAAGAAAAGGATGGAATAGAGAAAGATGGATAAAGGGAAGATGGAAAAGAAGAATTTTCCCATATGTGGTAAATGTGGGAAGAAACACAATGGAACATGCCTGAAGGGAATGGGAGTTTGTTATACGTGTGGAGAAAATGGACACCATGTGTGTGACTGCAAGGGGAAGAAAAAGGTTTCAAATGTACAACGCTTCATCTGCAAGGAGTTGGGACATTATGAAAAACAATGTCCAAATCATCAGAGTATGCCCCAAATGATTCTATTGGATAATAATCAATTTATTATACTAGCATAGATGAGAAGGAATGATTATAGTTCTTATGTTGTCATTAGAGAATTATGTCATTTGAGTGTTGTATCAACAATGTACTGGTTATGGAGTATATAAGGATTGTAATGTAGTAATATTTCATTATGGACTTGAGACTGTGTGGAACCAAGAAAAGTGACTCAATAACAGGTTAAATTTTTTGGAAAATATATGGCTGAGAGAAAGATAAACCATAATATGGTTCTGATACTGAGGTAGTTATTTTAGAATAATTCATGATTGATTTGGATAAATTATATTGGATTTTATAGACTACCTTAAATGCGATTAATGATTTGTATATTTTATCATAGTTGGAGTTTACAACATTTTTTAAGGAAGGAGTATTTCTAGTATTTTATAAGGAATAAAGGATCACTAATGTAATCAATATGGTTTTATGGTAATTCAGAAAGTTGCAGTGTTTTAAAAGAATACATGATGAATGTGTTCACATGTTATTAAGCAGCAAAAATGATATTCATTGTGTTTACCTTCCTTATAAATTTTGGACTGTGAGTTTTAGACAAAATTATTTTGGATAATTCTAGTTTGATATTATTTTTGGATTTCCATAAAAGGAAAACCTGGAGGTCAGGCGGCAACCGGTTGCGTCCGACAAGGCCGCGAGACATGAACCCACAACCGAAGGGCGACAAGGGTGTATCACCTACCACTGGCCCACGTGATGTCATGGATTGAATAATGTAGTCTTTTTTTAAAAAAATTCTGGTAGATTAAATATAAATTCATTTTTTTTAACCCTATATGAACAAGATAAATAAAATATTATTCTTAAGATGTATTATCTTTTAGAGTGAAAAATGAGTTTGTGGTAGAAATTAGTTAAAGGATGGGACTCTAAATTTCATGTATATATTTTTCTTCTTCTATTATTCTATAAAGAAATTAATTATTATACTTTAGTGAAGGGGTCTTAAAACCAAAAATTTGTTATCCTAATACAATATGTTTTACTGAACCGATGGTATTTAAGATCATCATAGATTGATGAATTTAAGGCCCTAAATTTTACACTTGTTTGTAATTGATAACCTCAATCACTACCTATAAATATTTAAATTTTTTCACCAATTATACATCTCTAATTTCCAATAATGTTCTACTAATTGAGATCATAATTTTGTGGTGACCCTTTCATTTCCATTTTCGTCTTATTAAGAATAAAGTTTATTAACCTAATTTTCGATGTGGGTTTTCCCAAAGGTATTTTCTATTTTCAACCTTTTATTTTTGAAAAATAATTTCAAATTTACAGGACGCAATTTATTGAAGGAGGGGAGAATGTAACAGCCCATGATTCCATGGTACGATTCTCTTTGAATAATACAGTAGTGTGTGTTTTATACAACTTCAAGTTCTAACACACACTATAACCAATCAAACTAGTCGTTATTAATAGTAATACCCACTTTGTAAAATTTTATACATTTTATCGTTCAAAATGGACTTCATTTTTGGATTCACAATATCAAAATTACCCTATGGCGAATTTTTTGTACCTTTCGGATAACTTTCATATTTTGATGAATAGTGAAAATTACTAAATTTTAATTAAAAACAACATTTTTAATCGAAATAATTAATAGTGATAGATTATAAATTTAGGTGATTTTAGAGTATAATTAGATTATATTTTTATAATTTAACCCAATTTTGTTCATTGGACATAATTTCAAATTTAAACTAGATATAAGCAATTTCCAATCTTCTAATAGTTATTATCTCTTAAAAACACGATTTTTGTTTTAACAACAGGAATTAATTTTAAATTAATTTCTTCCACTTCAGTGTTTTGAATTTTGAAAAATGGATTACATATTTAAAATCAAGAGTTCCAAATTCTTTAAATAGGTAAATTTTAATTTTAGACATTTTGAATAATTACTTCGGTAAATATTTTATTTACCTTGGTTAAAGGGTAAATCTGGTTAATAAGGGTAAAATAATAATATTATAAAAATAATAATAAATTACACTAAAACGTGTCTTAACTCTATTGGTTGATTAATTTCCGACCATGGAAATCATTGAGTCGATTTTGGGATCCCATGGATCTACTTGTATGTGACAATGAAACTTTATATTAATTAAGTTAAAGTAAATACAAAAATGACAAAAGCATATATCTTTTAGAAATTTTTTTTACATAAGGTTATATATGATATATTTTCAACTATAAATATTAATTAAAAATATAAAAAGATTTCTTATATAATGGTATTTTATATATAATTTTTTTACATTGAATAATAAAATTTATTTATGACACAATAATGATGCAGTATTTTCCTTATTAATGAATGAATCAAATAATTGGTATTATAAATATTAAAAAAAATATAATTTGATTGTTTTTATGTAATCAAAGAATTTTATTGATTGATATTACATTTTATTATTTATTAAATTAATTTTGTTTGATTTAATAATGTTGTTAAGACTTTAACAAAAATAAATTATTAAATAGTGTCAAAATTGACATACAAGAGTTTTTAAAAAAAATATTATATTATAAATTCATATTATATTACTAAAAATCTAAGGATCACAAAAATGACTTATATAATTATAGGTGTATCATTGATGGACCACTTGGGTGTCTCTTGTAATTATATAGTATGTTTATTAACCATATAATATAGAAATACAAAGTGACATGGTAAATGTCAAACTATTTAACCAAGTGTTAAATATAAATGATAAGGTTAATAGAGTGACCCCAACCTGTATAAAATATATTGGATGAAATTATTTCGACCCATCCCCAGCTTAGAATTTTAATAATCCACTTTTTAGCCATTAGGAACCGAATATGATTTTATTATAAATTAATACTTTATGACTTTCCTAAAGAGCCTCACCTCCCCCTTATAAAAGGACACCACTTCTAACCAAAACATCATACCATCAAAGCCTTTTGGTTGGGCCAAAAGTTTCCAAAATACCCTCTCAAATATCCTCCCTTAATCTTAGAGGCCTTCCTTTTGTCAGAATGAAAACCTAATGACCCTTTTGATCAGATCAAAAGGAAGAACCCGAAGAAGAGGTAATGTTTTCACCACCCTCTTTCAAGTTCCTTTCTTCTTACACTTATTATTTATTTGTTATTTCCATTCTGAAATAATATATTCCGTATCTAATATATACATTGTTGTTATTATAAATATGTTACAACCATATTCAGTATTCTATCAATCCAATGAATGACATGTCACCATACGTGTGTACGTACGACTTACCATCTCCATGTCGTGGTGTAAGTGTTATCCAATACATTATTTTTTGGATGGGTATATTAATGAAGTTTAATTAATGTTATTAATAAATATAATATTATAATTATTCTGTATATATGATACTCCATCCAAATTATATATTATTTTAATATCAAAAGAATGATATTGTAGCTCGTGTGTAGGTACGGACTGCCGTCTCCACGAACGTGATTAGATTCATTCCCCATCGTATCCATTCAGGTATAATTCTCATTTGATGATTAAAAATAATGTTTAAGGAATTGATATCATTCTGGATTTGAATAAGATACAAATTGTGGATAACAAACACGACTTATGTAACAAAACATATAAAAGAAAATGAGTAAGTGAACACCCGAAATGATGATAATACTAAAATATTATTAATAAAGCAAAATTAAAAGATCATATACGATTTCATATTTATGTATATGATTCTTGAATAATTTAATAACAATGATTTAACTATGATACAGGTGGTTAAACTACCCTATACTAAAGAAAAGTAGAAGGTAATGGGTTTTCATCTCACTTCTTATTCCCGTGAGATTCGTGTCATATTGCCATTATTACTTTTTGTGTTGTGTATGTACTGCCCATAATTGTATTCATTATGTAATACGCATTTATTTATGTGTATTTACATATTCATTGAATGATACATCTTTCATGGGTTTTATGTTTCATAAGTTACCAAATTGGTAAGGGTCTATTTCCCAATCTCTTCATTATCTAAGGTTGTATATACGCAATTATCTAATGGGACCTCTTTATCATCCACATCCATATTCCTTAAAAACATATTTCAAATCATTCTGATTATTTTAAAGACTATAGGTTAAATTTATTTATACCCTTGTTTTACTTTTTATAGGATTTTAATAAAGGAATCATTTCGTCGTTTTCCAAAAAAGGTCATTTAAACCTTTTCGATAAAATTAACATAAGAATGTCTTTTTTTAACTAATTCGGCAGGTGCAGTTATTTTCTTCCAATATAAAATCATTGAAGCTTCCCTTAAAATATTATAAAAATATTTTAAAAGAAAATGATTTATTTCATAATTATGTTACTTTTAAATTATTTCAAAATGAATATTTTATGAATTTGTGAAAGGTACTCTTTATCAAGATCAGAATTTTAAATGTTTTAAAGATTTATCTTCCTAATTCTTATTAATTAATGTCCATGTTTTCAAAATAATTTTAAGGATTTATTTATATGGACCTGAATGTTTTGAAATGATATTTATTTTCAAAAGTTTCAACGTGGTATGGGACACATTGAATCCAAAATCACTTTTAAATTACTTCCTTTATAAATGCGTGACTTTTCAATGATTTCAAAAAAGAGATATTTCTCTCAAATAGTTTGATTTCATCAATGTCGACATACTTTGACGTATTTTAAACTTATTTGAAGTTGATTTATTATGATACAAAACATCCATATTGTATTGAAGGTTTTGTGATATGATTGACTGTGGATGTGTTATTTTTATACCATTCATGGTTTATGGAGAAGGTATTGACATTTCGTATGCTAGTTTTAATACAAATGTTTTTGTTATTTTTAAACTTGTTCATATGTGGAATGCATTAGAATTAGTAAGTGATGGGTGGACCCTTCTATAGCTCCTCGATGCATCGGTAGGATTAATGAGAGAAACTAGTGTCTTTGGAGAAGGCATTGACAAAATCTTATTTGTTTTCTTGGCACAAGGCCTTGATTATGTGGTTATGATAGTCTGGCATAATGCATTCAATCATTATGAATGTGGTTAGTGATTTTTCATGTTATTATTCTAATAGTATAATTTCCATGTGAATACGTAAATGGCATTACTTCATTTTATTTTTTCCATTTTATGATGATGTTCAAGTTTAAAAGTATTTTGTTTTAGTTATACATTGCCTTAAATGTTTATGCTTATTTATGAATGTTTCTGCTGTACTTTTATCGTTACTGAGTATCTGATCTCGCCCCTTTATATGTTTTATTTTTCCATGTATTCGAAGAAGTTTATTGTGATTGATATGCAGGGTTAAGCCAAGGTAATAATGGTGTTTGTGAAGGATTATTTATGTTATTTTGTATGTTAATAAGTGAAATGTTACAATCATGTATGTAATCTATTTTCCAAGACTTCTAAACTGATCAGTCCTTTGGGACTTTATTCCTTGTAATCATGCCAATGTATTAAAATAATTCACCGACTCTGGGTAACTGGGTATGGGGAATTATCGGAATATTGTGATTCAAGGACCATTCAGAAATGTCATTCTCTCTGCGAATGGCGGTGATGGAGGATATCCACCACTCATAGTCGGTTTTCCATCCAAGTGACACCATGAGGTATTATGAAGTTCTTAAGTAGTTCTAGTGGCATGATATGAGACAAGACATTGATGACATCGTGTGGAGATGCAATACAGGCCGACAGATGAAAATAGAGAATCAAAGGCCCTCTAGTATGCTCCAGTCATAACCCATTCTTACCAGGATGGGGTATGAGGTTTCCATGGACATAATTATTATAATACCTCATACCCATTGGGGTAGGAATTCCATTTTGGTTTTGATTGATCATCCGACTAAATTATCCCACTTTATTTCGATCATAGATACAACAAAAGTGGAGGAGTTGGGCCATTTTTATCTTCATGAGGTGATACGACTCCACGGTGTTCCAACTGTAGTAGCCTTAGACATAGAACCCTATTTAAATTCTCCATTTTTAAGGCCTATAGATGTCATTGGGGTCATCAATCAATATGAGCATGGTGTACCAACCTCAAACCGATGGTCAGATGGAATGGGCGAACCAGATTTTGGAGACATGCTCCATGAATGTGTTCTGAAATTTGGAAGTTCATGGGACAACCATATGGAATTGGTTGAGTTTTATTATAACAACAGTTTATTATTTTAAATATTAATGGATCCTTTTGAGGAGCTCTATGGTCAGCATTTTTGGAAATCCTTTTTTGGGTGATGTAGGTGAGACCTCACTACTAGGTTAGAGTCTGGTGCAGGAGACGTCTGAGGATGTCACGTTGATCATACAACAATATTTACACCTCAGATTCATGTTAAATATTATGTTTACTAGAGGCATCAAGGCCTAGGGTTATCTGTGGGTGATATGATATTCTTGAATGTGGCCCCTTGTATGGGCCATCATAGATTGGGGATGCAGGGTCAGATGACGCTGTGATATGTTGGAACTTATGAGATCACCGAGTGTATTGGAATGGTGGATTATAGGATGTGATTACCTTGAAAATTGACATCAATTGATAAAGACTTCCAAGTGTTCCTGTTGAAGAAATAAAACATAGAATTGTCCCATGTGCTGAGAAAGGAAGAACTGAAGACAGAACCTGACATGTTAGTTTTTGAGCGGCGAGTGAAAATAGTGAACTCCTAAAAGAAATTACTTCAAGAGAAGTCTATTCTGCTGGTTTCAGTTCTTTTTCATTAAGGTATTGACACACATGAGACCTAGGAGTGGATTTCATCGGTTGAGGATGAGTACCCATTCTAGTTTTCCATTCATGCCTCTAGTCAACTCTCTGAAATAGAATGTTTTCCTGGTGGGGAGATTTTTCAATTCAAAGTTCATCATTAATGGTACTTATATTTTTTATATTTTTATTCTAACATCCCCCTAAGTCCCCACTATTACCATACAAGTTTTGGTGTCATTTGGAAATGTTTTGAGGGCAGAATGGAGGGTGCATGATTTTCCAAACCATGCACAAAAACCATGTTCCCATGTCAATATCATTAAGAAGTTTCTAATTTCCAAATCTTCCCTCCCATGATTTTTCCACACTCACGCCTTTCTTCCCCAATTCGACCCTTGTAGCCATTGAATCATCCAAATCACTTAAAAACCACCTTCGAACTCAAATTTGATGTGGTGTTTTGTGGAAGAACTTCGAATAATCTAAAGTAAGTGTTTCTCTCTCTTAGTTCCTCCCATTTTTCATGAACATTATTCAAATTTCATTGAATTACTTATTTAAAAGAGGTTAGGGTTTAAAAACATGGGTTAAATTTGGGTTTTCCTAGACCAGTATTATTATTTTGGTCTCAATCTACCTTTTTTGAGGTGCGGTGATGGTGCAATTGAATGTTCACAAAAAGGAATAAAATGTTTTAAACTTTTGGTAGGTGAATCCTTGTATATGAAATCCATGTGGATTATATTTATATGTTTATAACATTTTCATGACTATATCATTCAATTATTTCTATAAAAATTGGTTTTAGTGGTATTTTTAAAAAGAATGAGGTTTAAGTTCCATTTTTATGTGAAATTGGGAACTTTTTATAGAAATATTTTATTTGTTCATTTAATGCTTCCCTATAACTAATTCGTTTATTTTAATGAAATTTTTTATGGCTGAAAATAATGTTTTGAATATTTATCTCCTTTTTATTTTTCTGCAAAATTTTGTTTTAATGGTGTTTGTGAAGAAAATGAACATTAAGTTTCAAGTTTGTGTGAAATTGGGGTTTTTTCATAGATATATTTTAATGGTTCGTATGGGGAATTCCAATAACTATATTTTTAAATTGGAAGTTATTAGGATTTATTTTTGTTTGGGTGACTTATAAGTGATCACATGATGTGAAAAGTGGATATTTCATGTAGTTTTGGGTACAGAACAATGAAAAATTTGAGAGGTTGTTTTATTGAAAATAAAAAATGACTTGTTTGTTGTTTTATATAGTATAATGAGTGTATAGATTTTATATTTTTATATTTGGAAATTAGTTGTGTTTTTATATTAAAAGTTATGTATTTTTCTTGTTGAAATTGTTTGAGCGCAATGTGGGAAGCCTGAGTACTTAGGATGGTAGATACATACTAGTACTCTAGTGATCAAGATGGGTTTTGTCCCTATTTCACTTAGAATTTTTGATAATTACAAATGTAAATAAACTATATGGATTATGTTTTGGGACAACTTGGATATGGGTATATTACTTACCATCATCTCATGCATGGGAATGGATTGTGACATAGGAATTTTACAAAGAGGCAGGAGGTACATAGTGCGCGAGACTATCTAGTGCCTAGGGGTGTTCCCAGATTTGGGGATCATTGGTTTTGTGGTATTTAACATTTTCTTAAAGTGTGTTTGGATTTAAATTACATTATATAAGATGTATTATTAAAATTTGTTATCATCAAGATTTTTTTTTAAAAAATTCTTACATTGGAAGGTTTCTTCTCTTGAAATTTATCGATGCTTTTCCTTACATATTAAAACTGCAGTATTTTCACCTTGTGTAGCATACTAATTGGAATAATTGGGTTGAATCCTATTGGAAATTAGATAACACCGTACATAAACCCCTTGTGTGTAAGTACACCTGATTATTTTTGACACAGGTAATGGAAAAACCTCACGTGAAGGTGGTTCAGGTTGTTAGTCCCCTCCTATGATGCATTGTTGTAGAGATGGCTCAGGGATGATGACCCCTTGTCGCATGGAGTCTTTTTGGATGATTTTATGATATTTATATTTATGTTTTACCTCTTGTACTTAATTTAAAACCATTTATTCAGATCTGGTTTCTGTTAAGGCTTGTTTTCGAATGAAAATTCAAAATTCATATTATTGATTGTATTTAACATTTAATGATTTCATACTTGGGTAAATCGTTCCCAAACCTATTTTATTGATACCAGGGAACCTCTTCTAGCACCAAAATCCTTTACCTTTAGTCAAGTTATTGGATCCTCTGTCATTTATAGTATAACCATATCTCGTTGGGCTAAAATCAAGAAGCAAAATTATTAGTTGTAGTTTAACCCACAACATCTCCAAAAAATAAACCTTACCCAAAAATCTTGTACTATAATAAAAAACCCATAGTTATGAAATAAAATTAAATATAGAATGGTCCTACTTATCACTAAAATAATTTTCATACAAAAATACCAATCACATAATAGAATACTTTGATACAGGGTGGCCATCAACCTACTACATGATTTCATCTTTGAGAATATACTATCATCCAGAAAATCGAATACTATCATCATTTTGGTAGTCTAAACATGAAGTTCAGAAATAATATTTAATTTGGATATTCATAGGATAAATTCACCATTTAAAAACCCTTCGACCATTATAACCTCCTCATCATATGGAAACACAATATTGACATATCTCTAACAATTAAACATACCAAACGCAACCAAAACCCAACCATCCTGGAGACTATACTCTTTAAATAAAGGGATGAACTTGAAAAAATATATGCAATCCCATTAAACAAAAAAAATCACAATTATTTCATTTTCATCCAATGGAATTTCTCAACATAAGAGTCACTTACTTCACTCACATGACAACCAATCTATGTGGCATACAAATTGTATTATACCAAACCATTATCCTGAAGTCTTCTCTTATGAAAAATAGAATATAGTGATCATGAATAAAAAAAATACCAAATCCATAATCATTATTTGATTAAACATGAAATTATAAAAAACATTTCATACTAGAATCCACAATGTAATAAACAAATCACAAAAATCCTCTAGGGGTACCCCTAAAAATAAATAGGTACACCACATACACAGGAAATGTTACATTAAATATTTTCATTTTTCCCAATCCCTTAATTCTAAATCACAAGTATTCTTATAGAGAAATACCAATTATCAGAAACTCCCCTAACTACTAAGGATTTTGTATACAATTATATCTTATGTCTGTTTGTGAAATCAATATTCTACCAGCTCAGATAGATATGAGAACTATATAAAATTACTGAGTTTAATTTTATACCCAACCTCTAGGTGATTGTGACTCCATCCATAAAAACCAATTCAAATTATCCTTATCGATACATCCATAATACTCTTTCAATGTTCATTCACTTTGTGCCCGAACAATCCACGTACTCATTCACCCATAACACCTCTACGGTGACTTCTAATTTGATCATAATTGCAATCCTCGTTACTAACTACCATTATAGTTATAATAAAATAAATAATTTTTCATACTTTTAACCTGAATAGTATATTTAAATGATACTAATTCCAAAATTGGTATTCTACTGTTAATCACGTTCTTCTCCCTAATATAATATAGAATCACCACCATAAGAAATTTTTTCAGTCTAAAAAAATCATCATGTACCTAATATCATATAAAAAAATGAACTTCAATAACTACAAATTAATTATATAAAAATCATGTTCTTTTTGTGGCATTATTTTTAATTATATAAATCTAGTATCTTTTTCCTTCACTGATGACTCTCCCATAATGAAGTAACTATTATCATGGAACACATCTTCCATCAATGTCTTATGGAAAAGAGTTTAATAAACCATTCCTCATCATCCTAATATATCATCCCCTCATGTATACCTACCCTTTCCTATACATCCATTTAGTTCTTCACTAGTCCTAGAAGAATACATAATCCCACTCTTATAAAAAACCATTATGTCACCCTCATCTGATCAATGTTTTTCTGAGTAGAATTAACCAATTATGTCTTTTACTGGGCTATTAATTCTCTATGAATCAAGTGGATATATTATGAAAAAAATACCTAGTCGATTATGGAATTGTTACCTCAATTCCCAAATATACATATTCAATATTACCTATAACCATTACAAGAATATCCTTAAGCTACTTGTAAAACTATATCCCTAAATCATATAGTAATTACAGATGACCCAACATCATTAGATTTTCTTCATATCACCATCTGGTTAAAAAATATGCAGACCCACTTAATTCTCCAATGTAGTACATTTAGGTTCAAATTCTCTATGAAAAATAATAATAAATTACTTAATACATATATCACATTTGAGACATCAAAATAGGTAAATCGACTACAAAAATAACATATCTTACTATAGATATATCTATATATAACTTTGTCTCGCATCATATTTACATAAGACCCTACCATCCTATGTCTATTTTAGGTACAACCCACCCCACCCACACACATACAAAGGATCATCAAATCAAATAGAAATATAAAATCCATCCCATTTACTTTATAATAATCCTTCCATTATATATTATGGGAGATGACCATATTGAATACTATTGACACATTAAATCTATTAACCAATTCTAGACACAAAATAGAAATCTCAAATAGTCATATGAGTTTAGTGTGAGTCATACATGTCTAAAATTAATGTTGAATAAACATGTATCCTTCCCCTTCGGTAAAATAGTGATTCCATTAATCAATAACATCAAAATATTATATTATTCCCACAAAAAACTCACCTATAACCATGATAACCAAAATAACAATCCAATATTCCCTAGATTCTTGAACTTCATCCCAAACATATTCTTTCTAGGCACAAAACATGATGTACCTCCCCTATCCCAATATACATATATATACACAAAAAAATATATGATACTCTAAAAAATAACAACCCACACATTACTACATTTTACCAACCAGTAGAAATTATACATTGTTACATCCCTAACCTATATCTCATTTTAATCACCCTATCTAAAGAGCTATTCACCACAATCACATAACCCCTTATTCCAGCCTCTAAAAGATAGTGGTAAGGGTATAAGGGATAATTGTGGGGATACTATGCTATATGATAATAAAACAAAAATAACTCATATAGGAAATAAATCCATATATATAAAATTATTATCTTTATAATCTTGGAAAAATATTACATAATAATTGAGACATAAATACGTAATGTAATAGATATTATTAATTGTAAAACCAACGTTTGTAGAGTACAACAATGTAGATATTGGACAAAAAATACAAAACTACAACTCTATTACTGCGCTAATTTTCCTCCTATTCCAAATCCATTACCAAATTTTATGTCACAAAAGATCATTAATCGTAATTATCATTATTATAGTCCATAACATAATGTTTTATGAGTAAAAAAATTTCACACACATCCCATATGGGTTAGAACTTCATAGATAATAAATATATAAATATTAGTAATTTGATATTTTAATTAATATGTTATTAAAATAAATTTTACTATTTTTAGTTTATAAACTAATATGTAATGGTAATTATTTTTCAACAATTATTTAATTTCAATAATTGATAAAATTTATAAATTCATTATGAAATGAGAGTATAACTATATACTATGAATAATTTAGATGCACAATGTAAATAAAAATAACAATATTATATCCCCCCAATATGGAGTTCAACATTTTTAGGATAAATATAAACCATAATATTATAAAAATATGAATAGAACAATTAGATGTTAATGAAATAACAAGAATATTAAAAAATGTAACATTTTGGTCTCCTAAAAATATCTCACGAATGAAAAAATTGTAAAAATGAATAAAAATAGTATTAAAGTAATTAATATTATTAATATTTAGAATATAGAGCCTCAATTTGATATGATGATAATGATAAATGATGTAAATCATATGTATTTTTTATAATTATTAATAAAATATAACCATTTTAATCGAATGAAATAATTTTTGGGATTATAACATGGATTGCATGAAAAGTAATGATACCGTTTACAATATAAACCTGACCATTATAATTTTAACATATCCAATAAAATTTAAAATCGAATCATATGTAATATTTAATTGTTATATATAAATGAAATATAAATATCATAATTCTATAAAATCAATATTCAAAAAAGAAAACAACCAAGAAATCATAATATATAATTTAGTACATTTTATTTTCATGTATTTTTTAAAAATATAAAAAATATATTATGATTAATAAATAATGAATATAAAAAATTAATCTAATAAAATTTATTATATTTTGTAATTTTAATATAAAAATTATAAATAAGTTAATTTTTTTTAAAAAATCAACATTTTGATATGAGGTAAAATGTAAAATTTCTTAATATAGTGGAGATTTATGAAGATTTATTGATTAAATAATCAATTAATTTAACCTCAAATATATTGTAAAACATTTGAAATATATAGTAAGAAAAATTATAAATTTATGAAATATGAAATAATTTGTGAAACAATGAAATTATTTTCAAATGTCTAAAAAGATAAATTATTTGGAAAAAAGAAATTTTTACTCTTTATTTTTGGGAAACAAATAAATTATGTGTTAATGAGAATATATTGTCATAAAAATTTTATTTTAATAAAATATAAGTCGTATATTCAAATAATTATAAAATTAAATATTATAAATAACTTATAATAAATTATTAAAAAAATTAATACATGAATACCCCTCCCCAAATTTATTAATACCTTTATCCCTTATCATGGGAACCCAATAACCATACACTTATAAAACAAAAATATTATCACTATTATATCTCTTAAGTCATGCTAGAACACTATGGTCCTTTTTCCCATAAAACCCTATATCAGAATGTTTTTGTACAATATTGAATGGGTTAGCATCAATGAAGAGGTAGCACCACAAAACAATATCTTAATTTTGTTTCTTTACTTCTCCATATTTGTACACTCCAAATATATTTCATTTTTATGACTGTATAAAATAATTTATTTATTATTATATAACATATGAATTTTATTATGATATTTTGTTACATTATAATTAGATTTTAATTACATTTTAATCATATATAATATCTCCTAGTTATTTTTGAAATATACCAATAATGTTTAATTTTATCCATCGATGAGTATATTAAAAAATTCATTACATATCAATCTGGTCATGGGTGGTTACTATAAGTAATTTAAAATTATATAAAAATTAATAATATATATTTCTATCCTTTTCGTTTATATTACTAGTTTATAAATAACAATCAATCAAATCTATTAAATGAAGAAAAATATATATTTTAAAGAAACATCATAATAAATATATTTTCTACTAAAATAAATGGCTTAAAAAATAAATTTGATAGATTATATTAGATAAATATTTATATAAATTATAAATTTACACATATGAATTAGTGCAATAATATTAATATATATCTTATACTAGTGGTGTAATTTTTTATAAATAAAAAAGAACCAATGTATAATGAATTTCATACCAAATTCATTCCAATTACTTTTATCATCACTTTCTCTTGGTATTTATGACAATTATTCTAAAATCATTATAAATTCCTTTTTCATATAATTTATTTTCTATAGTTATACACATGTTTTTTTGGAATGAATCTCAAGACACTATAATGGTCAATATATATTATTCATTTACGAAAACTACATTTAATTCATCTAATGTTTAATTTAATCAATATGAAATATTGCATTTTCTGGGTTAATAATACCCCAATTCATCCAAAAAAATTTCTTCCACAATTCTATTTCATATAACTATGTTTAATTCATATATATATATATATATTCCTCGCAATATAAATAATAGACTGATTGTTTTATAATGGTATTATTTCCAATTTATTAATGATATAAGTTCTTTATATGTGAAATTCATGATTATTATACTATAATTATATGACTTGTAGTGAAAAACTAAAATAGACATCCAATTCCTTAGTTAAAAAGATATATCTTTTAATATAATGGATTAAAAATATGTTCATTATTGTTTCTTTTTCCACATTTCTATATATAATTATCAATAAACATTTGTATTGTGTGAATGTAATTCCATCTTCATTCACATTTGATGACTATTAGTTTTCTATATAAGTAATTATATATAATATTATTTGAATTTTATATATTCCTATGATTTTAAAATATTTATTCCATGTTTTATTACTGTAACTCTTTTTTCTCATATGTGTGTATATTTAACATGATGACCTTCATATGTTCCTTAATCATATACCATGCAATGCCATATAATTATTTCATGTTATAATATCATTATTAAATATTCATATATTATAATATTAAATTGGATATGTTACTATTGGTTCCATTTTGTGTACCTATTAGAGTTTTGACTAATATATTATTTCATTTATACCCTTTAATGAATGTAAGTTTTATGATGGTTTATGTAATATTTTATGATATGTATAGAAAAGGGTTGATACTTTTTTGTTTTATCATATATAAAAATGTATTAATATGTAATAATTTCCAAAATTTATTAGACTCTGAAGTATATGAATTTTATTATTAATTAAAAGTTCATTTTATGTATAGAATATTATAAGAGTTTAATCAAATTGAAAATTGGGGGTATGGTGGGGTCTCATATCTTATTTTACTGGAGTTTAGTAATTTTTTGGAATTTGGATACTGAGCTTTTTTGTATGAAGACTTATGATAGTAACACTTATTTATATAAATTTATGTCATGTTTAACTAGTATGATAAAATAGGGTAAAAATTCACACCATTTATATTGGGTCATATGATATGTTGATAATTAATTGTGTGTTACTATTATGGTTATAAGACCTTTATTGAAAATTAATTAATATAACTGTTATAGTTTTAAGACATAGGCTAAACATAAAAAGGTTTTTATCAATGAGTGATATTTGGGGGGGGGGATGTTTTTAAGGGTAAGAATATAACTCTAATATTTTGAACATATTATTTTTAAAATATTTCATTTGTAAATTAATCTTTTTGAAAACCATAAATTAATAAATTTTTTATGATCAATAAGTTCTATAAAATTTTTGATAGTAATTTTTTTTATTTTAAATGAATAATTGTATTATTTTAATATGAAATTAGAGTATCTGTATGTAATATAAAAAAGTAACTTTCACCATATAATAACGTCTGATAATATTTTTTCTCATAAATATAGAATACTAGATGTGATGAATAAATATACTATATAAAATTGAAAAAAAACCATGAAAATAATATTTTCAATTTAATAATTGGTAAATAATAATATCATTCCAAATAACTAAAAAAATTGAAATGAATGAAAAATGTACATTTTAATAATTTTCATTTTTTTCATTACAAAATGTGTTATTTTAAATGATAAAATTTGATATGTTAAAAAAATTAAATTTCTAAAATGAATCTCATTTTATAATCATCATATAAATATTTTAAATGAGTCTTATTTTTTTATTTTATAATAAACACGATTTTTTAATGTTGTATTAGAAAAATATAAAATATTAATTAACTTGTTTTTAACAATGTAATATTGGTGTAACAATGACCCAATTAATTACAAAATATTTTTCTCATCAGTAAATAAATTTAATGACTTCTTTTTAAATAGTAATATAAATTTTTTATCCAAAATTAAAATTTAAAATTTCTAGGCAGATAATGTATAATTCATTTTATTCTTTAAATTTTTTGTATAAG
The DNA here is from genome assembly GCA_963277665.1 of Viscum album. Lineage (NCBI taxonomy): Eukaryota > Viridiplantae > Streptophyta > Magnoliopsida > Santalales > Viscaceae > Viscum > Viscum album. The sequence continues at coordinate 1,807,047,419 of OY728156.1, forward strand.
TTAATAATTTTGGTGTCAAATGGAACAAAAATTGATTAAATAAAATAAAATAACCAAATTTATTCATAATATAACTTAATAAAACTATTAAAAGTTTTAATTTGGAAATACTAATTCCTTCAATATTTTATCCCAAAAATACCCAACGTAAGAAGTATAAAAAACATATCCCCCTTCCATTGGAAATCATATCGTGTATTCATATCAAATTCCAGGATATACTTATTATGTTATACTAGGCCATTTAATAACACTTCTGACATATTTTTCAACAAATCCCGAAGCCTCAAGTCTACAGTTTAATACTATTGGATTAAGATCTAATAAAGAGGTTAGACATAATCATCTTTCTTCAGTTCTTCCATTATTCTTATTCATTCTTTTATCACATTTTATCCCATTTATAAACATTATAAATGATTCAATATGTATTTATATATCATATTAATGTTATTTAAATATGGTATTACTATTTTAATCTATCAACTACATATATACTATCTCTATATTCCCCCTAATTTTTTATGCATACCTTAATTGATATGTTTTATCTTCCATTAATAATCTTTCCATTTATTTTACTATCACCTAGTTCATAACTAGTCAGTATAAAGTAACAAAATATATTACACATTTATTTTAACATATTTGTAATAATATTGAGGATAATTGGCTAGTTTATAATGAAAAAAATGAATTAATCAACTAAATTCAAAACAAAATTGTTTAATTTAATCAATCATGTTGATAAAACTAATAACCACTAATATAAAAATTTAAAAATATACTATAATGTTCATAATTTAGAAATAAAAAGACCAATAAACCCAGATCTCGTTGTAAAATCATATTACATACATATTGGATTTGATTACAATTGAAGTTAATGAATTTAAATCATCCAAACTTTCTATATAAAAATAAATCATTTATTCCCTTACATACCCAAGACTTTTTAGGTTTGAGGATTTATATAATTTGGAATAATCATTTCTCCTAATATAACCCAATATATATCATCAAAATTAGTGTTTTCCCCTTCATTCAATGATTTTTTTTCTTTAAGAAAACATATACATCCCAAAAAAAATTATTAGTATATGGTACACATATATATATCAAAAAAATAAAAATCATTATAAAATATAGAATTGGATACAATACAAATTCACTGCGAGAAACATGACTTATATCAACGGTTTCCAACTATTGGGAAAGGCCTGCAAAACAATTTGTATAAACTATACAAACTGTTACTCATACCATTGGCTTCATATTCATGGGGATAGACATGTACCAATAGTTATAGAATAACCATTGGTATATTATTCTAGAATGCACATTATACCAACATTTTCAGCTAACCGTTGGTATATCTTTATACCAACGTTTGATACACATTGAAAATTAAGGAATTTCATATATATTCAATGGTTTCAACCCCATTGGAATAATCCTTTACCAATGGTTTACATAAAATTATTGGAAAATACTGATTACAAGTTCCACACAAAAAGAATACTAACCATTGGTATATAGTTTGACCAATGGTTTTATGTAAAACATTTGTATAAAGTCACTTTTCACATATATACTAATGATTTACAACTCTTGGTATCGCTTTGTTGTAATTGAGTAGTAGGCCGGTATGCCTCCCCCTTTACAATCACCAGTGCACCTGCGAATTCAGAATTCAATTTAGAACACAATTAACTTTGAAAAAAAGAATTCAGAATTGAATTATAAATTTAAAACAATCAAAATGTAATATTTCTTGAATTCTAAATCATGAATGAATAACACATTCAAAATGATTTTCGAATTACATACAAAATTATGAAATATATATAGTGGATCCAATTCAGAATTCATTACTTACAAAATATTATTATGTATGATGCATATAGAATATGGAATACATAATTAAATTTATAATATAGGGGTATCTAAGGGAGTGGGGATGTCCATGGGTGTGGGGGTATTCAGGGGGTGGGGTTCTGTTCAAGGTGGGTTTGGGGGGGCTGTCCAAGGTGTCTGGGGTGTCCATGGGGGTTGGGGTGTCCAGGGGTTTTATCCATGGGGGTGGGGGTATCTCGGGGTGGGTTTGTGTCCAATAAGGGTATCCAAATAGTGGTGGTGGTGGGGGGGGGGGGGGTTCCCACATAAGGCCCCATTATTAAACATTATATAATCTTGAGTTAAGTAAATACTTCATATTGAGGATGTATTCATAATTAAAGTTTGTTGGGGATAATATTTTCATTATTTTTCATATTTTTTTGATTTATTTATCCTCTTCCAATTATTCAATTTGAGCTGATTTTTATCATTTTAGTGTTTCAGTGAATTATTACCTAAATTGGGGAAATTGGATAATTTTGGATATTCAACTATTTTGTGGAGCTTCGGTATTGCTAGAAAATAATTTACAATATTAATCCAAATTGCATTATTATTTTTTAAGGATTTTTATGCTCATTAAATTCAACTATTTATTCTAGACCTAGATCCAATTCCAAACACATTGGCCTTGATAAATCAATCGAGAGAGGAATGTTTTTTGGCCAATAGTATTGAACCCAACATAATTAATGAAGCATATCATAGAACACATGTGTCCAAATGATGTTATATCCACTATAATTGAATGAATAATCATAGTCTCATGCTTCCATTAAATTTGAGGAAGAAATTTTGTCATTAATGTGTCCATTGCATGTGACCAAAAAGAGGAAGTTAAAGAGTCTCCATTGGAAGATAACGTTCACTTCATTTATTCAAGTATAACTTTTCATGAACGTGTCAAATAACATCTACATATTTAGAGCTGATATCTAACTCAATTGTGAATATCTTTTATGAAGCTACTCATACAATTTTTTGGGGTTTGGGGGGCAGAACAGAAGATATCTTTCGATGGAAGGATTCTAGAGGAGAAATTTTCTATTATTCCATTATCCTTTTGTCATTTTTTTATTTTTTTATGTATTCTTCATCCCCCTTATTCAAGGATTCCCTTCATATAAATGGGTAATACTATTATTGATTATGGAAGATGATTTTTCCCAATTCTAATGTTTGAGTTCAGGTACTTAATGTTATGAAATATTTTCTATCTTTTGAGAAGTTGGTTTCAATTTCTAATAACAGGTATTACTATCAAGTAAGATCATATTTAGTTTCAGATTATGTTGTTGTTGTTTCTTTGATCATTGATAATTTTATCCCTCTATTAGATTATCATACATTTACGATGGAATAGAAAATAATATAGTGGTGGAGTACTTAGCGGTCGTCGGTACGTGTGGGTGGGGTAATGGATATTCTTGGTAGTTTAGGATAAAAAAGATCTGATTGGGAATTTCCTATTTCAATTGAGGATATTGTAAGCGACTCATTCACACATAGGATTGAGAGTAGACTAATCTGTGATCATAGAAAAGGTTACTCCCATAGTCAACATTAAACCATGGGATTGAGAGGAAGCGATCGTGAAAACTCACTCTAATCAGCATATTAGAAGAGGATTGGATAAATTTACACTATAATAACATTGAAATTAGAAAACAGATCCCAACCCGATCACTCAATTCATATAACTATTTTCAATATCTTACATTTTATAATTCTTTAGTATTTTTATTAAATAATTTGTTTTTTCACTTTAGTCCTCTTTCAAAATCAATTAATTTCAAAAAAATTCTACACTTAATTATCAAATTTAAGGTGACAACTTGATTGTTGTATGCTCTTCCCTGAGAAAAACCTAGGTTACCCACATTACTACATTTTAACTTAGGTTATATTTGTTTTTTTCACACCCCACAATTGGAATATATAAAAACATGGCATCTGTTTCAGGGAGGTTGTGCCAACAATCCAATTTTAAATATTTCACTCTTTTCAAATTAAAAAAACATAAAAAATAATTTTTTTTATGATTTTATCGAATGATTTTTTCTTTATTTCATGGAACTATTATCGATGAGTGAAAAAACTAATTATTGACTGAACTTGGTCTACATAGTATAGTTTTTCACTATTTGGTAAATAGATTAGGGGAGCTGGAATCAAAATCACCAAGGAGGTTGAATTCAAGGATCTCATTCAAGACATTTATGCAAACCATGAATACTCAGTATTGAAGAGAATGTCTAGATAATTCGTTGATCTCAAGGATTTCTTCTGAGAATTTAGTCATAAAATGGTTGAGGTGCAACAAAAATTGGAAATTTGATCAAAAGATTAATTTCATGGACTTTGGTAAGAAATACATGACTTGGAGAGAAAAAATGGAATGGCTAATTGAATATGTTCACAAATCCCAAGCAAAACCAAAACATAAAATTGAGACATTAGTGGATGTGGATTCCCCGATATTATCTGATGTTGATGAACATAGGGAGACCATGATGAAATTAATAGACGATTCATTTTTCACTTATCAGCCATTTTTTAGGATGATTAATGAATAAGATTTTCCTTATGAAGTACGTACGAGAGATCAACAATATCTAGATGACATCTGGAATGAGTGTAAGGAACTACTCAATCCCATAGTTCTTCATAATATAGAATGTTAATCATCGTTGAAGGAATATAACACCAATATGGTGGAATTTGAAGAGAATATTGAGGATTCTTACTACCCACCTCTGTTTACTACAACTCTACTCTAAGAGCCACTTCCCACTGAAGAAGCACCTGAAGCTGAGAAAACACAAAGAAGATCATCTTTTCTTGAACTCAATATCTTTTAATTTTATTGAATCCGAATAGATTATCACCACCCCTTGATTGAAATTTTCATATTCAGACAACTCATGTATTGTCTTTCACAATGAGGAGGAAAAGTAACATGCACTTAAAGAAGAACAGTTATAGTTCCCAAAAAATTTTGATAATTAATTGGAGGGAGTACATGAGATGATTCAAGTGGCATTTCCTTAGGAAAAAAGAGACACAAGAGGCTTATATTGAAAGGGATGAATATGATATTAACACTTGATTATTTAACATTGTTCTAATAAAATTATACTTTGACTTTCCCTTTGATTTTTCCAATGATGTAGCATAACATCATCAACTACTGGATAACAAAGGAGAGGCTATGTAATTTGAAACCATGAAATATTAGGATTCATTATTTTTCCCACACCCACCAATAAAGTTGTATTTTATTTTCCTATGGGTGGATTTTGTGTAAAATACCCATAGTGTAGTCAAAAAAATGAATGAAGCACATGATGTTAAGAAAAAATTTTGTTGGTTCATCACACAAGAACTCAACCCACTGTCATATTGGGGATAACCAATTGGAACTGCCCATATGAAGGCAGTCAAAACCCAGGGTCCACATTTTGTATTAAACCAAGATCAAGGCTTATTTTATTATCCAATGTCTATTTTAATTTATTTTAATAAATGTCTTATTTTTTATTCCATTCTTTTTACTGTAGGCTTACAGTGTGCAACAATTTGGAGCTTACCTCAGCATCTCATTAATAATAAGTTACCTTGTACCTCTGTTTAAAAAAGGCCTGCTATTATGATTCAATTTAAAATTTTCTTTCATGTTACATCCATTTGAATAAATTTAGGACACTACACCAATTGTGTGTTGGGGGAGAACCATTGTATATTAGGATTTTCATTTTGTTTTTTTTTGTTTTCAATGTAAAATAAAAAAATTTCACGTATTCAATTTTTTGGAGTTTCCATGAAAGTGAGAATAAATAAATGCTGAAAATGATTTTGTATCAAGTTTAATGCATATGAAATTTCATAAAAATTAATAATATTTTTTAATTTCATTCCACATTTCTCTGTCATTATATTATTAATCACTTTCCTGTGAGGCACCTGAACCATTTTTTCCATATTATTTTCATTCACCTCACAAGTTGAGAGAACTAGAGTGGGCTTCTTTTAAACAGAATTTGATTTATTTCGGTCAAAGCATGAGGGTTTGGGGTATATGTGGTTTAAATGATTGAGGCTTTTCATTGGTTTGGAAGACTCATTTTCAAGAGAATCTCAATAATTATGTCATTCCATGTACATTAAATCATTTTATCCCTTAGAATCTAGGAACAACATGTTAGGTTATCCACATTATAAGCCAATTTTCCCTATCCAGCTTACACTTGAAGTGAAATTTTATTATCTAGTTGAACTTAAGTGGGGGGGGGGGGGAGCTATCTTGTGTTGTTCTAACTCATTTGGTGAAAATTTTGGAGGAATGTCAAATTCTGAAGAGCTGTGTGTGCTAATGAAAAGTCATTATGTTGAAACCCATACTTTTTCTGGAGATTTCATGATAAAATAAGTGGTGTCTTTCTGGATCTTCTAATAGAGGAATAATGTTGTTCCTTTTTAGGATCTTTCAAGATAAATAATATTTATGAAGAACTAAATTTTTACTACTGAATTTATGATGTTTTGAGCATTTCTGGAGATTTTATGATGATGGATCATAAATTCCACTAAGGGGAGTGAGGAGGATACCATGCTTTAGTAGAAATTTGAAATTTTCAATTTTACTTCAAAAAGGGCCAAGCCCTCCCCATTAGCCCTATAAATATGTACATAAAAATCCTACCAACTAAAATCCAGAGAACAACACTGCAAAGTATTTGAGATAAACACATTTCCTTGACTGAAAGTTGGTGGTGAAGTATGAGTTTGTCAAACCTATGGTGACCCTTTCATTGGTTAGGATGAGAAAAACTTTGTTGAAAATTGATATTTTTGAAATGAGAAAAGATTCATGTGAGGTAGGTTTCAGGTGTTCATGGGAGGAAAAACGAAGAGGAAAAATATTGAATGATATGATTTTAGATCTTGATATAAAGTTTATGGTTTTGAAATGATTAATTTTATTTATTGTTGTAGAAATGGTGGATCTCAATGCATGTGTTTTAAATTTTCTTTGATTTGATATTGATTTTGATTTGTCTAAGAGTCCATGTTCTATGTGTAGGGGAATTAATAGAGATACCATTTTAATTATTTTTAAAATGTTTTTAAAGGATTTTACCCCTTAAAATTTAACATTTTGAGCTAATTTTTATCAATTTTAGTGTTTTGGTGAATTATTGGATTAATTGGGGAAATTAGTTAATTTTGGATATTTAACAATTTTGTGGAGCTTCTGTATTATGGGAATATCATTTAAAATTTTGATCAAAATATCTTGATTACATTTTTTTGGATTTTTATTCTCGTGTTATTCAACATTGGATTTTGGAAGTAGATCCAATTCCAAACACAATGCCCCAGATAAATCAATCAGGAGAAGAAACTATTATTGCCAATAGAATTGACCCAACCCTAATTAATGAGGCATATCTCAGCCAACATGTGTCCAAATGATGTTATTTCTGCTATCATATAAATAGATCTCTGTGATTTATTCTTTTATTAAATTTTATAAATGAATTAGGCCATTAAGGCATCAATTTCATTCAACGAAAATGAATAAGTTGATGAGTCTCCACAGGAATATATAGTTTACTTCATTAATTCAATTATAAAATTTGGTGAACTTTTCCATTCGCATTAAAATTTTGACAGTCGATATCCAACACAATTGTGAACAACATTTAAGAAGTTACCATGGAAAATTTTAGGGGTCTTGTTAGCAAAACAAGAGACAATGTTTGGTTGAAGGATTCTAGAGGAGATATTTTTTGTTCTTCCTTTCTACTATTTTCATTCTTTTTATTTTTGTAATGTCTTCTTCTACCCCATTATTCATGGATTCCATTAACATGGAGGGTTATTATTATAAGTGATTTAGGAAGGAGATTTTATCCATTTTTTAATGTTTGATTTCATTCACTTAATGTTATGAAATATTTTCTCTCCTTTGTGAAGTTGGATTCAATTTCTAATAATAGTTTTTACTATCTAGTACGATCAAATTTGGTTTTAGATTTTTTTGTTCATGTCACTTTGGTCAATGATAATTTTCTCCCTCTATTTTTTATGGTCTATATATGATGGAATATAACATGACATAGTGGTGATGTACTTAGAGATTTTCCGAAGGTTTGGGAGGGATAGTAGATATTCATGGTTGTTTGGGATAAACAAGACCCGATTGGGAATTGCCTATGTTAATTTAGGATATTCGTTGCAACCCTTCCACACATAGGAAGGGGAGTACAATAAGATGAGATCATAGAAAAGACTACTCTCACCATCACCATTTGACCAAGGGAGTGTGAGGAAGTGACCTTGGAAACTCAATTTAATAAGCTTATTAGAAGAGGATTGGATAAATTGGAACTATGATAACATTTCAATTGGTAAACTGATCCTGACCCAATCACTCAATTCATATAACTATTTTAAATCTCTAACTTTGTCATTTTTTTTGTATTTTAACTATATTTTTTTCACGTTAGTTATTTTTCAAAATCAAGAAATTTGAAAAACATTCTACACTTCTTTCTCTAATTTAAGGTGACAGCTTGATTGTTTTACACACCTCTCTAGAGACAACCTAGGATACCCGCATTACTAACTTTTAACTTCGGTTATATTTTTATTTTTCACACCCCAATGCATGAACGTGTCAGATATTTAGAAAATTATTTCATAACTATTATATTACATCTTAATTACTAAAATTATACATATATAGTTATTATCCTTTTTTTCATAAAATAAAGAATTTTAAAAGAAAACATGAATTCTTTTCTTCTTATAAATCATTGTGAATTATTCCATTCACTTATCCTGTGAAAAAAATTTCAAAATCCTGGTAGGAGAATAAAAATATCATCAAGGGTTATTAAATAAAGAAATAAAACATTACTATATCATTACATACAAAACATATTCTCTTTGACATACTTCATAAAATCGTAAAATTTAGGAATAACACATAGAAATGAAAAAACATAAAGGTAACTAGTGGAATATATAGAATACATACATTTTATCTTTCACATCTACATAGAGAGTTACATTGTAATACCCATCACATTATATTCCCTAAATATCTTATGTAAAAAATTAACGTTTACCTCTGTCATCTTACGCAATGCACTGGAGAGCTATCTCGGGCGCACCCAACCTAGGTCTATAATAGAACCTCTAATATATGTAAAAAATACCCATTAACCATAAAATATTCATAAAATATAATCAAATAATAATTTAATTATATAATTTCTACATTCCAATCACAATATAACATTTCATGATTCTAAAATAGTCAATCTATTTTCAAAACCATTTAAAACTATTAAAAAAGAGATTTTTGAATAAAATATTCTCATACCACTTTGAAATAAATAAATGAAGTAGATATTTAAAACAATAATATCTATATAAATAAATCCTTTAATTTTTTTTGAAAACATATACATTAATGAGAAATATTTAGAATATTAATTCATTAAAACAATTAAAACAATGTTTTAGTTAAAGAGTCCCTTACCACTTGAGAAAATAAATGAATAAAAAAATTAAAGAATAAAATTAAAAAAGACCTATAATATCATGAGAATAAAAATATTCATGATATAATTTGTCAAAAAGTAGCATATACACCTTATAGTATAATAAAGTTCCACAATATCATGACATTCCCGAATGAAAGGAGATCGAGATGATGTCCCATAGGAAAATTCAGCAGCATAATGGAATATAATAAAAATTCAAAAATGAAGTTGATAGGAGAGAAAAGGGACTATCATCACTTGGACATAAAATCTACATAAATAAGTATATATAATAACACATCCCAACATATGACAACAAAAATTAAACTACATGACATAAATGATGTCTTTGACTAGGAGTAAGGTGAAAGGTTCCCTTAAAAAGATAATTTTCTAAATAAAATAGATCAACTATTTTTATTAAAAAAATTACATATAATGAATGTATAAAGAGTAGAAAAGATATAATAATTAGTTTCACAAAGAATCCTAGCATGATATGTAGTTGAAGATCATCAAATGGAATGGAAATTGGGTTAAAAAATTCCTTATTTCAACTATGAATTGTCATGTTTGTTCCATGTTTATCCGGAATAATATACTTAATTTAATATATACATTCCTAATAATCATTTTAAATTTTATTATTACTTTTATATAACTTATTACCATGTTATAAAAATTTCAGAATCATTTATTTTAATAATAGTCATTTTGTCGATATTTCTTACATGAGTAAAAAATGAACTACTTCTAATTACAATTTTCCATGTTGTAAAAAGTCAATTATCTCCAAAATTATATTAAATATTTTGATATAATATATATCATATATATCCAGTATATATATATATGTATGTATGTATTTATTATAGTACACAACATTTGGATATAAAAATGAAATGCACCGTTCGTGGAGACGGTAAACTGTACGTAAGCATAAATGATAAATTAATTTCTATTTCATATTTAATGTAATGTAGAAATAATGATACATAGGTATATTATAATTCCATTATAAAATAATATATAATTTAATAAACTCCATCCTTTATACATTCCACACATGGAATGAACAAGTCATATCATGTTGTGGGGCGGTAGTTCGGACTTCCACAAATTAAATTATCGTATTTACCCATTATGAAAATGGTAAAGGTATGATATGAATAAAAAATAAAGAATAATATAGAAAAAATAAATATAATATATATCACATATAAATAGTATTGCATAATAATGGGTGCCATAATAGGTGGTAGGAGATAATTGAACAATCATCGTCTCGTGAGGTGCTAGTTCGCTATCCTCAAAAACATAATGTTCGTATCCATTAGATGGAGGTGTGTGGAAGTGAAGTATGAATAATACTCATAAAAATTATACTATATTTAATATACTGGTTTTGTTATCAAATAATGAAATGAAGAAGTTTTAGGGGGTTGGATAAGGAAAATAAAAGACAATAACTTGAGAGAAGATGTTGCCTTTAAATTGGGTAAATCCCTTTGGTTTAAACCAAAAGGCTTTCTTGAAGTGCCTTATTCCTATGTTAAGGATTATATATGGAATAGAGGGATTTTGTGAGCTTATTAGTAAAAATTTAGGACGATCCAATGGGGGCATGATAGGTGTCAGTAAGGGTTAGATGTGTTGGCTTTTTATAAAGGGGAGGAGGGGCACTTTAGAAAAGTTTAAAAATATTATTTTACTATATACTTAATTTAGATTAAAAAAGGTACCCAACAAATTTAATTCAATTATAAGGTTATTATTGTTCTAAATCCTCTAAAATTTAATTTAGAAAAGTTTAGTGCATAAAATTAACCTTAATATTTAGCTTTAACATTTAGATAACTAATTTTGCTTTTAACATATCCTCTTGTATATTAGTAATATATAGTTAATATATTAATTATTAAATTCTATGAGACCCAAAAATAGATCATTAATTACGTTATTAACATCATATATGTCATTTGGAAGAATATAAAATTTTTAGGACTATATTATAATTAATTTTATTATTGATTGATGAAAAAAGTCTTTTGTGTCAATTTATAAACAATTCATATAATGAATTTTTAAATGATTCTATGACAACATGAATCTATCGAAAAAAATATATTAATTCAAATATAACATTTTATAATCCTACATAAAATTCATGGATGGCATAAAAGTTTTAAAATAATTTTATTTTAACATTTATAATCTCATTTATTTAAATCATTCATTAATGATGTAAACTTTACAACATCATTGTGTCATAAATAAATTTATTTATATGATGTCTAAAAATTATAAATAAAATACCATGATGTAGGAAATATTTTTATATTTATAATGACAATTGATAGTACAAAATATCCCTTATATAAACCATTATAAATTATATTTACTATGATATATATGTTTACGTTATATTTTCTTTATCTTTAAATTAATGTTTACAAATAGACATTTTCACTTACAAGTGGCTCCATGGTGCCCCAATATCAACCCAAGGATGCACATGGTCAGACGTGTATTATCAAATAGTGTTCGAACACATGTTTTGGTCATTTATTATTATTATAATACTATTTTTCACCTTATTTACGATATTTACCATTAGCCATGGTAAATAAAATATTTACTGTAGTTACAATGCATAATGACAAAAAATAAAAGTTATGTATTTACATATTTTGAACCTCCTGATTGAAAATATTGAATCTGTTTTCTCAAATTCAAAATTTATAAGTTGACGAAATTAATTTAAAATTAATTCTTGTTGCAAAAAATAAAAAACACGCTTTTATGAAATAATAACTATCAAAAGATGGACACTTGTTAATGATCAATTTCAATGTGAAATTACTTCGAAAGGATATCATTGGAATAAATTCCCGAAATATAATGCAATTATAATTTAAAACCAATTAAAAATATGATTTAACCAAAAAAATGTTTTTTTATTAAAATGCATTTTGGAATTAAAATGCATTAGTTTTAACTATTAATTAGAAAATGTACATTACAAGAAAATTACAAAAAATACATCCAAATTTTTTTTATGTCCCGATTTTAAATAATAATTTTATTTTGTAAAATAGAACTTTTAAAAGAGAAAAAACTATATGTAAAAATGGTTCTCTATCATAAGACGATAAATTTTCCATTTATAGAATATTAGAGTATTTATACTTAATTTTTAATTCATTGACATTTTAAAACTCTCTCTTTTATTAGATAAATATAGAAACATTTAAAAAAACATGTATAATAATATTATAGTTATTTATGATCTATCACCCCAATATAAAATCTATGTGTTGACTTCCATTTAAAACAATTATATATAATTATATTTTTTTCAGTATGACTCAGCATTGTGTGCATCATTAGATTTTAGAGAAACCCATTTTTTTGTGGTAGGTATGCCATCGAACATAGCATCCCCTTTAATGTAAAGTTAATATTAAAATTACTACTATTACTAAATATGAAAATATCATATTATTTATTTACCTTGGATGTTACACCCCCCTCTTGGTAATTGCATCCCCACAATTCAATTAACATATCAAATAAGTGGGGGTATTTATCTAGCATAGCATTTTATTATTCCCACATTACATCTTTAACCATTTGGTTTTTTCCAGAAAACCATTACTTGGTGAATTACCTTATTGAGCAACACTTTCTATAATCGGCTTGGAATTTGGTCATATTATTCCTAATAAGAAATAATATTCTCCAACTAAACTACCTCAGGACTCAAAACATGAGACAGATCCATCATATACATTCTCAATATTGAAACATGAAAAAACATTATATACCTATGATAAACAAGGAGGAAATTCCATATATATGCAACTGATCCCACTTTCTCAATTATTTTATAGGGTCCAACGAACCACAAACTCATATTTCTTTTTTTACCAAAACACATCACACTTCTCCATGGCGAAACATTGAGAAAGACATGATCACCTACCTCAAAAGAAAGATCAATTCTTCGGTTATTTTCATAACGTTTTTGCCTACTCTGATCTGTTTTCTTGTGCTTTTAAATTAGATGAACATTTTCTGCCATCTCTTCTACCAGTTGTGTTCCCATAAATTTCCTTTCACCTACTTCATCCCAAAAATATAGATTTCACCTTCAATATAATGCCTCAAATGATACCATTTGTATACTGGAAAAAAATTATTATAAAAAAATTAAACCAATGAAATATGTTTGTTTCGAATTCCCTGGTAATCCATTGAAAAATAACATAACATATCATCCATTTTCTGAATTTTGTGTTCTGATGTCCTATGGATTTGTGGATGAAAAGTTATACAAATATTAAATTCAAAACCATATGACTTCTGAAGGCCTTTCCAAAAATTAGAAGTAAAACTGGTATCGCGATCAGATACAATGCAGAGAGGAACTCTATGGAACATGAATACCTATTTAAAATAAAACTAAGAAAATCATTCTAGAGACAATGTTTCTCAAAAAGGATGGTAGTGAGCAGATTTAGTCAATCTATCAATAGTATCTCAGATATCATTATTACCTCAAGAAGTACTTGGTACTCCCAGGATGAAATACAAGGACACAATTTCCCATTTCCACTCTGTTACTGGTAAAGGATGAAACATCAGTTTTGGTAACCCCTGCTCTACTTTCACCAGGTGACAAGTCAAAAAATACACTGTAAAGTTAGAAATATCTCTTTTAATTAAATCCCACTAGTAATAATCCTAAAGATCTATGTACATCTTACTACGATCGAGATGAAATAAAAATGAAGAACTATGATCAACACATAACAAATCATTCTTCATTTTTTAGTAACAAATAACACATAATATCTTCCAAAATATCAAAACACAGTCATTATCAATGTTTAATTCAGGTTACTTACCCTTCTGAACCAACTGTACCTTTTCCTAAAACTCACTATCTTCCTTCTACGCTCACATAATTCTTTCTGATAAAGGTGATTTCACTAAAACCTAAAATAAAACAGTGCAATTACTGGCTCAAACAACATTTATTCCATTTTTCAAAAAAATCATTAATAAAAGGATATTATCTTAAACACTACATGGTTAATGTATCATTACTCTTTCTACTCAAAGCATCATCCACTTTATTTTCCATTCCTCGATGTTAATAAATTGTGCAATCATAATCCTTTATTAATTCAATCCTTATCTTCTGTCCCATATTCAATTCCTTCTGTGTGAACATATTCTTAAATCTTTTGTGGTCATTATATATTACACAATTTACACCAATAAAATGATGCCTTTAAATTTTAAAATAAAAAATAATAGCAGCTAATTCTAAATCTTGTGTAGGGTAATTTATCTCATGACGATTCAAATGAAGTGAAGCATAAGAAATTACATGATCATACTTCATAAAGTCATAGCTATGTCCTTTCAAAGATTCACCACTATAGATAAAAAACCCACTATTTCTAGAATGATGTTCTAAATCTGGAGAATTAACCAATATTATTTACAATTTCATAAAATAATCATCACATTGTTTGGTCCAAATAAATTTAACACCTTTTTGAGTAATCATAGTCAGTACACAAGATAATAGTGAAACATTTTCAACAAACCTAAGATAATAACCAAAGAAAACAAGAAAACTATGGATATCAATTATATTTGAGGGTCTTGGCCATTCGTCCACAAATTTTGTTTTAGTCGGATAATCAGTTATTCCATTTTTAGAAAAAATGTGACCATCGAATGAGATTTGTGGTAACCAAAACCCACAGTTTTTGAATTTACTATAAATTTTCATTTATTTTATGTTTTTCAAGATAACCGTTAAATGACATTTATTCTCTTATTTAGATTTATAGTAATAAAAAATATCATCCATAAACACATCCACCATTTATCACCAGAGTCTATTAAGCCATCATTGAAAAAACTTTTCAATTAGGATTCGACAATCTCAAGGTGATGATTTGGAAGGACATTTCCCTTTGTATTCCATCACAACACAACTTCCTTGTTTACTCAATAAAAACCCATTTTTATTAAATAAATATCTTTGGGAATCACCCTGGTAATCTCTAGAAGCTATATAATTTCATCCATACAATAAATTTATTTAAGGATGTTAATTTAACATTATCTTCACTCCTAGAGTTGTCTAAACCGACCTATGATATAAGCTATAAGGCCCCATCCTTAAACAATACATAAAATTGAATTAACCCAATAATTCACAGTAATGACCTTTTCAGGTTTTGAGTTTTAGAGAATTAGGCTATATCTATTACATTAAATCTCAAATACTAAAAAGTAGAAATTTCTACTTAGTATACATTTTTTTCATAATATAAAAACTCTCATTAGAAAAAAAAGAATTCATTTCTTGATATAAATCTTCTTGAATTATTCCATTCTCTAAAAAACCTTATATCCTCTAAAAATTAATTCAAAAACATGGGATGATAATAAAAATATCAATCAGGGTTATAAAATAATTAAACAATACATTAGTATATCATTACATACACAACTGAATCTCTTTAACATTCCTCATGAAATCATATGATTTATGAATAACACATTAAAATCATAAATCATAAAGGTAACTTGTGGCATCCATATCATAAATACATTATAGATTTTATAGATACATATCAAGTTACATTGGAATACACATCATTTTATATTCCCTAAACATCGTAGGGGAAACATTAAATGTTTTGATCACCATGTTTCCCAATGCATTATAGAGCTATCTCAGACTCACCCACCCTATGTTTATCAAGAAACCACCAGTATAAATAAAAAATTCCCATGAACCATAAAATATTAATAATAAATAAAAAATTTATAATGTAATGATAATATTTTCACATTCCAATAATATATATCATTTCACGATACTGAAATAGTAAATCCATTTCAAAATCTATTTAATATATTTAATAAAGATATTTTTGTATCAAAGGATCCCATAACACTTTGAATCCATTAATTAAATTAGACATTTAAAACATTAATGTACATAAAAAATAATCCTTTAAAACCATTTTTAAAACATGGACATAAATGAAAAAGGTTAATAATATTAAATCATTAAATCATTTAAAACAATATTTTAGTTTAAGAGTCCCTTACCAGTTGAGAAAATACATGAATAAAAATAATTAAAAAATGAAATTAAAAAAACATATAATATTATTAGAATAAACATATTCTTGATATAATATGTCAATTGGTAGGATATACAAGTTATAGTATAGAAAGGAGAAAAATATGAAGATATGCCTCAATAAATAGTGATTGAGATGAAGTCCCTCATGAGAATTAGGCACCATAAAAATGTCTCATTAAAATTAATAATATATGTTAATGGGAGAGAAAAGGGTCTATCATAACATGTAAATAAAATGTATAGAAGTAAGGATATATAATAACATATCCAAATATAAGAAAATGGAAACTAAATTACATGACAAAAATATGTCTTTGACTAAAAGAGTACTGTGAAAGGTTCCCTTACACAGATCATTTTGTAAATAAAAGAGATCTATTATTTTTATTAATTATAATTACAAACAAATAAATTATAAATACAAGATAAGATATTAAAATTCATTTCTCACAGAATCATAGGACGACAAGAAGTAGGAGATCAACCAAAATAATGGAAATTGGGTTATGAAATTCATTTACCTCAAGTCCATCATGTTTTGTATGTTCTTTGTTCTTCCTGAATAATAAAATTATGTTAATTTATACTTAATTAATAACCTTTTTCAATTTTATTATTCCTTTTATATCACTTATTACAATGTTATAGACATTACACAATCATTTACGTTAATAATGGTCGTTTTGTCGATATTTTGTACATGAGTAAAAAATGTACTACTTATAATTACAAGTTGTACATGTGGTAAAAAGTCCATTATATCCATAATGATATTGAACATTTAGATGTAATATATAATAGATATCTCTAGTGTGTATATATATAAAAGTATGTATAATAGTATATAATATACTGAGATAAGAAATAAAATGTGCCGTTTAGGGAGATGGTAAGTTTTATGTACGTATGAACGCAACATTCATTTATATTATGTATTTAATGGAATATAAAATTAATTATAAATAGGTATATAATAATTCCAGCATAATATCATATATTATTCCATTAACTCCATTTTTATACCTTCCACATATGGCATTAAGGAGTGATATCACTTTGAGGGGGTGGTAGTCCGCACTTCCTCAAATGAAATTACTGTAATTACCCATTATAGAAACTATATAGGTATTCTATAAATGAAAAAAAATTATAGAGACAACATAAATATAATATATATCACATTTAAATAATTTTCCATCATAATTTCCACCATGAGAGTTGATAAGAGTTAATTTATCAATCCTCGTTTCATGAGGCAGTAGTTTGTCGTCCATAGAAACAGTATATTCATATCCATTAGTTGGAGGTGTGTGGAAGTGTAATTCCAATCATACTCATAAAAACATCCTAGTATATTTAATATACTGGTTTTGTTGTAGATTAATGGAATGAAGATGTTTATCGGAGATGGAGATGGAAAATAAAAGAAAATAACTTGAGAGAAGATGTTACATATAAATTGGGTAACTCCCATTAGTTTGAACCAAAAGGATTTCATGAAGTACCATCTTGGTATGTTATGGCTTCTAGGTGGAATATTGGGATGTTGGTAGCTTATTTGTGATGTGTTTGGACAATCCTATAGGATTTTATTGGGTTGAGTAAGGGTTTTAGGTGATTGGGTTTTTATAAAGGGGAGGAGGGGCTCTTTAAAAATGTATAAAAATATTATTTTATTATAAACTAAATTTCTTTTTAAAAAGGTACCCAACTCATTTAATTATAATAAAAGTATTTTATATTTTTAAATCCCCTAACAACATTTTTTTAGACTAGTTTAGGGAATAAAACTAACCTTATCATTTATATTTATCCTTTAGTTAACAAATTTTACTTTTAGTATTTCCTCTTTTATATTCATACTATATGGATAATATATTTACTATAAAATAACAATAGACCAAAAAAATGGATTATTAAAGGAATTAGTAACATCATATATGTTATTTGGAAAAATATTAAATTTTTTAGGACTATTTTTTCATTTAATAAAATATTGATGATTAAAAACTCATTTATGTCAATTTATAAACTACTCATATCAAGACTTTTTAATCAAATCTATTACTACGTTATTCCTACATAAAAACTACATTAATTAAATGATATGAATATATTATCTTCAATAAAATTAGTGTGTAACATAAATTATTTCCAAATAAATATATTTTAATATTTATAATATAATATATATGAATTATTCCTTAATGAGGTAATCATTACAACATCATTGTGTCATAAATAAAAAAATTTATATGATGTTTAAAAATTATTAATAAAATACAATGATGTAGGAACTTTTTTATATTTCGAATGACTATTTGTAGTGTAATATATAATTAATATAACCCATAAGAAAAATTGTTTTTTTTATAGTTATATTGTTATGTTAAATTTTCCATTACATTTAATTAATTTTAATAAAGTGTCATTTTCACTTACATGTGGCTCCATGGTGTTCCAAAATCGACCCAATGATTCCTATGGTCGGAAATGTCTCATCCAATGTGATTATGAAACCTGTTAGGGTAATTTAGTATTATTATTATAGTATTTTATACCTTTAATTGCAAGAGTTTCCTTTTCACCGTGCTAAATAAAATATTTACTAATATAGCAATAGATAATTTCTAACAATGAAAGTAAACTATTTATACAATTTGGACCTCATGATTCCAAATATGGTATCCATTTTTCAATATTCCAAATACAAGTGTTTTAGAAATTAATTTAAAATTATTTCCTGTCATCAAAACCAAAAACGTGTGTTTTTATGAAATCATAACTATTAAAGGATTGACACTTTTTCATGACCAATTTCAAAGTACAGTTACATCCAATGACTAGAAATAGACTAAATGGTAAAAACATAATCCAATTGCACATTAAAACCAATTAAATGGTCAGTTTATCTATATAAATATATTATATTAAAAGGTATATTTGAATAAAATTCAGTATTACTTAATAATCATTAAAAATTGAACCTTATCAGAAAATTAAAAAATTTCATCCAAAATTAATTTCAATGACCCGATTATAAAAAATAATTTTATTTTGCAAAATAGAACATATAAAATTTATATAAACTATATTTATAATGGATTTTCCATCAAAAGATGGTAAATCTTCCTTTAAAAAATAATAGAGTATTTATGCTTAATATTGGATTCATTAAAACTTTTAGCCTCTAACATTTATTGGATAAATGTAAAATCATTTAACAAACATTTCTAATCATATTTTAGTTAGTTAAGTTCATTTTTACCAATAAATTGCCTTCAAATTAACAACCATTTAAAATATTTTTTTATTTTTTTATTTTTTTAAGTATGACTCTGTATTTTATGCAACATGAGATTTAAGAGAAACCCTTTGAAGTTTGTCGGGTACAAAATTGAATATAGAATCCCATTTAAAGTAAATGTAAAATTTAATTAAATATATTAATAGATATCAAAATATCATTTACTTCATTTACCTGGGATGTTATAGTCCAAGGGGGATGGGTGGGGGTGTCTAGGGGGTTGGTTGGTTTAGGGGGGGGGGGGTGTCCAAGGGGTGGGGGTGTATATCGGTGGAGTCTCTAGGGGGGTCTGGAAGGGGGATTTCTAGGGGGTGGGTGTTGATGGGGTGGGACTATCCAGGGTTGGTGGGGGCTAGTCCAATGGGATGGGGTGTCAAGGGGGTGGGGGTGGGCTGTTTAAGGGGGTTGCGGTGTCTAGGGGTTTTCCAGGTGGTGGGGGTGTCCAGGTGTGGGGCTTCCCATGGGGGTGGAGGATGTCTAGGGGGTCCAGGGGATTCCAAGGGTGGGTGGGGTCCAGGGGGGGGGGGTATCCAAGCTGGTGGGGAGGGGGTGGGGGCAGTTCCGGTCTATGTGGGGCTATCCAAATAGGTGGGGGTGTGTAGGGGGTGAGGTTGTTCAGGAGGTGGGCATGTCCAGCGGGGGAGGGGGTGTCCATGGCATAACACTCTAACCTTCCACGGTAAGCTTTTCTTTTAATAATACTATATCATGTGTTGTACACAACTTCGAGTTCTAACACACACCACAACCTATCAAACTAGCCGTTATGAATAGCAATACCCAATTTTTGAAATTTAATAAATATTATCTTTTAAAATGGACTTCATTTTTGGAATCAGAATATGGAAATTATATTAGGCTGATGTTTTGGTATTTTTTTGAAAACATACAACTTTTGATGAATCGTGAAAAACACCGAGTTATAGTTAAAAACCGAATTTTTATATAAATAATTATTTATTTTATATAAATTTATTTTAGGTAAAAATAGACACATAATACCTATATATTTTCAATGTAATTCATTGGATTTAGTTTATAATAATTTTATATATATATAAATTTTGTTGAGCTTTTCACCCTCTATTACCCATCTCCTAGGAGAATTTGCATATTCACATAAAAATTAATTTTACCACATCTGTGAGTGAAATTTTGAAAATCCGAGAGCCATAGTTAATATCAAGGAGTAGAATTTGGTTCAATAATATAAAAATAATTATTGGTGAATAGTAACTTTTTACTTTTATTTTCCACGATGAAAAGTAAATAGGGTAATTAAGGGTAAAAATGATATCAATATTACCCTAACAAATGTCCTAATTATATATTAAAGTCTATCTCAACCAAAAACAGCCTTAGGAATAAAATATTATCCTTTTGGTCCACATGGATTAGATTAGGACATTCATTATTATTAAATTCAAAGAAGAGTTGAAATAGTTAAAATCAATGATTAATAACTAAAACATTTTTAATATAGAGTTATACATAACATAAATTCGATTATAAATATTAATTAGAAATGAAAAAAAAGTTCTACATAATGGTATTATATTTATAATTTTTAGACATTAAATAGTTTAATTTATTTAGGACACAATGATGATGCAGTAATTACCATATTAATGAAAGATTAAGGTAATTGATATTATAAATACCCAAATAAATTGAATTTGAGAGTTTTTATGAATTAAAATAATTTTCTATGTTAATATGACATATTAGGATTGGTTATATTAATTTTTTTCAAAGTAATAATGCATTTATTAATTAATCAAAAACAAAATACCCAATAGTGTCAAAATTCACATAAAAGAGTTTTTAAAACAAATATTAATGATATTCTATTCCTATAAATCTAAGGTTCGGAAACAAGACTTATATCATGAGAGGTGTATCATTAATGGACCATTTGGGTGTCGATTGGAATTTTATAGTATGTTTATTAACCATATAATATAAAAATACAAAGAAACATGGTAAATGTCAAACTAATTAACTAAGAGTTAAAACTAAAAGAAAAGGTTAATAAAGTTACCAAAACATGTCTATAACCTATTGGTTGAGTGTATATCGACCAATCCCCCCATTAAACTCTAAATAAATATATTTGGAGCCATTAGAAACTGAATATTAATTTATTATAAAATAATATTTTATGTTTTTCCTAAGGTGCCCCTCACCCCTCTTATAAAAGGGAACTCCCCTTCACTCTAATTCACACCTTCTAAGCCATTTGGATCGGCCAAAACCAGCCCAAATACCCTATAAACATCCCTCACTTCAACCTAGAGGCCTTAGTTAGTACAGAAATCCTACCTAAGGAGTCATTTTGATCAATTCAAAAGGAAGAACCTGAAGAAGATGTACTGTTTTCACCATCCTCTTTCAAGTTCTTTTCTTCATCCACTTCTTATATCATTGTTATTTCCATTCTAAAATATTAAATCCAGTATATTATATATACTGTGATGTTGTTATAATTACGGTAGAACTGAATTCATTATTTTATCCACCCTTTGAATGGCATGTCACCATACGTGCGTACGTACGGCTTACCGTCTCCATGACGTGGTGTAATTGTTATTCAATACATTATTATGTGGATGGGTATAATAATGATGTGTATTTGGTGTAAATAATAAATATGACATGATAAGAATTATTTATATATGTTATACCATCCAATTATATATTAATTTAATATCAAAATAATGATATTTTCGCTCGTGTGTACGTATGGATTACCGTCTCCACGACGCGATGAGATTCATTTCCAAGTTCACCATTCCATGACGATTATAAAAATATATATTAATAATAAGTATATATTATATGACATAATAATTCTACTGGATATATATATATATATATAAGTATATATGTACTTACATGTATCTTATTCACTTACTTCCATTCAATACTGTATGAAAACGGAAACAACGTTTATCCGTACGTACGGACTACTGTCTCCATAAATGTTTTCTTTCCATTTAATATATATGTATATTGTACATATTTACATTCTAAATATATATGATATATAAATCATGTTTTATATTCTGGAAGTATTTAAATAATGATCTATGTGATAAAATCATGAGTAACAAGTTAAAACGCGTACGATAAAGAAAGACATTATTACCCAAAATATTAATATAATATGGAAATTTTTATTAAATGTGTAGAATAATATCATAAATGAATAATGTATGATATCATAAATATTAATACAGTTCTGGTATAATTTAATAATGTACTATATTCTTCATACATGAGGTTAATCGTACCCTCGACAAAAGTAAAGTGCAAGGTAAGAGGTTTTCATCTCACTCCTTATTCCAGTGAGATTCATTCCATATTTGCACTATTACCTTTTGTGTGGTGTATGTACTTCCAATAATTGTATTCTTTGTGTAATACACATTAATTTATGTGTATTTACATATTTATTGTATGATACCTCTTTCAGGGGGTGTATGTTTCGTATGTTACCAAATTGGTACGGGTTAATATCACCGTCTATTTATTATCTGAGGTTGTTTTTACGTAAGTATCTACTGGGACATATTTATTATCGATGTCCATGTTTCATAAAAAAAATTTCAAAGGGATTCTATTAAGATAATTTTTACTAAAACATCATTTTAAATGTTTTAATGATTTATTCTTCTAAACCATTCTAATTAATGTCCATGTTTTCAAAATGGTTTTAAGGATTTATTTAAATGGATATGAATGTTTTAAAATGTTAATTACTTTGAAAAGTTTCAAAGTTGTATGGGACACTTTGATAAAAAAAATGTCTTTAAATGTCTTCCATTTTAAATTGTTTTACTTTTAAATGTTTTCTTGAAAAAATATATTTCTCTCAAATTGTTTTAAAAATCATTTTAACTTATGTCAATATCCTTTGATGGATTTTAAACTTGATAGAAGTTGATATAAAACTTCCATATTGTATTGAAGGTTTTGTGATGTGCTTGACTATGGATCTGTTATTTTTATACCATTCATGGTTTATGAATAAAGTATTGACATTTCGTAAGCTAGTTTTAATACGAATGATTACGTTATGTTCAAACCTATTCATATGTGGAATTCATTGGACTTAGTGAGTGACAGGTGGATCCCGCTATAACTCCTTGATGCATCAGTAGGTATCATGAGACAAACAAGTGTCTCGGCACAAGGCCTTGACAAAATTATATGTGTATTCGTGGAACAAGGCATATACTATGTGGTTATGATTGTTTGGAATTATGCATTCCATCATTATGAATGTGGTTAGTGATATTGCATGTGATTGTTCGACTAGTAGAATATCCATGTGAATAATAAAATGGATTTACTTAATTTTATTTTTTCATATTATGCTGAAGTTCGTGTTTAAAACGATTTTTTTAGTTATACATTGACTTTAATGTTTATGCTTATTTATGAAAGTTTCCACTGTATTGTTATAATTACTAAGCATCTAAGCTCACCCATTTCTATGTTATATTTTTCCTAGGATTCCAAGAAATGTATTGTGATTGATATGCAGGGTTAAGCCAAGGTAATAATGGCATTCATAAAGGATTATTTTTGTTTTTTTGTATTTTATGAAGTGTAATGTAACATTAATGTATGCAATCTATTTTCCCAGACTGCTAAACAGATTAGTCCTTCATGAATTGATTCCTTATAATCATGACAATGTATTAAAATAACGCACCAACTCTGGGTAACTGTGGTCGGGGCGTTACAGTTGGTATCAGATGAAATTTAGCAATAACATTGGAAACTATATTTAGATAAACTCTGATTAGATCACATTACAGTATGATAGAATTTGAAGATTAGTATAACATAACTTCCTAGAATTTTGGTAATGTAAATGATTTGTGAGTTTTCTATGAAAATACATCCCTCTCTGGATACGAGCAGGTAGAGGCGGATCTGGCACAGATGTACCTACGAGTTAAACCTGAAAACACCGCTTTGAGCTAGACTGGAATGAGAACTGGTGAATGACAACGGACCTTGTTGTACTCTTTGTTACGACGTTGCCTATGGATATGCTTAGGATAATTCTTGTTTTCATTACAAACCACGATTAAGGGATTATGAGTATATACCTCCTCAATGAAAACATTTTTGTGATTATGGATAATATCCATAAACTGTTCAATTTACATTAGGTAGTTTAAATATTTGAAATTATGAATTGCGATTCATAAACTGACCTATTGTATTCCATTGTATAGAAATGGCACCCAGTAGAAGGAATGTGAACTCCAGCAATATGTATGATTTGAAGAGTAATAAGGATCATTTCTTTCATGGTATTAAGCCAAAATTTTGAAGGGAAATAGACTCCCATGTATTATTAATATATGAAGAAATAACATCATGTGTTAACAATAAAAGAAAATAATTCTCTCAATCCTATGTCTTGGAAGGGAAGAAGGAGAAGAAAATGATGGGAGAGAGAAATATGGATAATGGGAAGAGGGGAAAAAGGATTTTCCCATATGTTATAATTGTGGTAAGAATCACCATGGAAAATTGTTGAAGGGAATGAGAACTATAAAAATGGAGAAAAAAGGACACCAAGTACATGATTTCAAGGGTAAAAAAATTCAAATGTGCAATGCTTGATCTACAAGGCATTGGGACACTACACGAATAAATGTACCATTCATAAGAGTATACTTTAAATGATGTTATTGGATAATAATAAAGTTATGATACTACATCAGATGAAGAAAAATGACTAGTGTTTTTCTGTTTTTATTATAGCATTATTTCATTTGAGTGGTGTATCAATAGTATACTGCTTACATGAATTATGAAGATAAATAAGTATTGTATTTTATTACTATTTTATTGTGTATTTTAGATTATATGGTCCTAAGAAAAGTTACTTAATAGTAAGCTACAGTTTTTGAAAATACATGGTTGAAGGAAAGGTAATGCTTAATATGGTCCTGATAATGAGGTAGTGATTATGGAATACATGTTGGTTGATTTTGGTAATTCAGGTTGTTGTGGTGTTGTAAATGAATACATGATGATTTTTTTCTCATGTTTTTACCTATAAAAAAGGATCCTCATTATGTTTAACAACCTAATAAATTTTGGACTGAGAGTTTGAAGTATATGTTCTCATAGAAGGAACTCAACATAAGGAAAAGGAGATGTCTTGAACTACTCAAGGATTACGATTTCACGATACACTACCACCCGGGGAAGGTAAATAAGGTGACATATGCTTTGAGTAGAAAGGATCATGGAGTTTTGAACAAGATGAGAGTTGAAATGGATCACAATTTCATGGATCTAGTCAAGATGGATATGGGAATAACTGTGGAAGGTGAAACACTAATGATTTTTCAAATGGTTTCCAAACTATCTTTACTATAAATGAAAAAGAGTTCTCAGACCAATGATGAAGAGTTTCAAAAGAAGATTAATGCTGTGAATGATGGGAGATTGAGTGACTTTGTGTATGGAGATGAAATTTTGAAATTTGGGAAGAGACTTTGTGTTCCCGATACACCTAATCTAAAAATGGAATTGTTGGATGATGCTCATAGTTCCAATATCTCTATACACCCTGGGAGCACAAAAATGTATAGAGATTTGAAGGATAAATTTTGGTGGGACAACACGAAGATAGATATTACTGATTTTGTGTCAAGACGTATGGTTTTTCAACAAGTGAAATATGGAAGGCAATATCCTAGAGGAGTCATCCAACCTCTCCTCATACCTGAGTGGAAATGGGATAATATTATGATGGACATTGTCATGGGACTACCAAAGACTCCACGAAAGAATGATGCAATATGGGTCATTGTTGATCGTCTTACCAAGTCTGCACAGTTTCATTATATAAGATAAAATTTACCACTTGAACGTCTAGGAAGACTCTATATTAATGAATTTTTGAGACTTCATGGAGTACCCCTATCTATTGTTTCTGATTGTGATCCCCGTTTTACTTCAAGATTCTAGAAAAGTTTTCAGAAGTCCCTGGATAAAAACTTTGTTTATGCACTACCTACCACCCTCAAACAGATGGGAAATCAGAACAGATTATTCAAACCTTAGAAGATATGCTGAGATCTTGCTCACTTGACTTTCAGGTAATGTGGGATCAATATTTACCTCTGGTAGAATTTTCCTATAACAATAGCTTCCATTCGAGTATGCAAATTGCACCATATGAAGTGTTATATGGAAAGAGATGTTGCACACCAATCTATTTGGATGACATTGGTGAAAGAAAACTCATAGACTCAGAATTGGTGGAGGAAACGATGGAAAATGTGAAGGTAATCCAAAACCACATCAAAGGAGCTCAAAGTAGGTAGAAGAGCTATCTCGACAACCGAAGGAAGGATTTGGAATTTCAGGTAGTAGATCATGTTTTCTTGAAGGTATCTCTATGGAAGGGAGTTATACATTTTGGTATGAAAGATAAATTGAGTCCCAGGTACATAGGACCTTTTTAAATTCAAGAACGAATTGGGGTTGTATCTTACCGTTTGGCAGTGCCACCACATCTCTTCAAAGTTCATGATGTGTTCCACATATCATAGTTAAGAAAATACATGCCTGACCCAATGCATGTAATCAACTATGAGGAATTAGAACTGGAACCCAATCTGTCTTATTGCAAAGAGCCCGTCAGGATTCTTGATATAGGAGAACAAGTGCTAATAAACCGGCCATCTAGTCTAGTAAAAGTGTTATGTAGAAACCATAAGATAGAAGAGGAAACATGGGAACCTGAGGAACATATGATGAAGAAACACCCAAGTATTTTTATGCAGTAATATTCTAGAAATTTCCAGGATTAAATTATTTGAAGGTGGAGAGAATGTAACACCCCAAGCTTCTACGATATGTTGTTCTTTGAGTAACACAGTAGCATGTGTTGTACGTAACTTCGAGTTCTAACAGACACCACAACAAATCAAACTAGTTGATACGAATAGAAATACCCAATATTTATAATTTTATAAATATTATCTTTCAACATTAACTTAATTTTTGTATTTAGAATATCAAAATTGGCTAAGGTTGATTTTTTTTATTTTTCCGAAAACATTCAATTTTGATGAATTGTGAAAACACTGAGTTATAGTTTAAAACACAATTTTTATTTAAATAATTATTTATTTTATTTAATTTTATTTTAGGTCAAAATAGATACATAATAACTATATAAGTTCAATTTAATTCATTTGGGTTAGTTTATAATAATTTTAGATATATCAAAAATTTATTGAACTTTTCACCGTCTTTTACCCATATCCTAGGAGAATTTGCAAATTCACATAAATCATAGTATTACCACTTCTGTGAGTGGAATTTGGAAAAAACGAGAGACATGGCTAATATAAAGGATTAAAATGTGGTTCAATAAAATAAAAATAATTTTTGGTGAATAGTAACTTTTTAGTTTTTATTTACCACGTTTTAAGGTAAATTGGGTAATTAAGGATAAAAATGATATTAATATTACCCTAACACATGTCCTAATTCTATTGGAAATGTGTATTTCGACCAAAAACAACCTTAGGAATAAAATATTATCTTTTAGATCCACTTGGATTAGATTACGACATTTATTATTATTTAATTCAAAGAAGAGTTACAAGAGTTAAAATCATTGTTTAATAACTATAACATTTTTAATAAAGGGTTATACATAAGATAAAATAGATTATAAATATTATTTAGAAGGGTTAAAAATATTTCCTACATAATTTTTATTTATTTATTATTTTTAGACATTAAATAGTTTAATTTATTTATGACACAATAATGATGTAGTAATTATTGTATTAATGATAGATTAAGGTAATTGATATTATAAATAGCCAAATAAATGTAATTTGAAACTATTTATGCATTAAAATAATATTATAGGTTAATATGGCATATTAGTATTGGTTATGTGAATTTTTTTCTGAGTAATAATTCTTTTATGAATTTATCAAAAACAAAATACCCAATAGTGTCAAAATTGACATAAAAGAGTTTTTAAAACAAGTATTATATTATTAATTTATATTATATTCCTAAAAATCTATGGTTCAGCCAAAGTAATAATATAATGATAGTTGTATCATTAATGTACCACTTGTGGGACGATTAGATGATTATAGTAAGTTTATTTACCATATAATATAAAAATACAAAGAGACATGGTAAATGTCAAACTAATTAACTAAAAGTTAAAACTAAAGGATAAGGTTAATAAAGTGACCCAAACCTTTATAAAACCTATTGGTTGAGTGAATTTAGTCACATCCCCACCTTATAGTCTAAATTAATCAATTTAGATTCATTATAAACCGAATATGAATTTATTATAAAATAATATTTTTTGTTTTTCCTAAAGTGCCCCTCGCCCCTCTTATAAAAGGGAACTCCCACATCACTATAATTAACAACTTATAAGCCATTTGGATCATCCCAACCCTACTCAAATACCCTCTATAATTCCCTAAATTCAATCTAGAGGCCTTAGTTTTATCATAAATCAAACCTATGGAGCCCTTTTGATCAAGTCAAATAGAAGAACCCGAAGAAGAGGTAATGTTTTCACCATCCTCATTCAAGTTCCTTTCTTCTTCCACTTCTTCGTTCTTTGTTATTTCCATTCTAAAATAACAACTCCAGTTTCATTTATATGATTTGATTTTATTATAATTATGGTACATCAAAATTCATTATTCTATCCACCCTTTTAATGACACGTCACCATACGTGCGTACGTACGGCTTACCATCTCCACGTCGTGGTGTAATTGATATTCAATACATTATTTGTTGGATGAGTATAATAATGATGTTTATTTGATGTAAATAATAAATATAACACTATAAGGATTCTTTATATATGATATAACATACAATTATATATTAATTTCATATCAAATGGATGATATTTTCACTCGGGCGTACATACGGATTACCATCTCCACGACGTGATGAGATTCATTTCCAAGTTCACCATTTATTGATGATTATAAAAATATATATTACTAATAAGCATGTAATATATGAAATAATAATGATACTAGAGATATATATTTATATATATATATATATGTATTCATGTACTTACTTGTATCTTATTCACTTACATCCGTTCAATACTACATGAAAATGCAAACAACGTTTATGTGTACGTACAAACTACTGTCTCCATAAATGGTGTTTTCCATTACATATATATGTCTATTATACATATTTATATTCTAAATATATATGATATATAAATCATGTTTTATATTCTCGAATTATTTAATTCATGATCTAAGTGATACAATCAAGAGTAACAAGTTAAAACACATACGATAAAGAAAGCGATTATTAACCGAAATATTCATATAACATAGAAATTACTATTAAATGGGTAGTATAAAGTCATAATTGAATAATTTAAAATATCATAAATATTAATATTCTTCTGGTATAATTTCGTAACATACTATAGTCTTCATACATGAGGATAAACGTACCCTCGACTAAAGGAAAGTGCAAGGTAATGGGTTTTCATATGACTCCTTATTCCCAGGAGATTCGTACCATATTGCCACTATTACCTTTTTTGTGGTTTACATACTGCCCATAATTGTATCATTTGTGTAATACACTTTAATTTATGTGTATTTACATATTAATTGTATGATACCTTTTTCATAGGGTGTATGTTTCGTAAGTTACCAAATTGGTAAGGGTTAATTTCATAATCTCTTTTTTTATACGAGGTTTTTTACATATTTACCTTCTGAGACATATTTATTATCCATGTCTATGTTTTATAAAATAGTTTTCAAAGGGATTCCTTTAAGGTACTTTTTACAAAAACATCATTTTAAATGTTTTAAATATTTATTCTTCTAAACCATTATCATTAATGTCCATGTATTCAAAATTATTTTAAAGATTTATTTAAATGGACATGAATGTATTAAAATGTTAATTACATGGAAAAGTATCAATGTGGTATGGAACAATTTGATTCAAAAATATCGTTAAATGTCTTCCTTTTTAAATTGTGTGGCTTTTCAATGTTTTCATTAAAAAAAGATATTTTTATCAAAGGGTTTTACAAATAATTTCCATTTATGTAAACATCCTTTGATGGATTTTAAACTTGTTTGAAGTTGATAAAAATCTTCCATATTGTATTGAAGGTTTTGTGATATGTTTGAATATGGATGTGTAATTTTTATACCATTCATGGTTTATGGATAAAGTATTGAAATTTCGTATGCTAGTTTTAATACGAATTTTTATGTTATGTTTAAACTTGTTCATATGAGGAATGCATTGGACTTAGTAAGTGATGGGTGGATCCCACTATAGCCCCTCGATGCATAGGTAGGTCTCATGAGACAAACTAGTGTCTTGGAACAAGGCCTTTACATAATCTTATTTGTAATCTTGGAACAAGGCCTTGACTATGTGCTTATGATAGTCTGAAATTATGAATTCCATCATTATGAAAGTGTTTAATGATATTGAATGTGATTATTCAACTAGTAGAATATCCATGTGAATAAGTAAAAGGCATTACTTCATTTTATTTTTTCCAAATTATGCTGAAGTTCAAGTTTAAAAGGCTTTTTTTAGTTGTATATTGCCTTAAATGTTTATGCTCATTTATTAAAGTTTCTATTGTATTGTTATCTTTACTAAGCATCTGAGCTAAACCGTTTCTATGTTTTATTTTTTCCCAGGATTCCAACATGTGTATTGTGATTGATATGCTGGGTTAATCCAAGGGAATTGTGGAATTCATAAAGTATTATTTAGGTTTTTTGCATGTTATGAAGATTAATGTAACATTAATGTATGTAATCTATTTTCCTGGACTGCTAATCTGATCAGTCCATCGGGACTTGATTCATTGTAATCATGCCAATGTATTAAAATAATACACTGACTCTAGGTAAATGGGGTCAGGGCGATACAAAGGGTAGTTGGGGAGGGATTTACAGGGGGTTGCACGGGGGTGGGGGTATCCAGGGGTGGGGGATATCCAAGGGAGAGGGGGTCTCCATTGGGGTCTCAAAGGGGTGTGGGGGTGTCATAAGGGGTGGATGTGTCATGGGGATGGGTGTCTAGTGGGCGTGATGGCTGTCCAGGGGGTTCAGTGTCTAGAGGGTGGGGGTGTTCAGGGAGGGAGGGGTGTATCCCGTGGTGTGGGTGTCCAGGGGTAGAGGGATCTGTCTAGGGGGTTACAAGGGGGTGGCGTGTCTATGTGGGGTAGGGGGCCGCATGAGGGTCTGTGGGGGTGTCTAGGGGATGCTGGGTGTCTGGGGTGGGGGTGTATAAGGTGTGGGGGTGTCTAGGGGTAGGGTGTACAAGTGGGAGGGTGATGTCTAGGGGGTCTCCAGGGGGTGGGGGTGTCCAGGGGGTGTGGTTGTTTAGTTTTGGTGGGATGTCCATGGGGGTGGAGGTGTATATGGTAGGGGTGAATCAATCACACATATAATAAGTCACCGAAAATCATCATGTAATGTATTATTATATTTATATAATGTAATTATGATAATGTGACATACCTAATCACACATATATTTAGGATCAATAAATCATCAATAATAAAAAATTTGTAATATGAATAAAAAATGTCATGGTTCAATATGTCCTTCATCACCATCACTATCATCACCAACATTATAAGCTTAATCATTGTCCTCATCTTCGTCGCCACCCTCCTCAATTCTCTCCTCCTCACCCTTGTTCTCCACCTCAGCCTCCTCATCACCCTCCTTGTCTCCCTTATCCTCTATATCAGACTCCTCCCTGCCCTCCTCCTCCTCATCGGCCTCCTTCTCACCCTCCTCCTCGGCCTAGTCCTTCTCCCTGCAATCATTATAAATAGGAATGACATCGTATCAAACAAAAATATAATTACCACTTGGTGAAAATATATAGAAATCATCGATGACTTATAATAATCACATGTTTTGCTGACCTCTGGTTGAAGTGTTTGATGTAAAACAAACATCATTTTCTTAAATGTAGTGTCTGCCCTAGTAGACAGTTCTGCTATCATTGTGGCCCATTTTTTAGCATGGTCGACATGTTCCTTAATTTTATAAAACTTGATTGCACTAAAACTATTTCTTGAGGTGGTTCAATACCTCATAGATACTATACTCTTCCCAGTTTGGCATCGTACTGTTCTAGGCTGATCATATCCCCACATCGGATGTAAGTGATCATTTGGCCCAAAATTGCCAGTTTCATGGGCATTAAGGGGATCTAATGTAGCCTATAATAGATATAAATGGTATATTAAGTAAAAAAATATATATTAATATTTGAAATAAAAAATGTTAAACATAAAATCATCAACTGATTTGGTTCATTAACATCACTTAAATCTATCTTCCTTCTACTCGAGAAAAAAAGTTTTTCTCAAGGCACAAATTCTACATTTTTAATTTCTTCTTCTAAAATGACATTAAATATAGGAAACCGTAATTAATAATTGGTTACCAATAATTAATTTAATAAAAAAATTATCAGAAAACATTAAAAATGAATTAAATTGTGGAGAAAACAATAGGATGTTCACGTCGTAAAAAAATATAAAATATTTTCATACCTTCTTCCTGTCATGATCTAACATCATAGTATATCCCAATTTCTGGAAGTAATTATTAGCATAAATGTTTTTTTATTATTACTATATTCATCCTAAAAAAATTCTATAATAGAAAAGATAATATCAATGGAAAACAAATAAATGTTTCAATTAAATAATTCAAATGTTATTAATACCATAAAATTGATAGTCCTCCTATGACTAATAAAATGTCGATATTGTTCTATCACATAATCAACCACGAAAGTTACCACCTATAACATTGTGAAAACTCTAGCATGCTAGCCAATATATAACTCATGATTATATGCTCTCAAATGCTAAGATAAATCCTTTAGAATTGATGGTTGTTCACCCTCACCATAGAGGAAATTTTACCGAAGATAACACCAAAATATTAATTCATATTAAATATATCATATATTGAATTTAATAAAATAGATTTTTTTACTCATATCTTTACCCATGAATAATCCTTGACTTCATTTGGCAACGGTCTCCATGAGAGACGGCCGATAGAAATTATGTAGGGGAATTTGTAAGCCTTTTACAAAAAACTCCATAATGTTTACCCTATTTTTTTAATCATTTGATCGTCTTCATTATAGTAAAAAATATATTGTGGGTGGCGGTTCTACCTCACACTCATGTGAGTGCACCCCCGCATCTTCCTCATATCTGTAGATGAATTTTTTTGAATGTAAAACAAATAATTTATCAATACATTTTATAATGAAAATAAATTATGATATAAAAAAATGCTGGGGTTAAATATATATACCTATAGAAAGTGTAATAAATGGGTACTACAGGATCCATAGAAACTGATGGAACAACCTGTACAGGTGGAGTGGGTCCTAGTGTGTGCTCCGCAAGAACAAACTGTGCTGAAGAAGTATTCTAGGAATATGGAATATAATGATCGGAGAGAAGGTTGTAGATGTAAAATAAGATGTCACAAATGGATAGACGAATACTATATGGGGAGTGGAAATCGTCATCAGATATCGTAAATATGGGTGAGGAGACTCAGATATAAAGGGTGGTGTAATAATGGGATGCCTAAATATCTCGTGTGTCCCTAACGACACACCAGTATCAGAATCTGGGATATATTTTATGTTAGTGGGAGGGGTAGGGTCTAATCGGGTACGCCAACCAAATCCCCTAGCTCTCATACCATACCCACTTTTACAACCAACCTGAGTACAGGGACCACTACTAAGAATCCCATAAAATAATTGAATCCTAACAAGTTGATCATGTAAAATTTTTTTAAAAAAAATTAATCACATGTCATTATATATTATTTAAATATAATATTTCTGAAATCAAATAATCACTACAGGAACTAGTGGTGGAATACCCATCCCAGCCATTTATAAATTGTTGTCCATCATCTTTTTTTACCACCTATCTTTAATTGGTTTCATTTCCTACATTTTAAACAAATATGGATGTAATTAGAAAAGGATAACTAATCTATTACCCAAATAAAAAAATATATGGGAGGGAATATGGGAATTCTGGGATAATTTATCTATAAATTATTTTACATGAGATTGAATGGATATATAATGAATTCAGAAAACCTTACAAGATGTAATAATTATATTTAATGTTTAATAGGTTGTTTATTTATTAATTTTCACTAGTCTATTAAAATCATGGAACAACGATTTAGAGCCAATATTTCACTCAACAACCAAGGGAGAGGGCATATGGAATTATGCCTCTAGAAAATTCAGCAAGGTATATATTATTAATGATAAAAAGATTAAGATATTTGAAAATGATGATATAAACATATGATCTAGATTTAGATATCTACCAGATTCAAAACTGGTAAAGCACTTTTCAAAATTAAGTAAAATTTTAATTTCGTTAGAATATGTAGATGATGATGGTTTCTATAGGTGTTTTTCAGAATAAGGCAATCCATCATGTTCCTTTTCTAGTGAAATATTAAATGGAGGTGTTAGAGTAATTCTAATTTTATATATATCAAAAAAATAATTGAAATGTTCACGAAATTTGAGATTTTGGTTTCATATTTTTGAAAATAGTTAAATTCTAAATTAGAAAATTAAATTCCAAAAATGTTGAAACAAATAAAAATTGATAATTCATTTAAGGGTTAGGTCTTATATAACATATTTGAAATCATTGTTAAATCAAATTAAAAAGTAACAACCTTAACAACCCAAGTCGAGATAATACCAAATAGTTGAGATCATGGATGGATGATTCTACATATTTCCCACCACAACTTCAGGTTCACAGTCAACTCTTACAATTGAGGTATTGGAGTCATCAAAATTAATAAATGGATCGTTTCCAAAAGAAGTAGGGATGGTGTCTATTCCATCATCACCATCAACAAAAATCTATCTTTGAATTAATTAAATAATGACACCCAATTCATGTTGATGATGGACTTTGACATAAAAACCTTGTTTCACCTAGAATATTGATAATTAATAGTGTACATATTTTATATAAATTGGATCCATCCATTAAAAATAAATAGTTCCTTCCAGAAGTATTTCAACTGGAATATTGACAATTAGATGATATAAGAATGTGAAAAATGATGGAGGAAATATTTTCTCTAACTTACCCAAAATTAATGGGGCATCTAGAAATTTTTTTTACAATAAATACTTGGAAAAATCCTTAGCACAATTATATCTAATAAAATGACACAACCAAATAACATCCCCCCTTACATTATTGAAAAAATTATGAAAAATTTCTATTGGAATCAACTCATGTAGAAGGATACGATAATTGTGTGTCTTCAATGATTTTATCTTCTAAATCTATTCTGTTGACCGGTTTAGATATGTTTCATGAATTGCCTCCAAGAACATTAATAGTATATAGTACTTCCAGATATTTCATTTCTTTTATAGGTGTAGTCACATATGATTAAAATATAACTTTCCATTTATTTTCACTGATACGCACAGGATGCAATTCAGGTCAGATGCACCAATCCACCACGTCACACCGAGACCATAAAACATCTTATGTTTTCCCTTAACATGTAAAATAATCGAAATAAAAATTTCACATATATTCGTTTCAATGTTAATTACAACTTAGTAATTAGACAACAAAATTCATAACCAATAATCCAAATCAAAGAAGATATTCCCCTTTTAAAAATGTAATAGGTTTTCGTGGAAACATTATCTTTCATTCTAGATTTCATTTCACCCTTCCCAAATGAAAAACTAGAGTCACTCAATTTATTATGAACAACAGTTCAAAAAAAACATTGAGTTGAATCATTAGTCACAATGGTATTATCAAATCATTGATGATTATTTCTATATAGATGTTCCATTGGAAATAATCAGCAATGTCCCATAAAACTAAAACTATAATGATGTTTTAGTCTTTTAGATATTGTATTCATCATAAAAATAGGAAATGATTGTTTTCCCTTGGTTCTCCATACAAATATCATTGCATAAAAAATCATTGATAATCTATATGAGTGTATCACACATCTAAAATATGTCTTTCGAAGTTGCATCATTTTTGTGCACACTCAGATCACAAAGAAGTTTCAACTATTTTCATAAAGGCTGGATGTATACGTCTATATCATTTCAGGGATCTAATAGATTAGATATGAGTATACAGATTAAATTTATAGGTTTTTCCATACAAAATCATGGGGGGAAGTTATAAATGTGCATCAATACTAGCCATGTGCTCTACAAAGTAAGTATCTTCCCAAACAGATTTCATACATCACATGAAAGTCCCAACCTCAAATTATGCACATCAGCTGAAAAATCAGGATATTGAGAATCAATTCTTTTTGAATCTAATACATCTGTAGGGTGAACCGACTCATCATTATTATTCTTTCTCTCGGTATCATTCCATCATATTTTTATTGATATTTCATCAAATA
This sequence comes from Viscum album, assembly GCA_963277665.1. Taxonomy (NCBI): domain Eukaryota; kingdom Viridiplantae; phylum Streptophyta; class Magnoliopsida; order Santalales; family Viscaceae; genus Viscum; species Viscum album. Next base: position 1,807,084,927 of record OY728156.1, read on the forward strand.
TAAAAAGCGTATATAGTCTATGGATCAATGTAAGGTGTCCCATTACTTTATATGGATCACATGATGGTTTTCCCTTAGATTTTGTATTCCAATAGGACGTGCCACATTTTATACAATCATTTTGTTCAGCAGTTTTCTCCCAGAAAAAACAGAAATCTTTCTGGAAAGTATGAATTTTTTTATTGAATATCCATCTTCCTCGACAAACATTCTTTCCATATAATGGTTGGAGGGAATTTCTAGATCTTTGGAAGGATATCCATTAATATGGTAATAATTTAATCAATTAAGGTATTAGAAAACACATACACAGTTTTCCAATGAAACAATCGGATTAAAAAGTTCCAACTTTTTCATTTTACTACATTGTTGATATGTTGGAATCTTGGCATCATCATTCAATATTTTAACCCTAACAACATCATAATTTATATTAGATGCATCATGTGTTATAATATTAACGTATTATTGGATTGAAATAATTTTTTAGGATGATGAATAAACATAAACTAGTCATATATCAAATTCTTTATTACATTCCTCTTATTTAGATCATCAAAAATTTGATATTTCATTTTTTCCCAGTTCTGATAATACACATAGTTGTGTTCTGGAATACCATATTTGGTATTGTTGTATCTGAAATCATCATGGATCAACCAAGGTCTTCAAATAATATTTTATCCTGGGAAGTGAATCTAAAAAATATCTGAAGCATTGGAAAATTTAAAATTTAAAATGATCACCATTTTTATTGAATGTCGCTTGAGATCTGATCAGTTTCATATATCCAACTTCTATCCATTTTGTAAAAAAATGTATTATAAGTCATTTCATCAAAACTAATTCAACCATATTGATGTTTAATTGAAAATATATTTATGTAAATGAGAATTTTTCACTTTATGTGAATCCATAATTGACACACTACTATATATGAGGATCATAATATAACAGACATAAAATACTATATTTATAACAAAATACTATAAATTAATATAAATCCAAGATACTGACTTCAATTATAAATATAATTCCATGAAATTTGGGCATATTAAGAGAACATATATAATATATAGGAGATTTTTGAAAGACTTATACATCTTGTTTCATAGAGTAGGAGAGATTTCAAATCCATGAGCCTTTGAAGGAGAATAATCCCATTGTTATCAAGTATTCAATAAACTATGTAATAACATGATCATGTGAGATCTAGAGGTTGTTATTATAATAAATAAATGATCGAATAATGTTTTGAATAACTTTGATGAACTATACATGAGTGTAAAATATCATAAACAATTGTGGAGGGGAATTATTCATGAGTTGAGTAAATTTGAGATCGAAGCAATATTATATTTTAGTAGATTATTTGAGATATATCCAGAATAACTATTCTGAATAAATAGGGAATATAAACTGAAAATTATGAAAAAAATATCATCAGGGATTGAAACATCATGTTCATACATGTGGATCATGATCCATGAATGATTCAATTGATCTAAGAGGAGGTCGATGTCATAAGATGAATGTTCCATGGGAAGAGAAGCATGATTCCCTGTACATGGAGATTAAAAATGATGAGATTGATTTTTTTCTAAATGGGATAATTTAACACCATTATATACATAAAAAAAAGACGGGATTTTTAGTTGATGTATTGATCTATTCCTGGTTTTATACATTATTAACAAAACAATGTAAAGATATACTAATTCAGTTATGTGTGCCAAAATTTGAGGTGAAATGTGTTTTTGAATTATTTTCATCTATCACATAAAATAGGACACCATATACTTGGTAGAACATTGTTCAAAATATTAAAACGTGAATTCATTTTCTCGAAGAAGAAAATATGTGTAAATATGGTTTTTTAAATATGTTATTGATGCTAAAAAATTGAAATTTATCAAATGTTAGGTGATTTCATAACACCCAATACTCAATGTCGATGTATTCATTATGTTGTGGTGTCTAGGGGTGGGTGGGTGTTTAAAGGGGATGGGGTGGCAAGGGGACTTGTGGGGCTTCCCAGGGAGTGTTGGTGTCTACTAGATGGTGGGTGTCAAAGGGGTGGGGGTGTCCAAGGGGTGGGGGGGGGGTTTCCTAGGGGGGCTATCCAGGGGGGATGTCCATGTGGATGGTGGTGTACATGTATGGGGTGGTGTCTAAGGGGACTGTCAAAGGGCGTTTGATAGTCCAGGGGGGCTTTCAAGGGGTTTGGGTGGGTGGAGGGCTATCCAAGGGGGATGAGGTGCATCAAGTTGGGGGCTTTCTATGGGGTGGGACTATCCAGGTGGTTGGGGTGACCAGGGGTTGGGGGTGTTCAAGAGGTGGGGTGGTGTTTGGGGAGTGTCTAGGGGTGGGGTTCATGTGGGTGGGGTTGTCCATGGGTGGTGACAGTGTCTTCTGTGTGGGGGAGTCTAGGGGTTGGGGGGAGTCTATGGTGGTGGGGTGTCCAATGGGGGTGTGGAGGGGGTGTCAAGGGCGGTGGGGGTGTCCAGGGGGTAGGGTAGTTCAGGGGAGGCAATAGCCATATAATAGATTTAAGATTACCTATAACCAATCCATACAAAATGAAAATTTCAATCCATCACCCAACTAATAGCCAATTAATCTTTAATATTAATATCCATCCCATTATTCCTTAACAAAAATTATAAATAGAAAATCCAAATCCAGATTTCCACTAAACTAAAGTCCATATAAACTACCATATCACCCCACAAAAAATAGAAAACCACCTACAAAACTACACCAACCATCCCCAATCCCATCATAAGGCTCATCCTTATATTGATTACCCACCTCGAGACAATATGACTAAACAAATCATTTACCATATTTGAGTGGGGATACATCTCACCAAAACCTCCATTAGTTCATATAGTTCTCTAACAGTACACAGAAGGAGTAGATAATAAGGCATAAAATAACGTTGATTCAAAAAATCATGACAGTTGAAGTGTGAAATAAAATCAAAAAAGAAAAACAAATGAAAGTGAAGTTATTGGGTATATTATGCGACAGACCACAAAGACCCCTAGTTTAGGTGAAATCAAAACAGAAAACAAATAAAATTGATACTTAATATTTCAAAAGTGGTAGAACATACATATTTAGAGTGTAGAAGAGAAAAAATGCTTGATTGTAGATGGATTTATCATGTGAAAGGAGTTTTTCATCCTGTGGTATAGAGAGAGCTTCATGAGATCTTTGGTTTATGGATGAAACTGAATGAACTTGGGAACTAGATCTATTGTGTATTTTAGGAAAAAAATTTCCAACGAAAAAAAATATTGGTAATATATTCTTCACCAATGGTTTTAAAAAACGAATGGTATACAATAGAAAAATGTAAACATTCCCAACAGTTTACTAAAACTATTCGTAAATGTTGATTCTGATAATAGCATAACAACAGTTTGCTCAAACCTTTGGGAAAGGATGATGTTAAAACAGTATACCAACGGTTTGTCCAAACCATTGGCATAAATGTGTTGTGATAGCTTCAATTTCAACTATTTATTTTGAACATTGATGAAATTTATATATAAATGTAAGATATATAAAATGGTGATCATATTTTTCCAAAAGAAAATCATAAGTTTATGAAAAAATAATCATAAATTATAAAATCATAGTAAAACATTCAGAGGAAAAAATCATATGTAATGGAATTATTAATTGAAATAAGTGTGTGGAAACAACATTAATAAACTGTGATCTATAAGAGTATAGCATAATAATAAGACATAAGTTTGTGGAATTGATATGTGCCTTAAATATAGAAAAATAAATAATATATATAGGGTACATACTAATACATTCCTCAAATTATTGGATTGGGAAACAAATTATTTTACAAAAATTTATATCATGACTACCCACTAGGATATTAATCATAAAATAGGAATTGTTTAACCAGTATTTTACCTCCTCAATCATGTGATAAATACCCATATAACTTATTTAAGCTTTTTGAAATACACAAATACACATGATGAATTTTTTAATAAAACATTCCATAATTTAACAATGAGATATATAATTTTGGGCCCCCAATAACTTATTGATAACCAGGCATATGTGTTCTATAGGATCATATAAAATTATTTATTTCAATATATATTAATTAACCCATAAAAAGAAATGATAATGATAAAAAAATTCATGATACATTTTCAAACCTATCCATCTCATAAATTTAGTGAATTAAATCATATGAAATTATTCCATGCTAATCATAAAAAACTATAAATAATGATGATATAGATGAAAAGCAATTTTATAATTGAATTTATAACACACTATGAATATCAGGGAAAATCATCCCTTTTATTTTGGATACTTTTTCAAACTAAAATAATTAAAAATATTTGAAATAGATTTTATTTGAAAAACCATTCATACTATTAGAGAAAAATTTATGTTGAGTAATGTAATTATAAGTGGAAATTTTTTCCATTCTATATATGATAAAAAAACATACAAAAACATTTTATATAATCTATTATGGGTTATATATATATATTAAAAATATTTTGATTAGTAAATTTAAATTAAAGTAAAATTGAGAATAAAATACTATGACAAGACACTTATTTATAGTGAAAGTATTCATTATGAGAATATCTTGAACATTGACAAAGAAGATACATATTCCTGACCAAAAAAACAAACATTTCACTTTTATTAAAAATATTTCCCATGATAATTTTTTTACCAAATTGAGGAAAATGAAATTAAAACATGAAAACCCATAAAACCTAGAAAAATATTAAAAATTATTTTTTTTTATTATCGGTAGATAATATTATTTTCCATAATGATATTTTAATATAATAAATATTAAAAAATGTGATTTTAACATATCCCCCACATATATTTACCATTTTATTAAAACAATATCAAAGAGGGAAAGAAATATAGAATATTAAATCTAGATAATTTTTATGAATATAATAATAATATTTAATTATTGATGGTATATACGACATAATGTATAAAAAAGTGGATAATTTGGAATTCATCATAACAAAATAAACTTTAGATGAGATAACACACCTCAAGTCTAAACATTCCATGTACACACTATTATCCTGAAATATAATAAATATTGATATATGATATATATATATATATATATATTATTCTATCTTACATTAGAATATATCATCACTTTTTTATTTTTAATAAACAATTATTAATTAATTCTATTAAAATGAATAATTTGGATTCTAAATAATTAATTTTCCATAAATTTTTCAGTTCGACAACCAAAGTACCTTTACATTTTTTATTGTTTCAATAACTAAATGAAATTGAAAAATTTGAAAATATATTATATATTCATTATGAATAACTTCATCGTCATACATATTGACTAGTATGGAGAAACTAATTACCTCACAAAGCATAGGAAGAAGAACACATATACACATAGGTGATATTTTAACATTTGTATGGATGGAACGAATGAAAGTTATGTTATTGTTGAAAATTATAGAATCATAATTATATATTATGAATAAAATATATTACACAAATATATCCATATTAAAATCCATTAAAAGAAGAAATGAAAATTGAATGCCATCACTTCTTGTAGATTGTAATACACATATATTTGTGAGAGAAGTTGTCATTTTATAATAGATTTTATGTATTGAAAGATCCTGATTTTTCATGTTAATTTACTTAATTTTATGGAATTTCTACGAGTCGGTGAAAATTGATAGCACTTGATTTTGAGGCCGGGAGTGCCCAAAATTAATTTCAAAACTTATTTATGTTCTCTTCTGTAAATATGTATGTGGTGTTTTCTAACTTTTGAATCTTCACTCTGATTAAATATCTGAGGGAACTGTAGAATCTATAGTGTTGGGATTCTCTTAAGGTGGGCACTATAATTACCGTAGTAGGACTTGAGGAAAATTTTATGTTTCCTGACCTTTCAAAATAAATGAAATAAAATATTTTTTTATCGTTTATTTCATATCCCCCAATGGACAAGAAGAGTGTGGGGCCAACGATGTGTCTTTCCTATAAATGGAATGACCTTCCAATCCTAAGTAACGATGTCATTGGGGAATTAGGAAGGTTATTAATTTATGAGCCCCCATTAATTCCCCCATGTTGTCACTTACCCTCCCCCTGTCATATAGATATGGAGATTGGTGAGGGTATCAGCAGAACATCACTATGTAGAAAAGTGCTGAAGGAGTGTTGTGATGCAGAACCCTTATAGGACAGAGACGATCCTAGCGAGAGGTGATCGATGACATTAAACTACTAACTGGAGGACGACGTACAAGTGGTGTCATTGGGTGCATATTGCGGGAATGAAGAACAGTGAACCACCATCAAGTGCAGTTATTTCATAGACAAGTTGATGTATGTGGTTTATTTTTTAATTCATTTTGAATGATTTCCTCATCCACTTTCTTGAATAGTACCCAGATTGTGGAACAACAATCTAACGGGTTAATCCACGATTCATTTTTTTCCAAAATTTGTTGCTGGATATCATTGCAAGGTTTTTATTGTTGTTTAATTCAATTTATTATTAAAGAATTTACTCCCCTCATGATTATGAACTAACGTATACGGGGTAGTCCTAACGAACCCGACCTGAACTCCCCACTATCTTTCTATATATGGTTCCATGGAATACTGACTACGCAGAGATACCAACCGGCTACGCTGTGGATAGCGCGTCGATGCATGCCACAATTGGAGGTCGTGGAACAATGTTGTGATGGTCATCAGATTGGTCGGCACCGACTGGACGTGGAGAAGGTGCGGCGCACTCTCGTGCACCGCTGATGAACAATGGGGGTCACAGAACATCAATCGCGACAACCAGTGGAAGGAATCTAACACACCAACTGGTCACGGGCGGCAGAGTGGCATGCCATTGTGTGCCGCTGTAGAAGTTGTCCGACACACTACATCAGGTAACGGATTCCCCTGGGAGGCACCACGTTGCCCATCCGATGTGATGAAGGATGAACGACCTTTGGTTGTTCGAAAAAAATAGAGTGTTGCTCCCCCGGTTGAGGCTAGGGTGGACCCCCTTGCAGGTCGCGCCTCATGCTGTCAGACCGCTCCCTTGAAAGTCGCCACCGTACCAGGGCTGCCACCTTACCAGGCTGGCCACTCGTAGTCCGCGGCCTTGAGAGCTGGGATGCCCCATTTTTGGTCGATCCCACCGCGGCCTAGCATAGACTGGGTCGGGCTAGCTCAGTCTGGCCAGGAATGAACGGACTTGGGTCCAACTAGACCCAGAATCACATAAAGGGCCATATCTTGAGAACCAGAGGAAGGCAGATGGCACACTGGCCGAGCGTGGGAGGAGGAGCAGCGCGCCGTAGCGTGCCTCTAGAGAAGTCGGTCGGCACGTCTGTCGGCTGGGACGGAGTCGGCATGACCCACTCCAGTAATTCCCTCATGCCACCTAGCGGCTCCACGTGGCGACATTGCAATGAAAAAGACCAAATGGCTTTCGTCCATTTGTGAAAACTGGGGGGTCGCTCCCCTAGTGGTGGCTAGAGAAGAACCCCATGTGGGTAACACATCAAGTGGTAGTGTTGTTGCCTATCGGGCCCACGCCCTACCCGGTCTGCCGCCCTACCGGGCAGCCCCCTCGCTTGTCAGGCCGCCGCCCCCTTGTGGGACTGGCTACGCCATTTGCTGGATAGGGCAGACCTCAGCCCAATGGTCTGAGCCCACTACGGTCCATCCCATACTGGGTTGGGCCCGGTCAGTCTGACAGGGTCGGACCTTACCTGGGGCCAACTAGGCCCAAAATCACATATGGGCCATATAATGAGAAATATGTGTCCACATGACGAACCGTATGTGGAGATGGGACCCTTATATCGAGATGGTCCTTTTGGTATACTCCACATTAGTCTTGATGACAATAGGAATATGGCCAGGTTGGATCGAACCCAAATACAACCAGGCCCCCTTATCACGACCCGTCCTCGGGGCCCGTGCCGTGACTACCCCAAGCCCGCCTTCCATAGGCCAGTGGCTGGCGACTAGCACCAAGGCGTAAATCCCAACAAAAAGGGAAGGAATTGCCTTAGAAAAGTAAACAAGCACCACAGAGTAAGCAAGCGGAAAAGTAAACACTAAGTAAAACTGTACAAGCTGTGCTGAAAGTAAAAAGGGGCCGGAAATACAAGCCCAACTGTAAAGTACAACTGAAAGGAAAAACAGAAACCGAAAAGGGAAAACTGCAGCGTCGGGCCGTCCTCTGGAAGTCCCACCTGAAGGGTGGGTACAGATAGCCTCCACTGCTCCTCGGGTCCACCTGACCACTCCGAGTACGTCCCGCCCAGTGGTCCACCTCCAGGTACTGTCCTGCTCCACACGCCTCCTCCACGATCAGCGCTGTCCGTCGTCTGCAACCAACACCATGAAGTGCGGGCATAGCCCGTGCAGGGGTGAGTATAAGCTACTCAGTAGGGACCCCGAGATCATCGAAGGTCTCCCGAAATCCACAAAGGATAAATCACGAAGAAGAGGTACAATCACGAAGTAACATCTGAAACGTCTTAGATATATGCCCATACATATACCTTAGTCATCAATTCCCCGATCGGCTCCAACGTCCGAGCCCTAGCACAACCCAATCCACACAGGAAAGCAAGACGCATACCCACGCAGGATAGAACAACACAATCCACAAAGGAGAGTAAACAGTAAATCCACACAGGATAGCTCAACACAATCCACAAAGGAGAGTAACACAAGATTCAGCTCACACAGGCATACTTCTTCGGATGACGATAAAGATGATCATTGAACCATCTAAGTCGTCGGACCCACGATGGATCGATAGGTTCTAACCTTGTAGTGACCCACACAGGATCGGGCCCACGCAGGACCTGTAGGAGTTGGCTCACACAGAACCGCTGAGAGATGACCCACACAGGATCGGACCCACACAGGATCAGGCCCACACAGGACCGGGCCCACGCAGGACCTGTAGGCGCTGGCTCACACAAAACCGCTGAGCGCTGACCCACGCAAAATCGGACCCACACAGGATCGGTAGCACTGATCCACGTAGGATCGCTGAGTGCAGTAGTCGTCGCAGTCCGCTGAGGATCTCTGCACAGTCGTCGCCGCAGTCCACTGAGGATCTCTGCACGGTCGTCGTCGGAGTCCACGGAGGATCTCTGCACAGTCGTCGCCGCAGTCCACTGAGGATCTCGGCACAGTCGTCGCTGTCGAAGTAGCAGTCGCAGCCAGCCTAGGGTTCCCGCACACGGCAAGCTCGTTCGGGAGGGTCCGCTCCACGAGCCGAGGGGCTGATACATCAACTGACACGAAGTCCGAGATTGATGTATCCAAAAGTTCCGTATCGTCAACAGTAACTCAACGTCGTAGACGGTGCGTCAATCGGACGCCCGGTCTGAGAGATATTGGCATTTTCGTCCCAGGGGCCCGGTTGGTTTTTAAGGCAAAACCAACCCGACCACACTCCACCTGCGTCCAAACCTCGGGCAGAGTATGCCAAAAGATCCGTCTCACTTAGAGGAATTCAACAAAGCTGACGGCACGTCAATCGGACGTCCGTAGCTCAAGATATGAGTGTTTCCGCTCCGAGGGCCCGGTTGGTCTCGTGTACGAACCAACCCGGCCGAACTCAAAGTATTCCGAAACCTTGAGTGCGATATATCGAAACGACCATCTCGATCCAAGGATCGCGTTGCCGCTGACGGCGAGTCGTTTGGAGGCACAAAGCTCAAGTTACGGGCGTTTGAACGAAAACGTCCGAAGATGGGGGGTACGGGCCCGGGCCGACCCGGCCCGACCCCCCTGGGTCGGCCCGACCCGAGTCCGACCCGGTTGGCCCGGCCCGGCCCGGCCATGGCCGGTCCAGCTCGGCCGGCTCGGCTCGGCCGAGCGGCGCGGGTGGAAGCCGCGGGCGCCGACCCACGGCCTGAGAAGAAACCGCGGCCCGCGTGCGGGCCGCGCTGGTGAACCGCGGACGCGGCTCTGCCGCGTCCCGCCTGGACGAACCAGACCCGCGCGGCCGCGGGTCCGTTGGCTGCCGCCGCGCCGGTGACCCGCGCCGCCAGCAACTTCCGCGGGCCGCCGGCGTCGCTCCGGTGGCCTGTTTTTCTTCCCGTCTGCGCCGTTGCTCCTCCCGGGATCCGTTCTTCACTGCGGGATCGTCAAACACCCGTTGCAGCATGTTCCGTCGTCGCCTGCCAAATCCGCACAAAACGAAGAACGACGGAGGGTCGTCGGGCCGTGTTCGTTTGGCCCGCACCCTCCGCGTTAGAGATAAACAACCGGGAGAAATTTATAGAATGTTCAACACATGAACCAACAATTTTAAATAAATAAAATTGTTTCTTTGATTCTGGTTCTTAAATTTTTAAAGAAACATTGACGGAATTAATTAAAAAAAGGGGGTAATTCCCATAATGAAATCCCTACCTTGATGATCGTCGCGCGCGGGCGTTCTTCGCGGATAAGATCGTCGCGGAAGAGGGGGATCGTCGCGTCATCGTGGGGAGGCGTCACGTCGTCGCGGAAACCGGCGTTGAGTCGGCGAACTCAAATGGTCGGTGATCGGAGATCGGAGATCGGAAGAACGTCTCGGACGAAGGCGTCGTCGATTTCCGGGTTCGGCGTTCTTCGCGTTCTTCGCGTTCTTCGCGTTCTTCGCGTTCTTCGCGTTCTTCGCGAGGGAGCTGAAGAAACAGGGATCCTCTCAAATCTTTTCAAAAGATTTTGGGTTGGTCTTATTTTATTAACATGCCAACACACGAAAAACGGTTAAGAAACGAATGAATTAATTCGTTGAATTAATTCAACGAAAGAAACAGGCCATTTAATTCACGAAATAAACAGCCCATTTAATTCACGTAAGAAACAACCCAATTAAATGGTCTGTTAAGAATTTAGAAAACGCGTCGGTTGACTTCCATTAAGACGGGTTTTCACGGGTGCGTTTCTTAGCGGAAAGAAACGGCAGGGCTCGTGCGGGCCCCACCTCGCAAATATCCTACCAAGGGGGTAGGATATTTTTGGATAGCATCCTATCCAATTCAACTCAGTTCAAGCCGCCTTTAAGTGGCTTCAAGTGGCTTCCAAGTGGCTTAAGTGAAATAAAATAAAGTTGTCGCAAAATTATTTTATTTCTTAACTTTAAGCCCGAAAATTAAAAACCACACCCGAGCAAACGCAACTCCGGAAGAGGAGTTTCTAAGCGAATACCGGCGCTGCGATTTCATCGGTGCCCTCAGAATTCGATTCCGGGCACCGGTTCAAAAGTTAGAAAAACCCGCTCGTCCGTTCACTGAACGTACCCGAGCCAAACTTCGGAAAATGATTTCGGGCACACCGGGCCTCGGAATCAGGTGCCGTTAAAAACTGCGCTCTTGTAAAATTCCAAAGAAAATTAAGAAAAAAATTTCCTTGAAATTTACGGGTCTTTACATTACTCCCACCTCAGGAATTTACGTCCCCGTAAAGATACATCAAAAACTAGGGAAACAAATGTGGGTACTGAGCACGCATCTGAGCCTCCCGCTCCCAAGTGCTCTCCTGGAGGTTACCGTGCTGCCATCTGATGCGCACAAGAGGAATCGATCACCCACATAGGACCCGCTCCTGTCGATCCTCTATCTCCACTGGAACCTCCGCAAAAGTCGCTCCATCATCCACGTCTACCTCCCCATAGTCAATGATGTGCGTCGGGTCGTGCACGTATCTCCTCAGCTGGGATACGTGGAAGACGTCGTGCACCCAGTGCAACTGAGGTGGTAGAGCCAGGCGATAAGCCACCTCGCCAATCCTGCTGAGGACCTGGAAAGGCCCGATGAAGCGTGGAGACAACTTGCCGCCTCGGCCAAATCTCCGCAAACCACGTCGAGGTGAGACACGCAAGAAGACGTGGTCGCCATCCTCGAACTCTAGTGGCCTCCGCCTCCTGTCAGCATATGACTTCTGCCGGCTCTGTGCTGTCCTCATCCGCTCCTGGATGACCTGGACCTTCTCTGTCGTGGCCCGGACCATCTCTGGTCCCACAAGTGCTGACTCTCCAGGGTCTGTCCAGCACAAAGGAGATCTGCAAGGCCTGCCGTACAACGCCTCATAGGGTGCCATCCCGATGGTGGAGTGGTAGCTGTTGTTGTACGCGAACTCCACCAAGGGTAGGTGGTCCTCCCAGCTGCGACCAAAGTCGAGGACACATGCGTGGAGCATGTCCTTGAGAGTCTGAATGGTCCTCTCCGTCTGACCATCCATCTGAGGGTGAAAGGCGGTGCTCATACATAGTCGCGTCCCGAACGCCTCCTGCAACCCCTTCCAAAGCCGGGAAGTAAAACGAGCGTCCCGATCGGAGACGATAGTCGATGGCACACCGTGAAGTCGTACAATCTCCTGAACATAGAGACGCCCCAAGCTCTCCACTGTACCCTGCTCTCGGATGGGTAAGAAGTGTGCCGACTTGGTGAGTCGGTCAACAATCACCCAAATGGAGTCGTGACCTCTGGAAGTGCGTGGAAGTCCAGTCACGAAGTCCATAGATATCCCGTCCCACTTCCACTCCGGGACCTCCAAGGGCTGTACCAAGCCTGCTGGTACCTGATGCTCTGCCTTCACCTGCTGGCAGGTGAGGCATCGTGAAACGAACTCTGCCACAACCTTCTTCATGCCCGGCCACCAGTGCTGTCGTCTGAGATCCTGGTACATCTTCGCCACTCCAGGATGTACCGCCAAAGGAGAAGTGTGAAACTCTCTCAGCACCTCCTCTCGTAAAGTGACTGGTACCAAGGTACATCCTCTGAAAAGGAAATCGTACTCTGCTCCAAGGGAGAAACCATCAGGTGCTAGTCCCGAGGATATCTGTGCACGCCGTGTCTCACAGTCAACGTCCCCATGCTTTGCCTCTCTGACCCGCTGAAGAAGTGGAGGAGATACTGTGAGAGACTGAAGTAAGGCTTCTCCGTCTCTATCCACGAAGGATATCTGCAAAGCGGCTAGCTGCTCTGTCGCCTCCTCAAGTAGCTGGATGCCCGTCCTCCTGCTGAGGGCATCAGCCACCACGTTCCCCTTCCCAGGAGTATAGAATATCTCAAAGTCATAGTCCTGGAGGAACTCGAGCCATCGCCGCTGTCTCAGGATCAGGTACTTCTGAGAGAAGATGTACCTGAGACTCTGGTGGTCAGAAAATATTGTGAAGCGCTCGCCCATCAGATAGTGTCGCCATGTCTTCAGGGAAAAGACTACTGCTGCCAACTCCAAGTCATGGGTAGCGTAGTTCTGCTCATGAGGCCTCAACTGACGTGATCCGTAGGCAATCACGGCCCGCTCCTGCATCAGGACACACCCGAGTCCGGTCCCTGATGCATCGTAGTAGACTACGTATCCAACTCCCTCATCAGGAAACCTCAAGATAGGTGCGCTGGTCAACCTCTGCCTCAGCTCATGGAAGCTCTGCTGACATCTGTCTGACCACATGAAGGGTTTCCCCTTCTTTGTCAACGTTGAGAGTGGGGCCGCAACTCTGGAGAAGTCCGGCACAAATCTCCGATAGTATCCGGCTATGCCCAAGAAGCTCTGCACCTCTGTCACGGTCTTGGGTGGCTCCCAATCTAGCACTGCCTCGATCTTTGCGGGATCCACTGCAACTCCGGCCTCAGAAATGACGTGCCCCAAGAAGTGGACCTCATGTAACCAGAACTGACACTTTGAGAGCTTTCCATAAAGCTGGTGCTCTCGGAGTGTGTCTAGTACAACACGCATGTGGTAGGCATGCTCCTCCTCCGTCGCCGAGTACACCAAAATGTCGTCGATGAAGACCACGACAAATCGATCGAGGTATGGCTGGAAGATCCTGTTCATGAGGCTCATGAACACTGCTGGAGCGTTGGTCACGCCGAAAGGAATTACCAAGAACTCATAGTGGCCATACCGACACCTGAAGGCCGTCTTCTGCACATCCTCGTCTCGAACTCTGAGCTGATGATAGCCTGACCTGAGGTCTATCTTCGAGAACCGCCGTGCCCCCTTGAGCTGGTCGAAGAGGTCATCAATCCTGGGTAGCGGATACTTGTTCCTCACTGTCACCTGATTCAGGCGACGATAATCGACACATAGTCGCAAGCTCCTGTCCGCCTTCTTGGAGAACAAAATCGGGGAAGCCCAGGGCGAAACACTGGGTCGGATGAACCCCTTGCCCTGAAAGTCCTCCAACTGTACCTGCAGCTCTCGAAGCTCAGCGGGGGCCATCCGATATGCTGGAGTGGATATCGGGGCTGTCCCGGGGTACAGGTCAATATAAAAGTCTACCTCTCTGCGAGGAGGTAGTCCTGGAACGTCGTCGGGAAAGATGTCCGCGTACTGATCCACCACTGCAGGAAAACTGGGACTCCGCACGTCAACTGCTCCCAGGATGAGGCTAGCCAACTGATGAGTGATGGGCTGACCTCTCCTCTGCGTGAGTCCATCCTGTGCTTCTAAGGCTCCTTTCTCGCCGGTGAAGGTGAACCTGCTCCCGTCGGTGCGCACACATCGCACCTTGCGCCTAATGCAGTCAATCTGAGCATGGACTGTAGATAACCAATCCATGCCCAAGATGACGTCGTAAGGCCTCGACGCTGCTACTAGAAGATCCCAGCCGAAGCTCTCGCCTCCTAGAGTAAGCTCACACTGCCGGCACCAGTGCGTAATCGTCGAGTCTGCTCCCATAGGAGTCTCTAGCCGTAAGGATCGAGCCAACGGCTCTGTCAGAATCTCCGAGCTCCGAACAAGGGCAGTGGCTATGAAAGAGTGACTCGCTCCTGTGTCTATCAGAACTGCAGCAAGGGTGGAATAAACACAGATCGTACCTCGAATCATCTCTGGCGCGCCGTGGTCGTAGGCCTCCGCTGCCTGGAGCTGAGCCTGTCTCTGCCCGCCAGCTCCCTGTGGTCGGGGCGGGCCTCCTGGTGGCGGTGGTGGCAGAGCCTCAAAGCGTCGCCCACCACCTGCTTCTCGGCCAGCTCCTCTGCCTCGTCCGCCTCCTCCCTGCGGACCACCACGGTCGACCCTCTGCCTCTGCCTGGGTGGCCCCTCCACCGTCTGCTGACCCTCAGTACGACGGGTCGGGCAGTCACGAGCCATGTGGCCCTGCCTGCCGCACTCGTAGCACTGTCTGCCTCTCGGAAGGCTGGCTCCGGGCCGGGTGCCCTGCACTGCTGAGCCAGTGTCCCGAGGTCGCCTGCCGGAAGGTCTGGTCTGCCTGGAACCATGAGTCATTCGCCGGCTACCAGCTGCCGAAGACTCCGCTATCTGCCACCCTGCGGTGGGTCTCGCTGTGGACTCAGCCAGGAAGCTCTCGATCAGGAGGGCTCGCTCCAGTACTCCTGCCTGGGTCGGGATGCTGAGGGAGATCAGAAATGCCCTGATCTCGTGTCTCAAACCCTGCTCGAAGGTCCGGGCCCGGAAGAAGGGGTCCCGTACCATGTCTGTCGAGTACCGAGAAAGGTCGGTGAACCTCGCCGCGTACTGAGCGACCGTCATGCTGCCCTGCCGCAACTGTAGAAGCTCCTGGATGCACACCGCACGGAGGGTGGCCGGGACGAACTCTGAGCGTGTAACGCCCCGACCCCAGTTACCCAGACTCGGTGCATTATTACATAAAATTGGCATGATCACAAGAAAGATCAAATCTCGAAAGACCGATTGGTTTAGTAGCCTTGGAAACACTAGATATATTCATAAGTTTTACATTACATCATAAAATGAAAAACTAATACAACAACATAATGTTTCCACAATCCACACTATTATCCCCTCATAATATCCCTGAAGGTCATTCATAACTTATATCTTCACATCCTGGGAAAAATAAAACATAGAAAAGGGGTGAGCTCAAATGCCCAGTAAGGATGACAATATAGCGGAACATTCAAAATAAGCATAAACATTTAAGGCAATGTATTACTAAAACAAAAGCCTTTTAAAATTGAACTTCAACATAGTATGGCAAAAGTAAAATGAAATAATTCCATTTACTTATTCACATGGATATTCTACTAATCGAATAATCACATGAAAAAATCAAAAACCACTTTCATAATGTTGGAATGCATAATGCCAGACTATCATAACCACATAGCCAAGGCCTCGTGCCAAGACTACAAATAAGATTTTGTCAAGGCCTTGTGCCAAGACACTAGTTTGTCTCATGAGACCTACCGATGCATCGAGGAGCTATAGCGGGCTCCACCCGTCACATATTAAGTCCAATGCATTCCCATATGAAAAGGTTTAAACATAACATAAACATTCGTATTAAAACTAGAATACGAAATGTCAATAATTTCACTATAAACAATGAATGGTATAAAAATTGCACATCCACAGTCAAACATATCACAAAACCTTCAATACAATATAGAAGTTTTGTATCACAATAAATCAACTTCAAATAAGCGTAAAATCCATCAAAGGATGTTGACATAGATGAAATCAAAATTCTTTTTAAAGAAATATCTCTTTTTATTTTGAAATCATTTAAGATCCATATAAAATAAAACATTTACTTTGAAAATATTCTCATAAGATTGTAAGGGAAGCTTTGAAGATTTTATAATTGCGGAAAATAGCCACACCCGCCGTATAAGTTAAAAAAACATTCTCTCCTTAATTCTGTCGAAATGGTTAAAAAGGACCTTGTTTTGAAAACGACGGAAAGATTCCTTTATAAACCACTTATAAAAGTCAAAAAGGGTATAAATGACTTTAACTCATACTCTAGTAAATAGTAAAAATGTTTTGAAATACATTTTTAAGAAACATGGATGTGGATGATAAAGAGATCCCAGTAGATTATTACATATAAACAATCTCGGATAATGAAGAGATTGTGAAATAACCCTTACCAATTTGGTAACTTATGAAACATACAACCCATGAAAGAGGTATCATACAATTAATAGGTAAATACACATAAATTAGAGTTTATTACACAAAGAATATAATTATGGGCAGTACATACACCACACAAAAGGTAATGGTGGCAATATGGCATGAATCTCACGGGAATAAGTAGTGAGATGAAAACCCCTTACCTTGTACTTTTCCTTTGTTGGGGTAGGTTAACCTCCTGTATAATGGTGAAATAATTGTTATTAAATTATACAAGAATCATATACATTAATATGATATCATATATTTTCTTTTAACATTGCTTTATTAATAATATCTTAGTATTATCGTCGTTTCGGGTGATAATCGATTCGTTCTTCTTAAATGGTTGTTTACGTAAGACATGTTTGTAATGGATAGATTATATCTTATTCATAATCAGATTGATATTAACATTATTTTTAATCCTAAAATGAGAATAATACTTGAATGGATACGATGGAGAATGAATCTCATCGCGTTCGTGGAGACGGTAGTCCGTACGTACGCACGAACGCTACTTCCATTTAATTTTTATTTTAAAAGAATCGAATCCAAATGATACATAGGTATATTACTATTCCAGTATAATATAATATTTTATATATGTTACTTAAGTTCATTAACACCATCCTTTATACGTTCCATGTGTGGTATGAACGAGTCATATCATTTTAAGGGGGCGGTAGTCCGCACTTCCTCAAATGAAATTATCGTATGTATATACAACATGAAACGAATAATGATATGAAATAAAATGGAATTACAGAAGCTTATATATAAAATATATATCATTAATATCATATTTAATTATAGTTCCATCATAATGGCCACCATGAGAGGCGGTAAGATGTATTTGAACAATCATCGTTTCGTGAGGCGTTAGTTTGCCATCCACAGAAACATTATGTTCATCATCCATTAGATGGAGTTGTGTGTATGTGTAGTTTGAATCCTTCTTATAACAACAACCTAGTATATTGTGGATACTGGTGTTGTTACAAAAGAAAGGAAATAAAAATATTTTGGGGGTTGGAGAAGCAAAATAAATGAAAATAATTTAAGAGAAATCGTTACCTTTAATTTAGGTAACTCACTTTGGTTGGAACCGAAGGACTTCTTGAAATGCTTTCTGCCTAAGGGTAAGCTTCAAGGAGGAGGAGAGGGATGTGGGGAGCTTATTTGGGCAGGGTTTGGACGAGACAAGTGGCTTGAGAGGTGTGAGGAATGAGTAGAAGTGGTCTCCTTTTATAAGGGAGAGGAGGGGCTCTTTAGGAAAGAGTGAAAGTATTACATTATAATATATTTATATTCGGTTTATAATGGTCCAAGAATCATTGAGGTCGAATATAAGAAGACTCATTTTCTAAATAACATCAACCAATAAGAATTAGACCGGTTTTAGATAATATTTTAATCATTATAATCTTATTTATTTAAATGATTTATTAATGAGGTAAACATTGCATCATTATTGTGTCATTAATAAATTAAATTATTTGATGTCTAAAAATTATAAATAAAATATCATTATGTAGGAAATCTTTTTAGCTTTCTAATGAATATTTATAATCGGAACTCGAACATGTATAACCCTATGTAAAAATTGGTTTTCTAAAAGATATATGCTTGTGTCATTTTTGTATTCATTTTAACTTAATTAAAATAAAGTGTCATTATCACTTACAAGTGGATCCATGGGGTCTCAAAATCGACCCAAAGATGCCCATGGTCGACCATGTATCAACCAATAGGGTTAAGACACGTTTTAGGGTAATTTAGTATTATTATAATATTATTTTTTAACCCTTATTTACCGGATTTACCCTTAACCATGGTAAATAAAATATTTACCGCAGTAATTATTCAAAATGTCTAAAAATAAAAGTTACCTATTTACACAATTTAGACATCCTGATTCCAAATATGGAATCCATTTTTCTAAATTCAAAACACAGTAGTGGCAGAAATTAATTTAAAATTAATTCCCGCTGTCAAAACAAAAAGCGTGTTTTTAAGAGGTAATAACTATCAAAAGATTGACACTTGTTTATGTTTGGTTTAATTGTAAAATTATGTCCAATGACCAACATTATATTAAATGGTAAAAATATATCCTAAATATACATTAAAACTACTAAAATTCATAATTTATCACTATTAATTATTTTGATTAAAAAAGTTGTTTTTAATTAAAATTTAGTAATTTTCACTATTCATCAAAATATGAAAGTTATCCGAAAAGTACCAAAATTTCACCCTAGGCTAATTTCAATATTCCAAATCCAAAAATGAAGTCCATTTTGAAATATAAAATATATATGATTTCAAAAAGTAGGCATTACTATTCAAAACGGCTAGTTTAATTAGTTGTAGTGTGTGTTAGAACTCGAGGTTGCGTACAACACACGCTATCGCATTATTCGAAGGGAAACGTACCGTGGAAGCTTGGGGTGTTACATTCTCCCCTCCTTCAAATAATTGCGTCCTCGCAATTTCTAGGGTATTACTGCATAAAAATACTCGGGTGGTTCTTCATCAAAAGTTCCTCGGGTTCCCACGTTGCCTCTTCCATCGTATGGTTTCTCCACAAAACTTTTACCAGACGCGTCGTCCGGTTTCTCAGCACTTGTTCTCTCGTATCAAGAATCTTGACGGGCTCTTCGCAATAAGACAGATCGGGTTCCAGTTCTAATTCTTCATAGGTGAGTACATGCGTTGGGTCAGGCATGTATTTTCTCAACAGAGATACGTGGAACACATCGTGAACTTTGGAGAGACTTGGCGGCATTGCCAATCGGTAAGCTATAGCCCCAATTCGTTCTAGAATTTTGAAAGGTCCGATGTACCTGGGACTCAATTTACATTTCTTACCAAAATCACTCCCTTCCACGGAGATACCTTCAGAAAAACATGATCACCGACTTAAAATTCCAAATCCTTCCTTCGATTATAGGCATAGCTCTTCTGCCTACATTGAGCTGCTTTGATGTGATTTTGGATTACTTTCACCTTTTCCACCGTTTCCTCCACCAGTTCTGGGCCTACAAGTTTTCTTTCACCAACGTCATCCCAACAGGTTGGTGTACGACATCTCTTTCCGTATAACGCTTCATATGGTGCCATCTGAATACTCGAATGGAAGCTATTGTTATAGGAAAATTCCACCAGAGGTAAATATTGATCCCACATACCCTGAAAATCAAGTGAGCAAGATCTCAACATGTCTTCTAAGGTCTGAATAGTCCGTTCTGATTGTCCATCTGTCTGAGGGTGGTAAGAAGTGCTCAAATGAAGTTCAGTATCCAGGGATTTCTGAAGACTTTTCCAAAATCTTGAAGTAAAACGGGGATCACGATCAGAAACAATCGATAGGGGTACTCCATGAAGTCTCACAACTTCATTAATATATAGTCTTGCTAGACGTTCCAGGGGTAGATCTTCTCTTATAGCAAGAAAATGTGCTGACTTGGTAAGACGATCAACAATAACCCATATTGCATCGTTCCTTCTAGGAGTCTTTGGTAGCCCCATGACATATTCCATCGTAATATTGTCCCATTTCCACTCCGGTATGGGAAGAGGTTGCATGACTCCTCTAGGCTGTTGACTTCCAGCTTTCACTTGTTGACAAACCATACATCTTGACACAAAATCAGCAATCTCCCTCTTCATGTTGTCCCACCAAAAATGTTCCTTCAAATCTCTATACATTTTGGTGCTCCCAGGGTGTATAGAGAAATTGGAACTATGAGCATCATCCAGCAATTCCCTTTTCAGATCAGGTAAATCGGGAACACAAAGTCTCTTCCCGAATTTCAAAATCCCATCTTCATACACAAAGTCTCTCAATATCCCATCATTCACAGCTTTAATCTTCTTCTGAAATTCTTCATCATCGGTCTGAGAACTCTTATTCCTTTCTAGTAAAGAAGGTTTGGCAACCATTTGAAAAAGCATTGATGTTTCACCTTCCCTGGTTATTCCCATGTCCATCTTCACTAGATTCATGAAAATTGGATCCCTTTCAATTCTCATCATGTTCAAAACACAATGGTCTTTTCTGCTCAAAGCATCTGCCACCTTGTTTGCTTTCCCCGGGTGGTAGTGTATCGTGCAATCATAATCCTTGAGTAATTCAATCCATCTCCTTTGCCTCATGTTGAGTTCTTTTTGTGAGAAAATATACTTCAAACTCTTGTGATCAGTATAAATCTCACAATTTTCACCATAGAGGTAGTGCCTCCATATCTTCAAAGCAAAGATCACAGCTGCTAACTCAAGATCATGAGTAGGATAGTTTTGTTCATGAATTTTCAACTGTCGTGATGCATAGGCAATAACTCTATCATTCTGCATAAGGACACAACCAAGTCCTTTCTTTGATGCATCACTATAAATAACGAACCCATCATTCCCTGATGGTAGAGTCAATATAGGAACATTGACTAATCTTCTCTTTAGTTCTTCGAAACATTCTTCACACTCTTTTGTCCAAACAAATTTAACCCCTTTACGTGTGAGCTTCGTTAATGGGTTAGCCAATCGGGCAAAATTCTGGACGAAACGTCGATAATAACCTGCCAAACCAATAAAACTGCGTACCTCAGTTATACTCGTAGGTGCTGGCCATTCTTGGATTGCCTTGGTCTTAGAAGGATCAACAGAGATTCCATCCTTAGAGACAATATGGCCAAGAAAAGAAATCTCCTGAAGCCAGAATTCACACTTACTAAACTTCCCATATAATTCATGCCTCCTCAGAGTCTTCAAGATAATTCGCAAGTGATTTTCATGATCTTCGTAGGTTTTGGAGTATACCAAGATATCATCAATAAATACCACCACAAATTCATCGAGATACTCCTTGAAAACTCTGTTCATCAGATCCATGAATACAGAGGGTGCATTAGTCAATCCAAACGGCATTACGCTAAACTCGTAATGCCCGTACCTGGTTCGAAATGCTGTCTTCGGAATGTCTTCCTTCTTCACACACAACTGATGGTATCCAGATCGAAGGTAAATCTTTGAAAAGTATTGAGCTCCATGCAGTTGGTCAAATAAATCATCAATACGAGGTAGGGGATACTTGTTCTTTATCGTTATAGCATTGATCTCCCTGTAGTCAATACATAACCTCATAGATCCATCTTTCTTTTTAACAAAAAGAACAGGGGCTACCCATGGAGAAACACTAGGGCGAATAAATCCCTTATTACTCAATTCCTCTAGTTGTTTCTTTAGTTCGACTAATTCTACAGTGGCCATTCTATAAGGGGTCTTCGATATAGGCCTTGATCCCGGAATCAAATCAATGGAAAACTCAACTTCTCGTTCTGGAGGATGTCCAGGTAAATCTTCCGGAAATACATCTACAAATTCTTTCACAACAGGTACATCCTCTATTTGAACATTCCTTTCCTCACCGACAGTTATTTCATTCTCTTCCTCCCTAATAATTGAATTAAGTTGAGCTACTGGGGGTGGATCTAAATAAGAATTAGGTGGTGACGATTCTGCTCTAAAAATAAGGTGTTCCTTATCATTATCATCAAGAATCGTAACCTCTTTCTTCTTACAATAAATCTTCGCATCATATTCCGAAAGCCAATCCATACCGAGGATTATATCAAACTCAATCATAGGTATGACGATGAGATCAGCAGATAAAGAAAATTTATGTGCTCTAATGGGGACTGATTCACAAAACTTTGTTGCAATGATACTTCCCTTAGGAGTTTTAACTGACAACTCCCTTATTAAATCAAATTGGAAATATCTAATTTTCTTAGCAAACTGGGAAGATATGAAACAATGAGATGATCCAGAATCAAATAATGCATTTGCTAAACTTGAGGAAACCATTAAATTACCTGCCACCACGTCTTTCAGAGCTTCTACCTCAGCAGTAGTGATAACATAAGCCTGGCCTTGATCCCTTGGCCTTTTCTGAGGTAAGTTCTCCTGACGCTTAGGACATTCATTTGCATAATGCCCCATCTCCCTGCAATTGTAGCACAGAACGTTGGTAGCTTCCTTCTTCCCCTTGCAATCACGAGCTTGGTGGCCTTTTTCACCACACTTGTAACAGACTCCCATTCCCTTCAAGCAAGTACCAGGGTGTTTCTTCCCGCATTTACCACAGGATGGATATTCAACCTTTCCCTTCTTCCCCTAAATTCCCATAATGAAATCCCTACCTTGATGATCGTCGCGCGCGGGCGTTCTTCGCGGATAAGATCGTCGCGGAAGAGAGGGATCGTCGCGTCGTCGCGGGGAGGCGTCGCGTCGTCGCGGAAACCGGCATTGAGTCGGCGAACTCAAATGGTCAGTGATCGGAGATCGGAGATCGGAAGAACGTCTCGGATGAAGGCGTCGTCGATTTCCGGGTTCGGCGTTCTTCGCGTTCTTCGCGTTCTTCGCATTCTTCGCGTTCTTCGCGTTCTTTGCGAGGGAGATGAAGAAACAGGGATCCTCTCAAATCTTTTCAAAAGATTTTGGGTTGGTCTTATTTTATTAACATGCCAACACACGAAAACCGGTTAAGAAACGAATGAATTAATTCGTTGAATTAATTCAACGAAAGAAACGGGCCATTTAATTCACGAAAGAAACATCCCATTTAATTCACGTAAGAAACAGCCCAATTAAATGGTCTGTTAAGAATTTAGAAAATGCGTCGGTTGACTTCCATTAAGACGGGTTTTCACGGGTGCGTTTCTTAGCGGAAAGAAACGGTGGGGCTCGTGCGGGCCCCACCTCGCAAATATCCTACCAAGGGGGTAGGATATTTCTGGATAGCATCCTATCCAATTCAACTCAGTTCAAGCCGCCTTTAAGTGGCTTCAAGTGGCTTCCAAGTGGCTTAAGTGAAATAAAATAAAGTTGTCGCAAAATTATTTAATTTCTTAACTTTAAGCCCGAAAATTAAAAACCACACCCGAGCAAACACAACTCCGGAAGAGGCGTTTCTAAGCGAATACCGGCGCTGCGATTTCATCGGTGCCCTCAGAATTCGATTCCGGGCACCGGTTCAAAAGTTAGAAAAACCCGCTCGTCCGTTCACTGAACGTACCCGAGCCAAACTTCTGAAAATGATTCCGGGCACACCGGGCCTCGGAATCAGGTGCCGTCAGAAACTGCGCTCTTGTAAAATTCCAATGAAAATTAAGAAAAAAAATTCCTTGAAATTTACGGGGCTTTACACCCCTGAACTGAATAACTTATAACTCATAGGTCAGACATCCGATTGATGTGCCTTGTATTGTGTTTGAACCCTTATGATGTGAAGGTCCTCTGGGATACTTCTATTTGGAGATTAGTGGCAGTTGAGGTATGACTGGTATATCAATGGTAGATTCAACAGAACTCAAGCGCATAGACTGTGAGGAGTCCACTGGCTGGCAGTGAGGCAGAGGATGGAGATAGAACATACATAGGTTAGTACTGAGCGACTCTATTTTGGTCAACACCAAACAGTCAAATATGGCTTAGCACCTAGCATTCTTGTGTGGATCAACACCTAGCAGTACTGTATGGATTAGCACCGAGCACTCTACTCTAGATCAGCACCTAGAGGGCCTATGTGGTTCAGCACCTCGCGAACCGATGAGGACTAGCCTTAGAGTTTCCCATTATGATTCAGTGATATACTAATCCTAGGTAGATCAGATCCTGTGTCAGTCATTCTGGTGGTCAGTTACCTATAGATCCTATGTGGATCAGACTCCATATGGTCATAAGTAGTGCCTCTTGATGTAATAATATGATCTAGCATTTCGACTAATCATATGTACTTCTATGCTTCCCTATAAACCTGGTTTGAGCTGAGAATATAATTAAAAATTGTCTATAGATTTGTGATTTTTCATTGATATCTTCCTTCTTTGATTTCCTTGTGCAATTCTGAGTGACCTTTTGGTGTCTCGTGATGCCTAACAGGTATTTTTATTCTCACCGCTGCATGGGCTTCGCTCGCACCTCATTGTGTCTTGTGCAGATGACGAGCAGTTGGGATGAGGTTTGAGGGAGCCAAGATTAGGCAGTACACAAAGGAGACAGGATGACGTGGAGTTCTGAAAAGGTGTTATGTACCTATCCTTTAGGTATGATCCTTTGAGTATGACTCATTATCTATTTTAAATTTCTCATTTGTATTGTTCATTTCATGTGTAATTGTACTTTTATAGTTGGGATTGTATTTCGACCCCCTTTACGTTAAACAATATTTTACTACAGTATTTTCCTTCACATTTTCTTCTTGTTGTGTTCTAAGACCATGTTATTGTAATGGTTTAAAGGTAATGCCTTTCTGTTGTAGGGAATACGACTTCTTGTGATAGTCACCAACCCCTAGCCTATGGAAGGTGGGCTTGGGGTAGTCATGACATGGGCCATGGGGTACAAGTTGTGAAAAAGTGGTATCAGAGGTTTCAGTTCAACCAAGAAACTAGGACTATGATATTTTTAATGTAGTAATAGTGTTAAGTGTTATGACTTTTGTTTTTACTTTGGGGGTCTAGTGATTGTGTGGTGGCTTACATATCCATACACCAAGACCCTGAATTCTTATTTTTGGCTTAGTACATAGAAGCACTGATTCCCTGTTTTTTTTTTGAATAGTTTTTCTTATTATTTCCTTGAGTTATCTCACAAGGTATAAATTTTAGACCATGGAACACCAATTTTCATTTAGGGTGCTACCACATATACATCCATACAAGATTCCTGAGAGAGTACACATTGATGGACCACCATGAAATGAGGCCTCGGTGCAGGTCCCTCTTATGGTGTTAGCAACTTCTTGTGGTGTACCAGTAGCACAACTACCCATTGGGCCACCATTTCCACTAGCCCCACAAGTAGAGGGTTCACGCCAATTGAGTGTGTTGAACATGTTCCAAAGGTAGTGGCCTATGAGGTTAAAAGGTGAGACCGACCCGCTGGCGACTGAGGACTAGCTGGAGGCTGTAGTTTAGAGTTTTTCACATGGTTGGGACAGCAGCTGAACTTATGGTGATCTTAGAAGCCATTCTCTTCTAGTATGAAGAAGGGAGATGGGGCAATAGGACTTTCCTGATACACAACGAGGAGACTCTCATCTATGTGGACTTCAATAGCTTCATCAGGAAAGAGTTCGTCCCACATACCTTACAATCTGTGTGTATACATGAGCTGGTGCACTTACTGTAGGGGAACAAGATAGAGGCACAGTACTCTGTGAGGTTCACAGATCGCTCCCGCTACTCCACCAATGTGGTACGATATCATTTCTTCATGGCCCATACTATTGAGAAAGGTCTCTGATGAGAGATCATAGCATCGATTGTATCTCTCAGTATACCAACTCAGGCTGGGGTGCTAGTGTGAGTGCTATCGGTGGGGAGATTTCTAACTAAGTAGACACCCTCAGCGAGATCCACCACCGGTTGTCCGGTAGAAGAGTCGTCTGCAGAGAGCAGTTGGAAAATGACACAATAGTCCAAGAGGACTAGACCATATGATGGACGACCATGGGATGCAAGGTTAGAGGAGCGAGGCTCATGTGGCGAATGAAGTCAGGTGAGGGACAAGCAATGTTACATGTGTGGTGGGTAGGGTCACATGGCTCGTGATTTCCTGACCCATCGTACGGATGACCCACAGACGGTCGAGGTACCGCTGAGACAAAGGAAGAGGTTCTAGAGAGGAGGTCCATAGGGTGGAAGGCATGGAATATGATCTAGCCATGCAGGAGGTAGTTGGCAGTGATACGAGGTTCTACTTTCACCATTGTAAGGTGGTCCACCCCGACCACAGGGAGCTGGAGGATAGGGACATGCTCAACTCCTGGCACCTGAGACCTATGAAAAAGGCGCTCGCGAGATGATTAGTGGTAATATATGTGTCTACTCCACTTTAGATGCAGTACTTATAGACACACATTTTTGTCACTCACTTGTTTCTATGATCCTCATTCGGAGCACGGAGATTCCGGTGGAGCAGTTGGCTTGATCCTTATGGTTAGAGACTCTGACGGGAGAAGATTTGACGTTTACACACTAGTGCTGGAAGTGTGAGATTACTCCCGGAGGTGAGATATTCAGTTGATATCTCACAGTAGCGACGTCGAGGCCTTAAGATGTCAAGTTTTATATGGATTGGTTATCAATAGTTCATTCTAAGATTGTATGTATTAGGTGAAAAGTGTGGTGGGCCCATGTAGAGAGGATCGTGTTTTCCTTCACTGGCGAGAAGAGAATCTTTTCAGCACAAGATGGACTTACCCAGAAGAACGTGCAACCAATTAATCATTAGTAGGCTCTCAATACCCTTAGAGTAGTTGATGTTGAAAGATCGAGCTATCTTGTAGTGGTGGACCAGTATGTCGATGTCTTTCATGATGACGTTCCTGGACTACCTCCTTGAAAAGAGGTAGACTTTTACATCAACATGTTCCATGAGAAGGCTCTGATATCTACACCAGATTAATGGATAGATCTTGTGGAGATTATTGAGTTATGGGTACAGTTGGAAGACTTTTAGGGGAAGGGGATCATAATGACCAGTGTTTCTCCATGGGCAGCCCGAATTTTGTTCTCCATGAAGGCAGATTGGTGTTTGAGACATTGTTTGTACTATCGGCACCAGAACCAGGTTACCATTAAGAGCATGTATCTATATATGATGATTGATGATCTTTTTGAGAAAAATAATAGATCTAAATGTATTTCGAATATAGAGCTTAGTTCAGGCTATCATCAACTTTGGATATGAGATGAGGATGTGCAGAAGATGACATTCAGATGTCTGAATGGCAACTATGTGTTTTTGGATATGCCTTTCAGCGTGACTAACTCCCCAGCAGTTTTCATGTGACTCATGAACATGATCATTCTGTCATACCTTGACTGCATATTGGCGGTGTTCATTGATGAAATGCAGATATACTCTACAACCGAGGAGGAGCCTGACAATCAAATGTAGATTATTCTGGAGACACTCCGAGAAAACTAGCTTTATGGTAATCTCTCAAAACTCAAGTTCTGGATTTTAGAGGTCCACATCATGGGACATGTTCTCTCATAGGAAATATTTTCAATGGATCCAGCAAAGATAGAGGATGCAATTTCTTGGTAGAATCCCATGAGTGTGATGGAGTTACAAACCATCCTAGGGTTGGAAGGATACCACAAGAGATTCATGCCTGACTTTTCCAGATATGTGGAACCCTTTTCAGCATTGAAGAAGAAGTTACATCCCTTCATATAGATGGAGAAATTCCAGCTATTTTTTCAAGAACTGAGTTAGAGACTGATGAGTGCCCCTATCTTGAGGCTACCAGAATAGGGCGTTGGGTATGTATTCTACTATGAAAAACCAGGGCCCAAAAATGGGTTTGTTTTGATGCATGAGCAAGCAGTGATCACTTATGGTTCGCGAAAACTGAGACATCAATAGAAGAAATATTCTACCCATGGCCTAGAGTTAGCAACAATTGTTTTTTCCAGGAATATGAGGTGACATTTCTTGATGGAAGAATGTTTTATAGTCTACTCTAATCATAAGAGTCTCAGGTATATCTTTTCTCAGAAAGACATGAACCTGAGACAACAGTGATGGTTAGAGTTCCTCCAAGACTATGACATTGAGATATTCTATACTCCTTGGAAGGGGAATGTGGTAGTAGATGCACTAAGCAGGAGATCTTGTCTAAAGTTGATGTGTTAGGCGATAGAGTAGCTTTCCATATTGCAGACATCCTTCGTGGATAGATATGGAGCATCATACCCCTAATCTATTAGAGTCACTCCCCCGCTCCTCTAGAAAGCTAGTGAGGTGCATTTTTTGGTCATTGAATGTGAGGACCTATTATGTGCTCAGATATCCCCAAGATGGGAACATGATGGATTTAATGATAGTAGGGAGCACATCATCCTCTTCAAAGGATGTACCGTGGTACCAGTGGTGTTACAGGAGGAGTTGATGAGGGAGTTTCATACATCCCCTCTAGTAGTACATCAGGGTGTAGAAAAGATGTACTAGGACCTCCGATGTCAGCATAGGTGGCCATGGATGAAGAAAGAAGTGGCAATGACTGTTTCCCGATGCCTCGCTTGTCAATATTTGATGGCTGAGAATCAGGTTCTAGAAGACATTGCACAGCCAATAGAGGTGAAAATGTGTATGTGGGAGGAGATTTCCATGTACATTTTCACAGATCTTCCACATATTTCTAGTGGACATGATTCTATCTTGGTGATCATTGAACAACTCACCAAGTCTCCGAACTTCCAAACTATCCGATAGAAGGTATCAGTTGGGGGATTGTGGTGCCTATAAATGAAAGAGATTGTGCAACATCATGGGGTTACATCAATGATTGTCTCTAACTATGACACTTGTTTTACATCCTGGTTGTGGAAATTTTTTCAGGAGGCATTCCGGACACAGCTACATTTGGGAATAGTCTTTCATCCTCAGTCAAATTGTCAGAGGTAACATACCATTCAGATACAGGAGGACATGCTTCATCCATGAATCCTAGATTATGGAAGTAGTTGGGAGGATAAATTTCCCTCGGTGGAATTCCTTACAACAATTTTTATCACTCCACCATCGGTATGACACCATTTGAGGCTTTGTACAGTCGACCTTTCAGATTACCTCTTTGCTGGACAGACCCTAGAGAGTCATCACTTATGGGTGCAGTGTTGGTACGAGCTACCACCGATAAGGTACAAATCATCCTGGAGTAGATAAAGATTGCATAGGTCATACAGAGTCTTATTCTAACAGAAGACAGAGACCTGTAGTGTTCTATGAGGGAGACCACATATTCTTGCAATTCTCCCCACGACGTGGACTACAAAGATTTTGCAGAGGTGGCATGTTATCACGGAGGTTTATTAAACCTTTTCAGATACTTCAGATGATAGGCGAGGTGGAATACCTCTTGTCATGTCTACTTCAGTTGGATAGGGTGCATGACATATTCCACATACACCAACTAAAGAGATATTGGTAATGACTCATATCAAATTATAGACCATGGAGAGCTGGACTTCGATAATGGGGCGACATTTACGGAGGTTCCAGTAGAGATTGATTATCGACAAGAGAGATTCCTTCGTGGGTGGTCGATACCTCTGGTGCATGTTCGCTGCAGCATGGGAACATTTAGCTTGGAACATGGGAGTGGTATTCTTAGATTCGTGCTTAGTACCCTCATTTGTTTCCTTAGTCTACGTTGTGGATTTAGGGGATGGAAAGACATAATGTGGGAAGAATATAAAGACCAAAATTTTCGATGTAATTTTTTTCTATTTATAAGTAATTATAATGAGTCTGTGAAAATTGACGTTGTTTGATTCAGAGGGCAGAGTGCTCGGAATAAATATACAAACTTTTTTAAGGTCCGTTCAGTAAATGTGTAAGCAGCATGTTGTATCATTTGAATTGTTCCTCGGATTAAAAACATGAGGGCACCATTGAATCCGCAACATTGAGATTTGATTAAGGGGTCTTTACTTTGACAAAAGTAGGTCGGGAGAAAAAGTTATGTTTTTTGACTTTTTAAATGAAATGAAATGAAATAATTTCTTTTTATTATTTCATATCCTCCAATAGAAAAGCAATGTGTGTGGCTAGTCATGTGTCAAGACAATAAATGGATTGACCTTCATATCATATGTATTGAACTCATTGGGGAATTAAGAAGGTTCCTAATTTATGAGCCCCATTAATTCCCCATGTCGTTACTTACCATCCCCCTTCCCAATATATATGGAGCGCGTGGAAGGGTATCAACATAGACTCACCAAGAATTGTTGTGGTGATGAAGCACCACGACATCAAAACCTTAATGAACGAAATGGATCGCAGCCGGAGGTGATTGGTGACACGAAACCACAAACCGAAGGATGACGTAAACGCGGCGTCGTTGGGAGCCTATTGTAGGAATGAACAACACCGACCCACCTTCAAGCACGATTGTTTCTCCAAAAATTAGAGGGAGGGGGTTTATTAATCTATTAATTTTAAATGATTTCATCTTCCTCATTCTTGAATAATATGAACAACGCGGACCAATTGTCTAATGGGTTGATCCGTGATTAATTCGTTTTTAGGGGGGTTGTTGCGAGGAATTTTTGCAGGGTTTTAATTTTTGTTTAATTCAATGGTTTATTAACCCCTTAACCCAGCCTCATGTTTATGAGATAACGCAGAGGGTGTGGGTCTAAACAACCTGGCTTGAACACTCCTCTGTCATGATATCTTTGCACTTCCATGGAACACTGACAGTGTTGCAATACCAATCAGATATCATGGGGATTGCGATTTGACGCACGATACAAGAGGAGGCCACGAAACAAAGTGGTGACGATCATCGGAGTGGTCGTCACCATTCAGTCGCGGAGGAGGCGCGGCGCACTGTCACGCGCTACCGATGAACAAAGGGGGCCGCAGCTCGTTAGCCGACCCGACCAGAGGAAGGTGTCCAGCACATCATCTAGTCATGGGTAGAGGATCGGCACACCATTGAGCACCCCTGGAGAAGTCAGCTGGCCCGTCGGCCGGTTGGAACGGAGTCGACAGGACCCGCTGCAGCGGTTCCCGTGCACAATGTGCCACCACTACTGCAAAGAAGACCAAATATCCATCAACCATTATGAAATAACTAGGGGGTCGCTTATCTAGTTTTGGCTAGGGAAGACCCCCCTTGTGGGTCATGCCTCATGTGGTTGTGAGACTTCCCAGCATGCCACCGCCCTTCCTGGGCCGCCACCCTAACTTGTCTGCCACCTCGCAGGCCACGCCCTCACAGGATGGTCTGCACCCTGGAGGACCGGGTGGGACCTTGTCCCAGTGGTCTGAACCCATCGTGGCCCAACCCAGACATGGTCGGGCTGGGTCAATTTGACCAGGTCCGACCGGACTCAGGCCCCACTAGGCCCAGAATCACAAAAGGGCCATTTCATGAGAACCATGTGTCCGCATGACGAACAGTCTGTGGTGGTGGGACCCTTGGATCGATACAGTAATTTGGGTATACTCCATATGAGTTTTGGAGACAATTAGAATATTGATGGACTGGTTAGAACACCAATTCAATCGGGCCCCCGGAACTAAAATGCTTATCACTCATAGACTGTGCATCTGATTGATGGGTTGTCTGTCGCGTTGGAACCCATATGACATGATGATCTATTAGGATACTAACCTGGGAAGATTTGTGGCGGTTGAGGATTGACAGATGTCTCGATGGAAGATTATATGGAACGCGATCTCACAAGGTGCAAGGAATCAAGTAGCTGGCATTGAGGCGGAGGTTGGAGATCGATCATATAGAGTTTAGTATTGAGCCACCCTGTGTGAGTCATCACCTAGAAATCCTTTGTAGATCAGAACCTAGAGGTCCTGTGTGGATCATTACATCATAACCTAAGGAAAAACATCCTTAGAGTGTCCCGCCATGTTTTAGCAATATACCGATCCTTGATGGATTGGATAATGTTTGGGTCATTTCGGGGGTTAGTTAACTATCACCTTCTGTTGGTCAGACTCCATATGGTAAGAAGCAGTGCCTATTAACAGAATATGATGATCTAGATTTGTGAAAAATCATATTCACTTCTATGACTCACTAAAATACTGATTTGAGCTGAGACATTAATTGAGCAGTGTCTATTGTTTTGTGCTTGGCGATTAAGATCTTTAATTGTGGTTTTCCTTGTGAAAATTGGAGAGATCTTCAGGGTTCTCAAGGTCCCTTTTTAGTATTATTATACTCACCCATGCACGGGCTTCCCCCGAACCTTTTTTTGTCTTGTGAAGATTATGAGAAGCTGGGCTGAGGATTCAAGGAGCCATGATTAGGCGGTACGCGGAGGAGACAGGAGGACGTGGAGTGTTGATGAGGTGATCTGTACCTACCCTTTAGGTAGGATCCATGGAGGATGACTCAATACTTGATTTACCTATTTCAGTTTTATTATTCATTTCAGTTGTACTTGAAAATTTACATTTTGGCTTCTATTCTGACCCCTTTTACTTTTAGCACTCTTTTACTACAATATTTTACATCACAGTTACATGTTGTTGTGTTCTCAGACCATCTATTCGTACAAGATTAAAGGCAATGGATTCCTGTTTTGGGGAATACGCCTCTCGGTGATATTCTCCAAACCATGGAATATTGATGGTGGGCTTGGGGTAGTGACGACATGGGCCCAGGGAGACATGTCCTGAAACTGTATATCAACTTTAGATTTTAAAACATAAAAAAACTCATAATGACTGTATTGGATTAGTGCATTTGGAAAAATGGAAACATAAAACCTTGTCAATATATCAACTACATTATCACACAAAATATAACCCATTACTAAAAACCCTCATAAAAACTTCACACATAATACATATCTTCATAACGTTAGGAAATGGAAAATAAGAAATGGTGAAATCATATGTTCAATATGGGTAAATAGGGGAATATATAAAAATTAATGAAAATATGGTTATGAAAACATGATTATAACATTATAATATCATAAAATTCTTGTTATAGATCATAATCATGAGACATCACCTAAATATTGAAATTTCATAAGACATGAATTACAAGGGAATCAATGATCACAAGCACTAAGAGCATAACTTTATAAGAAGACATAAATTTTTGGCGTAAAAATAAACATATAAAAGGACTCCAATAGTATTAAAATGCACCCTTATTGGCGATATCATATGTTAATGTGCTCACTCCCCAAATCTTATACATAGTCTTGGTTCACTCCCACATACATAGTAGTAGAAATATTCCTTTACTAAATTGTGTTTACTTCCCATTTCAATCATTTATATCTCAAGAGATATAAATCATTACCAAATTACTTCAGGAAGATATAGGTACCACCCATCACATAATGAAGTCATGTATATGAGTTCAATAAGATCATAAAAATATTTCATATCATACACTATTAAATTACATTGGTATAACAATAATTTCATTACATCATAAACTATGGTAAATAGGTATCTTTTCATAGTCATTTCATCATAGAAAACCAATATAATGAAACTGGTTTCATAAGCGTTCTGTTATGGTATAAATCATGAAAGATAAAAGGGTGTCATAAACAGCATGCCATAAAAACATATACTAAAAAATGAAATAATATTAATGATATTATCGAATCATTTGCATAGTAAGGAATATATAACAATAACTGATTTCATCTTACATAGGCAAAAATTTCCACAATATTTTAGAAACACTTCTTGAGGGAAAAAATTATTTTTGCTTGAAAAATGTTTTTTAAAACATGAAATTTTTGGAAATAAATTTAATATAAAATAAAATTGAAAATTTTATATTATTATTTTAGTTAGTGATCATTCATAACAATAGTGAATTCAATCAGTGAAATATTCATAAAAATTATGATTCATGTCAATTTTTTGAAAGTAATGAAAAGAGCCTTAAACAAAGAACAAAAAAAGTATTCTTTTATAAATGGATTAAAATTGATAAAAAATTCATAAAAATAAATTTTAAAACACATAATATATTTTTATAACATTTTTTAAAACATTTATATAAAAATTGGTTTTTGGGAGGAAACAAATTTCAAACTAATGTGAGATAATAATTTAGCTTTTTAAAAATGTTTTTTTATTAATTATCACAACTAAAAAAGAGTGGAAATTTGAAATCATTTCATGAATATACCATTGATAACTATAAGAGAATAAAGATAATGAAACTTCTTGAGGGATAGGTCTTAATATTTCCTCAATGGAATATTAATCATAAACAATATCGATAATCAATGAGATTATATATATAATCTCATACCACATTGGTAACTATATATCATATTACCAAGAGATAAAAATAGAAAATAAATCATAAAAAGACATAAAAATATGAATATTATTGATAAATCATGTCAATGGGGAATTACACATACTTCATTTATGTATAAAAGTTTGTTACATAATATCTGTCTAAATAAACGAAGATTGTGAAAAACATTACCCATCTGATTTGGTATCTATTTCACCATTAGCGACATGAAAGATGGCTGATAAAATGGAAATACCAATATAAATAATTTTTTTGTAAATTATAATCATATACATTTATTATATATAAACAACATAAATGAAAGATGGGGTTAACATAGCATAGTTCTCATGAAACTAAATCATGAGAAAGAAATTCCTTACAACAAATCATGACTCTCTTCATACATATTAAAAAATATGGTATAATGAATATATGATTACTAATTGTATATAAAGGAGTCATGCTCATATATATAATACCATATATTATTTACTTATGAATTTAAATTAATTTTCTAAATAATTCCATGTTAATGCTATATTTCGAGTAATAACCACTTTTTTGTATAGGTTTTTACTTGTTATTAATCGAAATACAACTTATATAATGATTTAAATATCTAAATAATGATAAATATGAATTAAAGAACATATGTTTTTATTACCTTTGTAATTAATATAATTTTTGAAATATATTAGTAGGAAATAAAATAAACCATTCATGCAGATATTGGGATGTTTATACAGTTGAAGGATATATTGATTTTATTATCGTATTAAATGAAATAATTATAAATTAGATATTATAATTATTTATTTTTTATTATATACCGCATATGTCTACTTTACCAACCATAAATTAATCAAATCGATTCAGTATGTGATAGTCTACATACACATGAATGACATTATCATATTCCCATAAAATGGGAAACATGATAGTATGGGTGACATAAAAATTAAACAATCATAATAAAATTTTAAAAATAAAAAATATCAAATATTTTAAATAGATCCATAATTATTCACATCATTGAAAAGTTGAAATGGAATAATTAACAACACCAGTTCATGATGCGGTGGTCCACCATACACACAAATGATGATTGTGTATCACGTTTGATAAAAGTGTGTGACGTTTCAGGTCACAAGAGTAACATAAAACAATATTATTATATTTCATATATGGAGTTTATTATATTATATTGATATAATAATTATAGTGGTTTGAGAATAAATGAAAAAAAACATTTTTTGATGAACATTATATTTTCTTCAGGTATCTCATTTTAGATTAAACCAAAGGGTTACACTAGTAGGATTTCATTCAACTGTGTGGATTATATGATGGAGGTACGGAATTTGGGAAGATATTTTTAATGGTATTTTCCCAAAAAATGGATTTATATGGTTGATGAGAGGCAGATATGTGCTAGAATTTTGATAGGGTTGTGAGTGGGAAACTTGTATATTTTTTGAAGATAGAAATCTACTCATGTTTTTTAAATGGAAACTCTAAAAATTTGAACAAAATCAATCCATAGACATGATAATGTCAATATAATGACATGAAAATAGGTTTTGAAAAATTATATGATCATTTTTATACTATATATTACAACATAACCAATAAGTATCCATGTTTTTAACATAATCATTATAATGAGTTTTATTTTCCTTCACCGTTCACATTGGTCAATGATTAATTTGAACTTATCATAAATTATCAATAATTTTATTCAAAATATGAAATCCATTTTTCTATATACTAATCATATAATATGAAGAAATAAATATAAAACTGATATCATTGATTTGTAATGAATATATATTTTTTATGTGATATTGTTCAGACGTCAAAAATGTTTTTATATCCGAATTCAACATAAAAATGACTTCAATTGACTAAATTAGATTAATAGATGTTTAAATGATATATATAAAATATAAAACAAATATAAAATATAATTTATCTTTATAATTAATGAAATGAAAAATTAGTGTTCATTAAAATTTCTTATTTATCACTATTCATCCGAAAATGAAATATTTCAGAAAAATAGCAACACATTACCATAAGAAATTTTTTAAATTATGAATTTAAAAAGGAATTTTATTTTATAAAAAACATTAAATTTCATGATAGTTTATTTTTATTATCATTCACAAAGGACATAAATGTAGTTTTTTAAAGAAATGTTATTATCTTGAATTTAAAGACTTTTCTAAAAACAATATATTTTATTATAAATATGATTACATAATTAATTTATGTAATAATTAATATTTTAATATTATTTATTAAAATTAATATTATATTTCTAAATCTATGACATAGTGGGCATTTTTATGTTATTATAATAATAATATGTTTTTTATAGATACTAATTATTGTGTGTAATGTAGGCTGAGCTGACATATCATGTATCACAAGAAAAATATATTGTAGCATATAATGAATGATTAACATGGTGTATCATGAAAGACAATACATAAATAAATTTAAATTATTTGATAAAATGTTCTTAAAAACCCACAGTGTTACATTATTCCACCATTAAAATGAATTTTCTGTTGAAAATCAACATTTTAATTCAAAAAATTATTATAATTATACATCATCATATTCTCATGTTCACACACATATTCCTATGACATTTTTTTCCACCATAAATTTATGAACAGGTGAGAGGAATGGTTACATTTAATACTATCTATATTTTTCATAATTTTAAAGGGTTATTCCACATAATAATGATCTTGACATAACGGCATGAACAAAATTATTCGAATATATAAGAATTCTTGTTTTACTTGTTTAGGATATATAGATATAAAAAATAATGGAATTGAGAGTGGATTAGTGGAGAAACCAAACTGATAGGATACCATCCTCATACAACCATTTATTTTAAATGGAATAATATTTCTAGGGATTATTTTCCCTTTCATCATGACATCGTAAACTTGTTACATGGAGAATGAAACGCCTTATCACCAACTGAAAATTCTAGATTATATCGATGATTATTATTATAAATTTTTTGGTGACTCTGATCTACATAAATATTCTACTAGATAGCTCCAATATTCTCATAAATTTCCTTAGAAAAGTCAATTCCTAAAAAATTCCTTTCTCCAACTTCATTCCATCACATTAGAGGTCACAATATCATACAATATAAGGCTTAATTAGGATCAATATAAATTACTCATAAATAATTACGGTTTTTATAGAACTCATCGAAAGGAATGTGTTGATCCAAAACACCTTTTAAATATATAGAACAATGACTCAACATAACCTCTATGTTATTAATTTTTAATTGATATTGTCAATATATTTTACAATGTTATGGAAGTGTGTAAAATCAATTTAATATTTATGAATTTTTATAGAATTCTATAGAATATTTACTTAATCCTCAGATCATAATCAGATTCAATAGAATGTGGAACTCCATGATACCTTCTATCTTCATTAATGAATATCATGGAATGATGATCTAGATAGAAGTCCTCCTTGATAGTGAACATGTTTGATGACTTTGTAAGGTGATAAACTACCACCAATATAGAATTATTCCCATTAGAGGTTTGGAGGAGTCCAAAGACAAAATTCATAATTATATTTTAATATATCCTATATATTATAGGTAAAAGATTTAATATTCCCTTATAATTATAAATTTCATCCTTAACATGTTGATATATCAATAAATAATATAAAAACTCTATGATAACTCTCTTCATTCCATCCCATCAGAAGTAGTTATTCAAATTGGGATACATCTTCACACATCCAAGATGAATAAATAATGAGAAAAAATTATATTTTTTAAAATATCCTTCCACAAATTTGGTATATATAGAATCCATTAATGGTTTCTAAAACATATCATTCAATCAAGATCAAGGTTAAACTCCAAAAAAATTGTAATGAGGTTTTTAAAATATACATTTTCCTTATTTTCCTGTTCAATCCTTACTTGGATAGGGGATTAGATATTCAATTAAGAAATATAAGATTCATCTTATTACATAATGATTCATTAGTCTATCCTCTTAAATATATATAAATATTATATCTTTTTTGATCATAACCATAGATAAGATAACATTATTTTTTCAACTCAAAGCATCAAACACCTTATTCTCTTTCCCATTGTGGAAATGTATTGAGTGTTTATAATATTTAATCATATCCATCCATATTCTATTGATCATGTTCAACACCTTATATGTGAATATATAAATGAAACATTTGTGATCAGTATATATATATATAAATCAGAATTTTATCGACAAAAATAATGAATTTATAAATTTAATGAAAAACACACCACAGATAAATCTATATCATGATTTGTTTAATATATATCACGAGTCATCAAATTTCTCGAGGAATTTTTTACAACCTTATAATTAAATATAATAATCCATCCCAATCCCTTTTTCAATGCTTCACCATAGAGTAAAAACCATTCTGTATTACATGGTAATGTACGAACATGTGTACTATCAATCCTTCTCTTCAGTTCCTCTAAATTTTCCTCACATATAACTTTCTTGAGGAAATTTTCACCCATCAATCTTAACATGGTGATTTGATATTAAATATGTGAGAAAATATCAACAATTTTCTAGTCATATCCATCAAAGACCAAGAAATGTCATATCTTAGTCACAATTTTTGGTCCTTGAAAACATTCAATAGCCTATTTATTTAATGAATCTACTTATATACCCTCTCTTGAGATTTCATGCACCTAAAACAAAACATCTTTCATCCAAGATTCACACTTTTTATAAATTTCAAACAGTTTTTATTATATAGCGACTTTAGTATGATTAATATTTTTTCTTCATGCTCTTCCTTACACTTTGAGTTGATAAAAATAACATCTATAAAGGTAAAAAAAATTGATAAAGGTAATCTCTAAAGACCATGTTCATCAAATCCGTGATGAGAGTTGGGTAATTAGTTTCACCAAATGGAATCACTATATATTCATATATTTCATAACATGTAAAGTATTTTTTTCTAGGGTATATTCTCCATATCAACCATCAATTGATGATATCTATAATAAATGACAATCATGTAAAATTATTTAGCTCCACATAGTTTATAAAACAATTCATTAGTTCGAGGAATATGATAATTTTTCATATTTAGCTTATTGATTAACTCTATATAATCAATGAAAAATCACCTTGACCCTTCTTTAATTTAAAAAATATATAATTTGTGTAAACAAAGGCGACAATCATAGATTATGGACTCCCTTATCAATGTTTTGATTTAGTTACATCTTCAATTACTCTAACTCAATAACTACCACTTATTAGGGAGTCTTTGAAAATGGTGAAGTATTAGGCTTGATTTTTATTGATAACTAGACATCATTTTTTAGTGGAAGGATATAAATATATTCTAGAAGGACATACAAAAATTCCCAACCAATATGCATATATGCTATGTTGAGTTAATACACAACCATTTTTGATAAAAAAAGCTTCTCAAGTTGAGTTATGTCTAATAAATTGGTTTCTATTTCTATTAAATACTGAAACATATTATCAAACTGATATATAATCATTTATTGTTTCAGGATTTCAAAAATAACATCACTTTTTTGAATTTTGACTTGGTAATTATGTAGGTAAATCCAATCTAGGTCGAAGATGATATTGAATTAAACTAGAGAAATAATGTTAATATTTACAGGGAGCATATTACCACCAATGTCAACCAGAGAGAAATCATAGACTAGAGATGAGATTGTCATACCATTTGGGATATTTACTGCTAATTATTCAAATAATCAATTAGGTGGATTCGTGATACTCTTTTTAAAATATAATATATACAAAATAATGGTTATATAAAAAATCGAATAATACATGATCATTATATAATGGATGTAATATTTAACTTTTACCATGTTGTTACATCACAGTCCATTAGAAACAAGGATCAGATAATGTTTTCTTTTGTCCCTCAACTCAAGATATTGTTGTTATGAATCATAATCACTTACTATAATGTTTGGGAACTGGTTAGCATAATTCACAATCTCCTCATACTTGAAGCACAGATGTGTTGGGGTTTCATTCTATACATCTTTCTGTCAACTCCGAATTTTATTTAACATCATCGCATCACTCTGGAAATAATTTTTTTGATTACTATCCTTTTCATAATTAAAACTTTTATTACACTGCATAAGACAATTTACAACATTCTTCTAGAAAATCCTTATTAATAAATGAAATATCATATTGTTATGTCCCTATTTTGTTGATTTCACATTTAATCAGATATTTTTTCATGTCAGAAACATGAAATTTATACGTAACTCCAACCTAAATTTAACCATTGGTAGAAAAACACACAATAGATTAATATCTATTGAAGTCCATTAATTATAACTACCTTTGTAGATGTGGTTTTAATCCATTTATGAATATATCATACTTATATTCATGTCATATTATAATACCTTAAGTATAGGTTATAATTCATATACAATTATCATTCTAGGCTTCAAAAGATTAATCAACCTCTTGATTTGACACATTAAACTCAATATACAACTTCATCCGAATAACACATAAAGAATAATTAATGTAGATTATGTTCTTAAACACATTTCAATACATAGATTCAATTTCATATGTATTTCTTGCATTCTTAATTATAGTAAACCACTGGTTTGATCCACATAATAAATGATAAACAACCTAAATAAATTTTTCATGATTAAAATATTGAAGGAACAAATATATATATTCAGTGGTATATATCAATTTATACCAAATTGTTGGATAAGGAGTACAATTGAGGGAAGTTGGATGTTTCCCAATCATGAACTCAATAGAGTATTGTTCCTACCTTTTATCATTCGGAAGTCCATCATGATTTATAGCCTGAGAATATTGTCTGATAATTACTCTATGATTTTTCATTTTATATCCCATAACCTTTTCTTTTGTAGGAGTAAAATCATATCTTATTCAATAAAATGTAGAATATATGTTGTTTCTCAAGGTTCCATCCATTTACTAAATCCAAAAAATCATATAGAATGATATGATAATCATATTGGGAAAACCCATAATTATGGATAATTATTTATAGGGAACATAAATTATGGCCCCTTATTTAATATATGAGACCTTATGTTTATCATAGGTCATTTATTACTATGTTCTCTTTAAATCCTTCCCCACGGTTCATGAATTGTTTTTGAATTTCCAAACCATATCACCATGGTGTATCAAACTAGGTGTTTAATAAGGCATGTTTTTGGTCACCAATTATCAATTAATTATGTATAAATACAATGTATTTAGGGTTCTTTACACTATGTGAATCTATTCTAGAGTCACATGCACTTGTATTATCTTTAAATCCTTGTATATCATGGAAACTACTCCCACTATCCTCAACCCAAATTCATGGAAATTTTCTTATTCAGTGACTCACCCTTTTGCATATCCATAAACCTGTTCAAGAGATATCATTAAGCTCTGGTCAACCTATTTTCCAAATTTCAACTATAATTTTTCTCTAATACCAACTATAGAAATATAATATCTCCATACATAGACATTACATCATTTTTTCCTAATATTTTTTACATTAC
Organism: Viscum album; assembly: GCA_963277665.1. Lineage (NCBI taxonomy): Eukaryota > Viridiplantae > Streptophyta > Magnoliopsida > Santalales > Viscaceae > Viscum > Viscum album. The sequence continues at coordinate 1,807,127,346 of OY728156.1, forward strand.
AGAAAAAACACTTCAAAATATAATATTTATTTAGTGCCTTTTGTGACATGGAAACATAAACATAGGTCCATAAGTTAACTAATTTATCAACCATTAGATTAAAAATGACTATAAATATTCTTATACACATACTAGAAAACTGATCAAAATTGATACCCATGCCAGAAAACTAATCAAAACATCCTTGATATTCACTTAAATAATCAAAAAGTGATGTACCTTCCCTGTACCTCAAGTTCATCATTTGATTGAGAAGAAACAGTTTATTGTTTCCTATTTTAGAAGCATAGGTCGTCTCAAGATTCTCCCACAAAGTTCTGGAGTGAGAGATGTAGACAATGTGGTTCATCACGTTGTCTTCAACCCATTGGCGAATGAAGCCGCAAACCATCTCAAGCTCAAGCGCCCATTCTTCGTCCGACTTCCTCTCTGGCTTCAGTATACTAAACATTGGAAGATGAATCCAGTTGAAAAAAATAATATCCTTCATTTTATGTTGCCACATATGGTAGTTGGTACCATTTAACAAAATCATCCGACTGTAGTTGGCCTCCATAATAAATATGAAAAGAAAATAACCAAACCCTCTGATACCAGATGTTGGGAAAGACGGGAAAGCGACGAATGCGCAAACAAAAGAAAAACCAACCATGCAGTAGAAATTGAATCCTTCCCCCCAAATAGATGTGGATGCACAGCGATAAAATTAAATGTGTAGAAAAAAAATTTGACACAGGAAATTTTTACATGGAAAACCCGAAAGGGAAAAACCCCGGGACCTAGTCCGGAAAGAGGGATTGACTAAAATCAAGATGTACACAGTAGAGACTCTCCAAAATGAAAGGGATCTCAAAAGTAATACTCAAGAATAAAAGTGTGGATAAAAAGGTGGAGATCAAGAAAGATGATCGTTGAAGAAAGGCGATCACCAAATGGGATTTGGTCTCAGTGTCGTTGCTGTCGGTGATGTTGAAATGCCATGCATCTTCCTCCTTATATAGGAACATAATCAGTGTCGAAATAATGTCATCGCATCAAAATAGTGTCACCACATGAATTAATTCACGTAGTCATGGCTCGTATTAAAACACCACATTAAAATAGATACTATGTGGGCATCATTTGAGGAGGCATTACCCGGTACGCCAACCAGGAAGGCGCCCAACACATAGATAATTCATATCATCATTTCCTGGGAAGAGGAATTATAATAATGGGTGATCTCAAATTTTTAATAAGAAAAAATCTGGAGAAACATAAGCATAATCGAGAACATTAGGGTATTGAAAATGATAATAATATTAGAATATTATTGCATGGACATCAAATATCATAATAACTATATAATGTATAAATATTTTCAATTCATAACACATGAATGATATGTAAAAAAAATAAATTATCCATATGGGAATAAGATTGCAATAATACATAAACTTGTGAAATACAAATAAAAACAAAAAATGAAATATATATTAGTGAAGGGTAACTTCAAATATTATTTAGTGTAATGGTGTTACTCCCAACACTATATTTTTTGTCATAGTTCTCTTTCAAGACCATCATGGAGAAATAATTTAACTAGAAAATGAGGTTCACTCATCATTTCAGTCATGTTAATATGGTGGGAAATAAATCATTACCGAATCCATTATAGGGAGATACAAATCCCACCCTTATCATAATGAAATTGTACATATTAGACCCGCAATATCATAATAATTCATTATATCACTAACCATCAAATGAACCTGTTATGACTATCTTTTCATTATATCATAACATATAAAAATGATACTCTTTTCATAGTTATTCCATAAATGCATAACCTATGAAATTATGTTTGTATTGAAAGCATATTATAATAGTATAACCCCTAAAAGAGTTACATGTGCCATATAAATGAAACCATAAAAATAAAAAAAAATCCAAAATATAATATGAATGGTATTCTTGCACCATATCCCTAGAAAGAATAGACGACATCAACATTTTTCAAAAAAAATAGAAAATAAATTTTAATGATATTTTATAAAATTTAATAAAAAAATATGCAATGTTATTTTAAATTTTTTTTTTAAAAAATCATTAAATTTTGTAATAATTTTCATTTGAAAAATGTTTAAAAAAATATAATGGAATATTGGATGAATATATTTTTCATCACAAGGTAGAATTCCATCCATGACACAATAATTGAAAGGGCTATTAATTTCATATTGTTGGTAGAAGTCGAAATAAACTTGATCAAAAATTGACATGAAGATTAATTTTTAAACCATTTTATAAAAAGGTAAAACATTTGTAATTATTTATTTTAAAAATCATATGATAATAGTATACAATTTTGTATTTTTTTAGAAAACATGGTTGTGGAATAAAATAATTCAATCGAAGAGGGAAATAAAGCCGTATATGTATAAAAAACATAAATAATTATTATCAGTACCAAATATTTGAAATGTTGTAACATTACATGAATATACCATGAAAATATATGATATTAAAATTCAAGATAATTATTATGATATCAATCAAACTACTCAATTAATGGAATCTTAATCGTAAATAATCCCGATAAATGATGGGATTATAACAATAAACATTTATTATATTGGTAATTTTGTATCAAATTCCCATTATAAAATAACATTAAAAATCAAAAAAGAACTTTTAATTAAAAATATGAATTATATAAAATGTAAAAGGGCTAGTATATACTCCTCATAAAAGAATATTGGTGCATAACATAACATATATCTAAAATATTGAAAATTCCGACAAAAATCCCCATACCGATTTTGTAACATTCGAACTGTAATCCCCATGAATAAGAAATGAAGAACTGTATATTTAAATAAAAATATATTTTAGGATATTAATTATAAAATCAATTCTTGGGAAGTATATACACCACATCTATGAAATAGATTGTTAATATATCATGGGTCACATGAATATAATAAGTGAGACACAAATCCCTTACATCATATATTGACTCTATTCATAGTAATTAGAATGTGATATATACTAAATATAATATTTTTTGAACTCATTATAATATCCATTATAATATATATAATACTATACCTAATTTACTTATTACATAATATTTATCATTTATTAACAATTTCATGTTATTGATACATTTTTTTAATAACTGCTTTGTTTTAAATACATGTTTTTCCATATTATTCACGGTTATCATACTTAGATAATTATTTAATTAACCTAATAATTATAAATATAATATAAATATTAAATATTTTTTAACATGTATCGATTTATAATAATCTTTAAAAATTACAATTAGAAAATGAAATATGTCATTCATTGAGACATTTGGTCGTACGTCCAAATAAATAATGTACTCAATTTATTTTCACATAAATATATATATTATATATTATAATTATAGAATAATTTTTGTCTCATATATATCACACATGTTTATTAAAAACATGGACAATAAATTCCATGTGTTTCATGGTTGAATCACATCACTTCTCAGGGTGGTGATTTTCCGTACAAATGAATAATATTATTAAAATTTCATAAAATAGAAACCATGAAGCTATGTGTGATAAAAACTATTTAATAATAATTACATAAGAAAAATTATATATATAATATATAAATCTATAAATATATCATTAATACCAACCTTTAATGGTGGTAATGGAAGAATTAACGACACCAACTTGCCAGGTGGTAGTCCTCTGTACACCCGAACGATGAATGTATATACCATATAAAGGATGTTTGTGATGTTATAGGTAAACAAAATATAATAACATATTAGTATATTAAATATGTTTATTTTATTATATAATAATTATATAAAAACATTTTATTGGTTTTGAGGAATAAATAAAATAGAATTGATTTTTGTTGAACATTACTTCTTCTTTAGGTGTCTTCTTTTTGTTTTCCACAAAAGATAGACTAGGATGAATTTGTTACAAAATAGTGACTTCTAGGAATAAATATGGAAAGTTGGGAATATATATGTAAAGGTAATGGATGGGGAAATGGTCTTTAGAGGTGTAAAGATAGGTAGAGAGTGCGTGGCCATTTATAAGGGAGGGGAGTGGGAATCTTGTAAATTGTTGAAGGAATGAATTCCACACACATATATCATATGTGAACTGCACCAACATGATATTTTTTGAATTATTTTATTAATTAATTTAATCATTTTAATATTTTATAATTAATTAACTAGTTTTGGTAAGAATTTTATGCCACTCTATTTTATTCCATACAAAGTATTTATTGAATTCATTATATCAAAATATATTATATTTCAAAAATATACATAAAATTATATTAACATGTCACATGTTTGGATTGTATCACAAAAAACACTGAATCCCATCAATATTTTATTATACATGTATGACTAAGTATCGCAAAACGAAATTATGTTATTAATAATATTATTAAAATATTATTATAGCTGTCCCAAATACATTTGAATGGTGGTAATGAATATGAGTCAACAAATTATGAAAATAGGATTCATTGATATCTTTTAAATGAATAATTTTTTTATAAATTAGTTATCAATGAAAGTAGGAACTATTTGAAAATAAAGGAAATTAATTTCTAAGAAAACTACATTACAATATAGAACATATTTTAACACATTAAATTAAAAAAATCCATCTTTTGATGAATGTTTGTAATAATATTTATATATTATATATTAAATAAATATTTTACACACATCCAATGGATTTAGTAGGAATTCAATAATACTAAATCCCATTATTTTAACAAAAATTGGTGTTTTAGAAGAAGTAATTTTACCACTTTTTAAAAAGGATCACATATATATATTTTATTATGTACATTTATAATTTTTATCGTGATTAATAGAAAATATTTTTGATATATAAATACAAAAATTTTCTTTTTTTTATTTTTTTTATTTTCCCATGAAGTTTCATTTATATAAGAATACTAAAAATCCATGAATTTTAAATAAAAACGGATATTTCTTAATATTTATTTATATATTTTAATTAAATTTTAATTTTTGTTTAAATTATAATTAATAAAAATTTATATATATAAATCTAATTTTGGTCATTTAAATCAATATCATTTTGAAATTTTATATAAAAACATAATTTTTTTTAAATATTTTAACATTAAAAACCAACATTATAATCCCATTTATGGGATTAATTTTAATGAATTTTAATCAAATTCATTGACATGAATTTGGTAAAATAGATTCTATATTTATAATATGAATAATTCATACTATATGTAAAGAGAAACTATTTTCATTACCCAAAATATTAGTGAATGGTGATAAAATTAATTACAATGATATGGATAAAATTAATCATAACATGAGAATGGACTATAATCTTAGAAGTAAAAATAACTTGAAAACGTGTCCAAAATAAATTTACATGACATTTTTTAAACCAATACTCTATCTTTTTATTCCTTATTTAAATTTGAGAACCAAATTTCATGGTATAACATGGTTGGAATTCATTTTTTAAAAATTTACTAGAATTTCATTTCTCCTGCAATGAAAATAACCAATCACCCCAACCACCTCCTTACACCTATAAATAACATTTTCTCTTAAAAATATACTCAAATAGGCTCCCAATGTCCCTTAATTTCTCATATAATCCTCCCTTTTTATAGAAAATCAACCAAGGAATCTCTTTAGTGGAAATCAAATGGAGTTACCCAAAGAAGAGGTACCATCTAACCTCAAGATCATCACATTTAATTTCAATCTCCACCACCACAATTCATCTCATTCCATGATCACATAATAAAATTATTATCATCAGTATAATGAGATGTTTTTATATCGTATGATCAACCTTTTGTTACACACACTTCCATCTAATGGGTTATGAATATACTATTCTTGTGTACAATGAACTGTCGTACCATGAAACAATGATTATTAATTTTCCCATTGGCAGCAATAATGATGGAAATTATAATTGAAACTATAAATTAATATTTTATATTTTATTTTAATTATGTATTTATACTTTTATAATTATTATATAAACAATTCCTTCATTCATTGCATTTTATGTAAATATTATCACTTCATTTGGGGGCGTGTGGACTAACACATCCTCAAAACTATTTGATTCATTTACACTTTAAATGGGATGTGTTACGAATGGGGTTTATAAAAATAAATTATTTTCATGAAGTAATTTTTATAATAGAAATACTTTATAAATATATTTTTGTATACCTATTCAACATTATTTTATTCAATATGACAACAAAATGGGAAAAACATACATGTGTATATAATACCTACAATTTCCCTGAACGTTGTACTTATTTTCATACATATATATTTTTTAAAATAATTAATATAAATAAATAATGAAAATATATATGATATGACTATCATGTTTTACATTAGAATATCAGGATATATGTATATAAAAAAATAATTTTGCAACTAAAAAACATGTGAAAATGTGGTTATTTCCAAAAATGAGACTTTAAGTTAGTGTTATAAATTAATTGTAATATAATGTCCTGTGTAAAACATATATGGTATTATATATATTAATATGGCTATGTGAATGATTTTTAATAAAATAATACTAATTATATAGTTTTTTTGAATGGGTGCGCTGAGATTGAATACATATGGTACGAGAATTTTATCTTACTTTTTATATTCGTGACATACATGAAATTTGAAAAAATCTCATTTTTATGTGGTTTATATAATACCGATGAATTTATTATTTGATTATTGTACAAAAGTATATGGATATTTACATATACATTTTATGATATTTATTTCATAGGGATTATGATTCAAATGTTACAATATTGGTTAAGCAACTTGTACTCAATTTCTTTCTTTGATACAGATTCCATGTTATACAAATATGATCTTATATGAGGTGAATAATATATAAAAGGGTTTTTATATCATGAATCTCCTTTTGTTTCATGAAATTTTTTTATGAAATTTTTAAATTCAATTTTTTACATGGGGTGTATGATTCAATGTTATCAAGGGGTATGAGTTTATTGAAACCATCTCATCACTATTCAGGATTGTTTGTGTTTATGAACCCAGCAATAAAACCTTATGATCTATATCATAAGAACACCTAAAAATATTCTTTACCCCATGTTATTAATTATGTATTCATGTATTAGTACCATTTTCCCACACATTGGTACGTATGATAATTTATAAATCATTTTTACAAAAATAAAACACCTTTTCTCTTTACATTCAGAAATATGTGTTCTCCCATAACACTGATAACATTAAATATTTCACTATATTTTATAAAATTATATAATTATCAAGGTATTTAAAATTTTACATATGGTTTACTTTTTTAAAAAATGGTTTTTAAAAAGGAAACTTCGTGTTTTATTTTTCTAATTGAGGCTATTTTGTAAAACATTTATAGTGAAAAACGTATATTCTACATGTAATGATTTATCAACCATCATGATAATCATTAAACTGGAGCTCTCTATGAGTTTTTATAATATTTGAATGTTACAATATTTTTATAATCATTATGAAATTAATTTTAATTTTCATGTTATTTTAAGGCGATTTTTTTTTAAATGTTATATGTTCAAAAACTGATTTAAATAATTTTCAAATAATACATGCCATTTTTAATTGATTTTCAATTAAATGGTTTTGAAATAATTTTCATGCTTTCTTTATATATTTTCAATGTTATATTCTATGAAAATGTATTTTAGAAGTATTTCAATATTATTTTATTAGTTTCAAATGAGAATGGTTTTCATGTTTTTTTGATTCATTATTTATATTTGTTCAAGGAAAAAGGTATTAAATGTGTTTTCAACATCCCTTATATGATATAAACATTAATTTTATGAAAATGGGTTTAAAAAGGCTTTATTATTTAAAGAGATTTTTTCAAATTTGAAAGGATTCTATAATCATGAAATATTTTTAAATGGCCTTTTCAAATTATTTTCCACCAAACATTAAAACCATTAGTGTTACTCATGCCTTTCCAAGGAAAAGATCCAAAGGTCCCCTTCACATAATTTCTATGAATGGTTTATGTTTTTATGGAAGGATTATTAATAATACCATATCTCATTTATGGTGTATATGTTTATAAACCCACTTTTTATTCTATGGATTATATCCTTATAAAAATATCTCCATCCCACATGATACTCATTGAATACTTGATTATGAAACCGATCTATTTTACATAGTATATAAAATGACTACTTTTCTATAATACCCATTTCACTTCATGGGATATGATCTTATTGTTTACGAAATTTTCGCAAATGTGTGTATGATTCCATTATGAGATTGGTGGGACCTATATCACCCTAAAATTAATTGAGAAATGTTTTATACCACAAGAGATTTATATTGATGGTACAATGAGTGAACTCAGTCCAGTAATAGAATCGATCCACTAATATGGCCTTGGGTGTGAACCATGACTATTTTTATAGTTATGAGAGTGAACCATGACTACCATAATAGTTAAGGTAGTGAACCATGAAGAATAAATTGGAATGGGGAGTGAACCCATACTAACAAAATTGCATTAGTAGTTTCTCATTGACTACTATTGAAATCCATTAAAATGATTCCTTTCCTATCGCAATTCCATGTCTATGTTATTATTCCTTGTCATATTCATATGATATGATTTAATTTATTTTGATATTTATTCACTTATGATTCATGTCTTATGAACTACCAATATTTATTCCATGATTCATGTTTTTGATCATTGATATGTTGGGTATGATCTTATATTTACATGATTATGTTCTCACATCCAAATTATCATGATTATACATAAATATATTTATTTTTACCCTTACAGAGAACCTAATATCACCCATTTTAAATTTTATTTTCTTTCATTGGTTGTGATGATAGGATTATATATAATGTATCATAGAAGGGTGATATTCATGAAAAACCTTGTGGGAGATAATATTGATCACTTAGGTACCAATTTTTATGTTTCTACGAATCCACATACACTAAAATAATATATAATTTGTTCATCTTTTTTATAATGTTTTATGTATTAATAAAATTTTATGTAATTTGTATATACATAAATAATTATTCATTATATTTTTTATCAGATCGATGGTTCAGTTAACAATTTGAAACTACTATGGGAATGCCATAATGAGAAGCCCAAGGAAATGTTGAATGATATGTCTATGGATGAAAAAATTCATAGGAAAATATACTTGAAATTTTTTCAAGGATAGAAATTTTTTTAGTATATTACTAGTGTATTTGGATCTAGGATAGTCTTACATAGTGTAAACAACTCTAACAGGATGCATCAGGTCTTACTAATGCTTGTAGAGGAATATGATAAGGAGCTTTGCTACCCACATGGTTTGACACTCCCGACGAATATGCACTAGGATATCAGAAACTATTTATAAACCATTATGAAGGATTTATTTATAATATTAAAAATATAAACACTGGATAAAATCAAGGTATCATAATATAACGATGTAGGAGTAAATTGTTTAGGTATTTTATATGTAATTTTTCAGTATTATAAGGTTTTTGGTTTTGATAACTGATTCTCATTCTATTCTTAGTTATTATATTATATGGAAGTGACTAGAAGAAAATGGAAATTAATGATTATTTTATATGGGTAACGAATGGTAATCATGAGAATCTATTTTCTAAGTAGAAATATCATGATGAAAATACATATGGTCAATGAGTATTATTTATACTGCTGAAGCTAAAAAGACTACAAGAGACAAGTAAAATGGAGGGGATGTTCTCTCAGTATTACTTACATTAGACATATGAAGTACGATTGGATCATGTTTTATGAACCATGAGACATGATTAATATTCCATATTCTATGAAATGATTATTATTTGAAAATATAACAAATCCTAAGTAATAGTTTAGTAAAAACTTTGGATAATTCATGTTTATATTAATTGTAAATAAATAATTATGCTATATAAATCTTGAAATATATAAATATTTTCAATATATGATTATCATTATAGATTTTTTAGGATTATTTGGAATTGTGATGGTGTTTTAAAAAATGGATTTTATGCAAAAAAATGATATCTTGATTAATGAAATATAACCAATAATGTAATCACGATGTTAGGATAATGATGATGGATGGAACAGATAACCTTAGAACTAAATATATATTTTCTGAAAAAGTGTCCTATGTAATCAATGATTATGTTTAAAACATCATAGATTTAGGAATATATCTAGTAATAATTGCAATAATTAAACATTATTATTCTCAATAAGGATTTAAGGTAGTTAATTTTATCATCATGTATCAAGAGAATACATGATGATGGTGTTCACATGTTCGGTATGTGGCCGATAAGAGCTTCATTGTGATATATGGGGGATAAATTTAGTTAATTTATAATACTATTTATAATTTTTTTTTATTTTCATCTTCTTGAATAGCTATGAGTTCATCAATTAATGAGATAGTTTATGTAAAACATCATATGTGGTTTTAGAGATTAAAATATTATCTCCTAAAATGTTGGTATATATTTGTTGATAACATGTTCTATCCCTTTTCTCAAGATATTAATCAAAGTCATATGAATAGATCTATCATTCTCTTTTTGGATCACAATATCTGATAATTCTATAAGAATGAATAATTACACTTTATTTATTACAATTAGTGATTACTTAGAAAATTATCATTAGACAAAAGGTGAAATTGTAATAAAATCATGTAAGAATAAATTATCATGAGAATTCTTCAGCCTTGGGAGAATAAGGTCCGGAAAATAATTTTTTGGAAGTTATAATTAATTTTTCTGACAAGAATGTCCATTTCCAAGACTCTATGGTAAAAGAATTAGTTATTGTTATTTTTTTGAAACAATGTTATCAATCACTCCCCATTTTAATATTATGGTTAGATGTCTCTTCCTTGTCAACGATCTCACCTGCCAAAAATGTTCAGCTATTTGGAAATCTTGCTATGTTTTAATCTGTGTAGCCATTCTACATCCAACTATTCTTTTGCAAAGATGATTCAATATTTAGTTTTACCATGAGGGTTTCCAAGGAGGATCATTCATGTATTAAAAAATTCATAACCAATAAATTTCGTTAGGTAGAAATTCATTTTATTCGGCGTAGAATGTAATACCACGATATTTTTTGAATTATTATTATTTTTTATGAAATTTAATCATTTTGATATTTTTCATTTCCAAAAACATTGAATATATATTTTTTTATACAAAATCAATAAGTGTGTCATGTATTTTACACAACACCTTATTATGATATCTCTACATATTAAAATTATATTATCCTGCAATATGTTTATATTGAATTACCCACAATACTGATCCCTTCAACAGCTTATAGTACACGCATTATAGTGTTTTACAAAACTATAATTTTATATTAATAATATTATTGAAATATTATTATAGTTTTCATATATCCATTTAAATGAGGGATATTAATATAATTAATAAAATTATGGAAATAGGATTTAAAAATATGTGAAAATGAATAATTATGTTTTTAATTCGTTTTAAATGAATTTCAGAACTATTTAAAAATAAAGAAAATCATTTTTTTAAGGAAACTGTTTTTATATTTAAAAACATGTTTTATCTAATTAAAATAAAAAAACAAATTTTTATTAAGGAATTTAATAATATTTTTATATTATAAATTCATTAAATGTTACTCTCATTCATCCAATAATTTTTATTAGCATAAGATAAGAGTAAATCCACTTTTATGAATTAAAATATATATTTTAAAAAAAAGTGCTTTTGAAGGATTTTGACAGTTAAACAACGATAAGTATGAATTATTAATTTTATAATTCTTATTGAAAATATTAAACACCATTTTTAAAATTATAATATGAATATTTAATTTGGGTATCTCATTTAGTATTTATCTGAAATGGTTTATTTATTGATGGATATTGAAAAACACTAAATTTTAATTGAAAACCAAAATTTAAACTAAATAATTTATATAGTAAAATTATAAATTAATGTAGTTTTAATGTATATTTATATCAAGTATATATTAGTTAATCCAATTTAGGTTATTGGAGACAATTTTACATTGAAATTGGATAAAATAAATCAAACTTATGACCATTTTATCATTAAAAACCAGCATTGTAATCCCATTTGTTGGATTAATATTAAATTAATTTCTGCCACTTTTGGGATTTTAATTTGGTAAAATGGTTTCAATATTGTATAAAATAATAATAAATATTTTGAAATTATTTAAATATTATCTTGACAAAAAAATATTAATGAATGATGTTAATATTATTTACAACAATTAGCATAAAATTAATATTAACATTTGACTAAGCATTAATGTTATTGAAAAAACTAAAATATAATCACATCCAAAATCATTTGGGATGAAATTATTTCCCCTATTATATATTTTAAATAATTTATTATATTATTGGAACCACATTACTTATGATATTTTTTAGTTGAACACCTGTTTAAAAAATATACAAGAGTGCCCCTCCTCCTCCTCTATAAAAAGGAACAAACCATACCCACTTCCTAACACATCTCGAGCACTTTGGATAAAAAATGGTCAAATAAGAACCCATATTCCTGACATTCCTTCTTTTAGACTATATTAGGGTAATGATCTATCCATGGAAACCCTTTGGTGAAATTTGAAATTTATAACCCAAAGAAGATGTATCATCCTTCCTCACGCTCTTATATATTTGTATCATTATCTACCACCTTAAATCAAATCATATCATGATAAAATTATAAAATCAATATCTTTAATTAACTGATATTATTTATATTACAGTATTTCTTATACACTTATACAGACTTACCTATATTGAGTAACAAACATACAATTCTTGTGTACGGAAAACTATTGTGTCATGAAAGGTTGATTGTTCCATTTTCCATTACAACCTATCATGGTGGTAATTATGATGGAAAATAAATTTTTATATTTTTTATATAATATTTTTCATTTATTTATAAAATTAAAATTATAATATAACACATAACTTCATTTCTGTTTTTTGTAAATATGATAACTTTGTTTGTGGGCATGTGGACTTCCGCCTCCCTAAAGTGACGCAATGCATTCACACAATTCATGGAAGGTATTAAGGGTGGGATTTGTGAAAATATATGATATATATGAAATAATTAAGATACTATAATGATATATATATATATATATATATATATATATATATAGACAAACATGAAAACCAAAATGGATTTAATGCATACATTAGACCTACCGTCTCCACGAACATTGTACTCCATTTCATTAAAAAATATAATTTAAATTATTATTAAAAATATATAATGAATATATATGATATTTATATCATTTATTAAATTATATAGTTTTTAATATTATTATATTGATAAGATATTTACAAATCCAAATACATGTGAAAATCAAGTGCATTATTACCTGAAATAATCATTTTACATGAAGTTAATAACAAATGGGTAATATGTAGTCCTAAAAAAATAATATATGGTACTAAATATATTATTATATTTCTGTGAAATATTTAAAATATAATTATAATTTCTATAGAATGGGCTTAAATGACTACAATGATAGTTAAGAAAAATGGAAATGGAATTTCATCTCATGTTTTATATCAGTGAGATACATGCCATATGCATAACTATATTATTTTATGTAGTGTATATTCTACAATTAAATGTATTATTTTATTTTTATTATCAAATTTATGCATATTAAAAAACAATTTTATGAACACTATTTCCTAAGAATTGTGTTTCAAAAGATACCAAATCAGTAAAGTAATTTTTTCTCACTTTTCTATCTTTAATGAACATGCCATGTTATGAACCTATGTTATTCCAAAAGATGTATAAATGTCTCTCTGACATGATGTATCATTAATAAAACTTATTTCATGAATTTTAAAATTAAATTAAATTCTTTTATTACATGGGTTGTCTGAATTAATGTTTATATGTGGTAAGAGTTTATTAAATCAATCTCATCTATTTTTTGGATTATCCATGATTATGGTTCAACTGATGAAAATTTATGATCAATATCAAAATAAAATCTAGTAAATTTCTTATCCCATTGTGATTCATAATTTATTCATTTATTAGTTATATTTTTTCACTCTATGGTAGTTTTGATAATTAATATTTTTTTAATAAAATATGACCCTTTGTTCTGTTCGCTTGGAAAATTGTGTTCTCCCTAAACCATATTTTGTAAATGTGTTTTTAAAAATTTTATAATATTATACATTTTTATTTAAAATAAATTTTTATACATGTTTTTCCATTTTATGAAAAATATTTATAAAAAAATATATTATTTATTTTATAACAAATAATATTTTCTAATATATTTATGGTGAAAAAGGAGTGTTCAGCATGTATAAAATTATCTACCATCATGATCATCTATCTTTTTATTATATCATTTATTGTATTAATGATTTATTTATTTCAAATATTTTCATTCTAATTGTTTTGAAATTGATTTTATTTTAAATTTTATTTATAGTGAAAATGGTTTGTAATTTTTTTTGTTAAAAATTATTTTAAATTACTTCCAATGAAATATTTGTTTTAAAAAAAATTAATTTTCAATTAAATGGTTTCCAAAAAATTTATAATATTCAATTATATGTCATTAAATTAATTTTCAATGAAAATGGGAATCAAAATTTTTTCAACCATCTATTATAATGTTAAATGGGAAATTGGTTCTATAATGTTTTCAATATTCTTTTGTATGTTTTCAATGTATTTTCAAAGAAATTTTGTTTCAATTTTCTTTGATGGTTATTTATAAGTGTTCCTATAAATTATTTTTCAAAATGATTGGATCTTATTATATAATTTTTCATAGAAAATTGTTTTCAAAAAGTATTCAAGATTCACTATTTAGTTTTCAAGGAAAATGTTATCAATGATTTTACTTGATTTTTTTATATGTTATCAATGTTATTTTAATTAAAATGGTTTTGAAGTGGTTTTATTTTTTAGGAAGTATTTTTGAAATAATATCAAATAAATTACTCCAATATTTTTAAATGAACATTTAAAATTATTTTCCATCTAATAGGACATCAATTGGTGTTTATCATGACTTCTTGGGGAACTATTTACAAGGATCCATTCACATTCATTATTTTAATGGTTAGATTTGATGTTCTGATGTCTATGAAAGTTGCATTCCTTTTATCGGTAATATATTTATGCAACTCATTTATTATTCAAGGGTTATATTTTTCTGAAACATGCTTCTTCTTATGGGTTATGGTTTGATGAAATTATTATGAAACATATCTTTTTTCAATAGGTTTTGATTTTATTACATGTTTTTAATTCCTATTTAATTTAAAAGTTTATGCTATGATTTTTTATTATCTTATGGAACACAAATTGATGATGTCATAATGAGTTGTGTGGGGATTATATCTGCATCTACTGAATTGGTTAAATATTTATATCTCATGATATTGAAATGGATTGAACTGGGAGTGAACACTATTTATTAGAAGAATTTGTCTAGTAGGATGATATTGGTAGTGGAATGTGATGAATAAGATGGGTGTGAGAGTGAACCATGACTACCTTGATAGTATGAAGAGTGAACCCATAATACCAATATGTCCTCAGAAGTGATGCATTTACTACTATCAAAATCATTTTATACAGTTTTGTGTGTTCCATTATTCCATATCTTTGTTATGCTTCCATGTTTTATTTATATGTTACGTTCTCTTGTATTACGAACTTGGTTTCATTATGATTCAAGAAATATAAACATCCAATCTATATTCAATGATTTCTTTTTTATGATATTTGATATTTAGTGTAGGGTATTCTATTTTCATGATAATGATATATTAACCATATGCACATTGTTATGCCTAAATATCTCCCTTGTTTATTCTTACTAAGAATATATGCTCACCACTTGTATGATTCTTTTTCCATGGTTATGAGGATAGTTTTGTTGATATTGTATCCAATAAGGGTTATATTCATGTAGAATAATGTTGGAGATAATTAATGTCACTGATATCCTATATTTTATTAGTTTATTTTTCTATGGGAACTAAACTAATACACATTTGGGTGCGTGTTTTGATAATTTTTTATGTATTCTACAAATGGGATTCTATATATATATACATAAAGTAGGGTTTTCTATATTAAATGTCTATATAATGGATCATATTATGTTATAATACATTCTAATATCAAAATATTTTGAAAAAACATGTTTTTAGATGTTTTGGGTTAATTTTACACCTTATTTTCAACGTTAACCAGTATGTAAAATTTTTGTTACCTTAATAAATGTTATTATTTATCAATTAATTTCAATAAAAACTATGGTAAATGTTATCTTCATATATTTAGTCCCAAAAAAATCATTATTATTCCCATTATGGAATCAATTTTTCTATATTCTAAACTAATATGTGGAAATAATAATATTAAATTAGTCCTAAATAGATTTTATGAATGTGTGGGTTTAATGAAAAATGATAAAATATTTGATTTTTTATCCATTATGAATGTGATCTTCATTGCAATGATATAAATTTGATTAAAATATTAATGATCACTCAAAATATAGTTAAAAAATTAAAAATAAAATTTAGATATTTTATTACATTAAATGGAAGAATAGTTTTCAATTTAAATAAATTATTTTAACTATTAATCCAATAAATAAATATTTCAGAAGAAGTCAAAAAATAAACCATAAGATTACATTTACATTCTACATTAAGAAATTATGTTTTTTTTCAAATAAAATTTTGATGTTTTAAAACAAAATTATCATTCATAGAGGGACATAATGTTTTTTTAGAAACCCATATATTAAATAATTCAAATAAATTACAAAAAACTATTTGTTTTATTAGTATATGTTTAATTTATGTTTAAAATAAGAATAATTAATAAGTAAAAATAACTTATAAATATTCATTTTTATATGACTAATTGGTATATAAAAATTTAAACATTTTTTAAAATAATAAAAAGTCATTTGTTAGAAACATTTTATTCTATGTAACATAAGATATAAATATGTTGTGTCCTATATAATATTACCTTGGTATAGTGTATAATAAAAACTAAAAATAATGTATTGTAAAATTAAATCCATCAATGAAATTCAATTTATTCCAAAAAAGGTTCCTAAAAAAGTGTGCTGTTATAAGAAGGTAAGAATATATAAACTAGTTTATCAATAAGAATAAATTATTATTTAATAAACATAATATATAAAAATTAATTACATATATATAATCTTTAATTAGTGGAAATGATTAAAATTTTATACATCACTTCATAGAGATGATATTTTTACAAACTCATGTGTGATTTTTTTTAATTTATGTGTAATAATGTTAAAAAATGGATTGAAAACTAATATAATTTTTTTTACTAATATAATCATTGTAATAGTCAGTTCCATCCAGATAAATTTCATTATAGGTTTTGGGTTTTGGAGGTGTTTTATATGGGGGATTGAAGTGGTTTGATTGTGTTCATTGGTGGAGTAATTTTGCTACTATAACTTCACATCCTGAATGGGGTATATTACATATAATGGTGATTAGTGGATTTTTTTAGATTTACTACATGTATGTGGATGATGTGGAAGCCATAAAACATATTCTCACCATGAAATTAAGTCATGAAATGTAATTGAATATTGTTTTGCATGATGTGAATTTCTAGGGAGGATGGTTTTAAAGGAATTTCCATGGAATTCACGTCTTGAATGGAATCACATGACTTGATTTTGTCGATTTCCAGGATTTATATAGGTATATCAGTAGAAAACCTCTAATATAGGGTAAATAAATTTAAACTATCATTTTGGGAGACTTCTATGTGGCTTTAATAATATATATAGACCCATTACTTTTACCTCTATCTATTGGTTAGGTTAGAGCCCTGTCAGCAATCCATGGTGGGTTTTCCTCTCATCCCCATTGTTTTCATTCTATTATTATTTGTAGATTCATAATGGTGGTGTATTATTATTTTTGGTTGTGATAAGGGAATAAGTTCTTATAACACATGATTTGGTGTAGGTTAATATAATGGTTTTGTGTGCAGTTTGGGTTTATAGAATTTTTTCCACTCTCTAATATGTACAGTGCAATGTCAATGCTTATTTTTGGTAGGGAATCCAACATTTCACAATGTTTTTTATCATCCTAGATGATTTTAATCTTGTTAATACATTATAGATGGTTGGCAATCTCCAAATTTAGATAAATTAATCTGTAAATTGATATCCAAGGGAAATGGGGAATGATTCACATGATTTTACAACCTTGATACTATTCTATTTTTTGTTATTTTTTTGGATGAAATCACCATTTATAATCATGGATGTTAAGACCAATTTCTTTCACTATAGTTATTGAGATATGGAAACATAATTTTATATTGTTCTAAGATCATCGAAAAATAGAAATTGGATAACCAGTAATTTTTTAGCCAATGAAAAATTTTCCATTGGATTTAGGTGTTATGAGATAATAACAGTAATATATAGTTAAATATGATATAATCAACCTTTTTAAATATATAGAATTGTTTTTCATATGTTGGATGTATGGCCATTATTTTTGGGGAAAATGTTTGTGGTTGTGATGGAGTGTGGTTTTTTTGGAAATACATTTTGCGAATAAAGTCAATTCTTTCTTCGATATTATTTTTAAGTAGCGATTTGGGTGATTGTTTTGACATGAATTTAAGGTGGTTCAAGGATGGTATGACGGTGATGATGAGCTCCTGATATTGTGTTGTTGAGTAATACTAAACAAATGGTTTCTGATTCAAATCGTAGTTAATAATATTCATATTGGATTTCACTGGTTTGTTTAATGGGGTTGAAATTATTAATGAAAAAATAAAGGGTGGTATTTGGAGATATATGTTTTTACCTTTTATAGGTAACCAATGGGATGGATAGTGAATTTTTATGAAATGTGAAATGAATTTATTAGTGTCATCAAAAGTGTGGATATTATGAGTTGGTTTTTTTGAACATATAGGTTGGAATTGTGTGTAGTTATATATAAATATATATTCTATTTTCTTTTTATAAACACCATACTAATTCCAATCCCTATATAATGAAACATTTATTTCTATAAGGGGGTGTTTTCCTAATATCTTGGCTACCTAGAGGGATGAATGGATACCCACTCTTCCAGCTTATATCTTCCATTAATGTAGATAAGAACATGATATGATGTCCAGAGGTCTATTTATGTACAATGTGATGGCCCTATTATCTTTTTCATTAATGTGATATGAATGTTCTATGTGGTGAATTATTATGAGGGTCATTCATGGTAGTAGGATGGTTCATTACTTATTTAATTCATGTTAATGACACCATACTACTCTAGTTGTGGAATTCTTTGTCATATGATATCCCATTTTATTCAGGTGTGATTATATGTGGACATACTACGTGGTGGTGGCCATATTGTTTAATGAAATGATTTGATGTGACTATTTTATTGGAAAAAATATCAATTATAAACAAGAGATATTAGTTCCAAGACATATGATATTTCGGTGTGAGTAGCCACTATCAGTATGATTCATTTTATTTTATTATAGTAGGCTTAAATTATTTTTCCAGGATGCGATGGTGTGTTTGGTAAGGATAGTTGACCTGTTTAGGTTATTTTGTTTTAACTAGTTTTTATGGGTGTATTATTAATCTTCCTTCACATGTGCACGATAGCAATTGGTTTTCCCACTATGTATAATTTAATTTTTATACTGCATATATTTAATGAATTTTATGTCTATAGGAGGATTTCTTGAAATTTAAGGGACATAATGAGCTCAAACATTTGTACAACTACTAGGTTTCCCCATTATCATTTTTTTATCAGTAATATAATTATTTATTATTTTGTATTTATTTTTTTATTATGGAAATATTTTCAGTAAGGTTTAGATATTTTTTATATTTTTCACAGAGTTTATTATGGATGAATCCTATTATCTCATTATCTGATATTATTATAATGTGTAAAATTACAAATTTTTGTATATTTTTATACCCTTGGTGGTAGTATCCAAATTATGTCCTACTAGACATAGGTCAAATGAGTCCACATCTCTCTCCAATCATATCATTGTCTTTTTTGGGAGGGGTCATGACCAAGTGGTATCAAAGGTTCGGGATTAGAGATACCACAATGTTTTGAATATATATTGGTAAATATTACCTGGATTGGTATGAAAACTATTCTAGTTGACCTTGGTGGGTGACATAGGATAGAGAGACTATATAAGAAAGGGTATTTGGCCCCCCATGATCTATTTAATTGAATCAAATCATATTTAACCAACAAGTGTGGTAGACCTATTTCTAAGGTATAGTCCTCAGAGATGTACATGAATCAGGATTACATGTGATCCTATTTTAGTGAGGTTGTTTTGGGAAAGTTAATATAAATTATGTAAACTAAATAAAATTTAGTAAAATTAGAAGCTACATGGGAATATGAAAATAATTTTGTTATGAATGAATTCTATAAATTTTCCATGAGTGGTTCTGTTAGGTGTGGTTTTTCGGGATAATAAATATGATCAAAATATTATTGATATAACATACAAGGACGAGGCTTTGAAGGGAGAATTATGATTTCTCCAGTGATAGGCTTTTTGGATGTATGATATTTTTTATTTAGTTTTTAAAATAGAGAACCAATTAGAGGATATTGAGATTTCCCTCAGTTTTAAATAGGAATCAGTTGAGTGATGGGTTGCCTAGAAATTTAGTCATATACTAGTTTATGCACATCAATGATGGATTTTTATCTAGGTGATAAGAATGAGGTCTATTTATCATGGGACAACTTTTAGAATTCTTTTTCAGTAGAGTTCCTTTTATTAATAATGAATGAATAAAAAAGAAATATCTTATTTATCATATGTATGGGAGTATGTCAATATGGGTGTCTAGAATCAACTTAATAGATATTAAATGTATTTAAAATGATCTTTTACTATATAGGGATTCTCACGAGAGATATATTCAGGATGAGATTTTTCTATCAATCTATTACATAGTTACTCCTCTTATGTTGTGAATATATCTAGATCTTCATAATAAATAAGAGGTGACTGTGTGGAAGAACCCATAAGGAGTATTAACAAGATAGCAGAATGAACATGGTTCATAAATGAGAATAGTTTTCAATGGTAGGTCCATGACACAAGTGTAACATCTCAAGTAAGTAATGAATAATAGATATTTTTATCTATGTCTATTAATGATTAAGATTTTGTTTTAGAAGTTTAAATGAAAATAAATACAATCTTATACATGGAATACACTAATATTCTTAAAAGATTGTTTTACTGTCTTTTGATGGCAAAGCCTTTTTAAATCAAACATTTGACAATTTTATAATCTCTATTTTTCAAAATAAACATATTAATTAATATTGGGACATTGAAATTTACATTGGATAAATTTTTGGTATTTTTCTGACAATGTTCATTTTTTTAATGAATAGTGAAAAATACTGCATTTTACATCAAAACTACTTTTTCATTTAACTTAATTATATGGTTAGATTATCTTTTTAATTGGTATTATAGTGTAATCTAAATATATTTTTACCATTTAATCCAATGGTTGTCATTAGGATTAATTTCACTTTGGAGTTGGTCATAAACTAATGCCAAACTTTTCATAGATATTGTTTCAAAAAAACCCGCTATTTGTTTTGACAACAAGAATTATTTTTAAATCAATTATTGCAATTTATGTGTTTGTAATTTGGTAAAATGGATTACATATTTGGAATCATAAGGTCAAAATTATGTAATCAAGAATCTTTTGTCTTTAGACAATATGAATAGTAACGACGATAATAATCTATAATTATCTTGATTAATGAGTAATCGTGTAGTTAAGGATAATAAAATAATATCATAATAATACAAAATGACACCAAAATCTTTCCTAAGGCTACTGGTTGTCTCATGTCCGACCATGGGATGCCTTGTTCCAAACTGGTGGGCCCCATGGAATCACTTTTGTGAGAAAATGACTTTTTATCTTTTTATTTTTAAAAATTTTTAAATGTAACAAAGAATGTATCACCTGAGTAAAATATTTTTAATTTTGTCTACATAAATTATATTTTGGACTATAAATATTCATTAGAAATATAAAAATATTTCCTACACCATAGTAGTTTTTTTATAATTTTTAGACATTAAACATATTAAATTATTTATGACATCATGATGATGTAGTGATTACCTCATTAATAAAGGATTTAAATAAAATGAATAGATAATGTAAACTCTATGACCTACACACGTCCAAAACCTATTGGATGGGTATATTTCAAACCCTTATCACCTTATCCGCGAATTATATCAATGTGGGACCTTTTGAATCAGAAAATCATTTTAAAATAAAGTAACATTTCTTTACATTCCAAGAGAGCCCCTCCTCTCCTCTTATAAAAGGCCCCCACCTCTACCACCATACCCACACATCAAAAGCCTTTCACTCGGCCAACCCCTACCCATTTTGTCTCTCCACTTCCCTCTATTACTCCTTGAATCCTCACTTTGGGCATAAGTCTTCTCAAGGATGCCTTTGATCTCAAACCAAAGGGAGATACCCGATTTTAAGGTAATGTCTTCACTTGAGTTCTTTTATTTTATTTTGCTTCTCCAACCCCCTAAACTCTTTTTATTCATTTCTTTTGTAACCACTCCAATATCTTCAGTATACTAGGATGTTGTTATAAGAATGATTCGAGCTACACTTACACACACCTACATCTAATGGTTAAAAAACTTACTATTTCCGTGGATGGCGAATTTCTGCCTCCCAAAACGATAATTGTTCAACATTCTTTTAACAACTTCAAAGGTGGCCATTAAGATGACACTATATTTATATATGATATATAATATGTTTCTGTTTTCCTTAAATTTCTGTATTTTTCATTTTGGGCATACCTTTATGGTTTCCATTATGGGTAAACGCGATATCTTCATTTAAGGAAGTGCGGACAACCGCACCCTCAAAGTGATTTGATTCAGTAATACCATATGTGGGACGTAAAAAGGATGGTGTTATGATATTATATATGATATTACACTGGAATTATAATATACCTTTATATCATTATGATTCCATTCTATAAAATACGAAATAGAAATTAAAGTAGCGTTCATGCGTACGTACGGCTTACCGTCTCCATGAACGGTGCATTTCATTTCTTACCTATAAATGATTATGTAATATTCTAAATGAATGAATGTACTAGATATATATAAAATATATGATATCTACAACATGAATACCATTATGGATATAATGGATACATGAACAACTTGTAATTATAAAGGGTTTATTTTTGACCCAAGTAACAATGATCGTTAAAACAACCGGTATTAACATAAGTAATTACATAGTGTTAATGACATGTCAATAAGTGATATAAAAGGAATAATGAACTTGAAAAAGGTTCTTAAACAAGTATAAATTAACTCAAGTTTATTATATAGGAGATTAACGAACGACCGAGTCAAGTCGGACCCGAGGTATGGGACTTAGTCTTAATCTCCTTTCATTGAGGCATATTTTTTTTATACAGAACCATATTTTATACGGTGTATAAACCCCTTTGACTTTTACTTTTATCCAAAAGGAATATTTTCTATACGAAGAGTTTTACTAAACGACAAAAGAGAATGTTTTTGTCATATGTATGCGACGACAACGACTTCTCCGCCGCCGTGACCATTATTTGAGTTTCGGCTTCCTCTACAAGCCATACCATTTTTTTAAAAGAAAAATAAATACCATGTTTTACTTTTCTTTTGTTTTGGTATTGAAAATGGTTTTCATAATGTTTTTATATCAATGTGTTTTATTGATATCTTGTTATTGAAATGTGGAAATATTATGTTTCCTATATGCATGTTTTATGTGATACGATTATGTTGAGGTTCTTGGGAATTATTATGAAGACAGGTGGTTCCGTGATAAACTAAGGGCGGGTGAGCCCGATATAGCTCTCCAATGAAATGGGTAACACGAAGGAGTGAAACGTTAAGGTTTCTCTTAAGAGATTTAGGGAATATACTGTGATGGGTACTCCAAACATAACCAAGAGGGTTACTCCCTACGTAAGAATGTTATGAATGCCTCGAGTTACCTTTATGTCTTATTATTTCTATGATTTATTAATGATTTGATGAGGTATGTTAAAATACTTATGTTTTATGGGTAAAGTATGATTTCATTCTTATGTATATATGAACGTATGTTTCCTTTCCATATTTTTATAACCCATACTGAGCTTTTTATGATCATCCCAAGTTTTTTTTTGAAATTTTTTTCACAGGTCAAGGGAAAGGTATATGATATGATCATAGTGTCAAGGAAGTGTCAAGAATGAATCCATGTTTTATATTAAATATGTTTCCATTGATGGGAAAAAAGAATACTATCTTTATGTAACCACTTTGTTTATATGTGGAATGTAATGAAAGTTTTATGATATAATTCTCTAAAACTCTAAACCCGAAAAGATCCTCAATGTGTAATCTTTTAATAACTCAAGATTAAGTATGGTTTAAGGCTGGGGCCATATAGTTGGTATCAGAGGTCTATTTAGATAATTTTAGTAGTTAGAATTCTATTAAATTATTATCCAAAAATATTTTTTTATGGTCAAATTGAAATGATATTGCATTTGAAGATTACCATGTTGCTTCATCTAAGACATGTTTGTTCAGAATGGTTTTCCACAGAGGAAACACATAAGTAGTGTGAGGAAGGCATACATAAGGAAATAGCCTTCCGAATCAGCATCCAGAGATGGTCGGAATTGGAACTGAATAGTTTGTTGCAGTAATGGCGCAGTTGACTCATGCGATAAATGGTAGTGGTATCCATGCACGAGATCAGCCAGATCAACCGCAGAGGAACATGTCAGTGGTGGAACATTTCATGAGGCAACATCCCCCATCATTCAGAGGATCGTCTGACCCTATGCTAGCTAAAGGGTGGATTAAAGCACTATAGAAGATTTTCGATGTCATGGGGTGTTCATACAATCAAACGGTTAGTCTTGCTATTTAACTATTGGAGGGTGAAGCAGATCAGTGGTGGTCGATGGTTAAAAATATCAGGGATGCTGATGAGATTGATGGTCTCGACTGGGATGAATTCAAAGGTATGATTTTTTAAAAGTATTTTCCTAAGTCTGTTCGACTTAGGATGGAAAAACAATTCTTGGAATTGAGGCAAGAGGAAGACTCAATGGCTGCCTATGAAGAAAGGTTCACTCGATTGGCAATGTATGCTCCAAATTTTATCCGAGACCTTGATAGTAAAATCAATCATTTTTACTCAGGATTAAAGCCAAAATATCCAAGGGAATTAGCTTCTTATGAGTTTAACAATTATGAATATCGGGTTCGATGTGATGAGAAGGTGGAAATGGAGTTTTCCGATGATCAAGTGTTCTATAACAACCAACAGAAGAAGAGACAGAGGTGGCTGGAGAAATGGAAGAATTCTTCAAAAAAGTCTGATGGTAAGAAAACTATGTTTCCAGTTTGTGATAAATGTGGAAAAAGGCATGCTGGGGAATGTCTTATGAATTTAGGAAAGTGTTACCGATGTGGTAAGATGGGACATAAGGATCGTGATTGCACTGAAAAAGATCAAGGTGACGGTAAGTTCAAATTTCATTAACAGTTAGTGAAAAGTTTTAAGTGCAATGAAATGGGTCACTATGCAAAAGAGTGTCTGACAAAGAACTCGAGTGATGGGAAGCAGTTATACTACAAGCAGAAAGGGGTGGTGAAATTCTTTGCAACTACTTCAGCAGATTTCGGGCCATCAAATGAAGTTGTATCAGGTACTTTGTTTGTTTTTCAGATTATGCCAGTGTGTTGTTTGATTCGGGGACTACACATTCTTTAATCTCTGAAAACTTTTCTAGTAAAATGGGAATACCATCTCAAGAAATGACTCCGGAACTTTTGGTAAAAACACCTGGGGGAAATGTTGAGGCAAAAAGAATTTATAAGAATCTTCCTATCCTTATATGTGGAAAGAACCTACTTGAAAACCTTATTGTTCTACCTCTAGTAGAGTTTGATGTTATCCTGGGTATGGATTGGCTCTCTATTTACCAGGCTAAGATTTATTGTAGAGCTAAAGAATTTTCTTTTCAGAAAGGCTTTCAGTTTTTGTACAAGAATGAACCCTTGCTATTGATAACATATCAGGAGGCCGAGAAACTTGTAAAATATGGAAATGAATGTTACCTTGCACACATCGTTGAGAATAAAGGAACTGTTCAGATAAATGATGTGCCAGTGGTAATTGAGTATCCTGATGTTTTTCCTGATGAGTTGCCTAGAATAATATCAGACCGGGAAGTTGAGGTTACTGTTGAATTAGTTCCTGATGCTAAGCCAATTTCAAAACCCCCTTATCGAATGGCTCAAATTGAACTTTTAGAGTTGAAGGAGCAATTCCAAGATTTATTATAGGAAGGTTTCATTCGACCTAGCACATCACCATGGGGTGCTCCTATTTTATTTGTGAAAAAGAAAGATGGTTCTATGAGACATTGCATTGATTATAGAGCCTTGAATAACATCACTGTTAAGAAAAAATATCCTTTTCCTCATATCAATGATTTGTTTGATCAGCTCCAGGGAGCTCAGTTTTTTTCAAAGATTGACCTGAGATCGGGGTACCATCAGCTGAAGGTAAAGGAAGAAGATGTTCCGAAGACTGCGTTTCATACAAGACAAGGCCATTATGAATTTGTAGTAATGCCTTTTGGGCTAACCAATGCACCTGCTGTATTCATGGAGTTAATGAATATAATTTCCATGTGTTCTTGGATAAGTTTGAGGTGGTTTTCATTGATGATATTTTGGTGTTTTCTAAAAGTAAAAAAGAGAATGAAAGATATTTAAGGGTCATTTTTTGAACCTTGAAAGAAAAAAAATTTTATGGGAAATTCAGTAAGTGTTAGTTTTGGTTGTAAGAAATTTCTTTCCTTGGTCACATTGTTTCAAAAGATGGGATAACTTTTGATTCTGCAAAAACAAAGTTTGTTGAAGAATGGCCAAGACCCACAAATGTTACAGAGATTCATAGTTTCCTTGGTTTGGCAGGCTATTACCGAAGGTTTGTTAGAAATTTTTCACAGTTATCTAGTCCAATGACTAAGCTAACTCGGAAGGGTGTTAAATTTATCTGGACAAAAGAATGTGATGATTGTTTTCAAGTGTTGAAAAGAAGATTGTTGAATGCTCCAGTTTTGGCACTACCATCTAGGAATAGTGAGTTTGTTATCTACAGTGATGCTTCATTGAAAGGACTTGGTTGTGTCCTAATGCAGAATGATCAGGTAATTTCTTATGCTTCACGACATTTGAAAACTCATGAGATAAATTACCCTACACATGATTTGGAATTAGCTGATGTTGTTTTCACTTTAAAAATTTGGAGGCATCATTTGTATGGAGTGAAGTGTGAAATATATACTGATTACAAAAGTTTAAAGTATATATTCACTCAGAAAGAAATGAACATGAGACAAAGGAGATGGCTAGAATTAATCAAGGATTATGATTGCACAATTCATTACCATCCAGGAAAAGCAAATAAAGTGGCTGATGCTTTGAGTCAAAAAAGTAATGATTCATTAAACATGATAAGTTTAGAATGAGATACTTTGGTTTTTGATTTGATGAACTTTGGAATAGAATTTGTTGGTGCAGGATGTTCATATGTTTTGTTTCAGGTATCAGTGAAATCTTCTCTATCAGACCGAATCAAGAAAGCACAGAAGCAAGGCAGTGAGTTGCAGAAAAAGGTAGAACTGGTTCATAAGGGTAAGTTGCCTGAATTTAACATTGATTATGATTGTGTTTTGAGATTTGGGAAGAGATTGTGTGTGCCTTGTGATTCACAGTTGAAGAGAGAGTTGTTATGTGAAGCTCATATTTCTCCATTTTCAGTTCATCCTGGCAGTACTAAGATGAATAGAGATCTGCGGGAGTATTACTGGTGGGATGGAATGAGAAGAGATATTGCTGATTTTAATATGAAGTGTTTGATTTGTAAACAGGTTAAAGCATAGTGGCAGTTACCGAAAGGAATGCTTCAGCCATTACCAGTGCCAGAGTGGAAATGGGAGAATATATCCATGGACTTTATTGTGGGATTACCAAAGACATCTCGAGGTAATAATGCAATCTGGGTTATTGTTGATCGTTTGACTAAATCTCCTCATTTCCTTACTATAAGAGATACTTTTTCCCTAGATCAACATTCCTGTTTGTATCTTAAAGAGATAGTCAGGTTACATGGAGTTCCTCTCTCCATTGTATCTGACCGTGATCCCAGGTTCACTTCTAACTTTTGGAAAGGCCTTCAGAAGTCGTTGGGTACTGAATTAAATTTTTGAACATCTTTTCATCCTCAATCAGATGGGCAGTTAGAACGAACAATTAAGACCTTGGAGGATATGGTACGAGTTTGTTCGATGGATTATTAGGGATGTTGGGACCAACATCTTTCTTTGGTTGAGTTTTCATATAATAACAGTTTTCATTCTAGTATACAGATGGCACCATTTGAGGCGTTATATGAGAAGCAGCGTCGAACTCCAGCTTTCTGGGATGAAGTGGGTGAAAGGAAGTTGATGGGACCAAAATTGGTAGAAGAGTTGGCAGAAATAGTTCAGCTGATATTGAAACACATGAGAACAGCTCAGAGCAGGCAGAAGAGTTATGCGGATAACCAGATGAAGGATCTCTCTTTTGAGGTAGGTGATCAAGTTTTTCTCAAAGTCTCACCATGGAAGAGTGTGATGCGATTTGGTAAGAAAGGAATGTTGAGTCCAAGGTTTATTGGACCATATGAAATTCTGGAGAGAGTTTGATCAGTTTCTTACAGAGTGTCTTTACCTCCGAGTTTATCTCAGGTACACAATGTTTTTCATGTTTCGATGTTGAGAAAGTATATGCCAGATCCATCTCAGGTTTTAGGTCCAGAGGTAGTTTGGCTGGAAGAGAACCTATCATATGAGGAACAACCGGTCCATATTCTTGACCACAGGGAGAAAGTTTTACGGAATAAGGTGATTAATCAGGTAAAGGTTTTTTGAAAAAACCACATGATGGAAGAGGTAACATGAGAATCTGAAAATGCAATGAGGGATAAGTACCCTCATTTATTGGATAAGTAAATAAATTTCCGGGACACAATTTTCAAAAGGGGGGAAGGATTTAACATCCCAAGTTAGTAATGATTAATAGATATTTTTATCTGTGTCTAGTAATGATTAAGATAGTGTTTTAGAGGCTTAAAATGAAAATAAATACAATCTTATGCATGGAATACACTAATATTCTTAAAAGATTGTTTTACTGCCTTTTGATGGCAAACCCTTTTTAAATCAAAATTTTGACAATATTATAATCTCTATTTGTCAAAATAAACATATTAATTATTATTGGGACTTTGAAATTTTCATTGGATAAATTTTTTGTATTTTTCTGACAATGTTCATTTTTTTAATGAATAGTGAAAAATACTGCATTTTACATCAAAACTGATTTTTAATTTAATTTAATTATATGGTTAGATTATCTTTTTAATTTGTATTAAAGTGTAATATGAATATAGGTTTACCATTTAATCCAATCTTGGTCATTAGTATTAATTTCACTTTGGAATTGGTCATAAACTAATGCCAAACTTTTCATAGATATTGTTTCAAAAAACCCCGCTATTTGTTTTGACAACGGGAATTATTTTTAAATCAATTATTTCAATTTATGTGTTTATAATTTGGTAAAATGGATTACATATTTGGAATCAGAAGGTCCAAATTATGTAATCAAGACTCTTTTGTTTTTGGACATTATGAATAGTAACGACGGTAATTATCTTTAATTATCTTGATTAATGAGTAATCGGGTAGTTAAGGATAATAAAATAATATCATAATAATAAAAAATGACACCAAAATGTGTCCTAAGGCTACTGGTTATCTCATGTCCGACCGTGGAATGCCTTGTGCCAAACATTGGGTCCCCATTGAATCACTTTTGTGAGAAAGTGACGTTTTATCTTTTTATTTTTAAAGAATGTTAAATGTAACAAAGAATGTATCACCTAAGTAAAATATTTTTAATTTTGTCTAAATAAATGATATTTTGGACTACAAATATTCATTGTAAAGCTAAAAATATTTCCTACACCATAGTATTTGTTTTATAATTTTTAGAAAATAAATATAATAAATTATTTATGACATCATGATGATGCAGCGATTACCTCATTAATAAAGGATTTAAATAAAATGAAAAGATAAGGTAAAATCTATGACCTAAACATGTCCAAAACCTATTATATGGGTATATTTCTAACACTTATCACCTTATCCTCGACTTATCTCAATGTGGGACCTTTTGAATCCGAAAAGCATTTTAAAATAAAGTAACATTTTTTTACTTTCCAAGAGTGCCCCTCCTCTCCTCTTATAAAAGGCTCCCACCTCTACCACCTTACCCACACATCCAATGCCTTTGGCTCGGAAAACCCCTACCCATTTTGTCTCTCCACTTCCCTATCTTACTCCTTGAAGACTCACTTTGGGATGAAGTTTTCCCAAGTATTCCTTTGAGCTCAAACCAAAGGGAGTTACCCTATTTTAAGGTAATGTCTTCACTTGAGTCCTATTGTTTTATTTTGCTTCTACAACCCCCTAAACTCTTTTTATTCATTTCGTTTGTTACAACTACAATATCTTCAATATACTAGGATGTTTTTATAAGAAGTATTCGAGCTACACTTACACACACCTACATCTAATGGTTAAAGAAAAACTGTTTCCGTGGATGGCGAATTTCTGCCACCTGAAATGATGATTGTTCAACATTCTTTTAACACCTTAAAAGGTGGCAATTAAGATGACACTATATTTATATAAGATATATAATATGTTTATTTTTCCCTTAATCTTCTGTATTTTTCATTTTGGGCATACCTTTATGGTTTCCATTATGGGTAAACGCGGTATCTTCATTTAAGGAAGTGCAGACTACCACCCCCTCAAAGTGATTTGATTAGTTAATACCATATGTGGGACGTATAAAGAATGGAGTTATGATATTATATATGATATAACACTGGAATTATAATATACCTTTATATCATTATGATTCCATTCTATAAAATAAGAAATAGAAATGAAATTAGCGTTCATGCGTACGTATGGCTTACCGTCACCATGCACGGTGCATTTCATTTCTTACCTCTAAATGATTATGTAATATTATAAATGCATGAATTTACTGGATATATATGACATATGTGATATCTACATCATGAATAACATTCTGGATATAATGGATACATGAACAACATGTAATTATAAAGGGTTTATTTTTTACTCAAGTACTAATGATCGTTAAAACACCCGTTATTAACTTAAATAATTACATAGTGTTCATGACATGGCAATAAGTGATATAAAAGGAATAATGAACTTGAAAAAGGTTCTTAAACAAGTATAAATTAACTCAAGTTTATTATTCAGGAGATTAAAGAACAATCGAGTCATGTCGGACCCGAGGTACAAGACTTTGTCTCAATCTCCTTCCATTGAGAAATATTTTGTTTTATAAACAACCTTCTTTTATACGATGTATAAACCCCTTTGAATTTTACGTTTATCCAAAATGAATCTTTTTTATATGAAGCATTTTACTAAACGACAAAAGGGAATGTTTTTTTCATACGTATGCGGCGACAATGACTTCTCCGCCGCCGCGACCATTATTTGAGTTCCGCCTTCCTCTACAACCCATACATTTTTTTTAAAAGAAAAATAAATACCATGTTTTACTTTTCTTCTGTTTTGGTATTGAAAATGGTTTTCATAATGTTTTTATATCAATGTGTTTTATTGATATCTTTTTATTTAAAGGTGGAAATGTTATGTTTCCTATATGCATGTTTTATGTGATACGATTATGTTGAGGTTCTTGGGAATTATTATGAAGACGGGTGGTTCTGTGATAAACTAAGGGCGGGTGAGCCTGATATAGCTCTCCAATGCACTGGGTAATGTGAAGGAGTCAAATTTTAAGGTTTCTCCGAAGTGATTTAGGGGATATACTGTGATGGGTATTCCAAACGTAACCAAGACGGTTACTCCCTACGTAAGAATGTTATGAATGCCTCAAGTTACCTTTATGTCTTATGATTTCTATGATTTATTCATGATTTGATGAGGTATGTTAAAGTACTTTTGTTTTATGGGTAAAGTATGATTTCATTCTTATGTATGTATGAACTTATGTTTCCTTTCCATATTTTTATAACCCATACTGAGCTTTTTATGCTCATCCCAAGTTTTTTGAAATGTTTTTCACAGGTTAAGGGAAAGGTACATGATATGATGATAGTGTCAAGGAAGTGTCAAGAATGAATCCATGTTTTATTTTAAATATGTTTCCATTGATGATAAAAAATAATACTATCTTTATGTAACCACTTTGTTTATATGTGGAATGTAATGCAAGTTTTATGATCTAATTCTCTAAAACTCTAAACCTAAAAAGATCCTCAATGTGTAATCTTGTAATAACTCAAGATTAAGTAAGGTTTAAGGCTGGGGCCTTATAACAAGGACCTTGAAGGATTTTTATTATAGGGATTAAACCATATCAACATCCATTCCAGAGATATAAAGAAATTGGTTTCCTTTTTTTCATTAGTGATATATTGTTTATGTGTTTTTTATATGGGTTTATTAGAAATTCATATAATTAGTTACTAGTGGATCATCAAGCCTAGTTTTGTTGGATAATATATATTCAATTCCATCCCAAACTGGAGTTTCTATTTTTATAGTTTCAGCAGTAGGGAAAGAAGGATTATGCACTACCGAGGGGATATGGAGAGGGTAACTTCTGACCATAGTATGTTACTCAAGTTCAGGGATCTCAACTAGAAAACAGTGGTGGAGGTGTATATTTTTTGAGAGGTATATGATTTTAGAATGGAATGTTTTAGTGGAATAGTTACTAGCACAATAGGGACCAAAGATAGTTTAATATATACATTGTTTATCATGAACCATTTTTCATGGCTTGTTTGATTTTGGATCTTTTAAATATTTTTTCCACATCTCTAAATCATATTATAGGACTCTAGGTTGAGGGTATTCTCATTCCCCCAGTGTTATCTAGTCATGTCAGAGGCCAAAATAAATTCATTGATGTGTGTTGGGGGTGTACACTGATGATATAAACACAATGTTTTAGTGGGGATCAATTCTTACTTTTGATGTTGTCATACGTTGTTATCCTTGGAATCAATTAGTTTTATTCCTTTTGTTCGGTTTCAAAATACTTCAATTTTAGATTCCTTAACTAGGATGTTGATGGAATGTGTGTTGATTTCAATGGTGATTAGATTTCTCAGGTGGTTGGTCAACATGTAAATCCGCTTCTTACATTTTCATATGTGTTTTTTATGGAATTTTTAGTGGGTGGGGTAGTGTAGGCCCCGAATGTTACATCCTACATTATTTTACTTGCTCAAATCGTTGAGGAGGGTTGGTTATCAGACCACAACAATGCCTCCATAGAAGCTATACGATACTGACTATATTATATAGTGTGATATGTATAGTGGAGATACTAAGCCCGCTAGTATAGAATATAACACAATTAAAATAAATAGGTAATAACTAATATCAATGTAATGATGAATTGAAGAAAAAATATATCATAAAAATAGAATTTAAATGGAGAAACCAATAACTAATAGTGATAAATCCTTTAAATATAAAATCCTATGTAACTAAATGTCAAACTAAAAACATAAAAAAATAAAATAAAAACATCATAAGAAATATAATAATATAAAAATACCATTGTTCCTAGTCCCATTTCTGGATAATTTACAAACATTAGCATATCCAACAATTAATAAAATAATAAGAAACATGGTTTGATTCCATTTCCCAAACCAATATCCATGTAATCATCCTGAAGAACAAATGGAAACCTGAAGAGGGTGTGAATAAAACACAATAGGCAGACACCAACAATTTGAAAGAAAAAATTTATGATAAAAATTTTATGAAATAAAGTTATAAACATGTGTATTAATGATTCAGTTAATATTATAAATCAATCAAACATACTTTTTTTATTCCATAATTTTGTTGTGATCATTAAAATATCATGCTACTCATATCCTTATACGCAAGAAAAAATGAAATATAACTAGGTCGATACCTCTATATAATCATTTCATCTTGGGATTTGGTAGCGCCGATAAAATGTAACAATTATAGTATGTGACTTGTCAGATCCCATTCAATATTAACATTATAGTATTAGACTAGGTACAACCTTCTCTATATAATCATTTCAAGATGGGACTGGGTAGGACCAACTCAATATAAGCATTTTATCCAGGTACTGGGTGGAGACAACTCAATAAAATAATAAAATCATGGGAATAAAAAAGTCATAACTGTAATGATATCATAATATATCAATAAATACTCATAATCGAAAATTATCAAAATTAATTTTTTTCTAAATATACTTTCATTTATAAAAAATTTTAAAAGTTGTATCAACTTGATATTAGATACTACATAGGGTTTAATTATAAATAAATCACCTAAGACCTCATGTTATGAAAAACAAAATTAATACAATTTGAAAATATATATATATATATATTCAAGGGTTATCTAATCTAAGGGAATCTATATTCCCATACTATACTAATTGAATAAAATGGGATCCAACCAATATTCTGATTAATGATTTAACATTAATTAATGAATAAATTAAATACCGTGTATGTTCATTGGTGAAATCAAAAAATTTCATTAACACAGAAATTAAATAAACCATAATGTATTGATTAGACCCTCTACCATTATATGGATATCAAATCAAAATATTCAATGTAATACACAAAAGACTAAGTATAAAAAATATCATGAATAACCTAGATTAACAGGGGTTAAAATCGAAACCCAAAAATCCACGGTCAAAAGATTTAACCTAGAACTAACAAACAGATGCAACGATATGGGAAAACTAAGAAAAAACATACCAGGAATAAAATATTAAAATGAAAATCTATAATGGTGGTGGAGACTAAAAAATAATTTTTTTTCTCTCCATAGGTTTTATTAGAATGATAGTATGTACAAAAAAATGATAGAAAAAAATTCATGGTAGGCACAAAACTGCTGAGGTTGAAACCTATATTGAATGTTACCATTTTAGGAGTTTATTTCCCAGTTAATGAGATACTACAAAAAATACATATCATCATGTTAATATTTATCATAATATACATTTACATGATGTAAATTACATTGATGATGTTTAACAAATACATTTCATCAAAATGTTCACAACATGTATTTGGTGGTTGATAAATGTTCTGTAAAATATATATAGTTTTTACGTGTCCAATGAATATTTTTGAATCAATATTCTTATGAATGTTTTTAATAAAATTTTGATGTCTTGAGAACCCATGGTAACCCCTCATATTTCTGCGTAACACATTTATACCTAAACATCATTAACATAGAGAAACATAGATCCCTAAAATTTAGAAAATTTTACCCAACCAAGGATATCTATCTCTAAATAAGACATGACCACCATTGATTAAGGAAATAAGTCAAGGATGGACATACCTAAAAAATATGGGTTCTTACAACCTCCCCACTCTATAATAAATCATTCCCCGGAAGCTCAAATCATCTCTATGGGGTCTCCCAAAAAAGTATGTGTGTTGTTATTACAAATAAGAATTCATTTTAGAAACCTCCTCCCAAAACATGCCCATCCCGCCTCTTCACTCAAACTAGATGTATAATCCTTCCTTAGAAGGACATCTCCCAATGGTCCACAATCAATATCTAAGGCTCCACAATAGACACATCATCACAAATGTCAAAATCCTTAACACATACCACATGGGAAGGTTTATGATAAAATCTATGAATCCACAACATAAAAAACACACCAATAAGGGAACATTATAACTGTGGAAAGGCTAATCGGTATTCCACTAGACCGACACTATTCATTATCACAAATGACCCAAAAACTAGTTTCTATAAATCACTTTTTACTGAAATAGAATTCCACAACCCATGTAAATACACTACATGAAACATGAGGAACAACCAAATACTATATCATTCATCTCTCATGATCTGTATATGATTTCATCCATATATTCATATTCACCAACTTCCTCTTGATCAATTGAACCATATTTCAAGTATCTTCAATAATAGTTATCCCAAAAATCAATGACTCACCATCATTCAGAAAAAGGTAAAGGGAATGAAATTACATAATAATCATGAGAGGTTCATTCTATATTGATACCTATAACTTGTTATAATATTGAAACTCAGTGACTTCCATAAGTTTCTCCCTTTAATAATTGAAATATATTACAAATTCATATAACATAACCACAATAAACTGAATATTCAACATATAATGACCACAAATTTGTGGATGATATGTTAAAATAGAAAGAAAATCAGATTATAGAGCCTTTTAAATACAATAAAAATTAGACATGTGAAATGATGGTATATATTATAATTTATACTTACAAGAACACCACACTACCAAGCTATCATGTTTACGAATTGACTACATATATCATTAACTATGATGGCCTCCCTAATTTGAATTATGTAGGATATGTTCATATGTCGATACATGATCACCCATACAACATCACTCTTATAAGTTATCCTTGGTAATCATGTCACATCATCAATAGTGGAATCATCCCATTATTAGTCAATAATGGGAAGAGGATGAAATAACGTAAGAGGTATCTATTTCTTGACATTAACCTACAATAGATGTAACATTTATCTATAATGTATTCTACTTCATTATTCATTACTAATCACCATTATTTTATTAATATATCATGATAAAATTTTGTTAAACTCTAGTGAACCATCCATCTTAAAACATGAAACTCTCTCACAATCTATTTTTGGAAAAACCATTGGAACCCATAATATCTCACCAAAATGGAGTGAATTTACACTTACATGATACCATCCTATTACTGTATCCCCCATTTTAATTTTTCTATTTCAACTATTACATCTGGATGAGATAATATATCTTTCTTGATTGGGTCCAAAATCAGGGGTATAATATATCTTTAGGTTATAATTACTCATACCTGATATTTTAAAGAATCTAGATGCGTGCTTTAAAAGTGTGAAGTAATTCTCCACTCATCCCAATAAACCTGTATTTCCCCATTATACATAATTCATATAAAAGTTTTGGAAATGATGTTTACTTTTATTAATGTATAATAACACTATAATTTGAAATATAAGATATACATGACCCACCTACTTTACCAAATTTTTTGTTCCTCTGGAAAAAATGAAACATAGGATCAGGATGTCCATTTATACAACAAATCCATCATCTATAATATATTTTATCCATAATATCAAGGAATGTAGAACTTCAAAAATAATAGACGATGATAAAAGTAATTACCTTATATAGGTTGTGTTGTTAATATTGATTTGCAACCACATGATCCTCTAACATCAAAACTTCTCTGCATCCAACATGGGATGCATCACTGCACATGGTATACACATTACCTAGGATATGTATCATAGGGGTATATACAGATGTTATCCTGCCTATAATATATTGAAAATATCTCTCATAAGAATCTGACAAAAAACCTCACTTCATTCAAAGTTAGCCCAGACCTCAGTGGTTATACATTAGAGTGGTCAGGGATAATATAGCATCCCGTGTTTTGACCATTAAGACTTTGGAATAATATTATTAATATTTTGGAAGCTAGGATCTTGGTTGGTGTAGGAATCTGATGTCCGATGATCTAGAGCGTGGGGATTTTATAAATATTAAATAAATTTTATAAATGTGTGTAGTTTCTATGGAATCATGGGTAACTCTTGAGTGGTTTCTATGACCATATTCTTGTGACAGTGGTGGAGTTAATATCATCTTGTTTACCCTAGACATTACATAAACATTTTTGGTGATGGGTTTCTTGTCATAGGTGAGATGGGTTGGGGTGTTTAACATATATTTGATTTAGTAAAATTTATAAAATATCCCCTCCTCTCTTCTCCCACTTCGTCTGCACATAGGGAGGGTGAATCCCCCTCTGACCCTTCCTCTCCCTTTTACTGTCAAGAAAATGAAATCAATGAGGTGTAACCAGTTTCCATTCTGGAAGATGACATTCACCAAATCACAAATAAGTTAATTTCATGTATCGTACATTTCTTGAGGCTTCAGCATTTATACATTGAGGTAGGTTGTTTGAGTTTTATATCCAAATACCATTATTTATGCATCTTTTTAAGGTGTTGGATCCTTTAGATACTTACTTGGGACACTATCATAATTGATCTGTATGTTTTTACATGACCGAGGGTGATCATGGAAATTTAAAGGTAATTTATGATTGATTTTCCCATCTACATGGTGTGAAAACTAGTCACGCACACCACCTGTTCTTCTCAATAGGGGAGTAAGGACTATTCAAAAGTACATGATGTTTACTCAGATCACATGTCATATAGTGGAACATGGTTTTGTGTCCCTGTGAAAAAGGATACAAAAATATGGTTTTTAATAGTACATTCCAGGAATATTAAATTTCCCACCATGAAATTTTATATAGTAAGATCCAATGATTCTCAATAGTATTAAAATACATTCCATTGAAGAGTGATTAGAAAACAAATTGTGTACTGTCAATTACACACCGTGTACTTTTTCGAGCATAGAGGTATTGGGTATTTTGTGCCCTGGATGTCATATTTGGGCATGTCAGTAATCTATTTTGAGAAATTTTCAGGTAGATCATAATAGTGGAATTCATTTGACTTATAGTGGTCAATTAAATGTTGTTTTATAGAATTTTGTTCATAAGGATTTTTTCCATGAGTATCTTCTTAAAGTCTTCTTCATTATGCATCTTCTTCTTTGGGACACAGATTCAGGCTTTTGAGTAGCCCATCTTGAGAGTTTGTCATGTAGAACATGATGGTGTCCTCAATTTTGGCACGAGCCTTATGGTGTGCATGCAGTGTTGTGTGGGTTACATGGGTTAGCGATGGCAACCAACTAGGTTGAGTGGGTCCCCTATCCATTTTGACGATGTCTTGATTGGCTAGTATGAGTGGGTACCCTTATTCCTCGGTGATACAGTTATGACTATATAAATTTATTAGGTCCCCTTAGTCCATTAACTGAAATATTATTAGGAATCATGTCCTTTATGTTGGACTATGACCCCTCTTCTTCTACTTTCCATACATGCAATTTTGTTTCAATTACACTTTCTAGAGAGAGTCTCCTCAGTTATCTTCAACTACAGA
The DNA here is from genome assembly GCA_963277665.1 of Viscum album. NCBI lineage: Eukaryota > Viridiplantae > Streptophyta > Magnoliopsida > Santalales > Viscaceae > Viscum > Viscum album. The sequence continues at coordinate 1,807,166,967 of OY728156.1, forward strand.
CTTTTTCAAGATGGAAATCATATATCCTTGAGATTCCTGGAATAATCCTCACGTCCTTATGTTTTCCATTGCTGGTTTGGTATCAAAGTGACCAATATTTACATGTGAATTTATCCTCTACCCAGGATGTTGTTGTCCTAGAAGGTGATGGAGTCCCTAGTGAGACCTGGGTTTAAATCCTCTATCTAAGTATTGATACATGTTTCCTACTTCTATGATCAATCCTTACATTTTGACTAGAATGGTTGACTGATTCCCCCTTGTCCTTCTATCAAATAATTTTCCAAGGAGAATTCTGAATTAGAGGAAAAAACACTACACATGCATTGATCTTTTACTAAGAGGGTGGTTCTAGATTCCGGTTCGTGCTTGATACACCTATCTATGGAGTTGGGGTTTTTTTTAGTCTCTATATGACTTCATTCGTGGATCTATCCATCGAATGAGATCTTATAGATAGGCACCACTAGGGTTTTCCATGTTGCGCCAATTGTTTGTTTTACCAATTGAGTGGAATCTCTTTGATGTGTTCCATATATGATGGAGAGGATGGCTCAATGAGTATGATCTATCAATGTGTACCCCCGTTTGTTTTGCGATCTATTAGAGATGGCTTGGACTTTGTTGTTGTATTTGAATATAGTACCTCATAAGATGTCGCAAGTATGTTTCGTGACATTCATGTTGGCTAATGTAGATAGTCTATTATCGACAACATTGGAATGGGAGCCACAGATGAGTATATATAGGTATTTTATAATATTACCCATGGTATCTTTATTATCATGACATGTTGGGGACATTGAGATGACTAGTCAACTATATAAAAGGATGTTCTTGAGGTAGAGTTCCTATCTCATTTGGGATCCATCTAGCTTGGTTGAGTTAGTTGATACCTACTAGTTATCCTTTTTTGGGATGGGATATTGGGAAACCTACTAATTGTTTTTATAAAAACCCTTCATGGGACTTTTGTACACATTTTGGGGATTATTCCAAGAACATGTACCTCAATGAGGAATGTGTAGGACCAGGAGCAGGCAAAGCATAGTCGCTAGACTGAATAGGGGTTTCAATAAAGCATGACTGTATTGATTACTTGTTTATGTTTGACAACAATCCCCTCCTTTAGTTTAGGTTGGACACTTATCATTTTTCATTTTGTGGGACCTCACTTTTCTTTTTATTACTTAGGATGTACTCAGGGTTGGGATATGTTTTTTCATGAATTTTATTTTTCATTTTATATATATCTCTATACAGTTTCATGGAGGTAAATTATGGTGATATAATATGTATATATGATAGGCCAATTATTCCCATTTCATTGATACTCAACTCGGTGATATTTTCTATCCACTAGTCTATTGAAGGTGGTCTTGGGGATCACAGCTTGAGACCTATTAGGTAGGATTGTGATAAAGTTACATCAGAGGTGGTAGGTTCTGTATTGGGACAATTATTGTGATCTTGGTTTGGGTTACATTGTTTCAGTTTTGAGATGTTTTGAATTCTGAATTCTGTCCAATGACTCCATTTTTTATGGATAATTATTGTATATATTCACTAGGACTTTGATAGCCTGCATTTTGACTCCATACGTTAGAGCTCTAGTTGTAGGGAAATAATGGTATATACACATATATTACTGGGTTTTGGGGACTTATTATCCTTCTAATGTCATCCCCCCTAATATAATCTATGATTGTGGTGCATCATGGAATTGTTTTCTGGATGTTCCCATGATGAAATAATTAGAAGGTTCACATTATGTTTTTTTTGGAAGAAATAGGTGATACACTTCTACTCTTGTTATGGTTGATGACATATTTAGAGAGGTTGTCCATCCTTATAGGGTGAGGATGGAGGGAAAGTTGCCAGATTGTCTCGATAGTCGCAGTAGTTTCAGCATGGTTCATCATGCTGAAAATTAATAGAGAAACTCTCAATAACCATTCTATATATGATAGTTTGATTGATATACACTGGTGTGAGGTGCTTATTTCTTTATATTTCTAGATCCAGGGTTGTTCAGGGGGGTAGGAAAAACCCTGTTTTGATGTAGTTCGATGTAGCATCCAATAAATGAGGAAGAGGGATCCTCCCCCAATTGGGATGAAATTTCATGAGGCAATGAAAACCATGTGGGTGAGTTAGTGCCACCCAAAGTGGATATTTTTTAGGTGAGGTGGTTATTCCCCTTTGACATATCTGAATGAATTATGGAAGTGTGTTGGTAGATTTGGGGACTCATAAGACCCATTGTGGGAATCTGGGTAGGCCTTTGTATTTTGTTATTATCCCCATGTTCCTTGAATCATATTTTTTGAAGGATGCTCAAGGTGGTTGTACTGTGGTTCATAGTTGCATTGAATTTGAAGGAAGGATGAACACATAACCATTATTATTTTTCCATGATGAGTGATGAATAACTATGCAGGCGATTCAATGCATCCTAAAGTGGATAGTTTCATGGTGCATTGTATGTGATCATTTGACCTATGAGTTTGGGGTTGGTTTTATGGGTTGGCGTAGGGTTTTTTAAGGCACATATGATCCAATTGGTACACTCATGAAACCGTATTTTTTATTTTGGTGGTGGATACATTCTTATTGTGGTGGTGAGATTTTTTTACGAGGTAACACGTGATGTGATATCATTTGGGTACATTCTTGATGGATTTTCCTTTACTTGTGGAGTGCAATAAATTTCAAAGGATAGGTGTTGGCACCATTCACATGGAGAGATATGGTGATTTGGTGGAATTTCTCCTTGGGCATCAAGTTGGTTTTTAAATATAATGTTTATAGGTTTTTGGGGTCTATTGGGGAATTTTTGATGTCATTATACACTAACAAAGATGGCCATAGGAGTTTTACGATGATGTCTTGTGTTTAGTAGGATCATGTTGAGGGATCCGAGTGATTTTTATGATTTTACTCCATCTCTCAATTAAAAAACCCTCCATTATGTTTCCTGTTAGTGGTTGTTCTTGAACATAACCCCAAGTGTCTGCTTGTGGTCAGCATTGTAATCCTTGATGGCCTCTGTGGTGGTCATGTAGTGTTGTGTTTTTTATTGCTGCATTTTTTAATGAACATGAACTATTGTTGAGCTCTTTAGTGAGGGATTATAGTAGAGAAATATTGTCTTATCACATGTTCATAATATTTTTATTAATAGGGAAAATAATAATTAATGTTGGTAGGATGTAGATATTCATGTTTTGAACTATAAGACATGAATATTCCTATGAATATTTCACAAGATAGTCATTGATTTGCCACCGGAATCTGAGGGTTGCTGAGCCTCATCCTGGGGATTTTAAAAATATTAAATATATTCTGTCACATGTGTGTAGTTTCACATAAAATGTGATAAACTATTTAGTAGAGTCTAGGATAATATTTTATATATAGTATATGAGTTCAGAATATAGCCTTTAACCCAGGTGTGATATGAACATTTTTTGTTCTGGATTTCAAGTTGGAAGTGATTCATTCTGGGGTCTTAGGAGGATGTTTGTTTTAATAAAATTAAACCAAATATCCCCATATTCCCCCATGGTGCACACATTGGGAGGCTAATATCCCCTTACCTTCCTCTCATTTTTATTTTCAGGTGATCCAATGTAAGGAGGGTCCACAGGCTTCCAATATTATGATAACTGTCTCCATATGATGAATCACAACATCGTGGGTGTTGAACAACACCCGAAGCTTCAGAGTCCCCCCCTAGAGGATGAGAAATTTTTTATTTATTTTCCTATCCCCTTGTTTATGATTTTATTTAAGGTTCTAGATCACTTATATTCATTATTGGGAAACCATGAGGGTTGATCTAAATATTTTGGGGTGAACAAGGGTCATCATTACTATTTTCAAGGAATTTAAGATGGATTTTCACATCTAAACAGCGTGTAAACTAGTAACACACTCCTTGAATTCATCCTATTTAGGAAAGAATTACTATTTATAAGTACACACCTTTTACATAGATTACATATCTTGTAGTAGAACATGTTGTGTTTCTGTGTGATAAAGATCCTAGAAATGTAGTTTTTGAATAGTACACACTCTATACATCAGTTTACACAGTATGCAGTTTTACAAATAAAAACACCACACTGCTCAAGAAATGTAAAATTTCATGGATAGGGGGAGATATAAGAGTACACAACGTGTAATCTAATTTACCGCACATGAACATTTTTTTAGCTTAGTGGCTTTGCATATTTTGTTCCCTATAAGTTAGATTTTGGCATGTTAGTAGCCCATTATGAGAGTTTTCTATGTATATCAGAATGGTGGTGTCAATTTGATGAATAAATTTCATTTTAAATGTGTTTTATGAAATCTTTTTCATGGTATTTCTTAAGGATCTACTTGGGGTATTCTTCATTATGTATCTTCTTCTCTTAGACTCTAATTTAGGCTTGTAAGTAGAATATCTAGAGTAATTTTCTACGTAGAATGTGATGGGGGCCTCAGTTTGGGCTTATGAGTTGTTGTGTCCAGGGTGAATAGTGTGGGTCAAATGGGTTAACAATGTCATATATTTGGGTTCAGTGGGAACCCTATTCATTTTAAGAGATGATTCAATTTACTCGCTTAAGTGTTTCAACTATTCTCTAGTGATGAAATTATGACTATCTGGATTGAGTGGGTCCCCATTTTTCCTTTCTCTACATATATTTTTGGTATCACATCTTATTCATTAAACTATTATCCCTATTCGGCTACATTATTGATGTGTAATGTGGATTTATTTTAACTTTCTAAAGTGAGTCACCTATGTTTTCTTTAACTAAAGACTAAGAGGACTCGAAGCACGTATCACCTCAAGAGCCCCGAAACGATCCTTATATCCTTAAATTTTTCATTGTATAGTTGCTATTAGTTTTACCCATATTTACTTGGGCATTGATCCTTTACTGAAGATGTTATTTTTCAAGTATGGGACTGATATCCTAAAAATCCTTGGTTGGGAACTATATATTTGTGTATCAATATTTGTTTCATCCACTTGGAATCCACAATTATGTTTCTACTAGAAGGGTTGTGTGACTCCCCCTAGTCCTTATATTGTAACATTTACTACAACAGAGTCAGAATCAGTGTGTCCAACTCTTCATGAGATTTTATCCTCTCAAAGGTGGGTGTTTCTAGATTTAGGTTTTAGCACAATACCCCTATCTAAGGAGTTGGATTTTGTTTAGTCCCAGGGTGACTTATTCCCTATCACTATTTGTCGAGTATGGTCTCGCAAATATGTACCATGAGGGTAGGATGAATTTTTTCATTTATTTGTTTTACCAATTGAGTGACATCACTTTGTTGAGTTCCATCTGAGATTTTGAGGTTAGAGCATAAACCTTTGATTTGTCAATCCTTTCTCCCTTTCATTATGTAAGATATTAGGGATGTCATGGATCATGTTGTTGTATATGAGGTATGTACCTCATCAGACCATTGTGTTTGTTTTTTAGACCTTGGATATGGATACTATGTATTGTATATGGTAAATACAATGAGACTGGGAGTCAATGGAGAGTATATCTAGATATTTTTTGAGAGTCCCCATAGAATGAGTCATCTCTCAAAATTCCAGGGACATCGCATTGACTAGTCATGTATAAATTATGATGGTATAGAGTTGTAGTTCCTCTCTTGTTTGAGTTCCCTATAGATCAATTGAGTTAGATAATTCCTATTAGTGTATCCTTTTTCGGATTTTGGGGTGCCTACTGATTATTTTTATACTCACCCCTAAACAAAATTTTCTTACATGTGTTGTTCCTTGTGCGTGACATAAGTCCTTCGAAAGAGTCCCAGTAGGACCTAGAGTGGGAAGAGTGTAATATATGGACTGACAAGTGATTTCACCGATGCTCGGCTAAGGAGCATACTAGTAGGTGTTTGATAGTGATCCCCTCCTTCAGAGTAGTTAGGATGCTTTTTCAATTTTCTTTTGGCGTGACTTGTATTTTCCCTATTTGTTACTTCTGATGTACTGTAGTTTTTTATTTGGTTAGTCATGGATTTTTTGTTTCAATTTTAATATATATCTTCACTATATCATAGAGGATTATGTGAGTGCATGTGTACATGTAAAACACTATAAAGCCTCACATGCATGTGATATCCTAATTAGCAATATTATACATCCCAAGTACAATTAGATGCAGGATTGGGGAGTCATGGATTGATCCCCATTGGGTCACGTCATGATATATAGTCTATATATTATAAAAATTTAAACTAGATAACTCTCAATCTCAAATAAAGTATTGGACCACTACCAAGATACCTAATCATAAAACCACATTTGTGTCCATTTCTAGTTCAATCTATGGGATCACATGGACAACGATGTGAACATTATCAATCCAAAAACTCTAATGGATATTCATGGTATAGCGAACAACACTTTTCATATTTTAAAAATTCAAAATTTTTCAGAATACATGGTATATCACACAAACAGATTCCCAAATACCATGCCAATTTAGTGCCCTTGCATTCATATAAACATAAAATATAGGTAAATTTATGGGTTACATTATCTCCCACTAAGATCATAATGAATATTGCCCTTCTTATAAAGATCATATATTTATAAATATATCATATCATGTAACATCCCAGGTAAATAAAGAATAAATAATTTTCATATTTATTAATATTTACGAATTAAATATTAATTTTAATTAAAATGGGTTTCTACATTCGATAGCATACTCGGTACGCAACGATGAGTTTCTTTGAAAACTTACGTTGCACACAAGTAATAAGATAATATTATTTTAAATGTTAGTTAACGCGTAGCCGTTGTACTGGCGGGAATGTATAGAAATAACTAAAATATGATTATATATGTTTTTAAATGTTTTTAAATTTACCCAATAAAAGATAAAGGCTTAAAATACGGAAATAGTTCAATTTTAGGCATTTATACCCTAATTTTCACGAAAGGTCCACCTATCACCTTTTGACGGAGAACTATCATTAAATATAGTTTTCATCGATCTTATAAATTCTATTGGACCAAATATAACTCTTCTTTAGAATAGGTACATCAAAATTTACTTTGTGTAAATTTTTGGTACCTTTCTGATAAAGTTCATTTTTTTAATGAATAGTGTAAAATGTTGTATTTTAATTCAAAACCTCTTTTTAATCTAATTTATTTATATGATTAGATTATCTTTTGAATTGGTTTTAAAGTGAAATTAGAAAATATTTTTACCATTAAATCCAATATTGGTCGTTGGAATTAATTTCACTTTGAAATCAGACTTAAACTAGTGTCAATCTTTTGATACTTATTGTTTCATAAAAACACGATAATTGCTCTGACAGCGGGAATTAATTATTAAATTAATTAATGTGACTTATATGTTCTGAATTTTGTAAAATAAACTTCATTTTTGAATTTTTAATATAAAATATAGCTTAGGGTGAATTTTTGGTAATTTTCTGAAAAACTTCAATTTTTGATGAATAGTGAAACCACTAAGTGGAACTTATAAAGACTGATTTTCCGTTTAAATGAAATTTTTCCATCATTGTGTTTTGAATTTCAAAAATCCGACATGCATGGTTGTCATTAAGATGTAAAATGTGGTTCAATGAGATTATAATAATTTTTTGGTGAATAGTAACTTATTAAGTTCTTAATCGCGATTAGTGGTAATTAGTGTAGTTTAAGGTAAAAATAATGCTTTAATAAAATAAGATGAGCTTGACACATGTCCTACCCTCATTGGTTGTGTCATGACCGACCAAGAAAAGCCATGGGTCAACTTGGGGATCCCATGGAGACACTTTGGTTGGGAAATGACATAAATAAATTTTTATTTAATGTAAAAGTAAAAATGACACAAACATAATATGTTTTACAAAAACACTTTTTACATGGGGTTATAAAGATCAGATTTTTGATTATAAATAGTAATTGGAAAGCTAAAACGATTTCCTAAATCATAGTATTTGTTTTATAATTTTTAGACATTAAATAAATTAAATTATTTATGACATAATAATGATGCAGCGATGACATCATTATTTGACGATTTAAATAAAATGGAAAGATAATGTAAAATCAATGAACTACACATGTCCAAAACCAATTGGATGAGTGGATTTCGAACCCTTATCACCTTATACACGAATTATGTCAATGTGGGGCCTTTTAAAACCGAAACACATTTTCAAATAAAGTAATATTTCTTTACTTTCCAAAAGTTCCCCTCCTCTCCTCTTATAAAAGGCCCCCACCTCTACGTCATTTCACACACTCCTCAAGCCTTTGGCTCGGCTAACCCCTGACCATTTAATCTCTCCACATCCCTCTCCTAATCCTAGAGGATTTCCTTTGGGAATAATCCTTTCAAAGGAATCCTTTATTCTCAAATCAAAAGGAGTTACACTTTTATAGGTAATTCATTCTCTCTTGTTCATTTATTTTATTTTGCTTCTCCAACCCTCTAAACTCTTTTTATTTACTTCTTTTGTAACAACACCAGTATCTTCAATATACTAGGATGTTGTTATAAGATTTATTCGAGCTACACTCTCACACAACTACATCAAATGGTTAAAGAACATACGGTTTCCGTGGATGGCGAAATTCTGCCTCCCGAAACGATGATTGTTCAATACTCATTTAGCACCTTCAAAGGTGGCCATTATGATGTAAATATTTTTATATATGATATATAATATGTTTATTTTTTCTTTAAGCTTCTGTATTTTTCATTTTGGGCATACCTTTATGGTTTCCATTATGGGTAAACACGATATCTTCATTTAAGGAAGTGCGGACTACCGCCCCCTCAAAGTGATGTGATTCGTTAATGCCATATGTGGGACGTGTAAAGGATGGATTTAAAGTTATTATATATGATGTTATACTGTAATTATAATATACCTATATATCATTATTATTTATTTCCATTAAAGTATGAGATATAAATGAAAGTAGCGTTCATGCGTACGTACGGCTTACCGTCTCCATGAACGGTGCATTTCATTTCTTATCCTCAAATGTAATGTACTATTAAAAGTACATGTATATAATGGATATATATAATTAATGATATATCTAAATGATGAATATAATTCTGGAATTAAAATATACATACCTCTCATTTAGTTTTAATTCCATTAATATGACAAGGAAATGAAAGTAGCGTTCATGCGTACGTACGGCTTACCGTCTCCATGAACGGTGCATTTCATTTCTTACCTCTAAATGATTATGTAATATTATAAATAAATGTATATGATGGATATATATGATACATATTATATCCAAATCAGGAATTTCATTCTGGATATAAAGAACCTTTGACCACACGAACAACATGTAATTGTAAGAAGTCCACTTTCGACTTAAGAACCAAATATTGAGAAAACAAACATTATTAACTTAAATGGTTACATAATGTTTATAACATGGCAATAAGTGATATAAAAGGAATAATGAACTTTAAAAAGGTTCTTAATCAAGTATAAATTAACTCAAGTTTATTATTCAGGACGTTAAAGAAAGATCGAGTCAAGTATGACCCGAGGTAAGGGAACTTCTTAAACCAATTTCCATTCTTTGGGTTAATCTCCTACTTTAAAATTACGTCATGATATTATTTTTTCCTATCTTGTATTTTTACTTTCTTTATGTGTAATTATAGTGAATACACATAATAGATCTATTTTATTTAAAAAAAATTATCTTTGTAAGGGACTTCGTCTCAATCTCCTTTCATTGAGGCATATTTCGTTTTATACACAACTTTCTTTTATAAGGTGTATAAACCCCTTTGACTTTTACTTTTATACAAAAGGAATATTTTTCTACGAAGCGTCTTACTAAACGACAAAAAGGAATGTTTTTTTAACGTATGTGATGACAACGACCTTTTCTGCCGCCGCGAGTATTATTTGGTCTTTGGCTTTCTCAACAAGCCATAATGTTTTTAGAATAAAATAAATACCATATACTCTTTCATGTATTTTGGTATTGAAAATGGTTTTGAAAAAGGATTCTATAATGTCAATATATTTATGATATATTGTGATTGAAATGTGGAAATGTTATCATTCCTTTATATTGGTTTTATGTTTTATGATTTTATACTGGTACTTGGACATTTTAACGGGTGGTTACATTATAAACCATATGACGGGTGGTGCCGTGAATACCAGGATGGGTGGTTACATTATAACCTCCAATGCATTGGGTATGGAAGTCGGCCGTATGGCTATTCCATTAAGTATGTATGGAAATTGGCCGTATGGCTATTCCATTAAGTGATATGTGTGGAAGTCGACCGTATGGTTATTCCACTTAAGTATGTTTATGTCCCACGTTACTTTTATATATGTTATGTGTTCTTTTTATGGATTTAATGGTAATCCTTTGGATACAAAAAGGTAAGTAATGATACTTTATTCAGTGAATAGTTTTTACTACTTCATGAAGGTAAAGGTATTACTTTGATAGAGTATATATGGTTTATTTGATGTTTGAAAAACAAACAGTTTTCATTCTTTCTGTATCCCTTACTGAGCTTTTTATGCTCACCCCAAGTTTTTTTTGAAATGTTTTCACAAGACTTAATGTGGAATAAGGTCAAGGATGGGATCAAGGGAATGTCATCCTATATAAAACATGGAACTAGACACGTTTCTTTTTAAGAGTTTTTTTTATTATGGAAACTTAGTAGAAGTGACTACTTTGTAATCTTTTGAGATGTAATAGTTATGTTCTAATTCTCTAAAACTCTAAACCTGAAAAGATCCTCGACGTGAATTATTCATTTAATTCAATATTAAGTATGGTTTAAGGCCGGGGCCTTATATATCATCATATCCTGGGAAAATAAATAATAATAAGGGATGAGATGAGATTCATAGTAACGTTAAAGAGGGATGACATATAAGAATAATGAATATCATAAGGTAATGAGAACATGATAATGGAAATAGAAGATCATACAATAAATATCAAATATTATAACAATAAATAATTGCATAATGAATGGATGTTCATAAGACTTGAATCATAATAGAATTATGTAAATAAGACATGAAATTATAATATATGTACATTACATGGAATAATTGAATTAACATAAATATCGAACATTGTGATTCAGTTCACTCATTCTATTATGGACCATAAATGAAGACCACGATTAATCTAATGTATATTAATATAGATCCACACATAACATTGTGATAATGTAGTCATGTTTATGAACAACATTTTGCGCATGTAATCAAGTTCAATAATAACATATATACTGATGAGTCATCTATCATTACATAACAAATTATAGGGAGATATATTTCACACACATCATAAAATGATAGTTTTAATTCAAGTTCAAAAACATTATTTATATTCATCATATCGTATCACATGAAATTAAATGAGAATGTAAACATTTAATCATTTTATTACCTATGGAAAATTGATTGGACTCAATATAGTTCCACAGAACACAACATGTGAAAAGAAGTGTGTTTCAAAAACATAGAACTCATGAAAGAGAAACAAGTGTCATAATAATTATTTCATCACAACATAACCCATTTCATAATGAATATTAATGGTATTATTGGATAATATACCCAATAAGGTGTGAATAAAACTGATGATTATCATATTAAATAGGAATTAATTTTTAAGGATATTTTAAAAACATTCTATAAGGAATGTATCATTTCATCTTTGAATAATTATTTTTAAAACATAAATCATTTTGAAATCAATTTTTATTGAAAATAATTTTAACAACTTATTTAAGGGGTCTAGAAAACATTTTTAAAATCTTTTTTCTTGATAATATTTAAACAATGATTGAAACATTTTGAAAATTATTTTCCCTTAATGCATATAAAAGAACCATGGAAACCTTTTAAAACCCATTTTTGTTGAAAATTTATAAATGAATCAGTAATATAATTTTATGTAAAAATTTATAAATGAATCTTTAAAACATACTGAAATTTTTCCCCTTGAAAATGTATTAAAGAGACTTGTAATTTCTTTTGAAGAAATTTTCATTAAAATCTCATAGAAATATTTTAATTAGGAATTAAAACATTTTGAAATCATTTTTATTAAATAAAATAATAAAAACATATAAAGAAATAGTGTTAATCAATTTAAACCCATTTATTTGAAAATAAACTTGATAACATATAATGAAGAAATTGAAAACATTTTTAGGAAACAAAAATTTCTCACTAAACATAGAAATAATATCAAATTTTCATAAAATGTTATCTTTTATATCTAATGTAAAATATAGTTCAAAAATATTACCAACAAATAAATTTTTCATGAAAAATTAGAGAATAAAAATAGCTATCATTATTATTTAATGATGTATAATAATATTTACTTCATGATGTATATTCATTAATTGTGCCGATTAATAATGGGATTTTTTCAACAGAACATATCCACCTAGTAAGATTTAATTATAATCTCCATGTAATAAAATGAAATTAAATAAAGACTAAAATATCTATAAAATTATTATATTCTTGATATATAATTTCAATGGGATTTTATAATCCCCATTGAAGAATCTATGTGCCCAACATTTCATGTGTATTAAAGAGGGTGTATTAAGAAAAAATTACATTAATGATTGTATATATTTTAAAACATAAACCTCAAGAAAAAATAAAATAAAATGGATATTATATTTTCCATTAATTTTATTATAAAAATCATATATATTTTTTAGAGGAATTATATTCACCATATATACTAAATGGTAGGTGATCATGTCTTGTGTCACTAAAAAAATAAATGCTAGATGAGAAGACAATAAATACTTGAGTAACATTATAATAGAGATCCCTAAAAGGGAATAACACCAATTAGAGATTTGAATATAATTCAATAAATTAAATTAATGATATAAAAATTCATAGGATAGTTTATACATGAAAAAGTAAAATAATGTCGTGAATATCAAATTTATCTCATGAAAATAAAACGTGGGATGAAATTTTCTTACATCATGTTTTGACTCTTATCATACACGAAAAAAAATTCTATATATTAAATATACTTTTTTCATGAATTTAAATTAAAACCATATTATAATATATAATACAATATATTAATTTAATTTGACCATCTATTACCCATTTTTAACAATAAAATTTTAATGCACCCATTTATTTAATAACCTCTTTGTTTATTATACATGTTTTGACTTTTTTTTCTAGATCGTCTTAGATAAATAATGATTTACTTAAGTAATAATTTTTAAAAAATGAATTTTATATCATATATATTGATTATAAAATAGTATATAATAATATATAAAATATATATATATGAAATGGAATACACTAATCATTGATATGATATGTTGTGAATAGGATTGAATGATGTTTTTAATTTCATAGCTTATTGAATGATTGAATGTACCTTAAATATATGTATATATATTCTTATAATATCATCTATGTAGAATTATTATGTCATATATATCATATAATTTCACTAAAAACTTCCTTAATAATTTTCATGAAATTTGTCAATGAATCACATCACATTGAGGAGGAATTAGTCCACACATCCACAAACGAAGTTATCGTATTTACACCATACTGAATGAAAAAAATGTGTCAATTATATTATAATTAATTAATAATAATAACATCATAATATTATATTTAAAATATAAAAAATTATTCTTCATCATATTTACCACTATAGGAGGCGGTAAAGGAAAAATAAAAAGTCATCATTTCCTAAGGCACTTGTTCTCCGTACACAAGATTGATAAATTAATTACCCATTACATGGGAGTGTGTGAGTGTGTAGGTAAAACCATTAATATAAATAATAAAATTATACCGAAAAAAAATAATTTATTATGTGAGCATTTATTCAAAATAATTGATGTGGTGGACAAATACAACAAAAGAAATCAGTTTGAATAATTATGTTACCACTTCTTTGGGAAACTCATTTTGGTTTGAAAAAAAGGAATTCCATGGATAGACATATGCACTATTGAATAATTCAGTGATGAAGGATTAATATTGGTAGGTGGTATTTTATAGGGTTCCCTGATCTAAAATGGATTGATAGTAGTATGGAAAAGGGGAGGAGAGGAGGACTTTTAAAGTTGAGGAGTGATATTATTTAAGTGTTTTGAAAAGAAAATTATAACCAATTTTTTCCCATTTCATGTGCATAAAAAAATTAAACCTAGTAAATAAAAGTTAATAAAGTGAAAGAATATGTAAATATAATTTATTTTGGGAATGTTTCGTTTTTATGCTTTCCATTTTGATTAAGGGTTAGTCCCTTATTAGGTTTAATTTAACCTTGATTATTGTAATTAATTATAACATCATTCACTAGAAATTTTGGTCAAAGTAAAATTCTAAAACATTACATATTATAAATTATTATTATGAAAATAGGGAATTTATCACTCAAAATTTCAATCACATAAGTGGTTGAAATTAATTTAATTTTAATCATGTAGATGCAACCACAATACACATTTTAAGGAAAAAATGTTGCAAAGGTTGATATGTTCTTATATCTAATTACTACATGGCATTTTTAAATGAACAAAACTGTATTAATTGATGTATATTTGTTCAATTTATACATTCTATCCAATGTGAATTATAATTTAACTATCTAAATAATTTAGACAAAAAATGATATTTGAATTATAATTCAGTGATTTTGACTATTCTTAAAAATATGGAACTTCTACTAAAAGAAATTTCCGAAGTAATTTTTTATATTCTGATTTAAAAAAAAAATTCATTATATTGAATAATAAAAATTATAATAGTTTCTAAATTAAAATTCAAAATGGGCTCCCCTTTAAAATGAAATAAAATTGACTATTAGAAAAATACCACTTTAATTCATAAAATAGATTTATTCATATCTTTTAATTGTATAATATATATGATGAGTATAAAAAATATTTATTAGATATATAATATGTAAAATATATTTTAAAAATAAAAAAAATTATTTATTATTATATTTTTGATAATATTATGTTTTTAAATTGAAAAATAGACTTCTTAAGAATGCTATTTGTTTATTTTTAAATATTATTTAATTCATGTTTCTAACTAATTTATGAAAAAATTATTTATTATATATATATGTGTATGTCATAAATCCACAATTTATTTTATCTTTTCTATGACTTCTATTCCATCGGCTATGTGGTAACTATAATAATTTTTTCATAATAATATCCATATTACATTTTAGTTTAGAAAAACTCATCCTTGTATGTAACACAAGCTATTAAGGTATCTGATGATTTCATGTGACGGAAGAAAAAAATATAGTTTTATGATCCGAAATATAATTTAATTGTTTCATGTATTAAATGAATAACTTATTGTTTCAGTTAATGGTTAAAAAATAGTGTTTTTCTTAATATAGAATTCTATATTTAGTATTATGTGAAATTAAAAATATAAACAAGAATAAATTAGTAGGAAAAAATAATTTACAAAATATTTTGGTGTTATATTGTACCAAAAATAAATAATCTATCCCTTTAAATTCATCTTGGTTATCAGAGGGATAATATGTTAATGTTCTATTAGATTAAACCACAATGTAAATAATTAATACTAAAACATTATTTAATAAAAATAATGTTTTAAATATAACATTTACCCAAAGTAACACATAAAAAGGTTTTCTATATATGATAAAATATAATAAGAGTTTGGTATAGGGGAAAATGAAAAATAATCATAGTGATTTATTATTATCATTGGTCATTAGAATGTTCCTGATATAGATAATGTTAACAATCATAACCCATTAATTGATGAAGAATAAAAGTTTTCATTAATATCAAAGAATATGAGGAATATAGGATACCATTTTATTTTTTTCTATTTTTTATAAAAATGAAGAATTTAAAATGAGATATACATTCATGAGGTTAGGATAACATCATCCTTTGTTTTACATTGAATAAATTTCACATAATATCTTATTCAATGAAATAAATGTGAATTTTCGTTCCTAAAGCATTAACAGATCATTATAACCATAAATGGAGTTATATTTGATTACAAATTTCATTATGAAAACAAACATGTTATCACATGTTATCCAACATTTATAAATCATCATATGGCTAGATAATATCATAAATCTCCAAATCATTTTTTCATGTTAAACATATATCATTCCATAAATGGTTAACCTTATAACCCATAAATAAAATAATGTTTTCTTCCTTAAAAAGAATTAATAACATACCAAAAATATTTTTATTGGACACTTGGGTTCATTATTTCAATAATAGAATATATAATATGATTATATTATTAAAAAATCCATGAATAAATACATAATTGAATGAAACTCTACTAAATAATAAAAATATGATTTTCATAGGATTTATTATTAGAAAAACATGCATGATCACCCCAACCAATGGGTGAGTGGAAGGGTAAGTGTTCCCAAATTATTGATATTTACTTCATCCAATGTTACTACATAAGTCTTCCCATAATTTTTTTCATAGAGGGCTTTGGTTCCTATCGCCAATATTCTCTCATTCATTAAGGATTTGATAATAGTAATTCACATGCTCTTTATACTTAAACCACTGACGCTTGTATGTGGAATTAAATTTTCATTTTTCTAAATTTATTTCATTGAATTTCCTATTTTTAGAACATATACATTATTTTTATTGAGAACTAGTTTTTCCACGCATAAAAAACATTTCTGTTCCTTTTATTGACCCACATACATGATCATTTCCATTATTTTGAAAAGTATGTGTTTGAATCATTTTCTTCTGTCTATGTGACATATCATTGTATTTTCCATAGAACCCAATATTCCATTTTGAACATAAGAACCTAGAGGATTGACATATTAAATTTTTACTATTAGTGTAGATCAAATGATTTGTTCATTTCATTAAGAATCTCTTAGGGATAAATCCCATTGTAGATATGGTTTTAACCGAACAGATGAATATGTTAATCTTATATTTATGATGAATTATTATTAGAGATGTTTACATTGAATGTATTGAAAAAATATCTTTATATTATCCAATAGATTCATCATCCCACTTCATAATCTATATGAATTAATTATCTATCTTCACATGTAGAATATAAGGAATGTAATTATATTTTATTTTCATGAACTCTCCCCTATTGGAATGAAATTTATTTTTATTTGTATAAAAATTATATTGGGGGTGAATTTTATTTTTATATACATTTATTTTTATTCATAGTGGAAACATTTTTCAATAAATTTAAACTAATATTATTCACAAACATGTTTTTTATTTTAAATAACTATCATCTAGGATGATAGAGAAATTTTTCATGACCCATCCTTGGGACCCGTGCCGTGACTACCCCATGCCTACCTTCCATAGGCCAGGGGCTGGCAGCTAGCACCAAAGGCGTAAAACCCGAAAACTGGGAAGGCAATTCCTTTTTAAAAGTAAAAAAACACCATAGAGTACAAGAGGAAGTAATACACTAAGTACAAAAGAAACGTCTGAAAATTAAGTGGGCCAGAATACAAACCCAATTGAAAGTAAAGCTACAACCGAAAGGAAATACAACAGAAAAGATAAACAGCTGGAAGGAAAGAATCAGCTCATGGGACGTCCACCTCGGATCCTACCTAAAGGGTAGGTACAGATAGCGTAGCTCCTGGATCGTCCGCCATGGATCCTACCTGAAGGGTAGGTACAGATAGCCTCCACAACACTCTTGCTCGTCAACCTCCTTCGAGTATCGTCTCATCATGAAGTACACCTACGGAATAATGACTCATCGTGAGGTCCACCACTGGGTACCGTACAGTCCTCGAACACTCAGCCTTTGTCAGCACTGCCCGTCGTCTGCAACCAACACAACGAGGTGCGAGCATACCCCGTGCAGGGATGAGTATAACGATACTCAGTAAGGACACTGAAACCCTCAAGGTCTCACTAAATCCAACAAGGATAACCACAAAGAAAGATCTCAATAGATAACTTCTACTTAGGTATATGCCCATACATATACCTAAGTTATCATGTAACCCATCTCAATCATGAGGAAACACAAAGATTATGAAATCCATGGATAACCACTACCCAGGTATATGCCCATACATATACCTAATTTATCAAGTGACCCATCCCAATCAATAGGTAAGCACAAAGTTCATAGACTCAGCTCAAACCAGGATTTTCATTATCGAAACTGTAACTACTGAAGAGCCCCATCTCTGGAGTGTACAATGATATTGTCACGACTCCACGGTACTGCTCACTACCCGAAGACTACTGAGGTACTCCTCCTGTCGAGTACTGCGGGTCAGCCACCCAAACATAGTAGTTCTTCCCACCTATGTATTCCACCCAAACATAGTAGAGAACACCCCCTAATAGCCTACAAAGGTACTATCCAGATGAGTACCGTAGGTCTGCACCCAAACAAAGTAGTGCTCTGTCCACTGGGCGAGTCGACTCACTCCATGTTGAGTCGGTCAAGCAGTCGTCAGGTCTCAATCGGCTACATGGTCTTCGTACTCCATACGCTCGTCTCTGGGAGGGTCTGATCCACGAGATACTGGTCGATACTCCATGTATTACAATGTCCCATGAAGTAGTATTTCAAAACACCACCTCGTCATAGGGGTCTCAACGCAATAAACGGTGTGTCAATCGGGCACTCGTTGTGTAAGTTATTATCCTTTTCGTACCAGGGCCCAGTTGGTTTCATGTGCGAACCAACCCGGCCATATCTCAACTATACCCCGAACCCTCATACGATATACTCATAGGGACCGTTTTTCAATGTGATCACCAACGCCGCTGACGGTTCGTCAAACTGACGTTCGGTCTGAAAGATATCAGCTTTTCCATTCCAAGGGCCCGGTTGGATTTTGGGTACAATCCTACCCAGCCATACTCCAACTTCCTCCAAACCTCAGGAGACGTTTTCCAAAATTTACATCTCATCAAGAGGAATCCAAAAATGTCGACGTCACGTCATTCAGACGTCTGGAGCTCACGTTATAAGCGTTACCGCTCCGAGGGCCCGGTTGTTTTCGGGTTCGAACCAACCATGTCGTACCCAAAGTTCTCCGAAACCTTGTGTTTAATATTGCAAAACGACCATCTTGATCCAAGGATCATATAGAAGCTAACTGTGTGTCGATCGGATGTCTCTAGCCCAATATATGGGCATTTCAACGGAAACTGCCCGAAAATAGGGGGTTCGGGCCCGGTCCGACCTGACCCGAGACCCCCTCGGTAAACCCGAACTGGCTTGACCTGACCCGAGTCCAGTTCCGGCACACTAGGGCGCGGCCCGGCCCGGCCCGCGCGGCCCGGACGGTTGGCCGGCCGCGCTGGCGCGGCCGCGTGGCCTGCTCCGCTGTCCGGCTGAGTGCAACAGGGGGGGGGGTGCAGTTGCCCCTCTTGAATGAAGTCGTGGCCCCCATGTAGGGGCCTCTTCCTTTGAAAGCCGGGGATTATGACCCCCGGTCTCCCCCAGGGTCCCGTGCGGCCGCGGGACCGGTGCCTGCCACCGGGGCTTCAGCCGCGGTGGATC
This sequence comes from Viscum album, assembly GCA_963277665.1. Taxonomy (NCBI): domain Eukaryota; kingdom Viridiplantae; phylum Streptophyta; class Magnoliopsida; order Santalales; family Viscaceae; genus Viscum; species Viscum album. The sequence goes on from OY728156.1 coordinate 1,807,186,596, forward strand.
TTCCTGGCGGTGCACCGGGCACCACCCCCTCCTAGCGGCCGGCCGATGCCGAGCCCCACCTCCGGCGCCGCCGGGCCGGCGTGGCGCACCGGCAGGCCCTTCTGCGGACCACCGGACGTGCTCTGTTGGTCCGTTTTGCTTTCCGTCCTCGCCAACGGTCCTCCCAGGACACAACCTTCACTGCGGAGGCATCAAGTTGACATTGCGGCCTCGTTTGTCGTCGCTCGTCATTCCGTGCACAACGATCAACCAATAGAGTTTTCGAATCACCTCTGCGGCCCCGACTTCGGCCGTGGTTTCGTTCGGCCTCAACGGCGAGGCGTGATGGCGCCGCACTCCTTCATCGCATTCCTTCTTATTTCCATGTGGTGTCATTGAACCGCGCCGCCTTTGTTCGAGCCGCGAAAAACACATCAATGAAGGGGGAAGAGGTTCAGCTGTGTTCGTGCGGTCCGACCTCCTCCGGTTAATCCGATATCAAGCGGCTTAAGAAAAAAATTGATTTTGGACGGTCAAGAAAGATTCATGAAACAAAATCAAACCCCCTACAATTTTCCCCACAATCAACAATTCCCAACCCGCAAATATATTCTTCATAGATAAACTTAATATTTAGTTGATCCACATTGTTTGTTTTAGAAGGAAGTAAACATGGGTTCATTAACATTCACCAATTAATTCCCTACCTTGAAATGATGCCGCATGTCGTCGAGCAGTGGAGAGAGGCAAGCGTCGCGATGATCGATCGTCGCGGAAGATCGGTGCCAATTCCATTTTCATCAGAGGAAGTGTCGTCGTCGACGGTGATGTTCCCCACGATTGTGTCTCCTCCCTTGACGTGGAGGAAGAAGAAGAGAAGGCACGTCATCTGTGTCTTTGCGTTCTCCGTCAGAGGCGTTCTTCATCGAAAGGCTGATGTTCTTTGTTGTGAGAAGAACACCCTACAATACTTCCCCAAAGTTCCCTCACCCCAAATCCCTCAACACAACAAAAAGCACCCAAAAATAACAGCACAACCATTATATTTATTCACCCATGCCATTAGAAATTCAAATTAGTTAATTAATCTAAGAGGTTGAACTCATTAATTAGAATGTGTTGCCATGCACTTAATAGGGGGAATGGAATGAGAAGAGTTTTCATTTTAAAGGGGGAGTTGTTCAGGAGTTAAAGAAGGGGAGATTAAATAGGGGTTAAAGGAGAGTTATAGGAATGTGAAAGGATGGGGCTCGTGTGGGCCCCACCTTTCAAGTATCCACACATGGGAATTTGGTTGGTCATGGGCCCCACCAACAACTTCCCATGGGAGAGGATAACTCCCAAAGACATAAAAATAAAATTGTTCACACAATTTTATATATTTAAAACTAAATCCCCAAAAATAAATCTGAACCTGCTTAAAACGCAACTATGATAAAGGCCCCCTTAAGAAATTACCGGTGCTGCGAGTTCATCGGTGCTCTCAAATTTCAATTCCGAGCATCGGTTTAAAAGATAGAAAAACCCACTCGTTCGTTCACTGAACGTACCTAAGCTAAACTTTGGAAATTGATTCCGGGAACACCAGGACTTAGAATCAGGTGCCATCAGAAACTAAGTTCTTGTAAAATCCCAAAGAAATTAAGAAAAAAAATTTCCTTGAAATTTCCGTGTCATTACATGACTCCCACCTCAGGGATTTACGTCCCCATAAATCTTTAACACAATCTAGGGATATAAAAGCGATACTGAGAACACAACTGAGCCTCCCACTCCCATGTGCTCTCCTGGAGGTTCCTGAGCTGCTATTGGAAGCGCACCCCAGGAATCGTCCGTCCACATAGGACCTACTCTTGTCGATCCTCGTTCTCCACTAGAACCTCTATGAATGTCGCCCCGTCATCGACGTCCAACTCCTTGCGGTCGATGATGTGTGAAGGGTCATGCATGTATTTCCTTATCTGAGTTACGTGGATGACATCGTGCACCCGGTGCAACTGAGGTAAAAAGGTAAATCGTTAAACCACCTCACCTACCACATCTTCGTAAACCTCTTCGATGTGAGACCCGTATAAAGACATGGTCGTCATCCTCGAACTCTAGAGGTCTCCCTTTCCTGATTAGAACTGAAACTCAAAACTTCTGATGGCACATGGGTGAAGTTCGCCAACTCAAGAGTGATCGGCTACACCTTCCAATGCATGATTCCATCCTGTGCTACCTGGGTTTTCCTTTTCGCCGACCAAGGGAAACCTCATCCCAATGTTGTAGATAAACCACAACCTTTTTTCCTAATACATTCAATCCATGTATGAACTGTGGATCCAATCCATACTCAGATCATAATCGTAAGGCCTCGATGCTTCCACCAAGAGATTCCAACCGAAACTCTTGCCTCATGCGTCAGATCACACTTTCGGTGTAGGTGTGAATATTGAGTCTCCTCTCAAGGTATCTTCAGACGTGAGGGTCAAGTCTACGGCTTACTGGAAACTCAAGGTCTGGGACAAGATTCGTGGAAGGAATGATCCATATCCAAGTCTGCTGTTATAGAAGCTAGTAATGGAAACAGACTGTCTCTTGAATCATTCTTAGAGCCATTGGGTCACATGCAGCTTCTCTCTTCCTCTACCCTCCAGCTCCCTGAGCTTGGTGGGGACTACAAAGGTGGGTGATTGTAACATGTCGAAAAGTACACCACCCCATGCTACTATCCTAGCTCTCCTTCCATGTCTGATGCTATGCAGATTTAGCTGTCCTTAACATTTCTTCTTCTTGAAACATTTTACACGCCCATGTCTCCGAGACTGGAACCAGTTTCCAGCTTTCCTACTGCTAACCTTCAATAACTGCATCCATTCATCAAAATAATTCTAAACCACAAAGGTTCTTTATAACACTATAGCAATGTAGGAATGCATAGAAAAAAGGGTGCTTACTCGGATATCCTTTAAAAACACCTCTCTCTGAGGTCTGACCTCTAAAGCACTAATCAAATCGTATTCATAGAGTAACTGGAATGTTCGGTACACCTCGAAGAATTCTCAGCTTCCGACACGTCATCCTACCGAAGATGTAAAAGCTCTAGAAAACTCTTAGCCACTTCCTCAAGCAAGTCCTCAGCCGCTTGTGAGTCGGGCTCACCTCAGAACTTGAGGGTATCTGATGTTAGAACACGTGTAAGGTAGTAATCCTATAAGTTTCACCTACCAGTACTGCCAGTTGTAACTGATGACCAATAGGTAGTGATGTATAGCTGACACACTACCCGGAGGCACTATATCAGGCATCGGTCCACGTACCGAAGCCTCATAACTATGTAGACCATCCTCATGGTCAATCACTAGAAAACACTAGTAGCCAAGTCTACCATCCACTCCACTGGTGTCTCTTCTAGGCGGAAAACTCTAGCAATCGCCTCCATCTAGTGCTCTGCTGTCTTGGAATCTTCCTCGCCTCGTATCCTCGGAGGCCGCTTCTGTTGGAACTCGTGCAACGCCCTATGCCAGCGTGCACAATTCGCTAGTTTAGCTGGTGGAATCTGCTTCCAAATAGGTGGTGGTGCTGCTGGTACACCACCCGAGGGTGCCAACATAGTAAAACGGGCCCTACACCGGAGCCTCGTCACTCGGTGGGCCGTGATCGTGTACTATCTCAGAACTCCAACAGACTGTCTGCATGGAGACATCCTGAACATATGCGACATGGTCAATGATTTATGCCTGGTGAGATGACCTGGTTTGAGGTGACTTTAAAACATTTGTAAACACACACATGATCAGTGTTTTCATTCACAATGTCAGAAATCAGAAGTCAGGGTCATGGTGTATGGATACATCGTCCGCCGCACCAACCCTGGACTCCCTGAACTGAAAACCACACTCGGTACCCTTAAAACTTTTGCTTCTCAAAAAGAAAATATTAGAGTCCTAAGTTCTGCAGTAGAACCAACTCCTCTGATACCAATTTGTCACGACCCGTCCTCGGGACCCGTGTCGTGACTACCCCAAGCCCGCCTTCCATAGGCCAGGGGCTGACGACTAGCACTAAAGTCGTAAAACCAGATAACTGGGAAGGCATTGCCTTTTTAAAAGTAAAATAAACACCATAGAGTACAAGCGGAAGTAATACACTAAGTAAAAGAGAATGTGCTGGAAATTAAGTGGGCCAGAATACAAACCCAACTGAAAGTACAGCTACAACCGAACAAAAATACAACAGAAAAGACACATAGCTGGAAGGATAGAAGCAGCTCCTGGGTCGTCCACCTTGGATCCTACCTGAAGGGTAGGTACATATAGCACAGCTCCTGGATCTCCCGCCATAGATCATACCTGAAGGGTAGGTACAGATAGCCTCCACAACGCTCTTTCCCATCAATCTCCTTTGAGAATCATCTCGTCGTGAAGTCCTCCTCCGGAATACTGACTTGTCGTGAGGTCCACCTCCGGGTACCATCCAATCCTCGACCACTCGGCCACTGTCAGTGCTGCCCGTCGTCTGCAACCAACACAACAAGGTGCGGGCATAGCCCGTGCAGGGGTGAGTATATCGATACTCAATATGGACCCCGAGACCCCTAAGGTCCCACTAAATCTAACAGGGATAACCACAAAGAAAGATCTCAATAGATAACTTCTACTTAGGTATATGCCCATACATATATCTATGTTATCAAGTAACCCATCTCAATCATGATGAAACAAAAAGATTATGAAATCAAAGGATAACCACTACCAAGGTATATGCCCATACATAAACTTAAGTTATCAAGTGACCCATCTCAATCAAGAGGTAAACACAAAGGTCATAGACTCAGCTCAAACCAGGATTTTTCATTATCGAAACCGTAACTGCTGAAGAACCCCGTCTCTGGAGTGTATAGTGATCCTGTCATGACTCTGAGGTACGGCTCACTAACCTAAGATTGCTGAGGTACTCCTCCAGTCGAGTATCGCGGGTCAGCCACCCAAACACAGTAGTGCTTCCCGCCGGGGTATGCCACCAAAACACAATAGTGCACACCCCCTAATAGCCTGCATAGGTACTCTCCGGACAAGTACCGCGGGTCTACACCCAAAAAAAGTAGTGCTCCGTCCGCCATGGGTCTGCACCCAAACAAAGTAGTGCTTCGTCCACTGGGCTACTCAACTCACTCCAAGTCGAGACGGTCAAGCAGTCGTCAGGTCTCAGTCGGCAACACAGTCTCCGTACTCTGTATGCTCATCTATTGGAGGGTCCGATCCACGAGCTACTAGTCGATACACCACATATCAAAAAGTCCCACGAATAAGTATCTCAAAAGACCGCCTCATCATAGGGGTCTCAACGCAACAAACGACGTGTCAATTAGGTTCCCGGTCTGTGAGTTATTAGCCTTTTCGTCCCAGGGGCCCGGTTGGATTCGTGTGCGAACCAACCCAGCCGTATCTCAACTATACCTCGAACTCTCATAGGGTATACTCATAGGGACCGTTTCTCAACGTGATCACCAACGCCGCTGACGGTTCGTCAAACAGACGTTCGGTCTGAAAGATATCAGCTTTTCCGTTCGAGGGGCCCGGTTGGATTTTGCGTACAATCCAACCCAGCCATACTTCAACTACGTCCAAACCTCAGGAAAAGTATTCCAAATATTCCGTATCATTATGAGGAATTCAAAAAAGTAGATTTCACATCATTTGGATGTCTGGAGCTCATGTTATAAAGGTTACCGCTCCGAGGGCCCGGTTGGTTTCGAGTTCGAACCAACCCGGCCATACCGAAAGTTTTCCGAAACCTTGAGTGTAATATACCGAAACAGCCGTCTCGATCCAAGGATCACATTGCAGGTGACAGTACATCGATCAGAGGTTTGTAGCCCAAGATATTGGCGTTTGAACGAAAACTGCATGAAAATAGGGGGTTCGGGCCCGGTCCGACCCGGCACGAGACCCCCTGGGTCGGCCCGAACCGGCTCGACCCGACCCGACCTGGGTCCGGGTCTGGCCCTCTAGGGCACGGACCGGCCCGGCCGGCACGACCCGACCGGTTGGCCTACCGCGCTGGCACGGCCATGTGGCCTTCTCGGCTGGCCGGCTGAGTGGAACATGCGGGGTGTGGTTGCCCCCTTGAATGAAGTCGCGACCCCCATGTGTGAGTCGCTTCCTTTGACAGCTGGGGGATACGAACCCCGGTTACCTCCATGGTCTCGCACGGCCGCGAGACCGGTGCCTGCCGCCGGGGCTTCAGCCGTGGCAGACCTTCCTGGCGGCGCACCGATTGGCCCTTCTGCGGACCAGCGGACACGCTCCGGTGGTCCGTTTTGCTTTCTGTCTTTTCCAATGGTCCTCCCGGGACCCAACCTTCACTGCGGAGGCTTGAAGTTGACTTTGTGGCCCTGTTTGTCATTGCTCGTCATTTGGCACACAACTATCAACCAACAGAGTTTTCGAATCGCCTCCACTACCCCGACTCCAGCCGCAGTTTCGTTCGGACTCAACGGCGCGGCGTGATTGCGCCGCGCTACTTCATCACATTCCTTCTTTTTTTCGCGTGGTGTCGTTGCACCGCGCCGCCTTTATTCGATCTGCGACAAAACCATCAATGAAGGGGGAAGAGGGTCGGCCGTGTTCGTGTGGTCTGACCTCCTCCCATTAATCTGATATCAAACAGCTTAAGAAAAAAATTTATTTTAGACAGTCAAGAAATATTCATGACCCAAAATCAAACCCCCTATGATTTTCCCCGCAATCAAGAATTCCCAACCCGAAAACATATTCTTCGCAGATCAACTTAATATTTAGTTGATCGGAATTATTTGTTTTAGAAGGAAGTAAACATGGGTTCATTAACATTCACCAATTAATTCCCTGCCTCGAAAAGACGTCTCATGTCGTCGAGCCGCGGAGAGAGAGGCAAGTGTCGCGAAGATCTATCGTCGTGGAAGATCAGTTCTGATTCTATTTTCATCATAGGAAGTGTTATCGTCGATGGCAACGTTCCCCGCGGTGGTGTCTCCTCCCTTGACGCGGAGGAAGAAGAAGAGGAGGCATGTCATCGGTGTATTCGCATTCTTTTTCGGAGGAGTTCTTCATTGGAAGGTTGGTGTTCTTCGTTGTTAGATGAACACCCTACACTACTTCCCCAAATCTCTCTCTCCCCAAACCCCTCAACACAACAAAAATCCCCCAAAAATAATAGCAAAGCCATTATTTTTATTCACCCATGCCATTCGAAATTCAAATTACTTAATTAATCTAAGTGGTTGAATTCATTAATTAGAATGTGTTGGCATGCACTTAAGATGGGGATTGGAATGGGAAAAGTCTTCATTTAAAAGGGGGAGTTGTTCAAAAGTTAAAGAAGGGGAGATTAAATGGGGCTTAAAGGAGAGTTATAGGATTGTGAAAGGATGGGGCTCATGTGGGCACCACCTTTCAAGTATCCACACATGGGAAGTTGGTTGGTCATGGGCCCCACCAAAAACTTCCCATGGGAGAGGATAACTCCCAAAGTCCTAAAAATAAAATTGTTCACACATTTTTATTTATTTAAAACTAAATCCCCAAAAATAAATCCCAACCCTCTCAAAACGAAATTGTGGTAAAGGTCCCCTTAAGCAATTACCGGCACTGTGAGTTCATCAGTTCTCTAAAATTTCAATTCTGAGCATCGATTCAATAGATAGAAAAACCCACTCATTCGTTCACTGAATGTACCCAAGCTAAACTTCGGAAATTGATTCCGGGAACACCGGGCCTCATAATCAGGTGCTGTTAGAAACTGAATTCTTGTAAAGTCCTAGAGAAATTAAGAAAAAAAATTCCTTGAAATTTACTGGTCTTTAAAAAATTGGAAACAAATTTCTAATAATAAGGTTATGATAAATATTCCAAAGTTCAAATTTGAAAACAATTTTATTCATCGTATGAGATGATATAATCATAGTTTGTATAATATGGATTTTAATTGTAGATACCCAAGCTTGATGTATATGGACACTACATTACTTTTTCGGAATAATTATTACATAACAAGAACCAACACTCAAGGACCGTAATAGTTTAGTTTCTTTGGAAACTCGGAACATAATCTTCTAATCATGCTGAAAGATCTTCAACATCTCCCATAAAGATCTTCCCCATTTTTTCTTACCTAATTTTTTTTATATCATGGGGAAAAGAAAACATAAAAAGGGTGAGCGCAAATGCTCAGTAAGGGTAAACATAGAGAACAAAAAACAATCCATAAACATTTGGATGCAAAAAAAACATGAATATAGAATCTAAACATCAAAATCACGAGCAAAGACAAAAATATTGGAAGTACGTAAGGCATATATCATAAAAGAACATAAATCATGATAAAATAGCATGGGAATATAACATGTAATTGTGGAAAACCATTAATAACATGATATGATTTCCATAGTATCCAATTCATTGCTTCCAAGACCATCTTAGTGGAAAAAGTCCTTTTCTAAATTGAGTTCACTCTTCAATCTAGTCCTGTAACACTGAACCAGATTAACTTGTCATTCCAGCCATGTCTATCTCATTAGATATAAATATTTACCCAATGCATTGGGGGAATATATAGGTCTCACCCATCTCATAATTAAATCATCCATACTTTTGCCAAAAGTAAACTTAAAACATTATTCAGATCCCAAATAATAAAATGGGTTTCATAAACATCATTCCATCATCACATAGTCTATATAAAACAAATGGAAATTTCATCATAAGAAAATTTAAACCATTTAAATCATAGAGACATTATACTTGAAACATAAACATATGAAATAATTTCATCATAGATGGAAAATGGTTTTGATAAAACACTTGAAATAAATTCCTGAGGAAAACATCCTTTCTTCTTCAAAATCATTTTCTTTTCACAAAATTCAATGAAATTTTAAATGAAAAGTATTTTGTTGAAAATAGTAATAAAATATTATAGAGTAAACATCATGAAAATGAAGCGTTATTAAACCGTAAAAATCCATTCATGTCGTATAAGTTAAAAAGAACATTCTTCTTGTACTTTTGTCGGAAAAGTAAAAAAGTTCCCTGTGTGGTAAACCATAGTAAGATTCCTTTAATAACATGTGGTAAATTTCAAAAATGGGTAAAATGAACTTTAAAAATACATGAAAATGTTTTTAGAAAACATGTGCATTGATGATAACAATAACCCCAGTAAATACTTACGAATAACTATCTCGGATAAGAATGAGATTAGAATAGTTATCCCTTACCTTATGTCTAATATCCTTTATATGTATCCTAACCTCCTGTATAATAATTTAAATAACGTCATTGAATTATTACAGAATCATATTCATAGTTATGATATCATATATGGTTCACTTATGACATTATATTACCCGTTCTTTTGTAAATTCCATGTTAAAGCAGCGTTTTGGGTAAAATATTTTTATTTATCGTACGTGTTTAGACTTGTTGTTCTCAATATTATTATTACTTATATAATGATTTAATTACTCCCAGAATGTAAATCATAATTTATATATCATATATATTGAGTATATATATATATATTATAGATAGATAAATGAAATGAAATACACTGTTCATTGAGATGGTAGGCCGTACGTACGCATGAACGTTGTTTTCCTTTCCTTATTGACTTGGATGGAAGTAAGTAAATGATATATATATATATATTAATAAATACAGTAGCTTTATAATTTCATATATTTCATTATTATTCATTATATATAATTTATAATCATTCTTGAATGGTTAACATGGAGAATGAATCTCATCGCTTCGTGGAGATGGTATTCCTTACGTACGCACGAGCGATGATATCATTCCCATAATTATTGCATTGAATTGGAGTGGATGATATAATATCTCAGAATCAGTATGATGTTATTATAATCATATATAGTTATTCTCTACCTCATTATATCCATCCATGTATGTTGGTGGTGGAAAAACTGATTACACCGCGGCGTGGAGACTGTATTCCGTACGTATGCACATGCGGTGAATTCATTTTCGGTTGGATGGATAGAAGGTGAAATATGGTTGTTTAATATTTATAATAACATATCAGTATATAATTAATAAAGGTGTTACTAATTTATAATTAAACAACTAAATAACAGGAAGTATTAGAAGAAAGAAACAAGAAAGAGTCGGTAGAAGAGATTACCTCTTCCTCGACACACTTCCTTTAAACTTCTTCAAAGGGTACTAGAGTTTGTATTTTGATGATACCAAAACCTCTATAATGTGTCTAGGTATGTTTATAATGGAAATGGGTATGGGTTTTCTGAGCATCAAGGCTCAAAATGGTGTTAAGAGAAGAGGGAAGGGGTGCCTTTTTATAAGAGAGGAGAGGGGCAATTTAAGAAAAACTTAAAATTTTATTTTATAATAAAGTCATATTCGGTTTATATTGGCTCCAAAGTGACTTAATTCGAATATAATGTGGTGATTAGTCGAAATCCTCTCAACCAATTAGTTTTAGACAATTTAAGGATACTATTTTTACCTCATCATTTAGATTTAACTCTACGTTAAATAATTTAACTTTTACCGTGTCTTCTTGTTTTCTTACACTATAAGGTTAATAAACTTAATATAACAAGCCAAAAGAACCCCAAGTGGTTAATTATTCATATATATAAACATATCTAAGTAATTTGGATAATCCTTATATTTTTAGAATTTATAATATAATATTTGTTTTAAAAACTATTTTATGTCAAATTTGACACTATTTGGTAACTGATTTTTGTGAAAATCATAAAAACATGTTTAGTTTGAAAGAAGTTAACTAAATCAATACTAACATGTAATATTAACCTATAAAATAAGTGTAATTTGATAAAAGTCTCTAATTACATTTATTTGGGTATTTATAACATCAATTATTTTAATATTTCATTAATAAGGTAATTAAAGCATCATCATTGTGTCATAAATAAAATAAATTATATAATCTCGAAAAATTATAAATAAACTAACATTATGTAGTAAATATATTTATATTTATAATTAATATTTATAGTCTAATTTATCTTATGTATAACCCTATATTAAAAATGATTTATTTATGAAACATTGATTTAAACTCTTTTAACTTTTCTTTGAATTAAATAATAATAATTGTCATAATCTAATCCATGTGGACCGAAAGGGTAATATTTTATTCCTAAAGTTGTTTTTGGTCGAATTACACTTATTAAATAGAATTAGGTCATGTGTTCGGGAAATAATAATATCATTTTTAACCTTAATTACCCTATTTTCTTTTAACCGTGGTAAATAAAAGTAAAAAATTACTATTCACCAAAAATTAATTTTATCTTATTGAACCACATTATAATCCTTGATATTAACCGTGTCTCTCAGATTTTTTAAATTGCACTGATAGAAGCCGTAAAATTATGTTTTATGTAAATTTTTTAATTCTCCTAGGAGGTGGGTAAAAGACGGTGAAAAGTTCAATAAAATTTTTATATATCAAAAATTATTATAAAATGACTCCAATGAATTACATTGAACTTATATAGGTATTATGTATCAATTTTGTCCTAAAATAAATTTAAATAAAATAAATATTTATTTAAATAAAAAGTTGGGTTTTAGTAGTAACATAGTGTTTTCACTATTCATCAAAAATTGAATGTTTTCAGAATAATACGAAAAATTTACCCTAAGCTAATTTCAATATTCTCAATTCCAAAATGAAGTCTGTTTTTAAAGATAAAATTTATATAATTTAAAAAATTCTGTATTACTATTCATAACTGCTAGTTCATAATAATATTATAATAATATGTCTTTTAGCGAAACTTGGTATTGCGTACTACACACACTATCGAGGAAGGTCTTGATTGCGTGTAATGCAAGCCATGTCAGAGTTGCATGAAGTAAAAGATCTGTTGGGTGTTTCATATAACATAATCAAAATTTATTTCATTTATACATTAATCAAAATCTATACTTAATGTTGCATAGAATAATGTCCACAAAATGAACATGAAATTGTGTGTAACAAGAGCCAATAATAGAGTTGTGTATACCACAAGCTAATACGGTGTTGCGTATAGTACAAGATAATCTTGGGGTAGTGTATAATAGAATATATCAAAGAACTTAAAAATATTATATATCGTCAAATCTCAGGGTGTTACAGTAATCAAAAGGGATATAATGAATAAAGTTAAATAGTTTGAAGATTATATAATAATGTTTTTAGAATCATATTTAGTAAATTAATTTATCCTAATTTAAAAAATCATTATTCAAATGATCATAATCACAACAATCATAATTACAACATTCTTATTCACAGAATCGAGAATAATGAAATCAATATACAAAATGATTCAAGTAATATTACAATAATGAAAAAATGTAAAACATGTAAATTAATAAAATCATTTGAACCCAAAGATAATGGTATCCAACAACATTGGATTTACATCCCTTTATTTATGTTTTCAATAATTTATGTCTTATGTACAGAAGGGTAATCCCTCGATACGATGATCTGCCTCTATCTTGATATCTCTTCAAGCCCTTGATCAAGAAGGTGATTGGAACCACTTTCATCATAAACTAAAATTCCCTTGTTCAATAAAAGATCAGCGATAATGTCTTATTATTCATATAATCCCTCAGTAAAACCACAATTATCAGAGTTTCACAAAAAAAATGAAAACCCTTTATAGTTATAAGTATATGAAAAAAGGAGTTCACGAATTATAAACTCCACGAATTTCACATATAACAACAGTTTGGATGAGCTCTCATAAAGGGTAAAAAATTAAGCTACAACATCCCCTATCACTATCAAGTGAAAATATTTTTATATTCCTTCATCCCAATGGTCATCGTGGTATACAATGGTTGAATTTTCTCATAAAATATCAGAGGCACATGGACCACTGTCACTCCAACAATCATTTTTTAACCTATTCTACAACATATAAAAAATGAATTTTAAAATTAAATACATCACCTAATTTGAATAAAAGGATTTCCATTAATTAAAATATAGTTATTTGGATATGGAAAAATAAATTTAAATAGTTCAAAATATTTTCCATACAACAGTCAGTATGATTTATATCAGTATAAAAATAACTTCAGTACAAAAACTGGAGAGTGTGTACGTTAGAAATCATATCCATGCTAGTTACTATAATCAAGGAATGAATAATTTCATAAAACAATTTGAGTAAATTTATTATAGTATGCACATGACGAAAAATTTAACTGATAAAATATTAATCTAAAACTCTTAATGAATGTATGGTAAACAGATATATAAATCTATTTTTTAATCTGCTTGATGTAAAAGTGTTAATAATTTGGTAATTTATAAAATAATTTATTATTTCCAAAACAAAAGTACTGAATAAGTCAAAAGAGTAATTTTTACTCAAAAATATATGCCTTTTTTGTAAGCACAAAGCACATGACTAAAAATCAAAATTTCATTGTAAAACTGAACTCCAAAAGATATTATAAAGAAAAATCATATTCATAAGTAAATAATTATAGATTTCCCCCTTAGTAATAAAACACTTATAAATGTGATATTATATATTAATTACTCCCCCTTAGGAAAATTAATTCCCAATGGATCATATTCTCTAAATTTTATACCCCATTGTAAATCATTCCTCCCTAAAAAAACACACCCATGTCTAAATAAATCCCCCATTTTTGATTTTCCAAAAGGAATATCGGATGTCTACTAAACCCTGTAAAAGGGTTATATAAACAAAAATATAAGATGAAATAAATTAATTTTCCATCTAAAATAACTGAATGATCATATATCAAAAAAAATATATAAAATTCAATCAAGACGTTTGTAGATGTTAATGACATTCATTAATGTATCCAAAAGGGTGGAAACAATAGCTCCAAAAAAATTTCTTCTAATTTTCCTTATACTTATTTAGGAGATAAATGATGAATATATTCATTTTAGTGATTTCATTGATATATCCATCATCATATAAAAAATTTCATTCTGAGATCGATTTTTTTCATTTTCTTCAAACAACTAGTCATTGATATAAAATTTTTTCCTCATGTATAGGCAAATTTTAATTCAAAGTAAGAATCATGACAGCATGTGATATTTTTCCAATATATAAATTCAAATATATATAACACCAAGAAATTATGTGTTTTTAGGATTTATTGTCTCATATTTGTAACGTATCATCTTTGAGACTTATCATTTAATAAAATTTAGCATCATTTAAATCTATTTGAAAACATTAGATTGAGACACAACTGGGATTCTATGGTCCTTCATTTTTTGACTAGTATTAGTAGAACAATTTTGGATTGAAATTGTAACATTAATACAAATTCATTCAATAATAAATACTGAATATTCATGATGTTTCATAATTTAATCATATTTATGATTCCACATCACCATTTTATTTCAGGGGTTTCCATGTTCATTGGTAATTTCATAAATCACCTTTAAATCTGCCTCAATCCTTGTCAGTCATTATCTTAAATAATTATTGATTTAAATATATATTTTTATTTATCCATAACTATATAAATTTTTCATTCAATACATGAGAGATATGTAATTTCAATTTCAATTAAAATTAGGGCTTGAACAATGTAATGATCTCATTTAATTGAAATTTTATTTTCTAAATCAATGTATTCCTCATAATCAAGGGTCTCTCAGGAATGAATTCCTACTGCATTATCATGAAAATGATGATTTTAATATTACTCAGTTCTCATCTGTTTCTCATTATCAAATATATGGATGATTTTATTATATTGGTTCTTTTGAGTAACATTCTTCGAAGATTGTACTTATTGGGATGGTATCATGCAAGAGGTTTCTAGAGAAGATCATACTAGTATCATATGAGATTGAGATTTTTCTTTTGAAACAATTTCCTTGTCAATCTCATCCACATTCATTACTTTTTCTTATTTTTATTATTTTTTTCCATATAATTTCTTTCTAACTCTCCACCAAGATACACATATATATCTCCAATTTCACCATCATCTTGTTCTTCTTAGAAATTTATTTGAACATCCTTCGGAGGAGGTGATTCATTACAATTTTTTTATTCATCCTTCCCTTGTCCATGAATGTGGGATTTATCATTTCTTCATGAATTTATTCCCTTATAGAAATTAAAGCTCTTTAATTTTAAATAATTTTAAACAATTTATAAATATAAAAATGATATATTTTATTTTTAAAAAATATATATTTTATTGTATTCTTCATTAAGAGTATCTTGAGTACATATTTTTCAGCTATGGCTTCTACTAGATTTAGAACAAATTGTGTGTATCATTATTTTATATTAGCATGGTCTTTTCTACATTTGGATGTTATTTCATCAGTTTAATTATATTTCTTATTTGGTTATAAATGTTATCCATAAAAATATTTATTTTCTTTCTCAAACAAAAATCACAAATGATTGTTTGGGGTTCCTTAACTTCTTCCAACTATTTCATTTGAACATTTATCTTCATTATATTTTTCAAAAATTATTGATTCTTAATATAAATGATATTTTATCATCATTATCATGTAATTACTAATCCATGGTACATTAAATAATTTTGGTATTGATTTGAGTGGAAGATTACAGAACATCAAGCATTCAGAAATGAACATTGTCAAAATCACTAGAAACATAATTAGTTGATACTTGATACCACCTGATTTGAAATTGTTGATGATTATGAAATTATGAACCGTAAAATTTAACATTCTCATATTCAAAAAATTATCAATAATAAACACAGATGATAAAATTTGAGTTTATCTATCAACATTTATGGGAATTTGAAATACTTTCATCTAGATAGTTGTAAGGTGATATAATAATGAGAGATGAGTAGTTTTTATTTTATGCACATGAAATTCAATAAGTGATTGTTTGGATATAATTTTAATTAATGTTCACTTTTCATTGGTAGATAGTGAGTAGAAAAAACGAATTTACCACTTATGTTACTCGTAATACATATTCCACTCGTTTTTAGACATGCTTATATCGTTATCATTTATATAAATGGTAACTTGTAAATAATAATAAATATTCAAAGTACTATGAAACTATTAGACATAATCAAGAAGAATTGAATTTTTACTAGTGTTTGGGTTTTCTATAGAAACAGACTACCAACCTAGGAATTAAAAAACTCATTACATTGAGTAATCGTAAATATCATTGAATACCTATTCAATAAATTTTCTTTAAATAATTTCATCACTGAGAAATATTTTGGTTTCACTGGTTTTAGGGATATATCTGATAGTTCTGACATGGGAACTATTAAAAAATTTGGGATGGAAAATCTTATTTACTCAAAAAACACGAACAACATTAGAGGTCTAGAAAAAGAAGAAGAAATTTGAAGTGGGATAGGGTTTGGTTCCCTTTATATCAGTGAAGAAGTATGTAAGTTACCACTCTACGTTTGTTAATAGAAAAAAACTCCAATTGATGAAAAAATATGCACTCTTGAGGTTTTTAAAAAAACAATATCTTATATATCTTGAATTTAATAAAATCTTAAAAAAAGATATATTCATTATTTAAAAACATTTATAATTGGAAGAAGGTATAAGTTATGAAATTGTGTAGTTTGGAGTCTCATGGTAGATTTATTGGTTTTGATATATATTTTCTAGAAAAAGTTTAGTATGAAAAACAATTTCCACACATGAGAGAATTACTTATAAAATGATAAAATTTTTAATATTAAAAAAATATTATGTACACAAAAAGTATATATCATGTATTAAAATAATATATTGTAATGAGTACTAAATGAGGACAAAAAATATAGACATGACATAAATTTGGGTACAAAAATTTTTTATTATAAAAATTTGTGTGCATAAATATTTTTAGAGCACAAAAGTTTCTAATTATCAAAATTAATGAGTATAAAAATAACTGACTAAGAATATTTTTGAGTATGAATATTTCTTAGTATGATTATTTTTTAGGTGGAAATTTTCTAAATATGTATATTTTTTAGTATGAATATTTCTAGATTTTATAATTTCAATGTATGAAAATTTATATGTATAAAAATAATTTATTAGTAAAATTTATATTTATGAAAATTTCTACATAGAAAAATTTATGAGTATTAATTTTTTTGATTATAAATATTTCTGATTGATAATTTTTTATAAAATAAAATGGAAATATTTTAATCACAAGTATCCATAGAAGAATTGAAAAAATTTAATGTAACACAATTATTTAATCAAGAAGAAGATATGAATCATTACTTTATAGTGATTATTCTTAAGTTCTATTTAATGAATTTAGATAAATCTTGGTGTAATGGTTCTGTAAAAATATTAAGAAGTTGTACTTGCGTTATGATGAATTTTAAAATGATATATTATTTATTTGTGTGATACCTTAGAATGTGATGTCTAATATATATGTTTTTATTAAAAATATTGATGTCCATGATTTCTAAATAATGTTTTAGAACTAATATAGTAACATAGTATTTGAATTTTAGAAAAATACATGACATAATTAGTAAGTGTGTATAGAATCCTCAAAACATGAGCACAAAAAATCATATATACCACATCTTCATCTTCTGTAGTGGAAAGGATACTAAGGGTTGTTTCAAAGAGGACCAAAAAACTAATATATCACCTATAAAATAAAGAACATTCTAAGATATTTTTCATTCCATTTTACATCTACCATACTCAGAATCTAATAAAAGATAAATCATAATAATATTTAGAAGCATAGAATAATCAAAAATCCATAATTACTTTTAAATTTGAAAAAAATATTTTCACATATTATAAATGGGTTTCCTTTGGGTTTTCCTGATATCTTTCACATCAGAATAATGAAAAAATTAATTCTCAATAATTAGCTATTAGGTGTTGAAAACATCGCATCATATCTATTAAAGTTGTTTAATTAACTATTTTTCCATCTTCATCATGATAAACTATTTTTTATGTACCTATTGGAGTAATAATAATTAATTTATTGTCATATCTATACAATATAGGATTATCTTTAATATATTTATTTAGAGATATATAAAATCTTTATATTTATTGAGAGATTTTAAAAACACGAAATAATTTTAACATACACCTCATGTTCATTTAAAACTTATATTTAATTTGATTGCAAAAATAATATATTAATGATTTATAATATGATACCAATATAATTTAATCAACATATATTTGAAAAATATAAATAATTTTTTTCATTCTTTATGGAAAGTGTTGGATAAGAAGTTCCCCTAACATAATTGTTCTAAAAAAATCCTATTAACATATCATTCCATGCTCTAAGATCTTGTTTAAGTCTATATAAATTTTTTCTAATATCAAAAACATTTTTAAGATGTTCTGTATCATCAAAATCAGTGTGTAACTCAAAACAAAATTCTTATTGAACATATCTAGTAAGAAAGGTACACTGTACATCCATTTGAAAAAGTTATAAATTAATTAATGATGCAAAGGCTAGTAGAATTTGAATAGATTCTAGTCTAGAAACCATAACATATGGTACATTCAAATTTATTACATCTTTTTTATAACCATTAGGAAATAGGATTTCATTATTTCTCAAAATAACTCCATTTTTTTGGAATTTGTTTATGAAAAATGATTTGAATCTAGTTAGAGAGGTTTCTTTTGGTATTTCAACCAAGGTCTATAATTTTATCCATTAAAATTTATTTATTTCACCTGGCATTTCTTTTATCCAACATTCATCATGTAAATATTCATTAGGACTTTTGGGTTCTAATTGAGAATGAAATTCAAGATTTACTACATTATTTATCAATTGACATCTAGTCCATAAAAGTTTATTTACATCACCAATAATAATATCATTATGAGTATTCATAAAATAAAATTGATTTCATATTTTTAAAACATTTTCATTAATATTGGGTAAAAAATCATAGGGACTGGATATACTAATGCAAATTTATTGAGTATTATACATGTTAAAACAATCTTTTATCAGAGTTTGACAATTAGTTTTTGAAAACACATCAGTACGTGTTATATGGGATTGTTTCAAAATAATAGGGTTGATTTAACCATATTTAAATCATACTAGTTCCTTAATAATACATTTTTTTTTGAAAACACTATATTCCTTAAAATTTGTGGAATAGGAGAAAATATAAGTTTATTATATTTGGGGGAAAATTTATGTATATTATCTTTTGTATTAAAAAAGAACAAATTTCATCCAAATAAATTGATGCTTGAAAATTTATGTTTTCAACCAATCTATAACCCATTAGGTGTTTTATTATGAAATTTTCTAATTAAAAAGTGATTTATAATATTGAATGAATTACTCATAACTTCAACACAGAAAAAAATTATCTATTTGGTATTCAATAAATATGGTTCATATTATTTCATGAATAAATTTATTTCTTCATTCAACAACAAAATTTTTATGAGGATTTATAGGAGATGAAAAGTTCTGATTAATGATTTTTTTTTCTTCAAAACAATTCAAAATTAGAATATAAACAATCTACACTAGGATCACTAGAAATAGTTATTAATAGAAAGTTATTATCATTTATAATTTTTTCTAAAAATGTTGTAAAATGAAAATAGTATTCCTATATTATTGTATGAAAATTGAACCATGTACATCTTATGTAATAATCAACTTTGAAAACACATATTAACTACCTAAAACACATTCAGTAAATATATTACCAAAAAAGTCCTTGTGCACTAACTATAATGAATCAGTAATTATTAATTCACTAATTGATTTAATTCTTGAATTGTTTTTCTTTCCATACAGACAAGGGTTGAAAAAATTTTAAGAATCAAACATATGATATTTTATGTCCTGAAAAAGTATTTTGATATATAATTTATTTATATTTCAAAGGATACATTGTCATAACCTTCAATGTAATTACCATGATTGGTCATCCACTACACTATGGAAAGGTAATTGTTCGCTCCTACAATCTTGAATGTTATTTGTGTAAAAATTATAATATATATTCCGAGAAATAATGAATTCATATTTTATACTATTTACTACGCATTTATCATATCTATAATTCCCTAGGTATCTTTTATCATATATCTGACCTATCCTTATATGGTTATGAATAAAACCTTTTAAAAATTTAATATTTGAAATCAATTTTTTTCTAGGAAGAACATTATTTCCTATACCAAAACACATTTTATGAGTATTATCTCTAAATCATACTCTTCCAAAATTATTTCAATAAAATTTTCATACAAGTCATTGTTACCAGTCATATGTCTTGAAAATACACCATCCATTCACTATTTGTTATTGTTGTTGAACATTATTTATTTTTCTGAAAACAAAACATTTATATTTTTGGAAGGCAAACATTCATGGGTCTTGATATGTTAGTAAAATATATTTTATGAATCCCAATTTTTTTTTGAAAAATGGTATTTTCTAAAACCCAATGATTGAAATTAATTTAAGGAACAATTTTCAATTATTTTTCGTTCACTTTGACAATTTTTTTCAAAAGGGGGTATTTTCTAGAACAATGAAATTGTTACTAAAGAAAAGTTTTGAATGAGTATATCCCATTAATAAAAAACTTACTTATGCAGGATGTTTTTCATAGATTTTATCAAATCATTCCTAACTTGTTGTAATTTTCTATAGAAGTGTCGTGAAAGAAAAATTTTTCAGACATACTTTTATTAGTGTGTTCATATCTACAGTAGCGTTACATTCACAAGTGTGTATTTTCCCTAAAATATTAATCATATAAATGACTGTTTCAAAATCACGAGAAATCATATCTTTATTTGGTTAATTTTTTATGGTTTTTAGAAATATAATCAATTTCATATATTTTCTTATCATGATCTTTTGAAAGATATAATAATTCTTTTTGACATAACATTATCCCACTATTTTGTTTTTCAATTTTGTTTCTAACATTATTATTTTAATTTTCATGATGATTAGAAAAACTAGAGGCTTAATAATATGGAGGTCATGTATTATTATTAATAGATGAAGATGACAATTTATCAAGAATATATAGAATTATTTTCATCAGAATAATTTTCATTGAAATACAAATTTATTAATGAATCAGAAGTGTGTACCTTCCCTATAATACAATTATTTTTAAAAGGTGTTTAGTCATAGACACCAATATTATAATGCTGAGAATTTTTATTTTCTAAGGATTCAACGAAATATTATCCACCACAAGAAATCTATGATTCATTAGCCTTCATGAATTTATTTCAATTGGGATTATATTACATTTGTTTCATTTCTATCACGAATTAATTCATTTTTGTCTTTTATTTTGAGTTTTGGAATATCAGGTCCTTTATGTCCATATTTTTTAAATTCATAGCACCTATCATATAACACCATATGATTTCATAGTATGTTATCTCTTCCAAGTATTTCAATAACTTGCGCTATATGCATCACCGAGTTCGAAATGGAGAACCCTTTTTATATACATTATTTGACACTTTTATATATTCAATTTAGTGAAATTAAATTCATCTTTAGAAGTTGGAAATAAAAATTTATTTTGGATTAATTTTTGTACATTTCTGATAACATTCATATTTATATGAATAGTGAAAAATACTAAATTTTAATTGAAAACATAATTTTTAATCAAAATATTTTATAGTGTAAAATTATAATTTTTAGTGGGTTTATAGTATAATATGATTATATTCTTACCAATTAATCCAATGTTGGTCATTAGATGTAAGTTCACATTTAAACTGGACATAAACAAGTTTCAATCTTTTGATATTTATTATTTCTTAAAAA
Organism: Viscum album; assembly: GCA_963277665.1. Classification (NCBI taxonomy): domain Eukaryota; kingdom Viridiplantae; phylum Streptophyta; class Magnoliopsida; order Santalales; family Viscaceae; genus Viscum; species Viscum album. The sequence continues at coordinate 1,807,208,434 of OY728156.1, forward strand.
CATTTTTTTTGGCAACGAAAATTAATTTAAAATTAATTTCTACGACTTCTGTGTTTTGAATATGAAATAATGGATTCTATATTTATAATCAGGTGTTCAAAATTGTGTAAATAGGTTACTTTAATTTTTATATATTATGAATAATTACTTCCGTAAATATTTTAATTACCACAGTTAAAGGGAAAATCCACTAAATAAGGGTAAAAAAATTATAATAATAATATTAAATTACCATAGAATTTGTCCTATTACAATTGGTTAAAAAATATCTTACATTGGGCATCTTTGGGTATATTTTGGGACCACATGGAGCCACTTGAGAGTGATAACTTCATTTTATATTAAATAATCTAATGTAAAGACAAAAATAAAAAAAGCATATATATTTTAGTAAAACAATTTTATATAAGGTTATATAATTGATCTATTTGACTATAAATATTAATTATAAAGATAAAAAGCTTTCTTATATCATGATATTTTATGTATAATTTTTATACCTAAAATAAATTTATTTATAAATGACATAATAATGATGTAGTATTTTTATTATTAATGAAATAATAAAATAAATGATATTATAAATATTAAAATAAATATACTTTCATGTTTTGATGACATCCACGAATTTTATGGGTGTATATGACATGTTAGTATTTATTCAATGAATTTATTTCGGAGTAATCATGATGTTATGACTTTCACAAAATCAAAATACCAAATATTGTCGAAATTGACATAAAATAGTTTTTAAAACAGATATAATATTACTGGAGGATATTATATTATGAAAATTATATGGTTATCCCAAAGGGATTAAATAATATTATATATGTCATTAATGAACAAATTGGTGTTCTATTGGATGTTTCGAGTATATTTATTATCGATATAGTATAAGAATACAAAAAGACATGGTAAAAGTTAAATTATTTAACTAAGAGTTTAAAAAAATACGGATAAACTTGTAACCTATACTTTTATAAAACCTATTGGATGAGAGGATTTAGACCCATAACCACATTAGGAGCGAAATAAGTCCATTGGGATCCAGTATAAACTGGAAAATATATTATTATAAAATAATATTTTCATCTTTCTTAAAGTGACCCTTACCTCTTTAATAAAAGGGCACTTCCACTTCTCTCAAAATCTCACCACCAAATCCATTTCGCTTGGCCAACCCCTACCCAAATATCTTATAATCAATCCTACTTTAATCCTAGAGGCTATCCATTGGTCATATATCAAGCCTTTGGAGAACGTTTGGTAAAATCAAAAGGAAGAATACAAAGAAGAGGTAAATATTTCATCATCTCGTTCACATTCTTTTCTTCTTCCACTTCTTGTTTCATTGTTGTTCCCAAAAAAAATAATAACTTCAGTACCTTCTACATAGTGTGATGTTACTATAAATATGATAAAACCATATTCAGCATTCTATCCGTCTGATTAATGATAATGTCACCATACGAGCGTACGTACAACTTACCGTCTCCATGTTGTGGTGTAATTTGTTATTCAACACTTTGTTATTTGGATGGATATAATGATGAGTTATATGAATATAAATAATTAAAATATCACGATAATTTCTCTGTAAAATTAATATACCATACAATTCCACAGCATTTAATCATTAAGGAAATGATATCGTCGCTCGTGTGTCTATACAGCTTACAGTCTCTACGATGAGATGAGATTATTTTCCACATTCACAATTCAACAGTGATTATAAAAATATATATTATAAATAAGTTTGTTATATATGACATAATAATGATACTGGATATATATATATATATCTATGTGTTTGTGTGTCTGTGTGTGTGTGTATTTACATATATCTGATTCACTTAGTTCCATTCAATACGATATAAAAATTGAACCAACGTTTATGCATACATATTGCCTACCATCTCCATAAATGGTGTTTTCCATTTCATATATCTATCTATTATAAATATTTATATTCAAAATATATATTATATAAAAATTATGTTTTATATTGTAGATGTATTTAAATCATGATCTATGTGATACGATCCCAAATAACAAGTTAAAACACATACGATAAATAAATTAATTATTACACAAAATGTTAATTTTTCGTGGAAATCATTATTAATTAGGATGTATACAGTCATAAATGAATCTTGTATGATATAATAAAAATTAATATTGTTTTGGTATAATTTTATAACATACTATTTTCATTATACAATAGGTTAAACGTACCCTCGACCAATGGAATGTGCAAGGTAAGGGTTAATTTCAAAATCACTTTATTTTCCAAGGTTGTTTTCAAGTTATTATCTATTGGGACATATTTATTATCCATGCTAATTATTCATAAAAGTGTATTCAAAGGGACTCTTTTTAATGGACTTTTACCAAAAAAATCATTTTAAATTTTTTACAGATTTATTATTCTAAACATTATTAATTAATGTCCATGTTTTAAAAATGGTTTTAAGGATTATTTTTTATGGTAATGAATCACTAATGAAAAACGGCCTATACCCTTGGTTCAAAACCGTGGGTATAGCCCCAAAAACCATGGGTGTAGGCTATACCCACGGTTTTTGGAACCGTGGGATGAAAAGGCGTCGGTATAGGTCCCCAGCCTATACCCACAGTTTTCCAAAACCGTGGTTATATGTGTTCTGCAACTGTGTCAACGAAACATCCCCAATTACCACGGTGTCAAAGGCTTTTACCCACAGTTTCAATACTATGGGTATAGATCCTAAAACTATACAATAGGTGAGTTTTGATCCCGCAACCTCTTCGCTACAAACACCGTGTCTAACCACTACCCTAACATCACCTATGTGTATATATATTTATATTTAGTTGAATATAGTTACATAAATAATGGGAATATTGGGAAGAACCATGGGTATAGGACCCCTGACAAAAACAATTTCCTTCCCGCGCACACAAGGGAAACCTATACCAACGGTTTTTCATAACTGTTGGTATACGTATTTTAGCCCAGACATATCCCCACAGTTTTTGGGAAAACCATTGGGAGAGGTACCCCTATACCTAATGTTTTGGAAAACCGTGGGTATAGGTTACTTTTCCCGACCTATCCCCATTGTTTGGGAAAATTATGGGGATATACCCCCCTATACCCACGTTTTTGAAAAACCGTGGGTATATGTCTTGAAAATTTACCTATACCCATGGTTTTCAAAAACCGTGTGTATAGGGGTACATATCCATAGGGTTTTGGGGAAAACCGTGTGGATAGGTCCATTTTCCAGTAGTGAATGTTTTAAAATGTTAATTCCAATCAATTGTTTCAATGTGTTATAGGAGACTTTGAATCAAAAATTTCTATAAATATCTTCCATTCTATATTGTGTGACATTTAAATGTATTCATGAAAAAAGGATATTTCTCTTCTGCATGTTTAAACATCATTTCCATCTATGTCAACATTCTTTGGTAAATATTAATCTTGTTTCAAATTGATTCATTATGATACAAATATTCCATATTTTGATGAAGTTTGTGGGATATGGTTGACTGTGTCTGTGTAATTTTTATACCATTCATGGATTATGGATAAATTATTCAAATTATTTATGATAGTTATAATAAGAACAATTATGTTATGTTTAATCCTATTCATATGTGGAATTCATTGGATATAGTATATGATGGGTGGATCCCGCTATAGATCCTCAAGTCATCGGTAGGTCTTATAAAAAATTAGACATGGAATTGGTAGAGGCCATTCACAATTTGATATATGGTTTAAGCTAAGGTCTAAATTAGTTTTAGAAGTCTTAGTGGAGGCATTGAAAAGATGTTTCAGAATGTCTGGCATTATACAATCCTCATTATAAAAATAATATTGATGGTTCATGTGGTTATTTGACTAGTATAATAACAATGACTATGTTTTATTATGGAATTATTTACTTAGATCATATTTCTGCCATAAGGTGACCATGTTTATTATTTGTAAAGAAATTGTTTTCAATTATTCACCATGCCTATTGTTTAAGTTATCTTTTGCTAAAATATTTACCCTTTCTAAGAATTTGAGCTCACCCATTTCTTATGTTTTATTTTTTTAGGATTTCCAAGAAATGTATTATGATTGATATGTATGGTTAATCTAAAAAGAATAATGTCAGTCTAGAAAAATCTTGATGAAATATTTTATGGTTGAAATTGTAAGGTGATGTTTATGTATGGAATCTATTTCTAGGAATGCTAAAATGATCAGTCTTTTAGGACATGATTTCCTTGTATTATTCTAATTTATTACAATAATGAACTGACTCTAGGTAACTAGGGTCGGGGCGTTACATTTGGTATCATAGGAAGTTTAGAAATAACCCTGTAAACTATATTAATATAAAATCTGATTAGAAAACATTAACCTAAGATAAACATTGAGGATTAGTATAGAAGAACATCCAAAAAATTTATTAATGCAGATATTATGTGGGTTTTCCAAGCAATACATCAATGTCTGGATACGAGCAGGTAGAGGTGGTTCTAGCACAAATGTACCTAGGAGTGAAAACTCAGACAAAGAGTTTTGGGCATGACCCTGGGTATATTTGTACATGACAGAGGGCCTTTCTGCACTCTTGGTTATTTTTTTACAAAATATATGGTTGAGAGAAAGATAATGTAGAGACCCGTATCTTGATGTACATTGACATTACATTACATTTGCGGAATACTTAGTACATAACAAAAACACACACGCAAGGATCGTAATAGTTTAGTGTCTTTGGAAACTCGGAACGTAATCTTCTAATCGTGGTGAAATATCTTCAACATCTCCCATAAAGATCTTCTTTTTTTATACCTAAAACCTTTCTTTATATCCTAGGGAAAAGAAAATAGAAAAGGGTGAGCTCAAATGCTCAGTTAGGGTAAACAAAAGAAATATCAATCACATCGTATACATAAGCACATAACTTTTGGAAATCTTAACCTACAAAAGAGATCATAATTTCATAACATGGGATAAATCATGGCAGTGAAAAGTAATCACAATAATCATAAATTAAAACATGAAACTTTGTGGCATACACACATAATCATAGAGAATCATTTCTTGTTAGTCAAGACTCATTGCCAAGACTATCTTAGTGGACAAAGTCCCTTTCTGACCCGAGTCACCCTCGTTTCAGTCCTGTTTCACTGAATCGGTATAACCTACCGTTCCAGCCGTGTCTCTCTCATGAGATATAAAATCTTTACCCAATGCATTGGAGGGAGATATAGGTCCCACCCATCTCATAATGATACCTTCTTATGTGTGCCACAAAACCATAAATCATACATCATTGCATAACCCATGTAAAATAAATGGGAATCTTAAACATCATGACATCATAAAACAATTCATATACGATAAAGGAATTCATAAAAATAATTCCATCACAACATAATCAATTCAATGTAATAATAGGGATAAAAACAGAACCCTTTATTATCATAGATGGAAAATAATTTTGATAAAACACTTGAACTTCATTCTTGAGGAAAATATCCTTTCTACTTCAAAAACACTTTTCCTTTCTTAACATGTCATAAAATTTTAAACTAAAAGAAGTAGATTAAAAATAAACTTGAAAACTTGTATAGGAAGATTCTTGGAAATAATTTTTTAAAAATACATTCATGCCGTATAAGTTAAAAAAAACATTCTTTGTACTTTTGTCGGAAAAGTCAAAAAATACCTCGTACGAAAAACGACAAAAGATTCCTTTCATATTCTTTACTAAAAACCCACTGAAGGGTAAAATTGGATTTAAACAATTGTAGGTGGATGTAAATAATATTACATATTCAGGAAACATGGATGTGGATGATAAAATACACCCCAGTAAATACTAAAGTATAAACAATCTCGGATAAAAATGAGATTGTGATATTTCCCTTACCTTAGGTCCGACATGCTTTCTATGTTTCTGAACCTCCTGTATAATGATTTAAATAATGTTATTGACTTATTCCAGAATCATACTTATTTTTATGATATCATATATGGTCATATTTTATAGTTTCTTAGTAGTAATATTTCATTGCTACTTGTTATTTGGGTGTTTATAAGTTTTGTTCTTATGCGTGTTTTGTCGAATAAATTCTTATTCTTTTCTTTAGGTTATAGATAACTCATTTCTAGAATGGTATTAGTGTAATATATATCATATTAATTCATTAAATTAATTTATATAATCATTATGAAATGAAAATCATGTAGAACGAGTCGCATCACATCGTGGAGACGGTATTCCGTACGTACGCACGAGTGATGATATCGTTCCTATGATCATGGAATTGTATTGGAGTATATGTATACTATTTCAGAATCAATATCACTTTATAATAGTCATATATAGTCATTATTTACACCATTATACCCATCCAAGTAAGGTAGTGGTGGAAAATAGATTACACCACGGCGTGGAGACGGTATTCCGTACGTACGCACGCGCGGTGATTTCTTTTTTCGTTGGATGGATAGATGGTGAAATAGGGTTGTTTCATACTTATAATAACATATAAGTATCTGAGTGATACTGATTTTATTACTTCATAATGAAACAAATAAAGAATAAGAAGTGGAAGAAGAAATAAAGATGAAAGAATCGGTAACGGACATTACCTATTCTTTGAAGTGCTTCTTTGAGACCTTCTTTTAGGGCACTAAAATTGGTCTTTGAAGAAGACCATAACCTATAGGATGTCTCTAGGGAAGTTTAGAGGAGAAAGTGTCAGGGGTTGGCCGAGCTTGAAGGCTCCAAGTGGCGTGAGGAAGAGGGGGAGGAGGTGCCGTTTTATAAGGGAGGAGAGGGGCACCTTAGGAATATCTCAAAATATTATTTTATATTAAAGTCAAAATCGGTTTATACTGGTTCCAACGGGTCTTATTTCGAAGGTAAAGTGGGGATGGGTCGAAATCCAATCAACCAATAGGATTTAGACAAGTTTAGGTAATTATGTTAACCTTATCAATTAGATTTAACTCTAAGTTAAATAATTTAACTTTTACCGTGACTTTTTGTTTTCTTACACTATATGGTTAATACACTTACTATAACATGCCAAAAGAACCCCAAGTTGTTTATTATTAATATATATATTCTTATCAAAGTCATTTGGCAGAACCTTAGATTTTTAGGAATAAAATAACAATTAATAATATAATATTTGTTTTAAAAACTATTTTATGTCAATTTTGACACTATTTAGTAATTGATTTTTGTGAAAATCATAACAAAATTATATGTTCGAACCAAGTTGATTAAATAAACACTAATATATCATAGTAACCTATAAAACTAGTGGAAATCATAAAAAGTCTCAAATTACATTTATTTGATCATTTATAACATCAATTATGTTAACTTTTCCTTAAAAGGGTAATTAATGCATCATCGTTGTGTCATAAATAAATTAATTTATATAAAGTCTAAAAATTATAAATAAAATATCATTATGTAGGAAATATATTTATCTTTCTAATGAATATTTATAGTCGAATTTATCTCATGTATAACCCCATATTAAAAATTATTTACTTATTAAACATTGATTTTACCTATTTTAACCCTTCTTTAAATAAATTAATAATAAATGTCCTAATATAATCGAAGTGGGGTTAAATGGTAATATTTTATTCCTAAGTTTGTTTTTGGTCGAATTACACTTTTCCAATAGAATTAGGACATGTGTTAGGGTAATAATAATATCATCTTTACCCTTAATTACCTTATTTACTTTTTACCGTGTTAACAAAAAGTAAAAAGTTACTATTCACCAAAAATTATTTTCATCTCATTGAACCACATTTTAGTCCTTGATATTAACCGTGTATCTCGGATTTTCAAAATTCCACTCACAAAAGCGGTAATATTACGTTTTATGAAAAAATCAGTTTTTTTAACTACCACTTAGTGGTTTCACGATTCATCAAAAATTGAAAGTTTTCAGAAAAATACCAAAAATTAGGCCTAAGCTATATTTGATATTATGAACTCAAAAATTATTTCTATTTTACCAAATTCAAAACATATCAGTTGCATTAATTAATTTAAAAATTAATTCCCGTCGTCAAAACAAACGGCGTGTTTTTAAGAGATAATAACTATCAAAAGATTGACACTTGTTTATAACTGGTTTAAATGTGAAATTACATCCAATGACCAACATTGTATTAAATTGTAAAAATATATTCTAAATATACATTAAAACCACTCAAATTAATAATTTATCACTATTAATTATTTCGATTGAAAAATTTGTTTTTAATTAAAATTTAGTAATTTCCACTATTCATCAAAATATGAAAGTTATCCGAAAATTACCAAAATTTTACCCTAAGATAATTTCGATATTCCGAATCCAAAAATGAAATCCATTTTGAAAAATAAAATTTACAAAATTTCAAAAAGTGGTTATTACTATTCATAATGGCTAGTTTTAATAATATTTTAATATCATATCTTTTTTTAGTGAAACTCGATATTGCGTACTACACACGCTATCAAGGAAGGTCGTGATTGCGTGTAATGAAAGGCAAGTCAAGGATGCGTGTTGTGCAAGCTCCTTTTGGTGTAGCATACAACACAAAAGAATATTTTTCATAAAATCTCGGGGTGTTACATTCTACCCCCCTTAAAATGAATTTCTCCCTCGAAATTCGTCGGGGTTATAAATGGATTACTACTTGAAAGTTTCTTTAATAGAAACCCACATCGTAAAAAGGAATACCAAAACCAATCTTTAAAAACAAAAGTATGAACCGTAACGGTTACCCAAATAAACTAATCACTGGGTTTCCACATAGGTGAAAATATGGATATGGAAGAAAAATCTAACCATCATGTTCTGATGGAGAGTGGTAGAGAACATGGATATGGAAAAGCCAATAATCACAAATCCATAAATTTTTGACGATCTAAGGTACCATCTGATTAATCAGATATAAGAGCACTAGGACAACATTTTTGGTTTTCAAGATCGTTTCCCAAAAGTTGAAGAATTTGAATTAGAATAAATACTTACTTTATTTTGGAACAATATCACTATTGTTCGTGCCTTAAACAATTTCCACTTCATCTCTTAAATAAATGAAGTTGAATTTGTTATTCGTGAAGTGTTAACGGATCATGTGATAGAATGACGGGTCATTCCATCTCTTTCAAAAAAAAAGGTTAGAAAAAGTTATAAGTCCATCTTATGGTTAATCGTATATGGTTCCAAAAATGAATTTATACTTCATATATCATACTGCTTAATAAAATAAAACTATTTTCTACTAACCAGGGACTTCCTGTAGGCCAATGGTAGGCGATAAAGGCCAGTCGCACTTCGGTTGTGGGTTCGATTCCCACAGCCTTGTCCGACGCGATGGGTTGTCACCCGTCCTGCAGGTTGTCCTTTTTCTAAAGATATATTACTATAACATCCCATCAATAATATCGAAAAACGTTTTATCCTATCTTATGTCCAACATAATCCATTCTAATCTTTAGGCTTATCTAAAATACTTCGGTCCAAGCTCATAGTATAAAGAAAATGATTACTTGAAATGTCACAGAACAATCACGTGAATGCCATCATTTATCCCACATATACCATAAGATATATCTTGTTGGTCAAATTAAAAACATGTGAATACCTTAATCATGTATTATCTTGAAGAATGAATACCCATTGAACCTTAGTGAAAACACGAATGCAGTTAAAAGTTAACACTTTCCACATACCAAAATCCTCAAAATTCTATATACTCAAACCATGATATCACTTAGTCCTTATATCAATCATGAGCTCATGAATACTGTTAAATATCTCAATCACTTTGAATACCACATTATAACAACACATAAATATTCCAATACTTTATGATAGAACATTATTTTGGAATCCCATTACATAAACACTTAATCATTCCACCACATCGTTGTCATATTCAACATCGCCAATAGTGATCACATGTGACTTCCCTTTGTCATTTGCCTTAAGTGGTTGCTCATGTTGATCATCACTAACCCTTGGATTAGGTCATTTATTAGCATAATGCCCCATTTCCTTGCACTTGAAGCATTGAAGCATTGGGGGTGCGTTCTCTGCAGTGTTTGCTTTATTCACATCATTAGAAACCCTTTTTCCATTACTTCGACACTCAGCTGCTCGATGACCTTCTTTTCCACACTTAAAACATTTTCTAGTCCCTTTAAGATAATCTCCACCATGCTTCTTTCCACACTTTGAGCATAAGGAAACATTCATCTTGTTTTCACCATTATTCTGAGATTTCTCCTTGAACTCCATCTTTCGTTTCTTTTCAAAACCATGAGATGGATATGTAACACCAACTTCCATTTCTACCTTCATAGCACAATGCACAATTTCTTCATAGCAACTGATGTCTCTTATAGCTAATTCCCTTTGAAGACTTGGTTTTAAGCCACTGAAAAGTCGATCAAATTTACTTTCAGGTTGGATGATAATGCGAGATGCATACCTTGGAAGTCTTGTAAAATTTGCTTCGTATATACCAACAGATTCATCATCCTTCTGCTTCAGCTCAAGAAACTCCTTTTCCATCTTCATTCTAAGAATACGAGAGAAATACTTACTGAAAAACAATTTCTTGAACTCATCCCATTCCATGGAATCAATTTCATCTCTTGGCCTCGTATTCTTGATAAGATTCCACCATTGATCAGCATCAACTTCTAAACGATACACCGCTAAGATGACTTTATCATGTTTAGAACATTGAAGAACTGAAAATATCTTTTCAGTGGAACTGATCCATTGTTCAGCAACAAGTGGATCGGAAGTCCCACTGAAAGAAGGTGGACGTTGCCTCGTGAAGGACTCAATAGAATATTGTTCCCTTCTCTGCTCATTTCGAAGTCCAGAATGATTCATAGCTTGTGTAAGTATAGCAATAAGATTTTGAACTCCATCTCCCATAACATTTGTTTGTTCAGGAGTACAATCATTGCATTGTCCATTGCATTGATCAACATGGTTCCTTCGGGTTCCAGCCATCATCTAAAACCCAAAAAGAATAGTGTGAGAGGAAAAAATAACGCTAGGGAAAACAACATTATAAAGGGGGAGTATCCTCAATATCTAACTTCTTAAGTTAAATTCTATGATCGTTACCATAGTTCTAGGACTGTATCTTATACGTATACTTATCCTTAAGGACATCCCTAGACATACCTTAGAAATATCTCTAGGGATCTCACTAATGCTTTCGCATCCTAGTTTCCAAAGGTTGACTAAACCTTTCCTCTCATACCAACTGTAGATACCCATATCTTGACGTACATTGACATTACATTACATTTGCGGAATACTTAGTACATAACAAAAACACACACGCAAGGATCGTAATAGTTTAGTGTCTTTGGAAACTCAGAACTTAATCTTCTAATCGCGGTGAAAGATGTTCAACATCTCCCATAAAGATCTTCTTTTTTTATACCTAAAACCTTTCTTTTTATCCTGGGGAAATGAAAATAGAAAAGGGTGAGCTCAAATGCTCAGTAAGGGTAAACAAAAGAAATATCAATCACATCGTATACATAAGCACATAACTTTTGGAAATATTAACCTACAAAAGAGATCATAATTTTATAACATGGGATAAATCATGGCAGTGAATAGTAATCACAATAATCATAACTTAAAACATGAAACTTTGTGGCATACACACATAATCATAGAGAATCATTTCTTGTTAGTCAAGACTCATTGCCAAGACTATTTTAGTGGACAAAGTCCCTTTCTGAACCGAGTCACCCTCGTTTCAGTCCTGTTTCACTGAACCGGTATAACCTACCGTTCCAGCCATGTATATCTCATGAGATATAAAATCTTTACCCAATGCATTGGAGAGATTTATAGGTCCCACCCATCTCATAATGATACCATTCTTATGTGTACCAAAACCATAAATCATACATCATTGCATAACCCATGTAAAATAAATGGGAATCATAAACATCATGACATCATAAAAAAATTCATATACGATAAAGGAATTCATAAAAATAATTCCATCACAACATAATCAATTCAATGTAATAATAGGGATAAAAACAGAACACTTTATTATCTTATATGGAAAATAATTTTGATAAAACACTTGAACTTCATTCTTGAGGAAAATATCCTTTCTACTTCAAAAACACTTTTCCTTTCTTAACATGTCATACAATTTTAAACTAAAAGAAGTTGATTAAAAATAAACTTCAAAACTTGTAAAGGAAGCTTCTTGGAAATAATTTTTTAAAAATACATTCATGCCATATAAGTTAAAAAAACATTCTTTGTACTTTTGTCGTAAAAGACAAAAAATACCTCGTACGAAAAACGACAAAAGATTCCTTTCATATTCTTTACTAAAAACTCACCGAAGGGTAAAATTGGATTTAAACAATTGTAGGTGGATGGAAATAATATTATATATTCAGGAAACATGGATGTGGATGATAAAATACACCCCAGTAAATACTAAAGTATATACAATCTCGGATAAAAATGAGATTGTGATATTTCCCTTACCATAGGTCCGACTTTCTTTGTAAGTGTCCAAACCACCTGTATAATGATTTAAATAATGTTATTGACTTATTCCAGAATCATTATTATTTTTATGATATCATATATGGTAATATTATTAGCTTCTTAGTAGTAATATTTCATTGCTACTTGTTATTTGGGTGTTTATAACTTTTGTTCTTATGCGTGTTTTGTCGAATAAATTTTTATTATTTTCTTTAGGTTATAGATTCCTCATTTCCAGAATGGTATTAGTGTAATATATATCATATTAATTCATTCAATTCATTTATATAATCATTATGAAATGAAAATCATGTAGAACGAGTCGCATCACATCGTGGAGACGGTATTCCGTACGTACGCACGAGTGATGATATCGTTCCTATGATCGTGGAATTGTATTGGAGTATATTTATACTATTTCAGAATCAATATAACTTTATAATAGTCATATATAGTCATTATTTACACCATTATACCCATCCAAGTAAGTTGGTGGTGGAAAATAGATTACACCACGGTGTGGAGACGGTATTCCGTACGTACGCACGCGCGGTGATTTCTTTTTCCGTAGGATGGATAGATGGAGAAATAGGGTTGTTTCATACTTATAATAACATATCAGTATATGAGTGATACTGATTTTATTACTTCATAATGAAACAACTAAAGAAGAAGAAGTGGAAGAAGAAATAAAGATGAAAGAATCGGTAACGGACATTACCTCTTCTTTGAAGTGCTTCTTTGAGACCTTCTTTTAGGGCACTAAAATTGGTCTTTGAAGAAGGAAAGAACCTCTAGGATGTCTCTATGGAAGTGGAGAGGAGAAAGTGTCAGGGGTTGGCCGAGATTGAAGGCTCCAAGTGGTGTGAGGAAGAGGGGGAAGAGGTGCCCTTTTATAAGGGAGGAGAGGGGCACCTTAGGAATATCTCAAAATATTATTTTATATTAAAGTCAAAATCGGTTTATAATGGTTCCAAAGGGTCTTATTTCGAAGGTAAAGTGGGGATGGGTCTAAATCCTATCAACAAATAGGATTTAGACATGTTTAGGTTATTATTTTAACCTTATCAATTAGATTTAACTCTTAGTTAAATAATTTAACTTTTGCCGTGACTTTTTGTTTTCTTACACTATATGGTTAATACACTTACTATAACATGCAAAACGAACCCCAAGTTGTTTATTATTAATATATATATCCTTATCTAAGTCATTTGGGCGAACCTTAGATTTTTAGGAATAAAATAACAATTAATAATATAATATTTGTTTTAAAAACTATTTTATGTCAATTTTGACACTATTTAGTAATTGATTTTTGTGAAAATCCTAAAAGAATTATATGTTCAAACCAAGTTGATTAAATAAACACTAATATATAATAGTAACCTAGAAAATTAGTGGATTTCATAAAAAGTCTCAAATTACATTTATTTTAGCATTTATGACATCAATTATGTTAACATTTCCTTAAAAGGGTAATTACTGCATCATCGTTGTGTCATAAATAAATTAATTTATTTAAAGTCTAAAAATTATAAATAAAATATCATTATGTAGGTTATCTTTTTGGATTTCTAATTAATATTTATAGTCGAATTTATCTTATATATTACCCCATATTAAAAATTATTCACTTATTAAACTTTGATTTTAACTATTTTAACCCTTCTTTAAATAAATTAATAATAAATGTCCTAATCTAATCCAAGTGGGGCTAAATGGTCATTTAGTATTACTAAGTTTTTTTTGGTCGAATTAAACTTATCCAATAGAATTAGGACATGTGTAAGGGTAATAATAATATCATCTTTACACTTAATTACCCTATTTACTTTTTACCGTGGTAAAAAAAAGAAAAAAGTTACTATTCACCAAAAATTATTTTCATCTCATTGAACCACATTTTAGTCCTTGATATTAACCGTGTCTCTAGGATTTTATAAATTCCACTCACAGAAGCGGTAAAATTATGTTTTATGAAAAATTCAGTTTTTTTAACTACCACTTAGTGGTTTCACTATTCATCAAAAATTGAAAGTTTTCAGAAAAATACCAAAAATTAGGCCTAGGCTATATTTGATATTATGAACTCAAAAATTATTTCTATTTTACCAAATTCAAAACATATTAGTTTCATTAATTAATTTAAAAATTAAGTCCCGTCGTCAAAACAAAAGGCGTGTTTTTAAGAGATAATAACTATCAAAAGATTGACACTTGTTTATAACTGGTTTAAATGTGAAATTACATCCAATGACCAACATTGTATTAAATTGTAAAAATATATTATAAATATACTCTAAAACCACTCAAATTAATAATTTATCACTATTAATTATTTCTATTGAAAAATTTGTTTTTAATTAAAATTTAGTGATTTCCACTATTCATCAAAATATTAAAGTTATTTGAAAATTACCAAAATTTCACCCTAAGCTAATTTCGATATTCTGAATCCAAAAATGAAATCCATTTTGAAAAATAAAATTTACAAAATTTCAAAAAGTGGTTATTACTATTCATAACGGCTAGTTTTAAAAATATTTTAATAGCATATCGTTGTTTAGTGAAACTCGGTATTGCGTACTACACACACTATCAAGGAAGGTCGCGATTGCGTGTAATGAAAGGAAAGTCAACGATGCGTGTTGTGCAAGCTCCTTTTGGTGTAGCGTACAACACAAAAGAATATTTTTCATAAAATCTCGGGGTGTTACAGATAAACCATAATATGGTTTTAATACTGAGTTAGTTATTTTGGAATAATATATGATTGATTTATATAAATTATATTGAATATTCTTAACTCTCTTGAAACTGATTAATGGTTTGAATATTCCATCATTGTGGGAGTTTACAACATTTTTGGATAGAAATAGTATATCTGGTATTCTATAAGAAAATAAGGTATCATGAATGTAACCAATATGGTTTTACGTTAATTCAGGTTGATACATTGTTTTAAAAGAAAACATGAAGAAGGTGTTCACATGTTATTACGTGGAAAAAAATATTTTCATTGTGTTTACCTTCCTTACAAATTTTGGACTTTGAGTTTGGACAAAAATATTTTGGATTGGTCTAAAGGGTGTAATCGATTAGGTTTGACATTATATACTATTGTTAAGGTAATTGTATTTCTTATGATTATTTTTGGATTGTCATAAAAAGGACAACACGGAGGTCGGGCAACAACCCGTCATGTCCGACAAGGCCACGAGACTTGATCACGCAATCGAAGGGCTACAGGGGTGGATCACCTACCATAAGCATACGTGATGTCCTGGTTTGTATAATGTAGTTTTTTAAATAGTATGACAATATAATTCCAAATTCTTTATTTTTGAAACCCTATATGATTAGGATAAATAGAATATTTTTGAATTTTATTATCTTTTGGAGTGAAATATGAGTTTGTGGTAGGAATTAAATGAAGGATGAAACACTACTTGTCAATTATATATTTCTCACTCTTATTATATGAATAAATTAATTCATAAACATTATGGAAGGGATCATAAAATAAAAAAAAAGTGTTATCCTAATTCCTTATGTTTTGTTGAACCGATGATATATTAAATCATCATAGATTGCTGGATTTGAGTCCCTCAATTTTACACATGTTTGTGATTGATGACCTCAAGAACACCCTATAAATATTTACCTATTTCATCCAATTATTTGTCTTTAATTTCTATCAATGTTCTTTAAATCGATATCTTAATTTGGGGGTGACTTTTTCATTTCCCTTTGCCTCTCATTAAGACTAAATTTTGTTAACCCCATTTCTGATATGTGTTTTTCCAAAAAGGTATTTTTATATTTTAAACATTTTATTAAAAAATAAAATTTAAATTGTGAGGAATCAATTTATTTAAGGAGGGGATAATGTAACACTATAATATTTCATAGTATGTTATTTGTTAAATTTTTTCCAATAACTTGCGCTACACGCAAAACTAAGATCCAACGCACAACGACATACCATACTAGCCATTAAAAAAAGGTTATGAATAGTATTAACCACATTTTTATTTTTATATAGACTATATAATTTTAACATTAATATTTTGTGTTTCTTAGTCATAATATAAGAAAAATTCAATTTTTAAGATAAAAGATGTATTTTTCAAAAAATACAGTTTTATGTATTTTAGTGGGAAACCATTTTTAAATCCAATATTTTACACATTTATATATTTAATTTATTGGAATTAAATTAATAATTAGAATAGGGACCAGTAAATATAGTTTGGAATAATTTTTGGTACTTTTCTGATAACATAGATATTTTGATGAATAGTGAAAAATACTAAATTTTAATTTGAAAAAAACTTTTTTAATCAAAATAATTTATAGTGTTTAATTATAATTTTGAGTGGTTTTAATGTATAATAAGAATATAGTTTTACCATTTAATCTGATGTTGGTAATTTAGTGTAATTTCATATTTAAACTGGACATAAACATGTGTCAATCTTTGGATAGTTATTATTTCCTAAAAACACGCTTTTTATTTTGACAACGATAATTAATTATAAATTAATTTCTGCTAAATATGTGTTTTTAATTTTTATAAATAGATTCCATATTTAGAATAATGATGTTTATATTTTTTTAAATATGTAACTTTTATTTTTCGAAATTAAGAATAATTACTTCGATAAATATTTTATTTACCACGGTTAAAGGGTAAATCCTGTAAATAAGTGTAGAAAAATATTATTATTATTATATTAAATTATCAAAATATGTGTCCTATTCCGCTTGGTTGATAATTTCCGACCATGGGAATCCTTGGGTCGATTTTGAGACCACATGGAGCTACATGGGTGGGATAATGACATTTTATATAAAATAATCTAATGTGAAGACAAAAATAATAAAATCATATATGTTTTGTGAAAAAAAATTATATGAGACTATATAATTGATCTAATAGAATATAAATATTCATTATAAAGATAAATAGACTTTCTATATCATGATATTTTATTTACAATTTTTATACATAAAATAATTATATTTATATATGACACAATAATGATGCAGTGTTTTACTTATTAATGAAAGAATAATATAAATGATATAAAAAATATTAAAATAAAAATAATTTAATGTTTTGATTCCTTAAACTAATTTTATATGTTAATATTACATTATAGGACTGATTAAAAGAATTTATTTCGATGTAATAATGCTGTTATGACTTTCAAAAAAACAAAATACCAAATATTTTCAAAATTGACATAAAATATTTTTTAAAACAAATATTATATTATTGGTTGATATAGTATTTTTAAAAAGATATGGTTTTTAAAAAAGTATTAAATAATATTATATATCTCATTAATTAACCACTTGTGATTCGATTTGAAGTTTAGGGTATGTTTATTAACCATATAGTTTAAGAATAAAAGAAGAAACGATAAACGTTAAATTATTTAACTAATTGTAAAATCTAAAATATGACGTTAAAATGGTGAGATAAACTTGCTTAAAACCTATGGGTTGAGAGTATGTAGACCCATATCCACCTAATAAACGAAATAAATCTATTTGGAGCCATTACAAATCAAAAATGGGATTATTATAAAATAATATTTCTAGCTTTTCTTAAAGTGAACCTCACCTCTCTTATAAAAGGGCACATCCCCATCTCTCAAAATCACAAATCCAAAGCCATTTGACTCGGAAAAAACCTACCCAACTATCCTATAAATTATACTAACTTCATATTAGAGTCCTTTTATTGGTAATAAATCCATCCTATGTATCCATTTTGATCAAATCAAAAGGAAGAACCGGAAGAAGATGTAAATATTTCATCACCTCTTCCAAGTTCTTTTCTTCTTCAACTTCCTATTTCATTGCTGATCCCATAAAAAAAACTCCAATAAAAACTATATATTGTTCTTTTATTTTAAATATTGTACGACCATATTCATTATTCTATCAATCATATGAATTATAATGTCGCCATACATTTGTACGTACGACATGTTGTCACCACGCCGTCGTGTAATTTGTTATTCACACTATGTCATTTGGATGGATATAATGATGTCTAATATGTATATAACTAAAAAAAAATAACAAGGTAATGTCTATATAAAATTAATATACCACCCAATTTTATTCCTTTTAGTCATTAAGGAAATAATATTGTTACTCGTGTGCATGTACTTTTTACCGTCTCCACGACACGATAAGATTCCATTCCACATTCACCATTCAACGGTGATTATAAAAATATATATTTTTAATAAGTATGTAACATATGAAATAATAATGATAATGAATATATATATATATATATATATATGTAAGTATGTATTAACATATATCTTATTTCATTAGTTCCTTTCAATATGATATGAAAACAGAAATAGCGTTTATGCATACGTACGACCCACTGTCTCCATAAACGATGTTTTTTATTTCATATATCTATATATTATACATATTTATATTATATATATATATATCATGTTTTATATTCTAGAAGTATTTAAATCATGGTCTATGTGATACGATCTAGAAATACAAGTTAAAACACGTACGATTAAGAAATCAATTATTATCTGAAATGTTAATGTAACATGGAAATAATTATTAATTGGGTAGTGTAAATTCATAAATGAATAATTTATTATTTAATAAATATGAATATGGGTCTGGTATAATTTAATAACATACTATAATTATTATAAAAAATGTTAAATGTACTATCAACCAATGAAAAGTGCAAGGTGAGTGTCAATTTCACAATCTCTTTATTATCTTAGGTTGTTATTACATAAATATCTACTGGACATATTTATTATCCATGTCCATGTTTTGTAAAAGTGTCTTCAAATGGATTATATTAAAGTTAATTATTACTAAAACATTATTTTAAATGTTTTAATTATTTATTCTTCTAAATCTTTCTCATTGATGTCCATTTTTCAAAACTTTTTTAAGGATTTATTTATATGGACATGAATGTTTAAAATGATAATTCCTTTCAAAAGTTTCAATGTGATATGGGAAAATTTGATTCATAATTCTCTTTAAATGGATTCCTTTCTAAATTGTGTGACTTTTAAATGTTATTATTAAAAAGGGATATTTATCTCAGTGAATTTCACAAATAATTTTCATCTATGTCAACATAATTTGATGGATTTTAAACATGTTTGAAGTTGATTTATTATGATAAAAAAAATTCTATATTGTATTTAAGGATTTGAGATATGTTTAACTGTGGATGTGTTATTTTTATACTATTCTGGGTTTATGGATAATGTAATGACATTTCACATGATAGTTCAAATACAAATATTTATGTTATGTTTAAACATATTGATATGAGGAATGCATTGTACTTAGTAAGTGACGGGTGGAGCCCACTATAGTTCTTCGATGCATCTATAGGTCTCATGAGACAATTAGACATGGAATTGGTCAAGGCCTTTCCCAATTTGATATATGGTTTTGGTCAATGCCTAAATCAGTTTTAGACGTTCTGGCCGAGGCCTTGACAAGACATTTCATAATTTACGAAATTAAATATTCCCTCACTATAAAAATAATATTGATGGTTCATGTGGTTATTCAACTAGTATAATACATATCACTATGTTTTATTAAAAAATTATTTACTCAGTTCATATTTATTCTATAATGTGCTCATGTTTATAATTTTTAAAGGAATGTGTTTTAAAATAATCACCATACCTATTTTTTATGTTATCTTTTGATTAATTATTTACCCTTTATGACCATCTATGCTCACCCCTTTCTTATGTTTTATTTCCCCAAATTTTCAAGAAGTGTATTATGATTGATAAGTAGGGTAAAGCTAAAAGGGAATAACGTCGTTCACAAAAAACTATTTATGCTCTATTTTATGTTTGAAATTATAATGTGAAGTTGATATAAGTAATCTATTCCCAAGACTGGTAAACTAATAGGTCTTTCGGGACATGATTTCCTTGTATCATGACAATGTATTAAAATAATGCATCAACTCTAGGTAATTATGGTCGGGGTGTTACATATCATCAGAATACTTCCAATCAATATTTTCCATATTAATTTTCTTATATCTATATTAAAAATACTTAACAAACAATCTTGTTCATTATTCTAGATTTAATATATAATAAATTCTCATAATTTTCTAATGCACTCATGTTTATTTGAATAATATCCTTCATTAGCTTTTTTTATTTAAGATCCTATATTGATATCTATGTTTTTATCTGATTTGATGAAGAAGTAAATGAAACTCCTCTATTATTCTTTTTAGAATCGTCATTATCAATTTTTATCTTGACTTATTACTATAAGATATTTCCAAATAAATCATCAAGAATTTGATTTGTAACCTTATTTGACTCATAAAATAACATTCTTTTTTATTCCCATTTAATTGGAATTATGTCTATAATATTTTCAAACAATGATCTCATTGTCTAATACATTTTCACCCATAGCTTATTTACTTTTCAAAATTTTTAGTAATCATTCTTTATCCTAGATAAAAGTATTTGTATAAGGAAATTGAAATTCATTGAAATGTACTCTTAGTATGTGTCTTCTAGTATAAACTAAATTGGACATTCCAAAATGAGTGATTTATAATATCTTCCTAATATTGTTGATTTCTTCCAAAGAGGAAATATTGTTATATATTTTTCAAGTTATAGAAAAACCTAATGAATTATGTTCCATATAATATAATAGATATTCCTTTTTCACATGATTGGTAAAGAGTCAAACATATTTGTAAACAATTTTATAGTCACTAGTCATCATTACAGTGTTATCAACTCATGTGGTGATCACAAAATTCATCATTTTATCTCTCTCTAACATTCATCATCATTTCAATAAATAAATTGTTGTCTTGGGGGATTCTTATTTCCTAATAAATATATGTTTAGTATATCTATATTCAAAACAAAATAAATTATTTTTCCACAAAACACGTTAGAGTAAGAAGTATTTATAAATAGAATGTTTATTATATGAAATAAATATAACTTGAAAAGGAGTTATAAAAAATTATATGAGTAGTGGAAACCTTCTCTGATATAAATTTTTGCATTGAAATATACAGGGATATGTATCAATACAAGATGGGGGTGCATTGTAATTTGGAAAACAATAATTTTTATACTTAGAGGAAACTTTTCCTTATAAAATTAATCTAATATTATTCAAAAACATATTTTTTAATTACAATAATAATCGGAAATGGCCCTAGGTTCGAAGGAATAAAGCAATGAAATTAGTTGGTTATGATATGTATTGCACAGGTCGTATTTGAAATTAGTCTTTATTAACATATGAAATGATATAAATATAGTAATAATGTTATGGATCATAATTACAATTGTTATGTTGAACATAGAGATGTAATAGATTGAATCTATCATAAACCATATAGGGTCATATTGAGTAAATTAATTTTTCATAATCAATAAAATCTTATTTAAAAATATTTCAATCACAGAAATTGTATTTAGAAAGTCCAAAATAATTGAAGATAGAATAGGAAGATAAATATATAAAATTATTCACTTTCTATTATAATATGGATGAAATGTAAAACAAGTAACTGAATACAATTATTTTAACTCATAGACAAGGGTAATGAATAAGCTTGGACAGGGGTCCCTTGATATATACATTTATTCAATTATATCTTATGCAGAAAAGGTTAATACCCTAATATATTAATCTACCTCTATCTTGAAATCCCTAGAAGTCATCAATCAAGAAGGTTATCAGAATGACTTTCTTCCTTTCATTGAAAGGCCTCGATCTTCAAAATATCTGAAAAAATAACTTCATATGCACATAATCCCTTAATCATAATCATAATGAATGATATCTCACAATGAAAAATGAAAGATATTGAGTGTTACAAGTTTATGGAACAATTATTTCATGACATGTAAAGTTAAATGTTTTCATACATAGAATAAATTTGGATGATCTCTCATAGATGGTCAATAATTCAGCAGAAATAACCCTCTAGCTCTATCATGGAAGTAGTATTTATATCCCTTCATCCCAATGGTTATCATAATTGCCAATGTTCATATTTTATCCTAAAATCTCAGTGGTACTTGGACACCTGGAACACAAACTATCACTTTATAAATCAATCAACAACATCGTTTTAAATAAATAATGAAATAGAATACATGACATCAATTTAAGTGCATATTGAAAGAGAATACACATCATTTTTTTACTAAATTTTTTTACATTAATTACAATATATATTTCTAGATACAAAAAAAACAAAATTTAGAAGGGTAAGATAATTTTTTTATGAGAGTCGGTATGATTTATATCATTATAAAAATACTTCCATTTTGAAAAATTGATTGTGTATATGATAAAAATATTTTCATTGTACATAATAAAAATTGTATCTAGTATCATTACAATAATCGAGGAATGATTCATTTCAAAAAACCTAAGAGTTTGATTATTGTTGTATTGATATGAAACACAATATTATTGATAACATACAAGTCAAAATGTCTTAATAAATGTATAGTAAAATGAGATATAATTATTTTAAAAAAAATGAATATCAAGTATTAATTAATTATTTATTAAATAAAAATTTTGTGACATAAAAAATAAATGTAATTGGTATGTTAAAAAAGAAATGTTATTACTCAACAGTCCCAATCCATGTAGTAAATATCATATTATATCCTCATAATAATGATAAGATTACGTTATTTTTCTAAATCACCTTCTAGATGGTAGATGGACAATGTGACCTCTTCTTGATCTAAATAATGGAAGAAATAAATTATATTTTCATTTGTACTGATATATTGTTTAGAAACTAGCTGATCAATAGATCCACTAAAATATGGTTGGAATTGAATCATTTAAGAATCAACGCACTGTTGTTCTACCCTTTGATCAGTTGTATGTTCAACATGATTCATAGATTTAGAAATCATAGAATGTTGTTTATCATTTCATATCCCTTAAAATTTGGTTACATATGTGGAAAACCATTGTACTATACATTTCATTCCACATTTCCACTAATATTTAGTTACAAACCTTTGAATAAAACCAGAATGAATAATTTGAGAATCACATATCATAGTGAGAAAAAAATATAATCATGAAAAATTTCATATTAGTTATCTAAATAATGATACATTGTTTTTAAATATATTAAACTACAGTTTTATGTTTTATTATTTATAAAAACGTATACATAATTCATTATGGATGGTTTATATATAATATTTGAATTTAAAAAATCATATCACATAGGTGTGTTGAACAAGGTGTGTATCCTGACCCATTCTCGTGTCCTATTTTAGGCATGAGTTGGGTATGAGGCACACAATCAGAGTTGTGAACCCTAGGCATATCTGCCCCATAGGAACATTAAATTATACTATCCGAACAGATACATATTTCTTGAATTCTACTTTCAATATGCAATACAAAAATTCTAAGACATTTTTTGACTCAATATGTTTCCTTATTTATTTTCTATTCCATTATTTATTAAAAATCAAAAAAACATTTTCTTAAGTAAATATTTCTTAGAGAATGATTAATTTACTTAACAAAATGTGCTTTTAATTTTTAGAAATCAAAAAAATCCAAACCTCATAAAGAAGCATATTGAAATAATAATCTCCCCATTTTGGGAAGCAAAAAAAATCATAAAAGAATATTAAGAAAATGGTTTTCATTTTTAACATAAAAAAATACATATCTCTCACTACTAATGATCCATGATAAACATGTCCAACATCCCCTTAGTATTTGAAATTCTTAGGGATCATATTATTTTAATTCAAAAAGAAAAAAAAACTCCTTAAACAAGAATTTATTTTTTAATTAATCCCCCCTTTATTAGATATTTTTTTATTAATATTATTTTTGATCATTCCTTTCCCCCACTCTGTGATTTCCAAATAATAATTGATGGATATAAAAAATAATTGTACCTGAAAGGTTAATAATATAAAAAAATAGATTGAAAGATAAATATATTTCAATAATATAAGAAATTTTTTACAATGAAAATAAAACAAAATATTAAATTTGAGAAATAAATCATCATACTTTTCCTTCGACATCAGCTTTTACAAGGCTTCCTTCAATTTCATTAGAAATTTATGATTGTTTTCAAACATTATGATCAACTTATTTTGATCCTAAAATTTTCCTATCAAGATCATTGAATTTGTATTATTAAGACATGTGAATTTTACCATGATTCTTAATAACATTTTATATCCCTTATACTTTTTTTCCATATTCTCACTAAGTTCCATTTACCTTTTCAAATCGAGGGAAACTGAATTTGGCTTTACATTCAGGTCTTTATCCCCTTGGATCTTTGAAACTTCCTCTTTATTCAGTGTCTTTAAAAGAAACATTGAAATGTTATTTATTGTGCCATCTGAATTATCAGAGTCATCCATAACTGATTCATTGATATAATCCATTATTTTAAAATCATCAGTCCCTAAAATTGACCATTTAGTTATTTATTTTCAAGATCTTATATGTGTATCCTAACCAATGTGAAATTTTTTAAAATGATCTTTATTTTGGATAATGTTTTCTGTGATAATTCATGTTAAATAGATCTTCTAATTGACTATTTTTTGAATCATTTGGCACAAAGAATCAATACATGGAAAAAAGGTAATGGTATTTACAATCATATTTCAGCACTAAACTCCAAAATCATGTCCAAATTAATCTAAGGATTCGATAGAATATTCTATTGTTGGTGAGGGAAAATTATCATGCCCATATGCTTTTATCTTTAACATTCTAAAAACAAATACATTTTTGGAGTTTGTTACTTTAGCTTTGTATCATGAATCAACAACAACTTCCTTACCTCTCTCAACATTAGAAATTTTTTTCACATCGTTATCATAAATGTTAATTATTCTATCATCATTAACAAATTCTTTATCATCATCTTTTTCACCAATTTACTTATCATCATTAGGATGACTAAACTAATGATTACTACAATCATAATCATATTTTTAATCATTCTCATCTTAAAAATCATTATTTTTCAGAACTAATTGACCATATTAGATAATAATGGGGGATGTAACATGGGATATTCTGAAAGAAAACATGACTGAAGGTATCTCTTTCTCTTGATATTCTACCACCATTTTTATTACATTAACACTTTTTTCATCATATTCTACTTCATATATTATATTAATTATTCAAAAATGGCTTCCAAAATTGAAATAACATTCTATATCTTATCTACCCATGGAGTTTCAATTTCCACTAGTTCTTCTAAGAAGGATTCTAGAATTTGAACTTGTTCAGATTCCTTATCTGCGTCACTATGTAGATCGTTAATAATGTCATCTTCTAATAGCTTGTCCTTTTACATTGTTCCTTTTTCTTTCTTCTTACATTCATTAGACTCTTGAATCATTAAGGGCGTAGCTTCTGCATGTTCTAACCCAAAATATGCATCTCCAACATTATTTTCATTCTTCTTC
Source organism: Viscum album (assembly GCA_963277665.1). Classification (NCBI taxonomy): domain Eukaryota; kingdom Viridiplantae; phylum Streptophyta; class Magnoliopsida; order Santalales; family Viscaceae; genus Viscum; species Viscum album. The sequence goes on from OY728156.1 coordinate 1,807,234,560, forward strand.
TATCTCAATTTATCTACCACTTCATCAGAAGATGTCTTTTAATATTTCAGTATGGGGTGATCAGGTGCTGACTCTGGTAATAGATATTTCCCTTTCAAATTCGATTATTTTTCTTTTCCTTTCATTGGGGTTCCCTTGGTACATTCTCATGCATTACCTTTACTTCTAACAGCTCGATCGTCGTTATTAGGAAGATCAAGAAAATATCATGTCCTAACACTAAAACCAATTTTCATACTTCCCATAATATCATCACTAAACTACATTTTCATGAAATCCTTGGCCTTTAAGATATGGGTAATTTTGAATGATTATAAATAGAGAACAATAATATTTGGAATCTTTTTAGGATACATTATGATCTCAGATGTGATGGTTCGATAAATTGATATTTTTGATTTACCAATGATTATACATGATATGGTTTATCTTACATAGCTTCACCAATAAATACATCATGAAGCTATCACATTTCTTAAGGGAATCATAATCTCCTATTATCATAATGAGAAGTCCTTGAATCTATAGAACTAGAAATCTATAATTGGTTGAAATATTTGAAATATTCAGTGACATTACTCATTTATTTCCAAGACACTTAATTGATTAAAACATTTAAATATATACTTCATTGTCAGGTAATTTATGCGAGGAAAATAGGACATCTCTATCTTATGGAATATCAGATACTAGCATCCCTATGAAAAGACAGGGATTATTCTTCCCAAATCTCCGAGATTAAATCAATTATGTTCCTCCTTGTTCATAATACTGAACTAAATTACAAAATTATATAAGTTGGTCATGATATACTATATCTTGATTCATTTATTTGGCTACGCATAGTCTTTTCCAATTATTTTGGTTTTTGATTTTTGAAATCAGGTAATCATATTTTTCAAAGAAATATTGGTCTACAAACCCTTTTCTATAAATTTTCTAATTCTTGAGTTCTTTGTTGGAGGGAAATAGAGTTTGTGACGAAACATCAAGATAAATTTACAACATAAGGATACTTATATAACATAATATAATCATTAAAGTGAAGTAGAGCTTTGGTGCAGAAATAATCAGATAATCGATGTGGGACATGAATATGGATATCTATTATATTGGCTTCTGAGCGACAATTTATTTTTGGCAATGAATACAATGGTTGAGATTATGTTGTTCTGATCCGATGGTTGATATATATGTCGAAGAATGATTTTTTGGTTTTGATAATTTAAGGGTAAAGGAAAAACTAGACCTAAGGAAAGAAAATATGATAACATTTTTTTTAAAATATATAGAAATAACAATGAAAAATTGTAACTATGAAGATTTAAGTAATGTAATGTATCTTCTAGATTGATTAGAAATAATTTTCAATATTGATAACGTTCTTCTTACATTTAAATAGAATTTTAATATTTTCGTACCAAAAAATGAAAATTATAGTTTCACAAACATAAAAAATGATCTATAAAAAAGTTAATATTTATGTTTTTGAAATGTTAAAATATCTGGTGCTCAAATGTTAAAATTTTAGATTTTGAAATGCCAAAATTCATGGTTATGGAATGGTAAAACCTCTTTTTCTAAACTTTTTTGGACTAAATTTATTTTGAAAAAGGAAATATAAAAAGAGTAAGCATACTTACTACCCCTATTAAAATGATTAACTCAGTGTTATGATATAGTTTTAAAAAGAAGTTAATATGGATTATTACATTACATTTATCATTACTATCATTTTTTATTATATTATTATCTTTTTGAGGGTAATTATTTTGTAATTATTTTAGAATGTTGGTCTTTTGTTATGATAAATTGTAAAATAATATATATTTTAAGTGTGTGATCCCATGAAATGTGATGCCTAATGTCTATATGCTTTTCATGAGAGTGATGTGCACTGTTTTTTCATTGGGAAATGGAAGTAGTATTATCACAAATTATTTTTTCTGTTAAAATAAATTCCATATTTCGTGCGTGTGTGTTACATCAACAACATTTGAGCCCACCAACTTTTATCTTTACATATTCAGATTTAGTAGTGGAAAGTGATACTAAGTGTTTCTTCATACATGAACAAAAAACTAATGAATCTCTTATGAAATGAAAAGTTCCTAATGTACTTTTAGTACCCATTCCACATCCACCAAAGCCATTATATGAAAATATTTTTAAATATGAATCATTTCTTGAATAATCAAAAAGTATTCGATCTATAGTTCCCTTTAAATAGTGAAAAACAATTTTCATAGATTTTAAATGAGATTACTTTGTATTAGATTGATATCATTCACATAAGAATAATGAAATCATTAAGTATGGATGAGTTTTTGTTATGTATAATAAACATCTTTTCATACCTGTAAAAGATGATTGATCTACTAGTTACACATTTTCATCATGATCAACATTTTTTGATGTACATATCGGGGTACTTATACTTTTAGTGTTATAAAAACCATAATTCTTAAGAATATATTTAATATACTTATGTTGAGATCTATAAGCTCTTTTTGGTTTTTGAGAAATTTGAAAACCAAGGAAAAATGTTAACTAACCCATAATTCTAATTTCAATATAATATTATATAAGATTGACAATAGATTCAGTTAAGGATTGCTGAGTTAACCGAAATACAATGTAATCAACATAAATTTGAAAAATAATTACACATTTATTATATTTCTTTATAAAAAGGGTTAGATGAGCAGTTCCCTTAACATAATTGTTTTTTAACAAAAATATTGTGTGTCTATCATACAAGGATCTAGGGGTTTGTTTATATCCATATAAATCAATGGTATATTTAAAAACATCTTCATGATGTTTTTCATCTTTATACATAGGATGTTGTTCAAAAAAAACTTCCCCTTAAACATATCTGTTACAGAAAGAACATATCACCTCCATTTGAATTTTTTTTAAATTGATGATTGTTGCAAAGTATAGTAGAATAATAATATATTCACATCCAGATACTAGAACATTGGTTTCATCATAGTTTATTCCATATTGTTGGTAATATCCTTTTGTAACTAATAAGGTTTTATTTCTTGAAATTATTCAATTTTCATAACATTTATTTTTGAAGACCCACATTACTCTAATTACGGATTTTTCATTTGGTCTTTAAACCATGGTACAAACATTATTCCTTTGAAATTAAATTTTTTACTATTTCATATCTTAAATCAAGTCATTATCATTGACTGATTCATAAGTTATTTTTGTTCCAATTGGGAATGAAATTATATGTGTTATACCTCATTTCATAAATAACATATATTCTATAACTTGTTGATTTACATCATTAATGATACTTTTACAGGGATTATTATTAAGAAATAATAGAGTTGTGTTTTTTAATGCATATTCGTTAATATAATTTAAAAAATCTTCTAGGTTATATAAATAAGAATTATTTTTGAGTATTTTCTTTATTAAAGGAATCTTCTATAAAAGCTTGGCAATAAATTTTTAAAAACAAATACAAAAATATAGTTTGGGGTTGTCTAAATATAGTAGGACCAATTTCAACAAATTGAACATGAACTGTTTCATCAATAGTAAATTTTTTTTTAAAATTCTATAAGCCTCAGAAGTAGTGGAGTATCCGAACAAAATCCCTTCATCAAAATTATGTGACGATTTTTTTAAATTATATTTAGTATTAAATATAAATACTTTTCATCCAAATAATATGAAGTAAAAACATTTAGGTTTTCTTCTAGTCCACAATTCATAACGCGTTTTACTAAGAAAACCTCTGATTAATTCATGATTTATAGTATAAAAAGACGTAATAACAGCTTCTTCACAAAATGGTTTACCAATAGAATATTCATACAACATGGTTCTAGTTTTCACTTGAATAATTCCATTTCTTCAATATACATTACCATTTTCATAAGGATTTATTAGAGATGTGAAATTATGAGAAATGCATTTATTACTAAAAAACATTCTAAATGATATATTTTCAAATACTCTCCCATAATCAATATTAATAGTTATCAATGAAATTTTTTAATTGTTTTTATTTATGGCTGAAAAAGATTCAAAATAAGAAAGGGATTCATATTTCATTACTGGAAAATATAGCCAAAAAATCTTATGTAATCTTCAACTAAAATAAAGACATAGTATTTTATTCAAATAAGTCATTTTTTTGATGTAAACATATATCCATTTTTCACTAGATGTAATGCATCAATAGATGAGAATAATCTAATTGATTTTAATCTTGACAGGTGTTACTTTCAGTTTCCACAAGGATCATAAACATTTGAAAAATCAAATATATGCTTTGGTAGATCATTAACAAGTCTTTTAGTTGATTGTTTTCATAGGTTCTTATGGATAAATATTCCTAGTATTCTATGCCATAGCTTAGATTTTTCATCCATTGTAATATTTTAAGGTAGGTCCTTCCTCATATTGTCTTCTATGTTATGTGTATAAAGATTATCATGCTTATGGGAAGAGATAATAAACAATTCCATGTAATTATGTATTATGAAGTTATCATTACTAAAATTTATAAGGTTACCTTTATAACATATTCAATTTATGATAATAAGGTTGTTCCTAAAAACATTAACAAATAACACAATTGAAATAAAATCTTTTACATGAAGAATATTTTTACATATACCACCAATTTATCCATCAAAATTATCTCTGAATGGTACATTTACAACTATTATCTTAATAATATTTTCAAGGACGTTTTTTATACCAATCATGTGATGGTAAAATACACTATTCTTGTACCATGTATTGTTTTTTGAACTATCATTATTTTTAATAAAAATAAATAATTAGAAATTCTGAATCCAAAATTGTTTGGATAAAAAACTGTTAGAAAGTAAAATAATATTCATACATATTTCTATAGAAAATTAAGCTTTATGAAAAAAAATCAAATTTGGATTTTTTATAGAAAATTATTTCTCTAAATTTCCACCACTTTGACACTTCATGCAAAAATAACCACATTGGGGTACAAAATAGTGATGACTAAAAATTGGTTTTGAACAATAATAATTAAACACAAAATTATTCCAACGATGATGAGGTTGTGAATTCAATTGGTAAAATTAATTCATTATATAAGTGTAAATTGACAAATGATTATTTAAGGAATATTCATTATATTTTATTTTGATTACTTAATTCTTATACTTACTGTCCTTATTCTAATATTTGGAATTACTATCAAAAGAAATTTCGTAGAAAGAAAATTTTCAATATCCTTATAATTTTTATCTTCTCAAAATGAACATCATTATGTTTTTTGGAATAATTTTGAAAATTATGAATTTTCTGATTAAGATATTTTGAATGATGTAATACTTCATTTGTAAAATAAGAAATTCTAGAATGTTCCTTACCCAGTTTCATTTTGATCATACTGTTTTCATTCTCATTATATTTGGAAAACCTAAATTCTTCATTAAGTGAAGATATAGAATTATATTCTAATGAGTTAGATTCTTCGACCAAAGATTCATAATATTCTTTATTAAGAATATTATCATTTAAATAAATTATGGTTAAAGATTCAGGATTATGTACCGTAGGCATGAGACATTGATTTTCAATAGCGATTTAGGCTATACGACCAAAATTATTCAATCTAGAAGATTCACTATCTTAAGATTCATCCTAAGAATCACCACTACCAGAACTGTAGTAAAAATTATCTTTTAGTATATTCTTATAATTATACTTATAGTACATCTTCTGGTTCCATTCTGAATTCTTATCCTTCATTTCATTCCTTTTGAGTATAAGACAATCTTGTATGATATTACCTTCTCTCTAGCAATCATAAAAGTCACATTCGAATCATTCTTATCATTTCAATATTTCTCCATTTATCTATATTAGATATCATTTATTCTCATAATATTTTTCATTTATCAAGAAATATTTTCATATTCATTCTCATAATGATAACTATCATTTGATTCATATATAATAATGGATTTTTTATATTTTAATCATGTTACTCTTTCTGGAGTCTTAGACTTCACATGATTTGATGTAGTAGAGAAATCAACACTTCTAATATAATTTGATTTCTTATTAATCATAGAATATATTTTCATGATTTTTCCATGCTATAGAAGACTAAAAAATAACTCAGTATCAGTGAGGTTTGCAAATTTTATATTTTCATCAATATCTAACCAATAAGATTCCCACTCATTTTGTACAATATAAATTATCTTTTCCATAAGTATTTCCTATTGAAATCCTATTTCTATTATAGATTGAATAATGTCAACGATAGTCATAAATCACTGTTTTAATTTGTAATCGGGTTATCTATAAGGAAACATAAAACCATGCTATTCAGCTCTAAGCACAGATCTTCTTTTTTCTATCACATTCAAAGATCCAATGTGTGTAACATAATGTTTCTTCTAGATACTATTAATATATTCAAAAGAAGATATATGAATGTATGTATTCCTGGTCATGGAACATTAAATATTATTGCATACCATGAAGATAAGTTGATATTCATGTTTTTTCTTGATTTGTAAAGGTTCTATCTTTTTTTCCAGTATCCTGTAACCTCCTGTGAGAATTAAAATGATTTCTACTCTAATGTTATTGAAAAAGGATTACATCCAACCTTTCCAATATTAATTGTCATTCCCATAATTGATTGGGTGTCTGTTAAGATTTATATTCTCCATAAAACCAATGTTCATTCATGACATTCTATACGAAAATAAAAACTTCATTTTCCACAAAACATGTTAATTGATAAAGTTTTATTAACAAATAAAATATTTAACAAAAACATGAGAATGTAATGATAAGAAATAAATAATGATAATGGAAAAACATATTTCATAAAATACATTTTTGAAATTACCTATGGTTTTCGTAGTCTTATATAATGTTTAAAAAACCAAGACTAACCATCTTTTTCTTATGTAAAAAAATTATATCCTCACCTAATATAAAATTTTACAGTTCCAAAATTTTTTATTTTACCAGAATTGTATCATTTATTTCTTTTCTAATCAAACTTCAATTTCTTCTGAAATATAACTTTCATTTCTTCAGAAATAAGACTCTTATTTATTTAGAAATCAGACCTGTATTTCTTCCGACCTGAGACAAAAATTTCTTCTAAAATCAAACTACATTTTATTCAAAAAGATAACTACCTTTTCATTTAAAATAAAACACTGATTTATTCCAATACCAGACTCTTATTTCTCTTGAAATCGAACTCCAATTTCTGTTGAAATAATACTTTTATTTATTCTAAAATTATTCCCTTTTTTTTAATGAAATCAAATTACAATTTCCTTTGAAATAAGACACAATTTTATTATGAAATCAGTCTATGATTTCATTAGAAATCAGTTTTTGAGATCATCCGAATTCAGACTCTGATTCTCTTTTATTTAAAAATATGTTTTTCAATATTTTTTATAATACTATTTCTAATATTACTAGAATCTAACTATTAATTTTTTGATAAAGTTTCATTTTATTCTAAACATATTATTCCATGTTTTTTGGATACTATTTGGATTATGTTACATAAACATGTAATTGTTTTATAAGCATGTTAATGTATCACGTGTTTTATTACATGGATCGATGTCATATAATCTATTTCAAACTAACTGTTGGTCGATTGACATGTGTATAGGACCGTTCGAGACATAAGAAAAAATATGACTATTGGAGTGGGGAGCCGACAGTTGGACTCTTTTCTTATAAATAACGAAACTACATGATGATCTAAAAACATATTGAGATGAGTTGGATGTGCTGAATTATAGAGAGAGTGTGCTGGGAAGAGATTTCCTAAAACCTACCTTGTGGGAATATTGTGAAAAAATTGTTCATCCTGACTAATTTCAATCTAATTGTTTTTATCAATCAAGGGAATATGGTGACAGAATGATACATGTACTGACCACCTTAGAGATCGAGGGAATATAGGGATAGAAAGATATTGGTACTGATCACCTTACACATGAGTCATTGAAGTATAAAAAATTAAGTTGAAGGATACAGAATTTTATATGAATTAATTACATAATTGAAACCATAAATAATTAATTCATAAGATCAAAAAAATAATTTATTAATTAATCATATCTTAATAGTTCCCTGGAATGATATTAATTTCATAAAAATATATATTAAAAAATCATTAATTCTATGTAAATTTTTTTATGGATTGTAATGATTAATTAGCGATATTGTATAAATATATTATATTTTTTATGAAAATATATTTATAGAAAAAAAATCATTAATATAATTTTATTATCATGGAAATGAAACTGAAATATTCATGTCCTAAATATAAAATATAAGGGAAAATTTTATTAAACTTTTTTTAATTTATTTTTACTACCAAAGGGCAGAAAATGAATGAAATAAATTATTAACACTAAATTAAATATTTGATAATAAAATTAAATGTTTTTAAAAAAAATTATACCTATAATTTAGCACACTTCAAATTAGTCATATAAAATCCTAAAAATAAATGATATTGTAAGATTTCCCCATAAAAATTAGGTAACATTTTAATTAAAACTACATCAAAGAGACAAAAAATAAATTTTCAAATCCAAATAATTTTCATGTAAAATTCATAAAATTTATCCATGAGATGTTCAAACACAAAAAATGTAAAAAATGGTGAATATGGATATTGCATCATTGAATGAGAAGCGGGAAGATAAAACCTTACTTAATGTTCAAATATTTTTCCAAAGTCCTCTAAACCTACAATATAATTAATTTTGATTTTATTGACATTTAAAATAGATATTTAAACATAATTATATTTTAATATTTTATTCCAATATTATTTATAATTTTCCATTATTCATTTTTTGGTAATTAAAACCAATATTCTAGGATATAATTGTTCAGTTTCCCAGGTGTGCTTTAATTTTATAGTCAAATTCTTTAAATATGGGTCATAGATTTATCATTTATAGATTCATAATCATAATATAAATATATTATGTATAAATTATACACAAATATTTAACCCTTTATATAAGGATACATTGAAAAATGAATTTAATTAATTCGTGGATGCAGTAGTGTGCATGTACTCTCTAGTGATATATTCACATTGATATGGATAGAATAAATGAATTGTAAATAAAATTTTTAAGAATTTAAGTGTAATTACATCATATACACAATATAAATTAATTATATTTATTCCTAATTGTATATATTTTTTTTTGAAAATAATAAATTATTCACCTTTCTTTATTAATGTGGCATCCCACACATTCAAAACAATGATTCTATCAATATCTAACAGAAGTGAGGGATAAATAGAACCTAAAACTAATCGATTATATCAACACAATTATTTTTCAAAAAAACATATAAATATTAAATAAACCTATATAATAATCCATAATATATATTGAGTAAAAGTTAAATTCAATGATTCTTGGATATTAGAGTCTGTAGGTACGTATGAGTGATATTTTTACCTTAAATTTATATAATAGAGATAATAGATTGTCATACAATTGAAAACATATATTATTAGAGAAAATATCTGAAAATCCTCATTTAAATACAGTTAAGATTATTTTTATGTTATTAAGAACGAAATAATACCTAATGTGACCAGTAATGCTAATTTATTATTCATCAAGTGGCATGACTTGTATGACACATTATACCATACTATGATGGATCCTTGTAGATAGTTTGTCTAATAATTCATGGGTAGGAGAGTTGGTATGTGATTTTAGAAGGTATTGTATGAGATAAGGTGATGAATATATGAAGAATTGTGATTACATATTATTCCCATTTGGAAGAGGGGTTTGGTGTAAAAAATTTAAATACATTAGTAATTATTTTATAATATATGTCGTTAAAAAGTAAGGTGAATACATAAATATTTATTTGGGTGTAGAATGTGGGGGATATTGAAATTCAGTCGACCAATGATATTTACAAACTATTTTTCTTTATCTTGAATCCTAATCCTTTTATCTCAACCCTTTTAACCCAATTTTTTATGACCACCTCTCTCAAATGGTATGCCTCTAGGGACAATAATGTTGAATGAGAGATAATAACCCATCACGACTATCTCAAATAAGTCATGGGTTATATTCTAACTTGATTTTTGTATAAACATACACATGTGAGGTATTACGTTCATAATGAATGGAATGGTATGATCTACGATGAAAATTAAAACCAAAGAACTCCTGATCATAATAAATAATGAATAAATCTCAATACAAGAAGTGACATCATAAAAATCTGGATGCAACTAAAAATAAAATCAAATGGAGATTAATCATGAATAGTGACCATAATTAAATAAAATTATAACCAAATAATTGAAATAATAATATATTGTTCGATCAACAACCATGTACTCTTGAACTAAACAATAGTATATATAAAAATATTGTGATCATAAATGATATAACAATTTGGATCCACCATAAATACTATTTTGAATAAAGATAAATAACAATAATATATAATAGTGAGTAAATAAATTAGATTAAATCATCACCTATACATGTATAATATTATTTTCCCATCCAAACCATATCCCACTTAGTATATAATGAATATTAGTATAACAATACTGTTGATAATATATTAATATTGAAATGGGTTATGGAAAACAAATTCTCTATTATTTCATATCTATCACATCTCAACATCACACATCATGAGATCCCATCCCCTCCACAAATAATTTTCCCCAATCAAACTGTGGAAATCATATCATAACATACTCCCTGTGTAACACATCATTATATCTAAATAATCTATATTGTGTTTTGGATTAATTCTATCAGTTATCAATACCTATACATTATTTATTATACATCAATCCATTACTGTACATATTTAACAATCCTATAATAATTCTTTGAGTACAACATATATAATAAAATAATTAATAAACATAATCTATCAAATGTAAGAAAAATGTATGATAAATCACCACAATAAATACCAATATGTAATATTATAAGCAAAGATAATGTCGAGGAGAGTATATTATCAATCTATATCCTCACAAAACAGGATGTCTTGGAACCCCCATACCCTCTCTTGGTAATTTTAACTTTTGAAATGGGTGGTATTGATATCTAATAAAAAACATATAGAATAGATTTATCTCACAATAAATATAAGGGAAAATACCTATCATTATACTCAACTACCATAACCTTCTCACAAGAGACTGTACATCCAACACTAATGTAAAGATATCAAGGAATCATACAATAATCAAGTTAAATATTAATTCATCCATTATCTATTAATTAATATCACACATTTTTAATAACATTATTTTGATTTTAATATTTTAAAACCATCACTAATGGCCCTATTTTAGCGTTTATTTTATTATAAACTATACCTTCAAGAAATAATAACACACACCCTTGGGTCCCCAATTCATTATAAAATAATAAAATTGAGTAATTTAGGATAGAGACATCAATATAATATAAATAATTTGGTCATAGTTCATTACAAATAATCGATTAATATATTTGGGACGTTGTGAAATGAATAACATCTAACCATTTGTCATCATGTATTATTGAATATAGGAATAATCAAATATGAGAAAAAATATATAAAATTAAACTCAACCATTACAATATCCAAAAAACTACAAATAAAATCACACCTGAGAAATCATACTAACATAAATATAAAAACTAGCACCCCATGTTTTCTCTATCATCATAACCAGATCATTGTGACACCACCATCATCATAACTAAAACCATGACCCACCATAATGAGTATAAAATTCTCCCTATTCCATAACCCAATCTAAAAACATATTCGGATGATAAGAAATTAAATTAAGGATCTTATTCTATAGACTATAAATATATAGAAAATTTATTATAATATAAATAATTTCAATGAAAACAATACCATAATATCAAGGTATTGGAGCATTCCATAATTAATAATGATCTTTCACTATCTAAAAAATTTTATTTCAAAAAACAACCATTTTAATTTCATATTGGATATACTATTTTATTATGGATGTGTTTTCATAATCAATAATCTTATATCAATTTCTAGAAGTAACTAAAATAAACATAAAACTATTCATGATGTAATTTCATAATTAAAAAATTACATGGCATGAAGTAATTATTTTTCTAATTCCATGTCAGTTTAATTAATAATAAATTATTATTTAAATTTTATTATACATTTTATATATCTAACCATTCAAAGAACAACCATGAATTAACCTAGTAGACAAAAAACTATCTTGTAAATATCAAGAAGGAGTAAAAAAACAATCATCTATAAGACCAACATTTAATTCATTTCTCAAAACAAGAAAAATTAATCATGGTCAACATATGAAAATTTTCAATTTATATTTATAATATGTAGAATTAGTATATAATTATCATAAATATTTTTTAACATGTATAACATTGTGATATTCTATAAAAAAATTTATAACAAATTAATTTGAAACTGACATCTCATTATCACTTTATATATCTTGTGTAATTTTCTAAATAATAAATATTGTTCTAAAACATGATTTTATTTAATTTATCCAGCTTTTAATGATTTTATAGATTATTAAATAATATTTCCGATTTCATATTTGAAAAAAATAAATTTTAATTATTGAAATTATCACAAGAAATATTAAATATATATTTCATCATGTGACTTTACAAAACATTAATATAAAAAAATTATCAACAACATGCTATATTATAACATATAATTCTTAGATAATTTACCCATATAGTAATAAATTTTCATACATTAGTATATAATTATTTCAAATAAACAATTATAATATTAAATATCAAGTAATTTATTTTCAACAATTTAATGTAAATTCCTATTATTCATTTAAAAAAAATATTCAATCAATTTTCACCATTTTTGAGATGATTTATTGGTTATTTTATATGTTATTAAATCATATGACTCTTAGATTATGGATGTGAGTATTAAATCCCTATATAATATATATATATATATCTGAATTAATAGATTTAGTTATTTTAAGAAATATGTTTATTTTAGTACCTATAGATTTCAATATGCTATTATCCCTAATATTTTTTCATATTATTCAATTTGCATACTTTATATGATATAATCAAATATTTATGTTTTCATGGCTAGGTAATATAATTTAATAAATGAATGTAAACTATGATTGATTCATAGTTCCATAAAAACACAGAGAAGCCACAAATACCCAAAATATAAGGAAAAATAATTCTCAAATAGTAGAAAAATATAGGAGGGATAGAGGGAGAGAATAACCAAAACTGAATACAAATATATATTTCTAGAAATAATATGTAATGTAAAAAAATTTAATAGGATCTTCGAGTATGGAAGAAATTTATAAATCACCTAGAATTAAAGGATAAGGGAAACCCCAGTGCGGAAAAAATATTCAAGTGTTGTTTAACTGAATAGTGGTTCCTAAATAACTTAGAAAACCTTATTGAATACATCATTTAGTTCACATTAAATTCATTCTAAAAATTTCTCCAATTTATTTACAAAAAAATTATTATTTTAATAATTATACATTTATAGAAGGTAAAATATTGCATGAAACACCCTAAAAAGTCTCACAAAAATTTATTTTACATAATTAATTCATCAATATATGTTAATAATTAATTTTATAATAATAGGTGATGAAAAAATTTATTTCTATAGATATATTGTTACCCATATACATGTATTATATTTTGTTTCATTGTAATATGGTATCACCCTTACATATATGTCCACCCTTCATTTCATTGAAAACAACTGACTAAAATTTACAAGAATAATGAATTAAAAATATGTTAGTAAAAACATTACTTTACAAGAAATGAGAATATTTATCTTTAAAATTACTCAATGAAGCTAAAAATTACCTATTATGCTATATAATTAAGAAAATGGTGTTACACATACATGATAAAGGATACCATGGTTGGACCCTTAACCATGTTGACTCAGCCCTTTTCATAGTTAATGATTCATAGATATTCAGTAATGTTTCTATTAGAATACTCTTCTAATATTTACCCATGGTGAGACATACCTTTCAATACATAAAGATAACTAAAATCACCTATACATAGCTCTAAAAAATTGTATACCTTTTTGTTGAAATTATATACATTCCTGTATAATTAGGTGTGTATGAGAAGTGTGATATGACATTTCATATATATGTTAGATGGTATGTTACCATTATGTAGTTTTAGAAAAATGTAATATACACTTATATAGTCATTAAAATGTTTTGATACCGTTATTGAAACTATTATAAAAAAGTATATCAATTACCTAGAGGTAAGATCATGGATAAGAGTAAAAATAATATTAAAATAATATTTAATTACCAATTTCAAAATAGATAAATAATTAAAATATGGATTTTTTATAATGTCCAAAATATGAAAAAGAAAAATCTAAAAATAATATAATTACTCTTGAAAACATCCATATTAATTGCAATATTATATTTAAAATATTATTAATTTCATTAGTAATGTAAAATAATTGAAGTTATTTATATTAAAATAATAATATCCAGTTTGAAATATCTGAAAACCCGTAATTAATAATAAAGGATTAAGAATATTGTAGATCATTATAATAGATAACATTAAAATATTCAAATCATAAGTATTTAAAACAATAATAATGAGAGAGAATAAATGTGTGATGGTTTAAACAACACACGAGATACCTCCCATTGACCTAATATTCAATGGAACACAACCAAACAATAGAGGAAGATATAACATATCAACCAGAAATCATTAAAATGATCTAAAATAATATCATGGGGGGAGATACCCTCTAAACAAGAACATGAAAATCAAAAAATGACTTCAAACATAGGAATAAATCATATATATCATCATGATTTTTGTCAGTTCCTCCTTGTAGAATTATGAATTTAAAAACTAGGATATTGATCGAACATCAATGACTCTCATTATGAATTAAGGTCAAACAATAAAAATAAGTACCATATTGATAATAATATGAAAATAAGAAATGAAAATACATATCAATAAAAAATTCATTATAAAAAGAACACTATATTAAGAAAGAACAAAAAATAAATTCTCTATATTTTTATAAATAAAATGAACACAAAATTGTATAAGAGATGACATTATTATATATGACACTTGGAAAAAATTTATTAGGGACATAATCAAATAAATATCTATACATTCATTAAAGACATTTATATTGACTTAAAATTACTTCTTAAAAAAATAGTTTATTGTTTCTATGATTTATACAAAATCAAAACCTGTCGTAATAATTAGTCATAATATCTAGTTGATAACATTCATATAATATAATTAATAACATTTCATTACCAATTATTTTTACTTTATTATAAAAATAATTCACTATATACAATATATTTAAAATAGGGCTAGTTTAAAATATGATTAAATGATTACATTTATGATCCTTCTTCATAAAATGGTATTTATAAAAAAAAATATTGTGAAAAAACATCTTTTAGTTTTTGTAAAATTTCATTAAAAATAAATTCATATTCGAAAAAAATTCTTTTAGTGAATTTAATGATTTTTTTTTGAAAAATTGAATTATTCCTGATATGTATCTCTAACTATTATTAAAAAATTTGAATAAATATTCCAAAGATGAATCAGTGAAAGTTAAAAATATGAAATAATTTTATTACTAATAAAACTACTTAGATGAAAAATAAATTAACAAATTAATATAATATATCATCATAATGTTTAGATAATCCCCTAAATATGTATTTAAAACACCAACATTCTTCATATAAATACTATTGTTATTTTTTTGAAAAATAAAATATTACAATAATTATATCTAACATTCAATATCTTACATACCATGTGAAATAACATACAGAAATAGAAATATTAAATGATGTCATTAATTTTTTTTATTCAAATCCCATAGATATACCATTCTCTATTCAATGTTTATGATTATCCAATAATCATTACAATAAAATATTTATTAACATATGACTTGAATCATAAAAACTGATTTTGTGATAATAAAACTTATACATCATTTAATTTGTACAATCATTATTATGAAATGTATATTTAACAATAAAATATTCATGTAAAAAATTAAAAGTAATTTTATTTTACAAATACTGATTACATCTTTTTCATGTTATTACACTTACGTGTAATAAATTAAGACACATATAATTCCTTAACTAAAACATGAAACTATATCAAAATAAATTGAGATACAACAATATTTAATAATAATTGAACTATATAATTTTTGTTATGATGTTGTCTAGTTTTGTAGGATCTCACCCAACCAAACAATTTTAAAATTCATTCTAAAAAAGTCATTATGGGGGATGTTTCCCCACTATTCATATTCTTGAGTTTCTATGAAATAGTCTTATACAAGTAAAATACATTTTTGGAATATAATAATAGAAGAACAAAAATTTTTATAAAACAATTTCCAATGTCTAACCCACAACATATAGGTGTTTAATTAAATACCTTTATAAGAATATGAATAATTCCTTGTGTAAAAAATAAATTATATAGCCCAATTCTAGTGCCCATATAACCATGTTCTTGTGATGAGTATTCTCATTAAAACCAATGATTACATGGAATAACCACTTACCCTAAACCTAATCCCCAATATAATAAGCATAAGAGAAGAGTATAGGATCCTGAATATTGTTATAACCCCTCCCATAAGACATTATATTTACATCACTGAGCATAAAGATAGAGTTATAGAATCATATGAACAAGGTTGTAGACACCTATTTAAAAATATATTTTTTAGTTTCAACACCAATACTGGGGAATGAGTTATAATTTTGAACTATGAGAAGAATTAGTTGTGGTTTTGAAACTAATGGTTGAATTTTTATAAAAATATTTATTAAATATTCAATATCTGGTTTTTAATTAAGTGAATTTTAATATTTCCTAGCAATCAATGTAATGGTAAATAAGTGGAAGAATGCAAAGAATTTTATCTATTAACTTCAAGGGGTAAAAATTAATGGGTTTCAGGATCAACAGAGGAAAATAAGTTCCCCACAATACATCAAGAACATAACTATTAAATCCCATAATGTAAGGAATACATATACATTTATAGTGATTCCATTTCGGTATAAGAAAAAAACTATACCTGAAAACACATATCAAAACTCCAACAAAAAATTACAAACTCTTTAGAAACCCCATGGAATTAAATACAAAATTATTGAGATGTACTAAAAAACAATGTTGCTCTCAATAAAATAAATTTATTCCTCTGTCCAAAAGTAAAACTTATTGTTATCACCACCCCTAACAAAAAAATCTTTGTTACCTTATTTTTTAAAATGGAGTCAAAAATATTTTGATTACAGAGATATAACTCTCAAATTCTCCATCATAGATAATTTTGTTAGGTTTCCTCTAGTATAGGGTACTTTTTTTAAAACACATTTCTAAATATCATTGGAAAAAAATGGGATGAGGATTTCAACATGTATAAATTTATGTAAAATTAAATGTTTTATGGACTCCAACCAAGGTGAAATTAATCATGTTTAGTTACTCTATAAATTTAATTTTATCATATATCCCATTGTCTAATCAGTTCATTCCATAGAACATAATATAATGATTAATGATACTTTCTTAGTTCTATAACTCAAAACCAATGTCACTTCAATTATAATGTTCATTAAACATAATTAATATTACATATATTTATAGGGGTGTATGGAATCCTATGTTCCCTGATATCTATCTTGTTTATAGATCATAATAAGAACGATGTATAATGATTCCCTACCCACACAAATATCTATAGAAATTCCAGAATCCAAACTAAATTCTTATGTCCCAACTATCTCATATAAAAACTCTATATCATAAAACCTCCCTCTAATGTAACTAATGTTGTTCAAATAATGAATACACATATATAATGACCGTCAAAAGCCACCATTAATATGCCATGAGTTAGAGACTTTAACATAAGGTATATAAACACTAAAATGAGATGAATTACCATCATTATGATTTGAGATGTAAGTCATATGATGAGAAAACCCACAAAAAAACTCATGATTATAATAAATATTTTATCAATCACAATGCATTGTGTGATGTCATAAAAAATATAAACTAAAAAGAAATATGAAAAGAGGCATGTAATTAGTAGTGACCACTAATCAGAATTAGCCCCTAATAATGGACATGACTATGTAATATCTAACTTTATCACTAGAAATCTCCCCCAGACCAAAAAAATTCATTAAATATATATTGGATAAGAATAAATATTATAATATGCGAGTTATTATCAAAAAACCCTGTGGAAAATATAAATGAAATACTCTAAATCTCATTGAGTCAATAAATGAAACTAACTCAACACCTAAATATGAAAAAAAATCCACTACCATCCTCACCATATCTTACTCAAGAAACTATTCATATAGGCATAACGATAATATTGATAACATATGTATATAGTAACGGGAAACCATTGACCACTTCCCTTCAAAATTTCAACTATCACAAGCCAACATGAAAAATCATGATCTCACATACCATACATAATCAATCATACCTGAATAACTTTGTGAAACTATATAAAACCATATCCCTTGTGAAACACATCAACATATCTATATTAATCATATGTTATAAATTCTTATATCCAAATGCTACTAATACAGGTATATTCCGTATTACACCTCAAAATACCATAGCCCATATATAACAGACTAGTAATAATCCATAAGATAATACATCAATAATACATGTATGCGTTTCAACCTAAATCCATGATATCCCACAACAAACATATAATGAAAATCACCACTCTTTATACCTATACTTAATAAGATAAATTATTTGGGAGTGTTAGAGATGCAGTAGTCATACATTGATATCTTTTCCAACCCATATCATGGGGAAATACTACTAGAATAACTATTTTGATGCTTCCCTTAAGAAATGGTTATGGTAAATATTAAAATAACAAAAAAATACAGTTTTATATCACAACTGAAATAAGGGAAAATATACAGGGTTAAACAAATCATCCAATGTTGTCTCATAGGACAAAAAAATGAATATCTAAGGCCTTCATAAAAAAGGATCACACATCTATCAATTACAATAATAATTATTTTATTTAACATTAATTAATATTATATAAATTTCAATACATGATTAACATTTAAATCATATAAACCATATATAGATTTGTTAATATATTCTTTTCTTTAATTCTCTTCCATGGAATAATTATAGGTCACCGTCAAAAACAAAAACCCATTATTTAGTAAATTCATTTCCATTTTTTAAATATATGGGCACTCAAGGAATCATCTTGACTGACCATTTAAATGTTTAACCCTTAATCCATTTCATTAATCATTTTCCCACAATTAGAAAATGGTAATATAAATAACATCCATCATCATCCATTACATAAGCATTAATGTTGGAATAATTATCAATAAAAAATAACTAATCAGAATACATAACAAGTACAAATTTTTTCCATACTACTTCACATATAATCACATTTTAAATATCCTTCCAATATAATCCCAAAAATATGGACACCTAGACATCATAAAAATAGGATCCCAATGCAATCATTGTCATCGTAACTAGAAACATGTGGGACTATCATCACTATATACATATTTGCTTAACAATAAATCACACCATGGATATAAAACCATAGAGCATAAATAAATAATAAATTTATTATTATAAAGAGAATTTTAATATGAAGCTACAACCTCAACATCATGTAAACCAATAATTTCTCAATTAATAATGGGATTACTCATCCCTAATAATTTCATATCTGTTTAAACCATTTTAGTCCTATATAAAATTTTATTAAATATTATGAACAATCATTTCATGTTAAAAATTCTATATGATTAGTTTAATGTATCTACAATCATCAAAACGTGATTCTATAATTAATTTCTTGTTTATGAAATTCCATGATGAGTTTTAATTACTCTTCTCAAACCTATTTAATTTAATTTATATTGACATTTATATTGACATTATTTATCTATTGTATGAAATTATCTAGGCTAAAAAAACAAAAACATTATATATATATCACACCATATCATAAATATCAAGAAGGATCTGAGTATAACATTCAATCAGAATCCCATTTGTTCTTTTAATTCCCATAAAATTAAATATTTATCATTGTCAACAAACAATAATCCACATATAAATATTCTAATATCTAGAATTATAAAATTAATTCCATAAATATATTTCAATTATTTAAAATTTTAATATTATATAATTTTTAATATATCAAATTATTAATAGATAATGAAGAAAAATTGCTTATTCATCTCCCCAATAGATGATCTAGAATGATTAAAATTTTTATAAAACATGGAATAATTTAATATTTTTCATTATTAAATTATTATGGTTGTTAAATACCATTACTAAATTCATATGATAAATGAATAAAATCTATTATTGAAATTATTATCATTAATTTAAAAAAAATTATTCAATAATTTTATTTCTATAACCATAAGATAACAATAAAATTTCTATGAAATGTAATATTAGTTTCTATATTTCATTTATTATTTACTCGTATGGGAATAACACATCACATATAAACAAATAATAAAAAATAATAAAAAATAATAATATTCAATATTTAATAAATTATTTTAAAACATATATGGATTGTTAATTTTTTCCTTTGTTAATATGGTATTACGTAATCAATCTATTCCTTTTTCTTATATTCTTTACATGTTATCATATATATTAATTATCATTAAATTATGGGATTCTGGATAATATTATAAAATTAAGACGTGTTATTGTAATATATATAAATTAATATGTTTATTTATATAGAATATTAAAATTATAGTAATGTTATGAATTGAAAATTAGCATGCATCCTATAGTAATTTCTGCATTCTTTTGTAACCATTATTTACGTGATAAAAATAAATAAAATTATTATTCATGTTATTCACATCAATTTAAACAAAAAAAATTAATGAAGGATAAAAAAAATAAAAAAGTGTTTTCATTGAACCCCTCGCTAGAGGGATTTATCCTTCTCACGGAATAGTAATATAGTAGTGGGATAAAGATAATAGATGTAAAATCTGTTAAAAATATAGATGCAGAAACAAGAATAAATGTGATGAATAATTTTCAAACGACACTATGATCTAAAAAGATTTATTTCATTTATCTATTCCCAAAAGATGTGGGAAAATACAGTGAGAGAATAATTCATATGTATTATAAAATAATATATCCTTCCAATATATGTAAAAAATGTAAATTGAATATAGTATTTAATCCACAATATACTAATTTTAAAACATTATTAATTCTATTTAAAACCCAATAATTATTTTAAAACATCAAAATATATGGATGATAAAATATAGTGTTTAGAAACCAGAACATATTCAAATAAATAATCCTTTCAAATTTAATTCCTTATTTCATGTTAAAAATTATCATGAAATTTAATCTAGAAGATAAAGCCAAATTTTATTAAAATAACACTTCTCTTAAGTGAGGAAAAGTAGTTGTGCTAGTAAAACATTATTTAAAATTTATAAAAATAGATAACTATAAATGGTATTGGGAAAAATATACTGACCATTACATAACTAATAAATTTTATATAAATGATGAACAACCTAGTTTTATCGTTGATGTAAAAAAATTGGAATGACCCTGAAATAGTGAAGGAATAATGCATCTTAACCTTCCATATCAATAAGAAAATAATCTGGCACCAATTTGAAAAATTGAAATGTTATTTTCCCCAACGTATGTTGAATTTTATGTTTACATAGAGAAGAAAACATTTACATACCTGTGCCAATATAGTAGAAAACATGTTTGACATTTATGTAGTAGAAGACTTACCTTAAAACTAGTAAGGATATATGAAATTACTACTATGTATCCCTATGTCAAAATTATACTTTTTTATTGGACGAATAGATTTTCCAGAAACATTACATTGGTTAGGAAAAAATAAATCCAACTTTATGTATAGAGTTAAAATCATAGGCTACATTTTCATTGCATTAAAAACTCCACTCTACCCATAAACATCCATTAAGAACCCCAAATATAATTAGAAATTCATTTTAAAAAATTAGCCATTAATATCTGTAAATATATTTTTAAAGGAGAACATAATGATTAAATATTTAATTCCCAATTTAATAATATAAATAAATGATATAATTCATTAAAATAATTTCAAAAATTTGTAACAAAAATACAATATAATATAACAGAATTTAAAGAATATCATATTAATTCCCTATATAATTGTATAATTTTGTTATATCATAATTAATCAACCAAATCAATTTAATTCTTCACATTAGTATATGAAAATATAATACAAACAGTTGAAACTCATATAATAAATAATTATGTTTTAGTAATATTACAAATCATTACAATTTTTATAATTAATGAAAAAGATAAATTTTGACCACTATAACTATTCATTGTAGGTAAGAATAATGTTTTCCTTATTTCTTTATTTGTAAATGATAATTCCCAATTTGGAAAAAAAAATTTATGAATAAATACATATAACTTTAAAAATATAATTTTAAAATAATTACAAAAAAATCAATAGAAACATTTTTAGGAGAAATAGTATTTACATGTTTTATATTGAACATATAATAATTTTGGCCAATGATTTGTGAGTTGTTGTTATAATTTTGAATTAATAATTTTATAACTATATAAATGAATATTACTTGAAATTATATCCATTATAATGCTTAATTAAATCATTGAACCTCCTCATTAAATGAAAATGATCAAAAGTAGTATTTAATTAGAATAAAATATATCTTAGGTTCCACAAAGTGAAGAACGAGTTTCAAAACTGACCATAAACGATTTAAATAATATTTTACCCCTAAATGATTTTTAGGAATATTGTTTCTTATATTTTAATGTAATTCATATATCTAAGTTATTTCATTAAAAGATACATTATTTGAAAAAAATGAGATATTTCACTATTTAGAAAATATATTATTTTCTGAATAATCATTAATATTCACAATTATAAAAATTTAATATGTTATATTTAAACATAAAGATAATTTTAGCTATTAAATAATAATATTTTAGTAAGATAATTGTTAAATTATTGCAAAACACATGTTTTTTATATAAAAATGTACTTTCTAAGAATAAAAAGTCATATTACCATTTATTAGAAAGTTTATATATGATTATATAATTTATATTAATTTATAGAATATATATTACATAAGTTTTAATTGGACAATAAACTAGATCAATGACTAGTACTGTAGTATGTAGAGTATAAAACCCAAAAATCTCCCCAATTCCACATGGTGGTAATAGAAAATTCCACGTAACATTATCACTGAAATGGGTGGTCATAGTCAAATGTAACGGTAGACATGAAAACAACCAGCATCATACAGTAGTTTATAGATATAATAGTGGCCTAAAATATATAGGGATTAACCAAAATATGAAATATCCTATAGTAAATAAATAATTTGGAATCAAAGTACAAGAAAAGATATAACAATGAAAAATACATGTATTACCAAAATTGTGTTTAGATCTAGAAATCTGCTCAGAATAGGAAAAATTGATGTAAAATTAACTCACACTACCCATGGTTGACCACTAATCCTAGTTATCACCTTAGTGTACTATTATTCTCTTCAAAACATGGTCTAATAAATCCAACATTGATCAACCCATCATCCACAAATGACACAACATGTGCAGGAAAATCTAATGTATGTGTGATTATAAACATACCATTTTTTATGGTTCAAAAAATAATGTATAGTTCATATAAATATTAATGTATCAAATTAAATTAGTATATAGAGTAAATGAAACTAATAATAGAGGTGCTGAAATGAGACCAATGAATTTATTGAAAGAGGATCTCAAATTTTTACTACCTTCTAAGAATGATGCCTATAAATAAAACTATCAATGGTTCAAAATTGATTCCAAAAGCATTATAAAATTTTAAAATAATTTTTTAGGATTGCTCCAACCATTCCACGTTATTCCATAGTTGAGTTGGAAATAACTAAAATGGAGGACCCATCCACCCGAAGAGTAAAAATATGACGGACTAAAAATATGTACACATTGGACCCAAATCCTCCATATCTTGGGGTAATATAGACTTATCATATATAAAGAGTATGGAAATAAATCTCCAATATTTCATTAGGGTAGTTTTGATACAAACATATATCTAATGATTAATCATTATCATTGTCATTTTTCAAGCATCGTTGTAATAAGTTTCCCACTTGTAACAAATTATTTCATACCTATGATTAAAAAATGAAGGATAATTTAATGTATTGTATAGAAAATTACTATATAACGAATACTCTACAGCCTAAACTTTTTTCTTTTAATACGAAGATACACAATCCATAATTTTCTAGTATAATAACATTGTTTGAACATAGTTTCACATGTCATGTGAACTTTTAATGAAAAATTTTCATGTCCTTCCATGGAAATGGCATCACTACATATGGGAATGAAAAAACCTCTCCCTATGGGAATATAATGTGTATGTTCACCTAGGATCCTAGCTATGTTCTCCAGGAACATAAAATGTCTAGCAATGTAGCCTTACATGGTGTTCTTCTAGGGTGTCATGACATGTTAGTCCACCAAGGATCCTTGATGTGAACCCTTAGAATATGTATTTAATACTCACACAGTGTCAAATTGTATGAGTGACTTGTGTCATGGAAAGGTATATTTCAATTGAGATAAAACCCTTTCCATTCAATGAATCCATAATACATGGTGTGTGTTCCTTTGAGATACATGGAATGAAGTCATGGTTTTCATTGAATTGGAATCCAATATTATTGAAAATGAGTGGAAAACTATTACATAAACTATTATCACAATTTTATCACTATAATCTAGTAGATATGAATTTATTCGAACAAAATTATTGATTTCTAGAATCTAATAGTCCAAAATATGATATTTGATCACCTGTGTGGTAACAGTTATAGTATATATTTCCATTTGATATATCGATAACCTAATAGATCAACCACATTAGAAAATTCATCCTGATACATAGATTAGACAATAATCTATATGTTGTTTACACAATTTTTATGAATCATGGAGTTTGAAAATTCTTGAATTTATCGTGATAATGTTGAATTACAGACCTCACAATCCAATAATTATAAAAAATAACATTATTGGGAAAAGATCGTAAAAAAGTGATACAATTATTAGATAATGAAAAATAATCCAATGACTGCACTATTTTTCAGTAGAGTTAAATAGGTTTGAAACTAAAATGAATAATGAGTTTCATGATATCTAATATAAATTTAATACATATGTAGACAAAATATAATTGAAAATTAAGAAGTTATTATGTCTATACATGAAAAGTAATTCAAATGGATAAAATCTAATAAATAATGATCCAAAACTTGAAAAAAATATTAATATTTAATAATAAGAACATTTTTTAGTGATGAAGAATACAATTCATGGACATTTTTAATTTATTACTTTATTCTCCCCAGTTTTTTATTATTAGTCCTTGTTCTCAGTTTTCCAACTAAAAAGAAGATATCCATAAATTCTCTCATAATTCCTAAGGGAATGTAAATATACTTAAAAATTAATTTTAAATATGTATTTATAGATTTTGATTTATGTTTATTTCCATTAATTAATAAAGATAGAAATAATTTAATTTACTTTACACAGCATCCTTTGGCTTCCTTCAACTGAACATCCGAAAACATCTAACTTAATATCACATCTTATGTAAAACTCATTCTCTAGAAATAACCAGAGTCTCAAATTTCCTATATGAGGCCTCAATCAATGCATATAATTAATTATTAATATAGTATTTGTGTGCATGATTTAAAATATATAATCATTTAAATTATATTAATTCTAATGTCATGTGCTCGAAAAAACAAAATGTTATCTTCGATTAAAAAAATCATAGATATATATACAAATAGACATATGGCCAAAATATTTAATGATGATTCATTATATTCTATCCATGTTTAAGTATATTATCTTAAAAAGTGAAATATATATAAAAAGGTCGGGGAACTAGGCTCACATCTGGGCATCATGCACCATAGACCTCTCAATTAATCTAAATTATTTTCCAATGCAACCAAACAAGAGGAGTAGTCCATATATACCACTCATGGAACAAGAATGTTACAACAACATGTCCCTGAAAAAGTATGATTGAATCCTATATTTAAACAACTATCCAGTAGAAGTCATGTTTATATTTGATTATAAAAATATTAATATTTAACTTCTCTAACATTGGATTTTTTCACACACTGGAGAAGAGGTGGTGAAGCAACAATCATCCTAATTTAATCCCCACCCCTCTCTACCCCCAAGGTTTTTCACGATGAGGACACCTACTTTGATGATTCATCCTCTAATTGAGGGAGATATTTCCAGTAAAGAGAATCTTACAAAAAAAATTATTCAATGAGGGTGTAGTATATCTTGAAATCATAATATTTTAGGAAAATTGACAAATTAATCTCCCTCATGTTTATATACATCATGGTGAATATGTGTAAAACACTCTAGTGGTATGAATAAACAATTATACACTCTCTACGAAGATAGTGCCTTTTAATCTCCATGGATTAGAATACTACTTCAAACTCTAAGTCATGGGTCATGTAATTCTACCCATTAGTTATCCACTATCATGATACATAATCGATCACCAAATTCCCTTTCATCCACATGTATTTAATACCACATACATAAAATTTATAAATGACACATACTCAATTTCCACCTCTGGTTACCTCCAAAAATGAGTTTCACTCAACCACTACCTCAAATAATTAATGGATCAATGATTGATATTACTCCATGAAAAAAAATCCCCATTATGTGTCATGTAATTAAAATTGTATAAAATCCTAGAAAATTCTTCAATGAATGTTTGATATTGAACTACCAAACTAATTAAACACTACACCTTTGAGACACAGTTTTTTGGATCCCATGTAAGAACAATTTCAGTCATTACATGACCTACATCCACACTATCATATAAAATTATATGATCCGGAAAATAAACATATCATATCAAAGAAAAAAACTTTGAAAACATACCCTATAGATTATGACCATGATGTCAAGGCCAAGAAAAGTTTCTAATGATCTTTATGCTCCACCTATATGGAAGATTATATAATAATCTCATAAGTAAAGGAAACTATAAACTAATCAATTTATGTATTCAACATATAGTTAGTAATTGAAATGAAAATTGAAGGTGAATTAATCCTAGTGAACGGATTCATAAGAAAATCACAGTTACCATAGTTAAATATGAATTACATATTTATAATATCATCCTTGTGAACTCTAAACTCATGAAATACAAGACTAAAATAAATATTCGAAATCGAAATCACACATTTCAAATGGAGAAAATTGTTATTCCACTATACGTGGTAATTTTTATTTATTATTAAGTATTTAATGGTGATGATGATAAATTGAAATCTTCAATAACTCATATTTTATTTCATGAACAACACTAGAGGTGGTAATAGGGGACATAATATCTCTGATAATAAATTTCTCTCAATATTATTCAACTACACACACATCCACTAGATCTTAATAGGGAGCATGTAATATTCTAGAGAATATATTTTTTTGGTCCTATGGTGTATGTTAATCTTAAAGCCAATATACCACATTAATGAGATACATGTGACATCTTTTGGAAAGACATCCATATTATCCCTCACAACCTCAAATGTATCGATTCATGAACAATGAACTACACTATGGGCTAAACTCACCAACTAAGGAATGATTGGTTGATACATCCTTCTTACAATCACCACCTATAATACTATGAAATATTTTATGTCGGTGATGGAAAATCTTGTCCAATATTCCGGAAGGAGTCTAAATCTCCAATGACGACAATTTATTGTCATGGTTACTAAAGAAAAAAATTCCATAATTAGGAATAACACATATAATCAATTGAAAATATCAAAGAGGTAGCATGGGAACTCCCACCATTTAGTGCTAACATAGAATACTAGAATATGAGATATATAGAATAATCAGTCCCAATATGTACCTTTATTCATAGGTAGTAAGAAAATACTCGACTATAATCAATATCCCACAGAAAATGAATATAGAGATGACGAAACTACTTGTTACTATGTCAAAAAATACTATAGATAAGGTAGAGAAGACATAGATCATACCTTTGATAATATATTGAAAATAATAATCATATAAATCAATGTCCAATAATTATTTTATACCATAATGGACTTCTCTAAGATCCTAGAGTGGTCCACATGTTGGATGTGGTTGATGTATATCACAACATCATCACCCAACTGCTTCTCCTTCCACGAGGGCTTTTCAAACCCCTCTTATAGAACTACCTCCCATGGGTCCTCCGTAACAATGCGTGGGATACCCTGATCAGAATACTACCCGTGTCATAGTGGTCTATCAACTACATGAAAACTATCATAAATATGATTAGTCAAGGATTCAAAATCAATGTCACCTAACTCATCATAATAAAATCCCCATACCTCATTATTCTAGATTGACCCTTTTATAGAACATTATTTTATGTATCAATGAATATGAGTCTATTAATGATTATTAATGTTACAATCTGAACCTTGTGGCTGATGAATAGTATATGTTGTAGTAGACTCTGACAAATGATTACAACTTCTACCACCTGATACCAGATGTCCCTATACTAGAAGGTTCTACAAAAGTAATCCCTCCCAGGAGACTAGAGTGAATGAGAATTCATATAGGTACCATGCTAGTACGTATGTCTCTATGAATCCACGTTTCAATTATCTAATGCTTAATGTATCCATCTAGTTCTATATAAAATGTGTAACATATGATTTTATTAATCCTATAGGTATGATAATAAAATGAAATATATAAATATTATGTCTCAATAATATCTTAAATATGAAAATTTTATAATCACAAAGTGTAACAATCATTATGGAATAACTATAAAAATTCATTATACGAGAGTGTCGTCTCATCACGAGTTGATGTGATAAAAACCCACCAACACTCTTCTTGTCCATGAGGGAGACTGTTTGTGTGTGAAACAATATGATTAGATTGCGTCAAAATATACTGAATAACAAGGACTAGTACTTAAGGAAATACTCTTCAACCAAATGTTCAATATTTCAATGTAATCAAATAGGTATCAATCATTTTAACGTTCATAATTCAAAAAAATTATATGCATCATTATCATGATCTCATAGAGATATCAAATATCAAACATCAACCATAAAATATTCATGAATCTCTAGAAGAGTATCCACATTTTCCCCATAAATCGGAATAATTGATCTATTCTCTTGTAAAGGGAAACAATTATGAACATATAACTGAAATGAGGCCCTTTCACTAAAAATGTTTATAATAAAACCGTGTATAGGTTTCTTGGAAGGAATTAATCAATTAATAATCCCAATATTTAAAAATAAAGAATACAATTAGAAGTGAATATATAGAGAGATTACTCAATAAGGTTATTTAATTAAAAATAAAAAATATCATATGATGAACGAATAATTTATTCACCTTTTCCAATGACTTGGAATAATGATTTAATAAGGAAGTAGTCAGAGACCGAGTGTATAAATATTATAGCTATCACACAAAAAACAGTTTCCTTAGACTAAGAGAGAATCTGGAGACACAAAAATTATGTTCATAAATTCAAAAAATAAATTATTGACATATACAAATCTAAACAACAACCCATGGAAAAATCACCTTTGGTGTTAATATTTCATAAACTGAGACTCTAAGAAATTTCTTGGGCTGGTTGTAATAAAATTGTGGAACCCCCAGCCCATCTATAATACGAAAAATGTGATGAAAAGAACAATGTAGGCTTATTATAGAAATGAGTGGTCACAGAAAATTTTATCTATATACATGCACACAAGAAGGTTCATGAAATAATGTAGTAAGTTAATAAGATAATGAAATTTCAAGGGTGTAACAAATTCATGAAAAAAAATCTTGAAAATCAATGAAACATTATAAATATAAAAATTTTATATAGGTAATAATAGATTCCAAACTAGAAATGAGGTTCCAACATGATAACTATTGGGGGGGGGTTTGAAGATATATCAACTCACAATACATCTAGATCACTATCAAACAAGTTATGAGCCTCCATGTTCTAATATGTTCTTCTAATACCTAGTCCACTAAAATCACCACCCAATATATTTTCATTAACATTTGATAGAACATATGATTGAAATTTCAATGCAGGGGTAATTATATAATTAATGAGTAGGACACCATGAAAAATTGGAGGTATGAAAGAAAAAAAAATTCAAATCAACTCATAAGGAATGATGGAAAACAAATATGACAACAGATATGCTAAAAAATAAAAATTATAGAGTGAAAGGGGATCTCTAACTTCACACCTGGAAAACAAAGATGAGTCACCCTATAGCTTCTAAAGACCTATCTATGATTCTAGGAACCAAGTGAAACCTTACGAAACATAGGGTTGGGGGACCATTCCTTCCCACTTTTCTCTATAGATGAGGTATCACCAAATCATGAAGAGTAACCATTCCCCACTGAAGCTCAAATATGTGTAATTGATACTCCAGATATAGAAGTATCAATCCATTTATAATGTGTGGGTGTCAATTGAATCACCATGTATGATTAGTACTGGGAATCCAAGCCCTAGTGAATTATGGTACTACTATCCAAAAACTAACATTAATGATCAATCTTTATCCCTATCACTATACAATCCTAACTAGAAGAAGAATCTCACATGAAACACATCATGTCTTATATATGATTAAAATAAATGGCTTCCATTATATCTGAAAATGAAATCATCTAACGCTAGGGTATATATGTGACCAAATATGAATCCAAATGATGTATAAAAAATAGATATTCCATATAATAGTATACATTGCGTAAATAGTGTCACATGGAATGTGTTAACACATGAACACATTGGAATGTCCTCTCATAGACAAAGCTTGACCAATAATATGGCCCCCCACAACATGATCCTATGGGAATATGGTCTGTATGTTATATTATGGAATAGGGTGTGAAATCTCAACTTATATATTAGTTATCCATGTGTAACAGACATGTCCCCATGGTGACATGGTGTATCTATCCACACAATTTCTGGCATGGGTTCACTCAAGAAATTGATTGGTTATCATGGTAGTTTGAATATAACAACACTGATCATTATTTAATATTTAAGAATGATTTATTACATAAAATGGTCTGTAATAAATTATAGAAGATCAAGTGGTCTAGTGTATTTGGGGATTGTAAGCATTGAATAAGAACCTAGAACATGAAATACACATATTTATTAGAGAAATATCTTATCTGACCATAACATTCCATTATTCTTAGTATTGCATGGGACAAAAAGATGACATACATAAAA
Organism: Viscum album; assembly: GCA_963277665.1. Classification (NCBI taxonomy): domain Eukaryota; kingdom Viridiplantae; phylum Streptophyta; class Magnoliopsida; order Santalales; family Viscaceae; genus Viscum; species Viscum album. The sequence continues at coordinate 1,807,266,261 of OY728156.1, forward strand.
AAGGGTGATATATAAATCATAGTAACACAGTAAATAATGAATAACATTTAGAAAACAATAAATTGTTGGTAATTGTCTTATCAATGGATCATAAGTGAAACATGAACATATATTCATGATATAACATGACTATCATATCATGGAATTGTTGAACTAATATAAAACACTACATCATTATCATAAAAGAATTAGGTAAAAAAATATACAGACACGGAAGACAAATGTCCTATAATGGAATAAGGTCAACCCAAGTCCCAACATGATGTATGATAATTATAAACATTACCCAATGCATTGGAGTTTTATAAGGCCACACTCTTCAATAGCATTGGAAAATCATACCTATGTGTTCCACATAGGTCATATAACATTGATTAATTCAACATAATAATTTATTCCATTATAAAAGAATCTGTAATTCATACATGAAAGTAACCATTTGATAATAATTTTTTCATAGTGGTTAAAACCCTTGATATTTTAATGGTTATGGTATTCACTACATGATGATTTTGGCATGGATAATCACAGTGCAATAGTAGAAGCACGACGATGTCATACGGACATTCATAAATTGGTTTGATGAGAGAGAAATGGGTATTTTTTTATAAATGGGATGGAAAATAAGTGGATCATGTAACATAATATCCCAACATGTGAAATTGAATTTATATGGATAATATAAATTAAATGCTTGAATTAAAATGAAACTAGTGAAATCCCATATAGAATTTAAAATAGTAATGGACGTGTTTTAAGGATCCCATCATGAACGAAATATCAGATCATGTACACACAAAAAGGATACTAATGAGGTATGGAAGAAAATAACCCAAATCATGAAAATGTAAATTAAAATGAATGACCTAAAAGAGGTTTTGGATGAAAAAGGAGATATAGTAAGATCTCGTACATTGATATGTGATCCCAATGTCTTGGGGGAGGAAACATGGGATATTATGGGTGCCTTGGGTAGACTATAAGGATTAGGGGGTAGATGATCGTCGATATTCGAAGAATTTTACTGAAATGAAAAGGGTTATTGGGTGGGTTTAAATAGGATAGGTGGGGAAATTATTTATTATTTTGTTTTTGGATACTATACACAAAAATATTCAAATCCACAAACAATACAATGTGTTTTTTCATATGGTTTCTAGAAAAAGTGACTGGTATAAATTATTTTATAAGGATAAGGGACAGAGATATTATAATATTTCCCTTACTTATATGTAGGTGAGTCACACATTCAATGAAATGATTTTAAATACATAAAATATTTTATATGAATAGTTGAATTAAATAAGGAATTATAAAAAAAAATAAACCTTAAATTACATTATTATAAATTAATTACATATATTTGTTTTTATATACCTTTTATATTATTCTATTACATCAATGTTGGGCCATTATGATGTCATAATACACATTATATATTTATACAGTATTTAATTTTAAAAATAAATTTAATTATTTTAGAATAATATTTAAAATTAATTGATGGATAATATAAATGAATTGATTCCAAAAATTATATACATTTTATCTAAAAAAAATTCTAAATATATGAAATTTTTTATATTTAGAATGATATTAATTGATTATTTATGGGTTTTTTTAAAACTATTCTAACACCTTAATAAAAATTATAATTGACATAAAAAATTATACAGTGATTTTTATTTAATAAAATTATTTTAATAATAATATTTTATGAACATTTTATTAACGAACTATATCCTTTAATTCATCAAAACATATTTCATAATTGAATTTGAATATTAAAAAAAATATTATTTGTTTTTAAAAAATCATTTAAAATGTTACAATAATAAAATGAATGTATATTAATTATTCCATACAAAAATAATGCATATAATCATAATTATGGGGTCATGTTCCCTATCACTTTATTACCCCTTAATCATCCGTAAGGGTTGGGTGTGTGATGGTGGGGAATTCATGTGGTCATTCGGTGAACAAGGTTTGGGAAGTGATCTTGATTATCTTGAATATCTCCCCTATTCTTTTTTCTAACGCGTTTATTGATGTATCTTGGATTCAACTTCATATAGGGAAAAGCCCAGAAATTCTATCTGCATTGGAATCTATGATAAGTGGTCTTCATATGGTAAAATTTTACTTGTCATGGTAATCGCATCATACGTCAATTTCAAAATGGCTTTCTAAAACCATATATTTATACTAGTCATGTTATCACTCTTCAATAGCTATATAATGAAAGGTAATGCTACATTATGGTCCTTCAAACTCAATTTGGTTGAATAAAACAAAATTTAACATTGATTTTTCTATTTGAATAATATAATTTAATAAAATAGAGAAAATCATATTCACAACGGTTAGGGTCATTTCATCCTTCCACCCATAAAAAATTTCACCCTCAAAATTTCTTTTTCCCATAATAAAACTGATGAGGGTTACCCTATCTCATCACTTCATCTATTTCCCGCATTCCATCTACAAACATGTGGTTCTCCACAACAATTCCACAATGGTCATTTTCTTATTTTGTAGAACTTTTTGGTCTAAAATCTATTATCTCCAATGTCTTCTCTTCAAAGAATAGGTTATTCTACAATGGTACCACCTATTGATTGAGTACATGTGATGAGTCTAGTATGTACATCCACAAAAGTGTTACATGGAATACATCATGTCATGGAGGCTAGTTTTCATGGAGTTATAGTTGATAGGCCCCTTCCCCGATGTGATCAAGGTTATTAAAAGAGCAAATATACCTTAGACTAAGATTTCCCTTCTTCCCAAAGCTCATAACACTCTTCCATAGATATTTGTGGATAAATATCATGTATCCAACATCACACTATAGGACTAATCTATGATTCTTATCAAAGCTATTTTATCAACTCTCAACAAATTTGATGTTTATATAAATGGTTTTATCCATCTCTACCATTTCATGGACCATTTTCAGACCTACAAGGTTTCATTTCACCAATTCATCCCAACATGCTAATTTTTTTCACCTATTACTATAATGGGATTCATAATGATTCATTTAGATTCATGATTAAATTTTTTTTAAGAGAATTCCAGCAAAGGAATGTATTTGACCCATACACTATTGAAGTTCATTGAGAAAGCTTGAAGAATTTCATTAAGTGTCTAGATAGTCTGCTTAAACTGGCAATTAGTTTGATAGTGAAATGTTTTTCTGAAGTTCAACATAGTGTATAGAGTGTATTGTTGACTCTTCCAGAACATAAAGTTGATTCTTGGATCTCAATCGTTCAAAATTGATAGTGGTACTCCATGCAGCCTTACCACTTCTCTGATATATATCTATTCTAGTTGATTTAGTGATAAATCCTTTCAAATTTCAATAATGTGGGAAATCTATGTAATACGATCCACAAAAACCTTGATAGAATAGTTTTCTTTTAATGTCATTGGAAGTCCAGTGAAAATGTCGAGGGAGATTTTTTAACTTCTCCATGTTGGCATGGGTAATGGTTGGATCATCCCTCTGCACATCTACCTCTCAACCATCACATACTGACATAATAGGCACTTTGATATATATTTAGCATTCCCCTTCTTCCTGTTATCCCAAAAATTGTGATGCCAGAGATCTTGATAGATCTTCATGTTTTCTAGTATATTAGAGAACTTAAAACTATGTGCCTAATGGAAAAGTTCATTCTTAAACACTATATTTTATGGAACACATAGACTTCACCAAAATCTCACAATTGATTCTTCATTAACAGTAAATTCTGTGGATTTATCTATTCTAATAGTTTCCATATTCTTTTAAATTCACACATCATCTTTTTGAGAATACATTAAGCTTTTCGAAAGAAGAGGTCGAGATATCATTTGTAAAACGATTGATGATGTTTCATTCATTATGATTCCCATGTCCATATTTCTCAAATATTAGAATATTATATCATTTTCAATTCTCACCAAAGATATATTTGTAGGGTCCATTCTACATAGATAATATTCTACCATGTTCACATTCCCAAGTTGTTAATCGATTGAGTAATATTAATCTTGGATGACCAATATCCATATTTTTTTGGAAAATATTAATCTATTTATCTATGAATATATATTTGGTACTTTTTTATCACTATATATTTCAATCATCTCCCTAAATAGATTATGCTTTCATATATTCAATAGTAAGATCCAAGATACTGACTCCAGATCATATATGTGACAGTTTTCCTCAGTAATTTCTAACTTCATTGAGGAATAGGCAATGAATTTTTCATTTTTCATCAAAAAACTGTAGGGTCCCTTCTTCGACGCATCGTTGAAGATTAAAAAAATATCCCCACTTGTGGTAGTGTGATAATATGGGCAGTGCTGTGCCTTTTCTTCAACTCCATGAATCTTTATAAACATTCATCATTCCATGAAATAATTAATCCCTTTTGAGTGATCTTGATAAGAGGGTTTGACAATCATGAGAAATTTCTCACAAATCATTTGTAATATCTAGGTAACCACAAGATTCTATGTATATCTTTCATAGATTTTTGCCTCATCCATCCTTAAATTACTTTTGTTTTCGAATAATCTATAGATATCCCACTGCTTGTGATGATATTCCATAAGAACGGGTCTTATATTAAACATAAAACACAGTTGATGTACCTTTTATAGAGATTCTCTTTTCGTAAGGTCTTTAGTACAATGATTAGATTCTGATAATTCTTCACTATGTTTTTAGAGTATATTATAATATCATATATAAAGACTACCAAATTGTTTTTATGGTAATCTCTAAAAACTATATTCATCAGTTCCATGAATATTGTTTGGAAATTACTGTGTCTGAAAGGAATATGAATTTACAATGTCCTTACCTTTTACAAAAAGAAGTCTTTGGGATATCTTCTTTATTCACCTTTTCATGGTAACATTTTGACCACATATTCACCTTAGAGTGGTATTTTCATCCAGGTTACTAATCAAACAATTCCTATATTCAGGGAAAATGAAACTTTTTCATTAATGTGATTTTTTTGAGCTCACGATAATGAATAAAAGGCACATTGACCCATTCATATTCTGGATTAAGAGGATTGGTGCACATCATGGTGAAGCACTTGGGTATATGAAACCTTTATCCAGGTTCTCCTGTAGTTGTTTATTTTTATCCTCAAGCTCCAAAATAACCATCCATTATAGAGTATTATAAATTAGCAACACTCTAGGTATATAATCAATCAAGAATTAATATTCTCTTTTAGGAGGAAGACCATGTAATTCCTTTGGAATCACATTATCATATTCACTCACAATAGGTATGTATTCAATGATGGAACCTTCATTAGAAACAATCATAGGATAATTACACACATTACAATAGGGAAATAATATCCATTATTGAGAGATGGCACTAATGAAGATTAATATTCATCCTTGTACTTATATATAATCGAGGGTCAATTCACCATATGGGGAGTGATTTACTTCGCATGGAAATTAATGTTGGATCTATATACGTAAGGCCAATCCATGCCATGAACTGCATCAAATTGCACCTAGGGAAGTATAATCCGATTGGCTGGGAAGTTCAGTCAAAAAATAGTGACAGGGGAGGAGTCATATAAATTATATTCTATAATTTCCCCATTTTATGTTTTCACCAATGTCTCTACTTCCATGCATTGCGGTTCAGTATGGATTTTTCTTCTAATCATTCAGGATATATAAGAATGTGTATAACTAAAATCAAAATGTACCTTCTATTTTATTGATTAAATAACCAGCCTACTGGGAACCAATTCATTGTTAGTATTCAAATATTTGGTAGTGATGGAAAAAAGAAAACTCTTATTCCTTGGAGGTTGTTGGTTTCCATTGAAACCATTGGCATTGGGAATTGGAAAAAAAATTTCTTTTTAATCTTTATTACTACAGGAATGAAAAATGGGTTGAGGATCGAATTAAGCATTCATTTTCTTTATTAATGTAGTGGGTTTTTCATTCTTGAAATATTTGGAATGGTTCCCTTCCATCCCAAACTTGATATATTTCTTCATCAACTTTATGAAATTTCCAGGATGATTCATTCCACGGATTTTGAAAGTGTGTTTCTAATTTTTTTAGCAATTTTTGATTTATCCATCAAACATTCCGAATCAATGTCCATGTTCGACATCTTATCCCAATGATAATGCTATGATTTTCTGATCTCCATATCATCAATGAGGTCACATATGAAAATCTACTCATAGTTTTAAAAGTTGATGATCACTAGGTCATTCTATAGTGTAGGTTTTATCCCACCAACGAGGCGCTCAACATTGCATTTCAGGGATACAACCAAACCAGAGGCGTATTTGTGCAAGCATGGTGAGTTTTTCATTCCATTCCACAAATAATTAATCATACATTTTGATTAGTGGAAGGAAATATATATATTTATAATAAGACTAGTGGTGTGGGGAATATACTTATAAAAAACATTTTTTAGAAATAATTACATCACATCCCCTTCATATCATCCATATGCTTCGTATGTTTTTTATCTATGTCCAACATTGATATGGTTCAACCTCCTTTTGATAAGATTCTATAAGAATGTTTTCTATTTAACAGCATTAGGGATTCATAATGTCTTCTTAATGGAGTTGATCCATTGTTCAGTGATTGAGGGATCAAATGATCTATTGAATGTAGTAGGCCTTTGTCGCGTGAAGCATTCGATTGTGACTTGGTTTTCCATTGTGGGTTTGTATTTTCTTCCTGATTTTTGTTTCTATTCAAAACACGAGTTAGGTGAGATTTTATCATGCATTTCATTGATTAATTCTCCCATTGGATTAGAGATATAATTAGATCATTCATTCAATTGATATCCACATTCGTTAATAGCTCGATTCCACATATTATCGTCCATTAGATATAATAAAATGAAAATTAGGGGTAAATATTTTAATTTATTAAACACGTAAAGGGGAACAGAATGACAAAAAGGGATAACATTTAAATTTATTTTATCACCTTAACTTATGAATTTTTACGCTTATATTTATGTTATGCATGATCTACATCCTATCATATATTTTTAGGGGCATTTTTTGGTTTCTTAAATAATGGTTCCTACTATGAATATTAATTTACCAATGCATATCCCTTGGGAGTGTCGAACAAAGTGTGCAACAAGAAATTTTGTCACGTAATAGTTCCAAATTGATTATATCTCAATGTAGTGATTTTAGGTTATACCCCTACATACATATGTGCCAGAGCCACCTCTTCTTGTTCGTATCCATACATGCATGTATTTTCATGATAAATCACATACTCTATACTAAAAAATATTTTAGGGTATTTTATTATACTTAATCTAATCCATATGGATTTCAGTTGAATTTTATAATCCTAATCCCAAAAAAACAAAACCTATACTCTGATACAAATTATAATAACCCAACTATTTATTTCATATTTACAAATTATATATTACAAAATATCACAGTTAATACATCTCAAAAGATCGAGTGGTATATTGTTTTTTGGGATTATGAACATTACATAACATCATAAAACATGAAATACATATATTTTTTGAAAACCTCAATTACATGACCACAACATTCATTCATACATAGCATTTCATAGGATAACCTAAGGAAAAACATAAGAAAATGGTAATCTATAAAAACTATTAAGGGTGTAAAAAAGGTATAACATGAATAATAAAATAAATTTTATAAAATAGGAATATCAATATAGGATATGAGAAACATGAACATAAAGGCATGATATAACATCATTAACAAAACATGGAATTGGGGAAACAACTTAATACACTTCATCATTAACATAAAATAATCTTGTGAAACCCTATCTCGACACGGTGGAAAAAGTTCCGATAAATGAATTTGGTAAAACCCTATACCAACACGTTGTAAAACGTCATAAAAAGATATATGGATTCATATGAAATGACTACAGTGAAAAATAAAGACAACACTTTCGTGGGGGTTTTAGTCTACACATATGCACATGTGACAAGTTTATTTTATATATACAAAGAGAAATATATATAATTACTTATAATTTCATGATATAAATATTTTATCACATTAATCTAAAAAATACACTTACAGAACAATAATTTTAGGTAAATGATAAAAACCCATGAACATCGTTCATGGAAGTTGTATTCCACATGAATGAAGGATGTAGACATCCTTTTTTTATTGGATTTAGAGGATGATACAATATTGGTATTTCAATGGTATAATAAAATGTAACATTTTTATTAATAGTTAATTTATAATAATTTAGAGCATTTAATATATTTTATGGGTAGAAGAAGAAATGAATTAATTGTTCTTGATTGAGAACAATAAATATATCTTTATAATTTGTCACTTGGATAAAAACATCGGTATACTTATTAAGGTCTTTAAGAATGACCTAGGACTATAAATCTTCATTAAATAGTTAACAAGATAATATGAAAGAGTATATATCTTTATAATTAGTTGTACTGATAAGAGAAATGGGTAGAGATGAGCTCCTTTTATTGTTTAAGGGAATTCTATATTGTAAATACACATTTTTAATATAAAAAATGTACATGTTTCTCTTGGTATGACGTGTAAAAGTGAATAACAATACTGTGGGGTATGAGGTATAATTGATTATCCACTGAACATTCATTTACACACATGTTTTAATAATTTGTTAAGTCATTAACACATATATATTTTACTTTTAATATTTTTATTATTACCTCAATAAATATATTGTACCGAAATAAATTATATTTAATTTTTAGTTATAAAATAATACATATTAAATAAATTAAAAGTAATTATTAAAAATATGATTTTTTTTTCAAATAAAATTTATAATGGTGATGTAAATTTTTATTTATATTTTATCTTCTAACATTCAAATAACATGTTTTCGAAAAAAGTTTAATTTTATCTATAAGAAATATGATTGTGATTTAGTTATTAGTGTATCTAATTAAAATGTAATTAAATATTTTATTTTAAATTAAATATTATTAACATATATGTAATATATATCACAACATAATTCTCACCAAATTATTTTTTACTTAATATAAAAAAATACAAAAAACAATTTTTAATATAATAAAATATTTTTTGATTTTCAAAATGTAAAACATTTTTTTTGTATGATAATATTATTATTTAAAAAATTTAAATGTACAGATTTCTTTATTATTTTTATAATACATTAAGAAAAATTATTTAGTTTGTATTGTATCTAATGATGTCCTCAAAGATATGGCATTTATTAAAATGATATTTTTATCTATTAAAATATAAATTAATCATTTCAGAAATAAATCTAAAAGTATACTAAAACAATTAATGAAAAAAATTCATAAATTCAACTAATCTTATGATTTTTTTTTAATATTTAGTACATTAATTATTAAATGAAAATACTAAATATAATTAATATTAAATTTGTATAAAAAATGAAGTTATTAGGTGTTCTGAATATCATTTCAAAAAAATTTATAATATAACATATTTATATATATTTTTTCACATATAATAATATTTTTAAATTTAAAAATATTATTTATAATGTAAATTATACAACATATTGAAAACAACAATTTTAGAATTACTAATACTTTTTAACTTTAACTCATAATATTTTTTTATCAATTAAATGTTGGAAATTATAGTTGAGTAATAAAATATTACTTACTAGTAATTTCATTATTATTATAAATATATTAATAATATTTATCTAATATTTCATGAATTTATTTATTTTGGTGTTTCATGTAGAGTAATATTTTGAACACATTATAATTATTTAGAGGGGTGATATTTAATAATGTGTTGGGGAATTAAAATAATCATATTACAAGACCAAAATAAATAATTTATTGATTTATATTGTAGGTATCATATTTAGTTATTTATTAGTATGTTTCTAATAAAAAATACACAAAACATACTATTCATTGAAGAATTTTTAAAAATTAACATTCAATTTTTGTAAGAAAGTATGTTAGTGTTACAGAAGATCCATATGATTAGGATTAATGGAATCCCAGGGCATGTGATGTAGTTTGATATTAGTAGGACATCAAAAAAGGTGTCCTTAGAGAAAATATATTTATATAAAACTATATTAGTAGTTCAATAATTTTCTAATAACACAAAAAATAAAAAATACTCCACACGGACTCATTGAAAAACAATAATAATGTTGACTTCAGCATCCAATGTGAGTGTTGGATATGGTACACTTGTTCAGTCACTTTGGGATCTCCATGGGCCTACCATCAAAATACATTCGACATCATATCACTTACTAACTCATAAACCACGTGTCTACTCCAATCTATTAGTTTTAATTTAATGCTCCATCATTTTTTAATATAATTATTTTACAAAATTGAAATTCTATTTGATTAAATTATATAAATGAATCATCTAACCAATATGGGGGAAAAATTTATATAATTAATGAAATTTATGAATAATAAATCATAGAGTATAAAATGTAATCTATTATAAAATTCATAAGAAATATGAATGAGATCACAAAAAATCATTAAAATGAATTTTATAATAAATTCATCTGCTCATATTCAATATTTATATATAATTTTAATAATATATTTATAATATTCAGAATTTTGTAATTATAAATTTAATATAATTATATTATTCCAAACTACAAAATTATACTAAGGTGATTTGTATATATTTTTAATAAAATAATTAATTATTTGCATATTAATGAAGAAAAATATGTATTTTGTTAACACAGTCATATTAATGAGAATATTAAAAAATATATATTTACAGAAATGTTGTGGAATTATTTTTCTATTACAATATATTATATTTACAAAAAATAAATCATTTAAAAATTCTATTAAAAATTTAAAAAACCATTTTTTAATTTCATAGATATTTAATTATTATTTTACACAAAAACATGTTTTATTCCATCTTATTAAAGTTACTATTAAACAGTTATTGAAATTAGACCGAAAAATTGTATTTCACTATTTATATATATATTATGTAAATTTTTATCATCTTAAATTTCATATTTGGGAATAAAATTATTATTAATATGAATAAAAATTGACCATAATTATGGAAAATATTTATTTTCATAGAAATTCCTTTTAAATTTCTTATAATTTGTATCTCATAATAAAATCAAATATCCTATCAAGTTAATTTAATATAAGCCTATATATAAAAATTATATGACTCATTTTATTTATAATAAATAAAATATTAATATTATAATCACTTAATGGTTAAAATATATTTTGATTCTTCAAATTATATTTCTATATATTATATTTTTTTACTTTAGATATTAATTTTATAGTAATTTTAAATGCAATAATATTATATAGGTATATAATTTATGATAAACATAGTGAAATTTTTAAACAGGTGTCACCTTATGATTTTATTTAAATAAAAATTACTAGGGTAAAAACAAGATTCAAAGGATAAAACTGAAAAAAAGGAAAAAACCACATGTCACAATGGATTAAAGAATTTGTAAATAATTCATTAAAATGAAATTTAGATGATTTTTGGACCTTATATCCCTCAAAACTCAAGTATTTATAAATTTAGATACATTATTCATTTGATTAATGAATACTAATTGTTATTCAGAACTTTTATTATTTCATCACTTTTTAAAGGGGAACAATTACACCCCTTCATTCCACCATTGTCACTTTTAATTTAATATTGAAAATATACTACTTTTCATGAAGTGTAACATTTTTCATCTTAAAAAGTCATTCCATAAATTATTAAACCTAGGAACTTCATTTTCCAGAATACATTCAATGAAATGTAATTTTTAGGGTTAGAGATTTTTACGTGTTTTCTATAAATGGATATTATTTAAATGATGAATAGATAGGGTTATTTTGTATAAAAAAGTAAATTTATTATTTTTAGTTATAACACGAATCATAATAATATATAAATCCATCTAATATTGATTAATGAATATGGAAGATCAAAATGAAATGAGGTTTTTTATTTCTTGAACTTTTATATTTGATAAAAGATATCATACTCATGTATAATGAAATATTTTTCTACTAATGTTTTATCTTATAATATTTACGAATTTCATTGGACGTAGATTCCTTGTATTATAAACAAGGATTCATTTATATTTTAAATATTATTAATATCCTTTCTTATAAAATAACTTAGGATCTAGGTGTTAATATAAAGGAGCCATTTTTTGTATATAATTCTTGCTATTTTGATTTAACACTGATAATTAGACAGAGAAAAATTCATATAGGTTTTGATTTGAAAAGATTATGTTCAATGATTGTGAGGTCTTCAAGACTATGGAATGTTTTTTAATATTGAATGGATAGTTCTGATGAATTATATCAGGCAATGTACCATATGATTAAGTCATATAGATGATGACCATAATAAGAAGTTGTTCTATGTGATCAAACAATGTCTAATCAGATGTTGTACAATGGAAGGAAAATATGATTGGTTGGAGGATTCATTATTTTCCTAAAAATGACATAAATTTTATTAAAATGTAAATAATCATATAAAAGAAATATATTAGAATTATTTTTGAAATTTTCCTATGATTTTTATTATGGAACCATGAACAGAGTCACAAAAATGATGAATTAATAAAAAAAATCACTGCATTACTGTCTTCTGAAGAGTGTTAATGGGTTTATGTTCTGTTAGATAATTTCATAAATATATTCAATGTGAATATGTAAATATTACAATCCAATGCTATAAATAACATGGATGAATGAATTCTGATTCCCAACTAGTTTTATAGAGGTGTTTTTAATGATGTGGACACTTGAGTTTTCATGAAGATTCAATAATATAATATAAGAAATGAAAATTTCACAAGTTGATTGATTTGAGTAGGAGTTACAAAATTCAAATTTTCATTATGTGGGAAAATAAATTGGAGATCATATATGTTCTCCATAAATAACTAGTATACGATGGGAGTGTTTCTATGAATTTGAATGTCAATGGTACACACCTGTAAAAGGTGAAGAGCTATATCAATCATATTTGAGTGAGATTAAATATTATGTTATAAAAATAAAAACTCACCATGGGGAAATTTTCCAATCATGGAATATATTCTTTGATAAATAACTTTCAATCAGATAGTGTTTTTGTCAAAGGAATTAGTTATAATGTAGAATTTTTTTTTATATTGGGTGGAGTCATAATGATTATATGAAAAGGTATATGAAAAATACTAGAATGTTAATGAGTTTTTCTAAAGAACAAACCAATATATGGAAGTATCCTATGACTATGGTGTTAGTTTAATGGTGGAACCCGATATTGTTTTCTCAATGGATTACAAGATAGAAAATATAGAGAATATTCATCAGACCGAGGGTTTTTACAAAAGTTGATGGAATATTTTCTTTCATACTACTATGGATGAAAATGATTATGATGTTGTTTAAATAATACAACAAGTGTATAAGTACAATGAAAAAATGAAAAAATATTGATGGTTGTTATTTAAGGTATATAATAGATTAATATAAATATCATTGTTACATATTTCCCTATACATAGTGACCATACATAGATTTCTTATAATAGTGACACTACTATTTGATTATATGATGCCCTTTCTATAATCATAAAAAGGAATTTTTTAGTATATTTTTTCATATTTCATTATTTCCTACCTATTTAATGGTATAGAAACTATTATTGAGTAGTGAACCACATAAATACAACTTTTTTGTTGATATTGAATGTATTATTTTTATTATAAAATTCATAACCACATAAGAGTTGGTAGAGGTTGATTCAGAATAATTAAAATTTAAAATAGAGAAACATGGATTCACCCCTCCTCTCATTGATCACATTGATATTGATTAGTCCTGTAATGTTATAGATGAGTGATGGTTAACATTGCAATCTCCTTGATTAGATATGAAGAAAATAGAAGTGTCCACCGAATTTATGTATTTTGGAAACAATGAGGATATTTTGATTTTATTAAGGATTGAAATTTTATATATATAATGATCGAATATTAGCTTATAATATATATATTGGCTATGGTGTTCTTATGCTTCCAGAAATGGATTCGTACATATTTTAAAGGGATTCTCTCTTATATCTATTAATAAATGTTTTCTTTCAAATTGATAGGAAACACAAAAATTCTATAAATTACCCTCTTTCTCAAATTGTGTATCCTTGAGTTATAAATTTTTTTAATGGATATTGAAATCTATGAGATGTTAAAAAATCTATGAAGAAAATAAAAAGGGATGAAGTAAATTCATTAAATCAATTGTTGAAGTATAAAATACTTTTTATTGGTGGTTATGAATTTATTTGTGATTTATTTTCAAAGGTAAATTAAATATTATTCACCAAACATCACATGTGGATAAGTTGGATGTTCCAAATAATGATAAAAAATATTTTTAGAATATTCTGGATAAATTTGATTTAAAATTTTCATTTCTGTAAATATTGATACAAAAACTCAATATATAGATGAAATAAAAAATATTATCACTTCTGAAATGAAAATAAAAAACCATATAAAAAATGGAAGGATGATCATGAGATTTTATTCAACGTTTTTATGTATGGAATGGCTAAAAGATTTCACAATGAATAAGCTAGTGACACAAAGAATTTAAATAATATTTATAAATAAATTTATAAATATATTACATAGTTTTCAATAATAGTTATATATATATATATATCAAATTATAATAATAAAGTAATTGTTTGAATAAAATATATATCATGCAGAGGTGTTAGATATTTTATCATAAATTTTCCATAATGGAAGGAAGTATATGAATGTAATAAAGATTAATGAAATTAAAGAAACCCCCCCCCCCATGAAAAAGGAATGAAAATATAAATCATATTCTATGTGAATGTATAATAAATTTGTAGATATTAAATAGGATATGAATTATCTACATAGGAAAAAGATGATATCAGTTACAAAGAGGATAGTAACATCAGGGAACATTCCATAGAAAATAATCATACTAAAAATATCAATGATGAAAAAATTGCTGGTGACGAATGAAAAATTTTAGAATGAAAATTAATTTATATGTAATTTATGCAAATTAGATATTTTAATGAATACCTTTATGAGATTTTAATTATTTATAAAAATACCATGATGTTAAATAATGAAATTCTTCTTGAAATAATCAGGAATCTCATCTTTAAGATATGTCCAATTTATAAAAAGAGAAAAAATTATAAAACATTTTATTTATATGAAGAAATATATCTAGATCATGTTTTAGATAATTTGATTATAATTGATAAATAATTACAAATCGTCCATCTATGAAATGTTAAAAATTATAATGGATTACACATTTCCTTGACATAGTAAAAAAATTAGGGGAATATTTAGAGAATTGTTATCACCCTAAGGGTTAATAAAAATTTACCTCAAATATTTATTATAAGAATAAAAATATTCATAAAAAAATTAAATATAAAAATATATTTTTTAAAGAAAAAATAATTAGAGTTGAAGAACATGAACATTAGTAGGTTTTTCAGTTTCAAACAAGAGCTAATATAACTAGATTTTTTGTTGAATTTAGAAAGAAAATTTTATATAAGTAAAAATTAATTAATTGCACAATGAAATGAAAAACTCCAATTAAACAATGTTTATGGAAAGGAGAAACAAAACTCCATTATATATGAATATTAGAAAGGAAAATATTCTTTAAAATAGAACTCCTTATATTGTGGAGAATTTAGGAAAAAAAGAAACATTATTTGTTTAATCGTAGACATTATAATGAATTTAGGAGAAGTGGTGTGACATGTATGGGGGAGATCTAATCCACTCAACGATGGAAACCTATGAATGTTAGTTTAATGTTTGAAAATAGATTCCAATCATTAAATTCTATTTCATAAATATGTTATCATCTTGATCATCATTCAAATGAAATTATCATCCTGATATCAATAGAAGAAATATTATAAGATAAATATAAAAATATGCATTATAGGATTGAAAACATAAAAAAAAATCCATAATTACTGAATCTGAAATAAAAAAATATTAAAGTGTAATGAATATAGATTTGGGAAATTAGGTTTTATTATAATATGAAATTAGATTTTTTTATTATTCTAGATATAAATTCATTTTAAATTTGGTACCATGTTCTTTTGAAATCGTGAGTCTCTCAGAATTAAATGAAATAGATCTTATTTCATTGAGTAATATATGATAAATTAATAAATAGACTAATTTTTTTATTGGAATAAACATAAACATTATTTTTATTCAAAACAATTTGATGATGTTAGTAAGGTTGTTTTTTAAAACATGGGTTTTATTAATACAATACATGATGATAATGTCATAAAAAGAGGTTACTGAAAAAAGGGAAAAATATTTGAAGTTGGTGTTTCGAATGTTCCTTATATCTTATCATTATGGGTGAAAATATTTTATGGAATAATTTTTTTCCGAATATGTGTCGAAGGAATATCAAAATGTAAATTGAGAGAGAATGTATTAATTATATTCATGAAATTTAATAATGAAGAGATTATATTTGTTATGCTTTTTAAAATGGGATGATTACATACACAGTGAATAAGGATTTATAGATTCGTTCTACCAATACCATGAAGATTATAAATTATTATTTTTATTGGAAAATTTTTTAACAAAAAACCGACAGAGACAATTAAATTTTCCCTTTATTAATGAATTTACTTGTATTACATGTTATATTTTTATGAATAATTAATTATTGTTTCTCAATAAATTTAAAATATTACATAGAAGTGAAGATTTATAATTTGGATTTTCAATGAAAAAGATTATTAATACCAATTTTGGGGAATATACATGTGCAATGTTGAGAGATTATCTTCATATGAATAGAATTTATCATGTGTCTAGTTTACTGTACAAATTGCAACAAAATTATGATTTTAATTGAATAAATAGATTTTTGGTGGAGATAGAATTAACAATGTTGACTGAACATGATAGTTTTTTATATTTTATGTGGAATGATATTAAATAAAAAAAATGGAATTTATTTTTATGTAGGATAAAATCTAGTGTGACTATTTATGGGTTTTATTACATTGATTCCCCCTGATTGAAAGACCTAAAAGTTTTTATATATACTTGTAATATAAAATTAAATGGTGGGAAACATTTTATGATTGATCCGAGAGGAGTTGATGTAACAATTTATTTATACCCTCTAAATTGAAAATGATACATGTTATTAAACAATAAGTAATAAAAAAATTTAATTAAAATATATGAAGTTTCTAGAAATATATAAATAGATTAAAAAATAATAATTTTTGATACAGAAGTTTGGGAAGATTATTTAGTTTAAATTGAAAAAAATAGAAAATATCATAATGATAAGAACAATGTTAAAGATTAAAATTATTAAGAGTATAACTCAGTTATCTAATGTGAGGATGAAAATTCACATACATATAATCTTATCCAACCAAAAAGTGGAAGCTCATAACATCATTTGAGATCAATAATAAATGTTTAAATGAAAAAAAATCAATTTCAGTTTCACATTACAAAATATACACAAAGTTTGAACCAATGGGTATTGATTAATAATCCAAACATCAACAGTAAAAATATTCTATGAATGAAAAGATGGGTCGGATTGGGAGATGTGATACATTGTATACTATACCCAATCTTAAATAATTAGAATTTACATGGTAAATAGGGGGTGTTCCCAAATAATTTAAATAATAATTTTTAAGTAATAATAAACAAGGGATTCCTCATTTGTAATAGTTACTAAAAAATAAATGATATTTTAGTTCATTATATCTTTTCTATAGTGATACTATTAGATACAATTAGAATTGTTTTTCTATTACTTCATAATGATGACAAAAAATTTTCTAGATGGATTTCAGGTCATCATTTCCTAATAAATAAAATGATAAAGAAATTTATACCCAAAAAACTTGTGGATTATTTCAATATTTGGATAAATGTTTTATGTACTTGTTGAAGATGTCTTTTTATGGTTGTAGGTATGATTCAAGATCCTAGTAATCCAAATTTAATACATTTTTAATGAATTTGATATTCATGAGTTTAATAGTTGATATTAATTTCTCTATGAATGTAAATCATGTTTCATCCATAATTATGATTTTCTTTATTCAAAAAAAAAACAGTTTCTTCATGGAATTATTTTAGAACATGTCAATTTTTTAATGAAATGAATAACTTCATTCAAATTTCCATGATAAGAGAATTAAAATAAATTCATTGAATAAAAATATAAGCAATATTGAAATATATTGTTATATGTCAATCTTATTATGCTAAGGAAAATATATTAGAACTTCTAATGGAATATTAAAATCCATTTTTAATACTTATTTCACTATTAAAAATTTTATAAAAAGATGGGGAATTAGTAGATAAAGCATAAATAATTTAGATTCATTGTTGGAAGATTATTACATTTAAATGATTCAGGTCTAGCTATTGTTTTTGTTTTTATTGATTTTCCAAGGTATTAATTATCTCTAACAGAACCTAATATCATGGATGGGAAATTAATTTCTTGATATATATATGGAAAAAATGTACTGGGGTTTAAATTATATATAATTGGACATATTTATTTTATTTTTTATTGAAATTCTACTTTAGATGGAACTGTTTATGATAAAAAATCTACATATAGAGTATCATTTTTATGGGTTGAGAGATGTTTTAGATGACATAAAATGAAACCAAGTTTATTTACTACTAGCACAACAGATGTTGTATAGGATTCTACCACTAAATCTACATCGTATCTTATCTATAATAAAAATGACTTATAAGAAATTTTTAATGATGTGATGTTTATCATTCTATTGGGATGTGATAAAAAAGGTGGTAAAATTCCAAAAAAAATGAAAGAACAATGTTCCTGTTCAAATTCCATTAATAAAAAATATAACATCATCAATGGGATTCAATAGAAAAAAATATCGGATTTTCCCTATAATATAAATTTTTATATTAATATTTCCAATACGAATTCTCAAAAAAACATTAAAATTGATGATATTGATAATTGTTGTTCAACCAAACACTTTTGAAGGAAGTTATTTAATTACATCATCTATCTTATATTTTTTTGGATAGTTTTTTCATGTGGGATAAAAAAAGTTATCATGTTAATAAATCAATTTTTATATTCATAACCATATAATGAGAGCATGAATTTTGGGAGAGATTTTAAAACTAGAGATAAATTATTTCAGTATGTGTAAACTATTTTAATATATTTTCATTATGGATTTATGAAAATATTATCTAAACAGATAAAAATTTCTGTGATGATGGTTCTTCATTGAGTAATAGATGTTTCATACAAGGTGTATGAAAATTGATCACTAGTCAATGTATATGGAAAAACATGTTTTGTTATTCAATGATTAATTTTCTTTAAATTGATTTTATTAAAATAGGATTGAAAACATTTGTTATGTAATTAGTTTCATGAATTATAATGTTTATTGATTTATGTTTCTTAGTTGATAACAAAATATAACTAGAGATATTGTTGGGATGGTGAGGTTTTGATGCTATTTTTTGGATAATGTTATAATGATAGTTGGATAGGATTACTTTTTATAAATATTAAGAATTTTTTATTCTATATTTAGTCATATTAATTATATAGCTATTTTACCTATATAAACCACTGGAGAAAATTGTATGTACATTACTAATGGATTTGCAATATAATTCCTTTTAGATGGATGATTTTTTGGTGAGAGGTTCCAAAATATATTAGGAATAGAATTTATATTTTAAAATATTTATAATGTTCACTTAATAGAGTTACAAATAAGTACATTTCTTGGTTATTTTCTCTTCTAAATGATTCTAGTTTCATGTTTTTTGAAAGAAAGCCCGATCAATGTTTCAGAAGAAATGGGGAAATTGTAATTTTCATTTAAAAAATTTATACATTGATAATATAAATATTTTCATCAAATACATGAAAATGATATATCTTTTGGACTAGAAAATTTATTTTCTGATGTTTGGGTTGTTGTTTTGGATCATAGAATTCTTTTAATACTCAATGAGTGGATTCTGTTGAATTTCATAGAATGATGACTTTTTAATGGAATTGCAATTAGATAATATCTATATGGATTTATAAAATAATAAATCCATCATATGTTGAAACGAATAATGTAGATCTCGAATGATTCCATCAATTGTACTAAAGATTAAGTAAAATTCCAAGAGTTTTGAAATATATGGTTTCGGGTGATAATGTCATATAAATATTTTTAAGATTTTAATTTGAAATATATTTGTATATGAAAGAATAATATATGATGTTTTGATGCATTTTATTTAATAGAAAAATAAATAGTAATTAATTATGAAATGTTCTTATAAATTTAGTATATGAACAATTATATAAACTGACAACAAAAATAAGTTTTTCATGAAAGTTCGATAAGATGAATGTTTTGTATTAAGTGGTAACTGATATATATTTTTTACAAGGTTTTTAAATATATTCTATATTATTATTTAATGAGTCTCATTAAATGATAAAAATTTCATGATGGGAATACACACAATTCATATAGAGTTTAATGGATGTTTTTTAAGGTTCTTGATAATAAGGTTTGCAAGAAGCTTCAGGAATATTCCTGAATACTTGATATGAATATAGGATAATAATTTTGGGTGAAATATAAATTATAACATTACATTATTGATAAAAATAAATTATACTTCCTTACTATTCAATATGAATCATATTTATAAAAATGTAATGTTTATATAAATATTTCTGAGTTTTATTTAGGAATGTAAAATATTTAGTATTAACAAAATATTATTGGATACTGATACCAGAGAAGTTATCAATTCATAAGTCAGATAAAAGAATTTTCCAATGAAGAAATAACTTTATTAAAGATCAACTATGAATCACCCAATTGATTTTTAATCATAGTCTACAGTCAGACACCAGAATAAGATTCATATCATCATTAATGAGATCGATTTTATGCCATGATTAATGGATTAAAAATGAATGTTTAATGTTCAATAGAAAAATTATGAATAAATGTTAATATTTTTTTAAATTTTTATCAATATTAGTAGGGAACCATATATAATTTTCTAGGTAAAATACTAGAAGTAAAATCAGACAAATTTGTGAATGGACATATCATTTAGTAGAATTAATCAACATGTTTCAATATATTGCCACAAGTTATTAGGATTTATTAATCATTTTAATTCCCAATAGTATGATTGAAATTACACCTTTATCTTCTATATAAATTATATGTCCATTCACAAATTTGTCTGATTTTACTTCTAGTATTTTACCTAGAAAATTATATATGGTTCCCTACTAATATTGAAAAAAATTTCAAAAAATATTAACATTTATTCATAATTTTTCTACTAGGCTTGTTCTTTTAAAATTCTTATGTTTTAATTAAGAAGGCTGAGGTTTATTTATAAGAAACATATATTAAAAATAAGTGATATATAATTCAACCCCAATCCTCTTAGTGATCACACATATCATAATTTGTTATTTCAATGTTTATGATCCAAATGTGAGTATTAATTAATCTATCCTTTTTGGTTTTAAATATTATTTACCAAATGAACTATAATTATAATAAAATTATTAAATATGTATAATTATAATAGATTTTTTAATATATTATTTTAGTAGTTATTATTTTTTCATTTGATTTTAGTAAATTTAAAATGAAGTATTTCTACAATACATGTTTCCATAATACAATATCCAAAGAATGATGTCTTCTGTTTTTCATCACATCAATTCATTGTTGGTAAAAAGGATGGATATGATGAATGAATATGAAGAATATTTTAAAATCAGTATTATGAAAATATAATTTGTCATATAACATCATTCTATAAAATAATTTTAAATGGAAATACTAATCATGTGTAAGACATAATATCACCACCGACAAAAGATGATTTTGAAATATAATAAATCCCATGAATGGATTGGTATAAGAGTTAAATTAATGATGTAAAAATACATTTTATTATATTTTTTGGCTTATATAAATTATATATTAAAAAAATATAAAAAAATACCCTTACTTGTAAATTATTTGTCAAATTGTCTCATTTGGGATGGTTTTATCACCTATGTGAATGATTCTATAGTTATTATATAATGAATAATTAATAAATGATATATAATTTTAATTAAATTTTTATAATAATTTTCTTAAAATATTTATATTATTATAATAATTTTTTATTTATATTTAATAAATTTATTTATATATTACCATTCAATCTTTCAATACAATAAAACTAATCCTTTACAATTTCCATTTTCAAAAATCATGCATTTATATTTCATAGATTGAAAATTATATTTTAGGAATAATTGAAATTCAATGAATCAAGTACCATGGATAATAAATCCATGATGATATATATTAACATATAATAATAGAAAATTACACTAGAATTATTCTATGAATAATGTAATAATATTTTATATGTTGAGATGAAGTAAATAATAAATAATGGCCAAATATATTTATAAAAATTGTTAGAAATTATTTGTAGAAATTTAAATAAATCATAATGGGGTTTTATAATAAATTAGTAATACATTTATGTCTATTATACAAGTGTTTTGATGATGTAAAATAATTACAGAAAATGGAAATGGTTTCTTTCGGACATATTTAGTTCTTTGAGTCATATTTCCTATTATACAAAATGTTATTTTTGATATAGCGTGGATAATACATAATGAATATTTCTTTCCATATTCATGATATCCATTATCTGTGAAGATAAATTACATGTTCATTCATTAAATATCATTCAATTAAAAATATACAAAAATTTTAAGGATTTCTATTAAATCATCTCCCTTTATTAAATTAACAATGTTCTTCTTGAACAAATTAATTAATGATTTGTTTTTTCCACCCTTCTATTTTATTTAATGGAACAAATTCTTCCTATTTATTTAAAACATGATTTTTATGTGTCCCGTGACATCATATTTTACTACTATGTTAAAAAAAATTTGTAAACTAATTTGTGGTTTCCTTGATTATATTATAATTATTCATTGTGAAGATTCGTTTCTAAATGATCAAATGATATTGTGTAAGAATTTAACAAATCAATTTTTAAAATGAATGTTTATATTATTTCATTTTTATAGACTAAATTTATTATTTTCAAAATGAAAATTTTATGTTTTAAAAGGGGGATAAAAGGAATGATTTTTATGAATGTATTGCTAGTTGTGTTTATAACATCTCAAATAATTTTTTTGAAGGAACTTTTTTCATATTAGTTTTGTAATACCAATTTTTATTTTGATATATTATTTTTAAATGTTTTATCAAGATAATTATTTAATTTCATAGAAAGTATTTTATGGAGTATAGATTTCTTTCAAATAAGAGATTTCTCTATTATTTTTAAAGAAATTTATTAAATTACCCTAAAATTTTATTTTTCACCTATAAAATAACCATTAATACTACATTTTTTACATTGGGTGTATTTTATCACAAAATAATACATATTTCCCTATATGACATATAGTATGTTTTTTGAATGTATTTTCTTCAAACCAGTATCATTTCCACTAGTTAATTATGTGATGTATGATGTACAAGATTTTTCATGTTTTAATGGAACAATTGTGTATAGTTATTATTTTTATGCTTTAGTTACTATAAATCACTCATATGAATTCATGATGGGATCATGTCTCCTGTGATATTAATTTTTACCATGAACACAATGTTGGTCAGTTTAGTTAATTCTATTAATCATTAACCTAATTTGATACAACAAGGTTGACAAGAAATTTCATGACTCGGTTATAGGACACCTAGGATCTCTAGATTCACATGATTTAGAATTAAAACATTACAGTTATCTAGGATAAAAATGTTTTGGATTACAATGTTTATACTTATGGAATATTTATATATATTGTTTCCTATGATCATGCTCCTTGTCATATATTTAATTTATCAGTACTCTATAAATTTAATTTTTAATATATTATTACTAATTTTAGATTTCATATCTTTATTTAATGAATTATGAAGTACTCTTCTTATTTAATTTTATTTTAATTCAATAATTAATAGTTATCACGTTTTCTCATATTCTTTTGGTATAACCATTAATGAACATAATATATGAAAATTTTAGAAGATGATATAGCATGGATAGAATATTGAAAATTTATAACAAGTACAGTAAAACAAGTTTCTTGGGGATATAATCCCTATATACCTAGAATCATCAATTCTTAACATTTTTTGAATATATTATACATGTATTGTTTAGTTTATAATTATGTTGTAAATGAAGATAATTGCATCTCTCTTACTATAAATTAAAGTGTTTATAGAATATATTTTTATAATGGGAATCATTGGATAGGTTCTAGATACTACATTTTGATTCAATGCAGGTTTTAGTTATTTTAAGGATTTCATATGTTATTTTTATAGAATATTATAATTTAGTTTTTTCAAAAAAACTATAAATAATCCTAATGTATAAAATTAAGTGTACGAAAATATCCAAAAGTTTCTGTATGTGGTTACTATGTGCTTCTATAAAAATAACTCTCTAATTAGGATACTAATAGGTGGATAATATTTTTTAATTGATGAAACTATGGGTAATGACCAAAAAAATTATAGTTTATAATCAAATCAATGGTTACTCTGGTGTACAATGAGTGGGCCTAAGACAACACACATAGAAAAACACACTCTAGGGATATTCATTGGTTAATAAAATAACCTTCATAAGTAATTACGAAAGATTTATTTTCTAATTAAATTAAGGTATTTGGATAATGATTATGTTAATATCAAATACAAATAAATATAATATTGATCAATAAGTGCTTTATGATGAACATAAAAAATGTATTGGTTTCAAAGAGTAAAACATTTCTAGGATGTTTTTATAATAATATCTGTATGTTGTTAAATTTTATCAGTAATGATTAAGTATTTTCGTTTTAAAAATAATTTATTTTCAGAGCAATTGGGATAATTTTGTATGTGATTGACAATAAAATAACTTCATAATGAGAAACGAAGAGGGATTATATTTGGTGTTGAATATATTCTGATTACTCCCAACCAATTATAATGGGTTATTATTAATTATTTTACTATTAATATACATATATATATATATATATATTAAAACCAAATAAGTTTGAGATTATGTTTATGAAATTATCAAGTAAAATCATATGAATTTTAAATATCATTATGCTCAATATCGAAAAACATACACAATACCATGCTCAACATAAGCCCAAAATAATATTATAGAAATAAGAAAATTATAATATAACACCAAAATATGAGGTAATTAATATTAATAACAATATAATGAAATATTTAATATGGTCTATTAAAAAATTAGTTTTTTAATTTTTAGGAAACAAACAGACACATTTTAGAAAAGTTAATTTATTTTTTTTAAAATATTTTTTCTTCAAAATGAAATTTATTGTATTCTATAAGAAAATAAATATATAACTTTTTTTACATTTTTTTATGATACAAAATATTTTTGTAAATATTCATATAGATATTATATGAGGGTAAAATTACAAAAAATTTCTAAAATAAATTATTTTTCATTGAATATTGGAAAATAATAATTTTTATTGAAATAATATATTCCATTATAAACCATTTGGAAAAAATAATTTTTAATTTTAAAAGAATATTATGTAAAATTTATAATATTATATTATTAATATTCCTATAATATTTATTATTTTCAATTTCTTGGATGAATTTGGTATGAAAAGATTTTTTCCATAAGAAGGCAATGTATAAAAAACTATTTATCATTTCCTTTTTTCAGTTTCATTTTAAAATAAATTATGAAAATTCAATATTTATTATTTTAAAATATTGATTCAATATTTTTAATCAAATTATGAATATTAACTAAATAGTTATCATTTATTGTGGTTATAATGAATATTAATGATAATTTTTTTAATACCATGTTAAGGGTTAAACTGAAAAATTAATGGTAAAAATAAAAAGATAAGTATTATAGAATCACCAAAAGTTATGAAAATAATTTATTATATGAGTAATTTTCAATCAAATTCATTTTTTTTTGTTTTTATGACCTTTTATGTAAATTCGGATGAGATTATGACCTTTATAATCTTTTATTTTATGAGAAGTCAATGATTTCCATTAATATTTTTATAAACTATAATTCATTTAATATGTAATTATGTAGATGAAATATTAAATATTAAATATAACATCCAACAGAATAAAATATTTTAAATCATGATATATATTTTTATTTTTATTTTGAATAAATAATTACATTAAATTCCTACAAATGTTGTTGTTGTAATTATTCAATTAATAGAATAATAAAAAATTGATAATAAAAATATTAAAATAATTTAATTTGAATTAATTAAGGTGTTACAATAAATTTATATATTCATATAACCAATTAAATGTGTTTGAAAAGTTTTTTTCAATGTTTTATTGTTTTATGGATATTATTATATTCAATATAATGAATAGCTTCAAAATTGATAATAATGGAATTTCATTAATATAATATTTTAAAAATTATTTTTAAAAACTAATTAATGAAAAAAATATAATATATAGATTATATTTAAATCCCATATAAAATTATTTCCATTTGGAAGAATTTATCTTAGAAAAATAATTATTATAATTTAGTATAGTGAAAATTTCAAAAAGTTCCTCACTCCTCCATTATAAAATGGCACACCATCCTTTGTTTATAGAAATTTGAGCTATATATATATCTACTAATAACCTCACATTTATCTTAATATCACAATTATTTTTATTTTTATTGGATTTTTTTATCCTCAAGACCAACTCCAAATCCCTTGTGTAGTAATATACAGGTAGTCTGTGGAAGAAAAGTCCATATTATTTATCAAATATTTCTTGTTTATTTATTATTATACTTCTTATTCATGTGTTTTTAAATCACTAATTAATAACTATAGTATCATATATACAGTGAAATATATTTTTTATTATGATACATCTAAATTACTCCATTTTCATTCCTTTGATAAAAGAAATCACTACACATGTGTATATATGGTTTACCGTCTCCATATAGTGATGTAATATGATTCTCATAACTACTTTTCATGGATGATTATAAATTTGGGAATAATATATATATATATATATATATATGTCTGTGTGTGTGTGATACAAATGAAATTATATTTATTTTATTAAATTAATATATCTGCATACCTTCTAAACTAGTTTGAAATGATAGTGTTTCTTGTGCATATGCATGTCTTACCATATCTAAGAAAAGATGTGATTCCATTTATACATTATAAATTAATGAATGATTTTTGAAATTTAGCTGATGAAAAAATTCGTTTTATATCATTAATATATTTATTTTTATGATGTATCTTAATTATATTCAATAGAATTTTGTCATTAATTATAAATCAAGCATGAAGAAACCAGCCAATTAATACGAGAAATTCTAAAAATAATGAAATAATGTTAATGGATTGTGGGAAATAGGATATATAAAGATCATAAAAGATATTATAAAAAATAATATGGTTATTGTATAGGCTAATAACCTATCTTAAAAAATTATGAATTTATTTTCAAGTTGTTTTAATGACGTCGATCATGAAGGGACAGCAGTGTTTTTCACTATTCATAAAAAATTGGATGTTTTCAGAAAAAACCAAAAAATTCACCTTAAGATAATTTTGATATTACGAACTCAAAAATTAATTCTTTTTTAGAAAATTAAAAAATATATAAGTTTGCATTAATTTTTTATTCATTAGTGGGGTATATTATTCAACTGATTACAAATTTTTATTGGTTTCTAGTCAAATAGTTAAATTTCCAAGAGATATTACATATTCACAACTTATTTATATTTTATAGAATAAAAAATACAATTAGGATTTATTATATCATGGGTTATTCCCCCTTGTATGTTAGTTTTTAATTTGATATTATTTATATTATAATGCTTAATATTTAAAATTAAAACATGTTGTATCATTTATTTCCCAATCTCATTATTATTTTGTGTCATTTAAGTTTATATCTCAATTGTAGATATTAATATTCAATTTAGATGTTTTTTGAAAATATTTTCATTATTTTTTATATTCTAAAATTATTATGTATATTCAATTAACAATTTTTTTTAAAAAAAATGTAAAAAGAAAACATCCTATCATTTTCCAAACAAGATATGTTTTTTATTTTTTAACAAAATTGTGAATGAAATTTTGTTTTAACATTTATATCAATAAACAAATTTACCCTAAACATTAATACATAATGAATTTATGTTCTGATTAAATTTTTACATGTTTATTTTCAAATAAATTTATATCATTACTATGTTCATAGTTTTCAGATTTTATATAATTATTTTCATGGTAAAATGTTCATTTTCAGCATGAAATATTCAAGTAATCTAACTAAATTCTATTCATCTATGTCAAAATAATTTGTTGAATATTATATAAAAGAGGTATATTAATGATACGATTCATTATAATTCATTGATTGGTTTATGATTACTTTATATTGGGAAATAATTTAATATTAAAATGAATTGCTCTTCTTATATTGATAGTTATTTATTTTTTTAAAGAATATTGATTTTGATGTGTTATTTATCAGGACGAGGAATGCATTAGGATTAAAATGTTACTCAATTATATAATACAATGAATTTAACATATTATATGGTTGCCTGTAGTCAAATTAATATGTTTTGGAAAGATCTAGATGATATTAAATGTTATCATTACATCGACATTATTATATGTCAACATTATGTGGATGGTTTTAGAATATGGGAACAAAGCCTTGATCTTATGTTCCTAATGACTGAGATTATACATTCGAACAATATTATTTCATTTATTTATATTCCATTTTATTATTTTATTATATATAATTACCATTTTCACATTTCGTTCCCATGTTATTATTTATATGAAATTAATTTGTCATCATTTATTCATGCCATATTATTATAAATTATTTAATTAAATAGAATGTGTCTCATTTTTTTACCATTTAATATTGTTTAATCCATATTAATTTATATCATTCACTATAATATTATGATTACAATGGTTCTAAGATCACCCTTTTCTTATATTTTTATTTCATCTTTTTATCTATGATGTTTTCTATGATTACCATGCAATAATATTATTGATCTAATAATATTATTCTCGAAATAAGAAATCATGTTGTAGTTTTTGTTTCAAATGTAATATCAGAATAATGTATATATGTATATTACCCAGAATACTAAAATATTTGGTCAATTGGGTTGTGAGTCCTTGTATATTATTCCAATGTAATAATGTAACTATCGGTTCATGGCTACTGGAATTGGTGTCTTTAAATTTTATATCAATGGATATATTGTTGAAACCTTGGTGACTTGATTTTGGAAATAAATAGATTATAAAATATAACCTTATGATTTAATTGGTGTATTTTTAGTTTTTTTGGATAGCATATTAGGGATTTTGTAATGAACATATATAATTAAATATAGAGATAAGGACTAATAGATTGTGTTCAATATTTCAGGATTTACTCATCTGTTGAGTAATATTACATGATTATTTGATAGATCACTTTAATAATTATAGTTTCATGCTTTCACTTTTCTTTTTTTATTTTATTCAATAGTGGGAACCAGGATAATTTTGTTTCAAATTCAATATGATGGACATAGTGATGAATAATTTTTTCAGTAATGATAGAAGGGTATGAAAAATCATAAAACAAATATTGAATTTTATTTATTTTAAAATGATATTTTCCCCATTATTGTAAGAGTTATATACACCCAGATTATTTTATGAGTTCATTTTTTATCATAATATTAAAATTTTAAACACCAGTATAATGATTTTTTGATTTAGTGTTAATAATGATTAATGATATTTTGAAATATATATTTTATAAATATAACCCATTTGATTAATATATGTTTCAGTGAAAAGTTTATTTAATATATTATTCCTTCACTTTTTTGTGCATATTTTTAATGGTAAGGATAACATTTATGGTTTATATGAAGTTATAATTTTAGGTAATGTTGTGTTATTACATTTTTGGAATGCAATATTAAAATTAATTTGTAACATTTGATGTTAAAATATTTACAAAAATTATTATATATTTATGTTATTTTTAAGTATTTCCAAACAAAATTATGGTCAAATTTATGAATGATACAAATATAATATTAGAAAAATTAAAAACAAAAGGTTAAGTGGAAACTCATCACATCTTACAAGGGTGTATGGATTATACCCACAACTAAAGACTTACTAGTATTTGTCTTATACCATTGGCCTACATGATTTCCTTGTTAGTATAATATAGTTTATATTTATTTAAATGACATTAAATATAGGATATTTGTTAATTATATTAAAATATGTTTTATCTTATAGATAAAAATTTTTTAGGAAATTTATTTGGTGTTATGAAATTTATATTATTTAATATGATTCATAATATATGGGGAACCCTACATGAATAATGAAAATAGAATGTCATGGAATTTTATTTTAGGAATAATTGGTTAATTATCTTGTGAAGGAATTTATTTGTTTTTTATGGAATTATGGTAATTCAAGTTATTTTTCAAAATTGTTAGTGTATCTTGGATATTGTACATTTATTGTATGAACATTTGAAGAGATAAATATAAAATTTTACTTATAATATCATGTGATCAAATCATATTAAATTTTGAGTTTGAATATTATGATATAATGTTTTTTGAATAAATATACAACAATAATTTATTGAATTATCTAAGTTAAATTATAGTTTTTATTGTTTAATTTTAGGTAATTAAAGTAGTTTTTTTCATATGGACATTTTTTTGTTAACTATTATATCATGTTATATCTATTTTTTTCATTAATGTCTTGGGACTGGAGAAAATGATAATTATAAATTTATGGATTTTCTGAAACATATAAGTTTTTTCTATTTCATCAGGGATAAAAAATTCATACTCCTAATTTGTAGGAAAAGATTAATTTTCTATGAAAATTGGTTAAATGAGGAACCTATAATTTTTAGTTAATTATATTTCATTTATTATATATTAAGAATGTAAAATAGCATCTCAGCTCATTAAAAATTATTTTGAAACAAAATTGTTACATGATTAAATATCATACCAAAAAATCAAAAACTTTTTTACACATCAATGATCCATGACTTTTATATGGTAAAATACATAATACAAATGATCCCTATTAATCTCCACCAGTTATTGGGAGTTATTTTTATCTTCAATATAAACTTTTTCATTTTCCATTAATGTTCTTATAAATGGAAACAGAGTACCTATCACTCTAAATGACATCCATACTTCTATTTATATTTTAAATAGACGGTATTTTTAACCATTTTTATATTGGGGGTTCTCCAGATTGGAATTATCAAATGTGAAACCCATGATTATGGATCACATATGGAAATTTTGTGGAAGTAAATTTTTTAATTATAGAAGAATGTAACACACCTTGAATTTAAAATCACAGTTTTTTGGTAGAATATACAAAACACTACTTCTAACAAAAAATATCACCAAATTATTATTAATTTAATATGACCATTATAATATAGAAATCAAATTTGATGACACAAATATGAATAAATATATTATGAAATATTTATCCTGATTATATTCAATGGAAATTTACATATTAATTCATATTTATTTAATAATAAAATTTATTAATGTCATTTTATTCCTTAAATATATGTTTTATCACAACACGGTTTTTATTTCTTTATATGAGAAAATTTATATAATCCATTTTTTGGAAAATTAATAACATTTATATTATTAAATTAACCAATCTTTTAAAAATATAATATAAAATATAATTTATGGTGATACTTTTAGATTTTTATGAAATGATTTATTAATCATTGAATTTTAAAAATTACTAATTTTTATTGAAATCTCATTTTTTTCAAATAAATTGAAAAAAAAATTAATATTTAAATGGTTTAAAATTAATATTAGGTAAATTTTATTTTTATAATACAATTTTTAAAATTTTAATCAATTTTCAGATTGAATTTGTCATAAAAAAATGTACCATTAAAAAGGAACTTTCAAAAAATTACGTTTTCATTGCGTTTTGTCAGCATAATATTAAATGTTTTTATACCACTTATAGGACATGAATTTTAAAAAAGGGATAAAATATTCTGAATATGATGGTGAATATGTAGTTAATTTGTTCTATTTATTTTTGATATAATAAATATCAATCGTATTGTTTTGTATTTAAATCGTAAATGGTAAAATCAAAATGATTATAATATAACCAATACATGTAATTAAATTTTATTGTATGATTAATATTCTTCAATAATAATTACATTTTAGGTTATATTAACCTTTATAGAATTTTTTTGATATTATTACCCTTATAATATTTTGTTAATGAAAAGTCAGTGATGTCACATTAATATTATTTGATAATTATATGATTATTAATATCGGGATCTCCACAGGATATGTTAAATTGTAAATATTTAATTTAAAATTAAATTATTTATCTATATAATGTTACATTTTTATTTAATTTTATTTTGAAACTATAACAATAATTCCTTACAGAATTCTTATGTGGTAATTATTAAATTTATTGAAAAATGAAATATATGTCCCTGAAAAAATAAAAAGTACTATAATTTGAAAATTTTAAGGAGGTCCATTATTTTCAAATAATAATATTATATCTTATAAATTTATAAAAATAATTTTTTGTAACTTATTTTATTTTATTTATATTAATATATTCCATGTAATAATGGTGTCAAAATTTACAATAATAACACCTCATGAATATAATATTTTATTAAATCATATAAAAATCATATAAATAATAAATAATATCAAATGTGATGAGATATGATATAAAATAATATCACACAAAAATTTATAGTGAATTGTTATGAATTTGGTTCTAAAATAGTGTAATTATATTTTAATATTTTTGGAAATTACAAAAGTGCCCCTCACCTCAATTATAAAAAGGCACACTTTACACCGTTACGTTACACAACATTGAACCTTATAGATTGGAAAAATAAATACCCATTTATATTTATAAAATTATAATAAATGTTCAGGTGGATATGTTAGTTTGAAAACAACATCAATCTATCCCTTATGAAGATATCTATTGGAAGTCTGTCGAAGAAGTGGTAATCAAATTTACCTCACTTGCATGGTTATTTATTATTAGAATTAATCTTCAACTATTATTTCCATACTAAATTAGAAACACTGATATCATATAAATAATTATATATTACTACTTTTATGATATAACAATTTTCAACCTTATATCCAACTAATGAAAAATAAAAGTACCACAGATGTGTACTTACGACTTACCGACCCCAGGTGGTGGTGTAATTAATTTTTCAACGTCACATTAAATTTTTTTGTTATAAATATGTAAATAATATATATATATATATATATATATATTATACTTATTATCTTATATTTATTATATATAATTAATAATTATTCCATCCCATTCAACCACTTATACACGATATTGTCTCCCATGCATATGTACGTCTTACCATCTCCATGAAGTGATGTGATTCATTTTCTATGTATTCCTTTCATGAATTATTTAAAAAATTTACCTAATAAGAAAATATTATATAAATAAAAGTAATATTTATGTCGATATGATGAACATATACCATTTTTAGGTGAATCAAGAGATTCATAAAAAACATGAATGGGGAAAAGGGAAATTAACACCTGAAATAGTATGGATACTAAAATATTAATAAGGAATGAGTAGAAAGATGTTAAAAAGGACAATAGAAGAAATTTTAAATATTAATAATTTTCTATTATATATTAATAACATGTTTTATATTATTATTCATGTGTTTTGATCCCATTTCATAGATATCCAACCTATGTTAAGGGATATCATCTAAATTTTCCTTTACTAAGGCAAATTTTGAGGTTATGAAATATTTTATTTTATGATGTACTGTAAAGCTCCATTTAAAAATTATATCATTAATTTATTTATAATGTATTTAATTTATGTTTTTTAAAATGTTTTCAGTCATGTAGAATATGATAAAATTGATTATGATGTGGTAAGGGTTCCTCATCTCACTTTTACATCAATGAGGCTTATACCATATTCACCACTTTTAATATTTTATGGTGTATAAAAATCTCATTGATATATTATATAATTTAAATTTTTTTTTTGGTATTTAATTTTTCATGGGAAATTATTTATTTCATTGGGCATATGATTCCAATGATACAAAAGTGGTAAGGATTTATTTCATAGTCCAATCATTATTCATGATTGTTTATATTAATGTCATAGTTTACGATATTTATCATCCATTTCAATGTATTCTAAAAATATGTTTTGAAATATTTTTTATATTTTACACCTATTGTTGGAAATCATTTTATACCTATTTTCCTCATAAAAATGATTTTGAAGGAATATATATATTATTTACTATAAAAGGTACATTTTTCTTACAAAAGTGTGAGAATTATTTTTTAAAAAACACAACATGAATAGAATTTCCCATCATAATATATACATAATATTTTTATGAAAAATTTAAATTATGTCAACGCATCTTTTTGGGAAAATTATTTCTTAATTATGCGCACATTTTAATTATTTTATAAAATTATTTTCATAGTGTATAGCGTACTTTCGTATGAAATATTTCAAAAATATATTTACTATATTTTGAACCATGTTAACATCCTTGGATGAATCTTATGTTGTTTCTTTATTCTAATGATACATTAAATTATATTTGTTTGTATGGATTATAGTCCATTTAACTAGGGAATATTTTGATAAATCACATGAATAATTCTTCAAATATAGGAATTTATTGATTTTATAAAAGCATGATTACTTATTTTTGTTATTTATCCTGAAGAGGAATGAATGAGAAGTATTAAATGATGGTATTATTTATCGGTATTATTTTGGTGATATTATATGTTGTATCAAATCTGAAGATATCATATGGTTACTTGAAGTCCATGATATCATCTGTTTGTAAGAAGTCCAAAATATTATATTCCATCATAATTTAACCTGTATTAGAATCTTCAATGAATAATTGATTGTATTTATCAGATGTTATTAATAATTAATTATATCATTTTGAATTTAGTTATTGATATTTAATGTGATTTTTTATTTAGATTGAATATCCATGGTTCAGTTTCATGATAATGTGATTATTTAATTGGCGTTAATTGATCATTATTCATTCATGCAATATTATGATCATGTTATTAACTAAATGGAATATAATTTAGTTATTTACCTTTCCATATTGATTATAACTCCTTTATTTATATATTTAATAGTTCTTATACAATTATGAAGCATCTAAGATCACCCATTTATTATTTTTTATTTTCCAAAGGAATTCATTAAGTGAACTAAGAGTATTATCTATGGATATATTAGAGAAAATAATGGTGTTATAAGAATAAAAAAATGAAATAATTTTCTATTTAATGTTTAATATGGGATATATTAATGTATCTAGATTACCATTACTAATAAACAATTTAATTCATTGGGATTTTATAAATCATATATTTTTTTAATTTAATAATGTAACAACTGCCTATGGGATACAGTGGTTTGGGTTCTTTATAATTAAAGAGATAGACATCATATTGTCATGAATATTCATATTCACTCATTTCAACAGTGTGCTAGTTAAATATAGGGTGATGTATAAGAGTCAGCGTGGGATGATTTTAACTATGATAAATAAGGGCGGTGAGGAATAATAAAAGGAGGAAGAAGGGAGTGATCAATTAACATGGTGGAGAAAAAAATTATTCCAAAAGATAACCTACATGTTTGACGTTTTATATTTGATTTATGTGTGAACTATGGAATCCAATAATAAAATTAAATGGATAATGATGTAAATAATCAATAGAAACCTCATAGACCATAAAAATATGGTAAAACCAATGAAAATTCCATTATTAAACTAGAGAGTGATAATTAAGTGATTTTACGTGTTCTCCACAATAGATTAACAAAATTATTATATCTTGTATGTTTTCACCAACTATTATATAATTAATTATAAATAAAATTATCACCATGTCATCATTATTATATATAATATTTATTATTCTCTAACAAGGATTATGGGATATTTCCACACCAAAGCTTTAACAATTCATTGTTTAAATGCAATTTATTTCTTTAAATAGGCAATATATTATTTACCATTATATGGATGTAAAATATCAAACATGAACATTATCATATATTAATTTAATGATAAAAATAATATATTTTAAAAAATTAATTATATTATATGATTGAATATATAACATCATGAAGGATCATTATCTCAAATGATTGAAGATTAACTCAATAATTAAATTCATATTCTATAAAAATGATATAAACAATAAGATTGTAAGACTGATATTTCCTTGGAAATTGTACCTTGAGTAATAAAACCCATTTCTAAAAATGTATTATTTTTCATCAGTGAGTAGTAATTAAAATTCAATGGAGGAAATTTATTTTTAGAGGGTGGAATGTATCACATTGAATTTTTGGAATAGATATTTTTCCTAAATTAATAATTTGTTCGATAGATTTATCAATATAGAACACCAAAATGAAAATAAAATTAAAATATTTATTATTGACAATATTAAATAGTTAAAAATTTCTAATAAATAAAATACATATTCTGATAACAATGAAAATGATTCTAAAATATCTATTTGAACACATTTTTTTTGTAAAATTAATTATTCATTCAATTTTTTTATTAATAAAACATTTTTTATTTTATAATATATATTTCAAAATTTGAGAAATAAAATTTAACAAAATTAAATAATTATTTAAATTCAAAAAAAAAATTCTAACAAAGGAGAAATATTTTTAATTTTTTTAAAAATAATTGTTTTTACAAAAAGTGGTAAAATTTAATTATATTTTAATAAAATCACATTCATGAATATATCATAACAGAATAATGTAAAAAATTCATTCAAAAAACATTTAATAAAATAATTATTTATTATTTTAAATAAGTAATTTTATAGAATTTATATTTATATAACCAATATTTAACATCTTGGAATTATGAGTAATACATTTCTCTAAAAACAATTTTTTTCACATATATTGAAATTTATTTTCAATAAATTTTTGAAATGAAATCAAGATATCAATTTTAATATTTTATATTAAAATGATCATAATTAGTAATATGTTCTATTACAAATTTAGTCATGAAATTTTGACTACTATGAATATTGCTAATGGCTGTGACAATGGAAAAACTGTTATTTCAAAATAATTTATTCATTGATTTTATAGAATGTTTTTTTAATAAAATAAATTAATATGATTCTAAATATTAATTTATTTTTTTATTCCTATATAAATATACATTAAAAAATATTGATTTTTAATCAATACAAAATATTATAAAGAACACTTAATTTAAATATATTTTTTAAAAAAACTTTAAATATATATTATATATTTCAGAATAAATGTAAGTTTAAAATTATTTTCAAATTGATTAATGTTATATGGGGATTAAATTTAGGTTAATGAAACTATAATTTGTTAAAAAAATTCCTAATTTTTAATGAAATATAAATTAATTGTGTCAAATCTATTTTCGATGGTGGAAAAATAGTGAAAAATAAATATATCATGTGTTATTGGATTGATAATATTTAAAAAAGTGTAAAACTGTCGATCAAGTCTTTCATGACATAATATCAACCCTAAAGACATTATTTCTTAATTTTGGAGCTACTAGCCCATGAGTAGTTCCATTTTTTATATATACTATAGAAACAATTTCCAAACCCCATGCCACCTATATTCTATTGAATATTGACCTAAAACTATCCATTTTTTATCACATTGGAACCTATTTCATCTTCAAAATCATTTGGCCTAAATTATATACACTTTGATCTATATTTTAGAAATAGAAATTAAAGAGAATATACAATGTCATGTGTAAAAACCAGGGATTTTATAAGATATATTCGTTTTAATTTCTTTCATATCTTCTGTTGTACGCCACACCAAGATTATTTTGCACTATATGCAACACCGTATTAGCTTGCAGTATACGCAACACTAATCTTGGATCGTGTTACACACAATTTCATGTTTGTTTGATAGTAGTTATTCTACGAAACATTGAGTATATATATATATATATTCAATGTATTTTTTTATACGCAACAACAAAGGAGTCATGCACTACACAGAACCCTAACTTGGATTGCATTACACGCAATCACGACCTTTCTCGATAGCGTGAGTTGTACGCAATATCGGGTTTTACTAAACAACGATATATTATTATAATATTATTATGAACTAGCTGTTATGAATATTATTAACTAAATTTTTAATTTTAAAACATTATTATTCATCATACACATTTTCTAGAACATGGTATAAAAACAAAATAAATTTATCGGGTAAAACATTATTTTTAAAAAAATGCAGTTTTGCCGCCTTTTGATGGCGCACCCACATTAAATCTAGTTTCTCACATGTTTATAAGTTCAATTTTACTAAATAAAATTTTTATTTTGAATCAGGATATAAAATTTTACCTTGAATAAATTTTTCATATTATTCTGATAACTTTCATATTTTAATGAATAGTAAAAACACCCTATATTTTAATTAAAAAAACTTTTTTCCTCGTAATAACTTATGTGGTTAAATTATAATATAGAATGGTTTTAAAGTATAAATAGTATACATTTTTACCACTTAATAAAATGTATGTCATTAGCATTGATTTTACATTAAATTCGTAGGTTAAATAAATTCAATCTTTTGCAATGTTTTAAACAAAAACCCATTTTCTTTCGACAACGAGATTAATTTTAATTTAATTTATGCAACTTCTATGTACTAAATTTGTAAAAATTGATTCCATATTCGGAATCAGTGGGTCCAAATTATATTAATAGAATACTTTTTATTTTTGGGATTTATGAATAGTAACAATGGTAAATTTTATTTACCATAGTAAAAGGTAAATTGGGTAATTAATAGTAAATATAATATTATAAAATTATAATAATACTTGTTTTAATACAATGGGATGATTATAGTTCGTCCTAAGTCATATTTGGGTCGAAATGAAATCCATAGAACTCACTTGGTGGCGATTA
This sequence comes from Viscum album, assembly GCA_963277665.1. Taxonomy (NCBI): domain Eukaryota; kingdom Viridiplantae; phylum Streptophyta; class Magnoliopsida; order Santalales; family Viscaceae; genus Viscum; species Viscum album. The sequence continues at coordinate 1,807,305,753 of OY728156.1, forward strand.
AGACCTTTATTTTATTTTATTTAAAGAATGCGAAATATGTCTCCCTCAACTTTAATAATTAAAGTATTTTTAACATAAGTTTATAAGGAATATAAATTCTGTTATAAATACTCATTTTAAAGATAAAATGTTTTTATTTATCATGGTAATTTATTTTTAATTTTTAAGAGTTATTTAATTACATTATTATCTTATACTTTAATGATGCAGAAATTATTTATTTAGTGAAAAATCAATAATATAGTTTTTATTGAAATAGTAATACATATCTAAAGGCCCAAATATCTGAAAAAAACTTATTATTAGTGTATATATAAACCCTAATCATCAACTGGACGAATTTTGGACTATTTGGATCCTTATTATGGCGATTATGACACTTATAATATTTTATTTTAAACGATTCCAAAGTTGTCACCTTCATAATTTAATAAAGCTTACAATTTACATGTTGTTATTTTAATATGATAAATTCGAGTAAAATTATTATTATAAAATCTTTGATATTTATATTCATCAAAGGATTTTATTTATTATTTTTATGCAACAAATAAGTATATTAAATAATTTTACAAAAATGTTGTAATAATTATTTTATTAATAGGTATACCAAATAAATGGTTTTAAAAATATTAAAATAAATATTATATGAACTATTTAATGTGATCCATGAATTTTCTAGACAAAATTTCCATGTTAGAAATCTATGAAATATTTTATTTCGAATACATCCTCTGTGTAGATTTTATTTAAATTCAATCAAAAAATAGTGTCAAAATTGACACTATTGTTATTTTATAAAAATAACAAATTATTAAATTGTTTAAAAATCACAAAAAATATTTAAAAATTATAAATGTATATTTATACAGTCTACAATGTCATAAATTATGCAATTATGGGAAATTAACAACACATAATTGATTATTTATAACCATTAGAATTTAGAATTTTATTACCATAAATAAAGTTAAATTGATTAAATAAGGATAAATCCAAACGATAAGGTTTAAAATAAGATCAAAAAATGTCTAAATTTTATTGGTTGATGAGATTACAACCCTATATCATCTAATCTTTGAATTTAGTCAATTTCGGAGGTTTTAATGTGGGGTTTGAATTTATATTAAACTAATATTTTTGAGGTTTACAAAGGTGCCCCTCTCCTCCCTTATAAAAGGGAACCTCATCCCTCACTTCCTCATGCCATTTTGAGCCTTGAAGCTCTGCCGAAATCTGCCCATTTCACTTCCCCACTTCCCTAGAAACCTTATAGAGGTACTGGTTTTCTCAAAAGACCAACCCTAGTGCCCTAAGAAGATGTTCAAAGGAGGTGCGTCGAAGAAGAGGTAATCTCTTCTACCGATTATTTCAAGCTAATTTATTCTTCAAATTCTTCTTCTTTAGTTGTATAATTATAAACTAATAACATTATTTTCACTAATATAATTATTTGTTATTATAAATATGAAACAACCCCATTTCACCTTCTATCCATCGTACGGAAAACGAAATCACCCCGCGTGCGTACGTACAGAATACCGTTTCCACACCGTGGTGTAATCTGTTTTCCAACACCACCTTACATGGATGGGTATAATGGTGTAATGAATAACTATACATAGTTATTATAACATCATACTGATTCTGATATATTTTATAATCCACTCTAATTCAATTCAATAATTATGGGAACGATATCGTCGCTCATGCGTACGTACGGACTACAGTCTCCACAACATGATGAGATTCATTCTTAATGATTAACCATTCATGGATGATTATAAAGTATATATAATAATTAATCATGAAATATATGACATTATAATGATACTAGATTTATGTATATATATATATATATGTATTTCATCTAATTAATTCCATTCAATTCAATGAGGAAACGAAAACAATGTTCATGCATACGTACGACACACCGTCTCCATGAACGGTGTATTTATTTCCATTTATCGATCTGTTATATATATGTATATTATGAATATATATTATATATAGATCATGTTTTATATTCTGAAATTATGTAATCATGATCTAAGTAATCAGATGAATAATTACAAGTCCAAACACGGACGACAAATGAAACGATTTTACCCAAAACGCTCTTTAACATGGAATTTACAAAAGAACGGGTAATATAAAGTCATAAGTGAACCATATATGATATCATAACAATGAATATGATTCTGTAATAAGCCAATGAAATTATTTAAATCATTATACCGAAGTTTTGAATACGTACGAAGCATATCAGACCTATGGTAAGGGATAATTATTCTAATCTCATTCTTATCCGAGATTGTTTACTCGTAAATATTTATTGGGGGTTATGTTTATTATCCATGTCCATGTGCTCTCAAAATGTTTTCATAAAATGTTTAATTTCCTTAAATATATGTTTAAGGTATTTTTAACCTTTTCTTACTTTTGACGCATCGTATGGAAGGAATCTTTCTTTAGTTTACCATACGAGGTACTTTTTGACTTTTATGACAAAAGTACGAGGAGAATGTTATTTTTAACATATACGGCGTGAACTGATATTTACGGTTTTATAAAGCCTTATTTTCATGAATCTACCTCTTAAAGATTTCATGACTATTTTCAACAAAATTCTTTTCTTTCAAAATTGTATGAAATTTTGTGAGAAGAAAATGATTTTTAAGAAGAAAGGATATTTTCCTCAATAATTCATTTCAACTATTTTATTAAAACCATTTTTCATCTAAGATGATATTATTTCATATGTGTATGTTTCATGTATAATGTCTCTTTTATTTACATGGTTTCACTTTTCTTATGATGAAATGATATCCATTTTTTATATATGGATTGTGTTATGATGGAATGATGTTTATGAAACCCATTTTATTCTTTAGGTTATGATGAATGATTTATGTTTATATTATGGCACAAGTAAAAATGATTTCATTATGAGATTGGTGGGACCTATATCTCCCTCCAATGCATTGGGTAAAGATTTATATCTCATGAGATATACATGGCTGGAATGGTAAGTTAATCTGGTTCAGTGTTATAAGACTGAAACGAGGAGTGAACTCGATTCAGAAAGTGACTTTGTCCACTAAGATGGTCTTGGCAGCAATGCCTTGGCTACTATGGAAATCATGACATGTGATAAATGGTTTCCACAATTACATGTTTTATTCCAATTATATTTTATCATGATTTGTGTTCCATTATGATATATGCCTTATGTACTTCCATGATTTTTGTCTTTACTCACGATTTTGATGTTTAAATTTCATGTACAAGTTTTTTCTTTCAAATGTTTATGGATTTTTTTATATTCACTATGTTTTCCCTTACTGAGCATTTGAGCTCACCCTTTTTATGTTTTCTTTTCCCCAGGATATAAATAATGGTTTTAGGTGAGAAAAAAACGGGATGATCTTTATGGGTGATGTTGAGGATATTTCACCAAGATTAGAATATTATGTTTCATGTTTTCAAAGGCACTAAACAATTATGGTCCTTTGGTGTCTGTTTTTGTTATGTATTAAGTATTCTGCAAAAGTAATGTAATGTCCATGTATTTCAAGCCTTGGGTCTCTACATTTGGTATCAGAGGAAAGGTTTAGTCAACCTTTGGAATCTATGATGCGAAAACTATAGTGAGATCCCTAGAGATATTTCTAAGGTATGACTAGGGATGTCCCTAAGGATAAGTATAAGTATAGGTTATAGTCCTATAATTATGGTAACGATATTTGAATTAAACCTAAGACGATAGATGTCGAAGGTACTCCCCCTTGATTATGTTATTTTCCTTGTATGATTTTTTCCTCTCATAGAATTCATTTTGTGTTTTAGTCAATGGAGGGAACAAGAAGGAATTCCGTTAACATTGAATCCAATGGACAAATTGGTGACTATGGGCAACAAAATTGCGTAATGATTAGAGAGAACGATATTGTGATTATGCCGAATTTGTCATCGCGATATATGATTAACAAGGTGAGATTTAGTGGTATGCCTAATTCATCAAATAAGAGGAAGATATAATTTTATGCATGTTTGCATGTTGAGGAGCATAAAAAAAGGATGATTGCGATTTATAAAGAAGGGAAGAAGATCCTTGAGGAATACCTCAAATGGAGGGACAGATGTTATCTGTGTGGAGAAAAGGGTCATAGAGTGAAAAATGTTATGGAGTTAAATGTCTTATTTGTGGAGAACATGTGCATTACCTAACTCAATGCCCAGACCTAACAAGTTAATTCTAAATCAAGGAAGGACTCATTCCAGGACAATCATTGAAGTGTATGGATTGAAGTTCTTATGTATTGGTATTCATGAATAATGTTGTTGAGATACTTTTATGGTGTATTAGAATATTTTTGTATTAGTCTATTGTAGTTTTCACTAATTTTATGGTAGCGGTAACAAATAAATGATATGCTTCACATGAAATTTCATTATTTATCATATTCAATTTCCTCTTGAGTTAATACATTCGTTTTCATGAACATTTATGATCTCATGGAATGAATAGATACTTCAAAACCACCTAATAAATGTTTTTATTAGATATATTTTTCAATATTTCATAAAAATGCCCCATAATGAAATTACCCAAAAAAACATCTAAAATCATCTCCCCTAAAAATATTCAAAACATCGGACAACATATTACCTATTACTATTTAAGAATATAAAAACAATGTTATATAAATTATGAATTTTTAGAAATTTATAATTTATTTGAAAATTGTATTTTAATTAACTATTCATTAATGATATTCAATAGAGATCAAAAATTCAAAAAAAAATAGATTATATTGAAAAATAAATTATTTGAAAAAAAATTACAATAAATATTCACTTGGATTGTTTCAAAATACATAAAGACTCCAGAAAAAAAAATCTAAAACTATTTATCATCTATGTTATAATCACCTTCATATTACTTACATCACCATGATCATATTGAGATTCAACAATTTATGATTAAATATTCAAACTTTCTTTCTTTATGAAATATCAATTCAAAACCTATGAATTCAACCATTCAACCCCTTTAATGATATTTTATTCTATTCATTTATAAGGAAAAAATCATATTCACATGATCAATGTCCGATGTTATCAAATTCAAACATCTAATCATTATATTTTGAGACTCTAAATTCCACATCCCAGTTAAAAGTAATGTAATTGATTTATTCTAAAAAAATTCGCTATCTCAAACAATGGTTGATAGGTTATCAATTTAGTAAAAAAAAATCTTGTGAAACAATAATTATTTCTATAAACTGATCATCATGGTACAAAAAATCATTGGGTAGTTGTCTATACCATATAACTTTACTTTTGAAATTTCTATTTTGATCCTTTTTTTAATTTTAATTGATTGGAAATATTCTTGATTCTGAATGGATTTCACAGTTATCAACATTAATGTCTTCAATTTTTTGTTCATAAGACAAAAAATATTATTTAACAAAGTTTCATTGTCCACAAGGATTGGTATGTAATCTGGTCACAATTTTAGAGTTTTTAAAATTTAATAAATGTTTCCCTATGTCAATATTGATAAATTATTAAATGAGTCATATTATGATTCAAAAATATTTTCTATGGAAGGAAAAAAATATTACATCCTCTATTTTAATTCAACTCTCAGATATTATCAAGAATTCATAATATCTATTTCCTTATCTGAATAATCCTTTTCTGGTACATTTTTATAAAATTTATAAGTATATTATTATCTATTTGAAAAATACAAAACATCCAGTGAAACATCAATGTATGTATACTTTTTAAAATGGAAATTTGATGAAGTGGTTTTTGAAAATGAAACCATTTTTATTTTCTATTCCGATATTTCTTCTTCAGTCGCTTTTTCTTAGCCTTATTTTGAATTTTATTCTTGTTTATACACTTATTCAAATTATTCATCTAATAAAAATTTCCAAATGCCACATAATTATTTGATCATTTTTTCCTAATTCCTTAACTGGTTTAATTTTTTCCTTCAAAAAATTCTTATGTATATTAACTGGGACTAATGCTCTTACTTAATATACGCTATCTTAACTGATCTATTTATAAAAAACTATTGGTACAATTATTTTAAATATATGTGTTTCAAATAAATCTATACCACCATAATTTTGTCTTTAATTCAAATGAGTAAATTTTTTTTGTGGCTAAACAATATCTAAAGGGAATACAAATTAAAAAGGTAGATTATAATATTTTTCTACTCCCTTCATTACTCATTTTTTAATTTTATCCTCTGGTAACATTTTACTATATTTATTTTTCATGTAATCTTATTTAAATAATTATCCATTTAAAATTTTAATGACAATAACTCAAGATTATCATGTCCAGATAAATAATCAATAGTTTTCTTTGGGGTCTCAATGTTTCTTTAACTCAACATCTCTTACAGCCTCCAGTTTCATTTTATTTTTCTGTTTTGAGGATTATTCAATTCTCTTTTCTATCAGATCGTCATTTTCTTTTCTAGGTGTGTAATCTATCTTGGTTATGTCTATAATCTAAAAATATATATTCAATGTAGAGACAAAACTTCACTCTCATCGTGGTTTCATTATGAGATAGAGAAAGCGTATCACTCATATCATTATTTTGATTCTTTTTCATGAAAATAACCTTGAAATATAATTGAAATTTTTTTATGAAACAAGGATAAATAAGAATCTTAGATTTCATTGAATCCATCTAAATATATTCAACCAATTGAAAACAAAACATGACTAGGTTTATTTTTTTCTTGTTCAATATAAAATATAAGAAGAATATATGAAGGAAATTAATGGAATATCATTAAAAAATTTCATAATTATAATACCCTTCAATTATGGGGGAACAAATCCTGCTTCTTGAGTCAGGTTCAAATTCTCAAATGATTTTTTTAATTAGCCACATCCTTTTATTTCATAAAATTTCAATAATTTTCTTTTAATTAGTGTAACAGAATATATTCTTATCTAATTGGGGTAATTCCTATGACAATGAAGCATTAATATAATAAATTTTATAATCATAAAAAATGTATAAATCATTAATATTTCTTATCATCATCTACATGAAACATTACTAATTCACAAATTTCTATAATAATATTAGGATAATTTTTGGGAAAATTTATGAATGGGTTTCTATTGAATTTTTTTCTTATCATTGAAAATAAAGATATTATTATGATTTTATATTTTTTCATTATAATATCCTACAATTATACTTTCTATGATAAATATTTTTTACTAAATTTCATCAATATATTCGATTATATTAAAACTCTTTCCACATATTACATGTAATCATGCTAATTAGAACAAAAAAAAATGAAATATTTAGGGGGGGTGAAGACAAAAAATATGTAGAAATATAAGTGTGCTAATGGGTGATCCTTCATTATATTATAATGGGGATAAATCAATCATATTATAGACATTTCAACAGATCATATTAAATATCCTTATCTTATCCAAGGATGTATAATCAATTGAGGAATTATTTAAATGAAAACTATTAACTATTAATGTTTTTTAGGAAAAAAATTATTTGAGTGAGAAAAAACACTATTAAAAAAATAATGTTGGAAGGAAATTATTTTTTGTAAATAATAAAATAAAATTAATCAAAATGATCATTCAAATTAATGATCGTATATGTACGTAGTATTAATATAATAATATGATTCGAGGTAAAAATAGTTTATTGCTATGAGTAATCGTACTTAATTTATTTTGTATTGAAAAATGTTTAAGGTAAAGATAATAAAAAAATCTTGTATTTTTATAAGTATTAATTTTTTTCAATTAAATTATATAATATATATAATGATAATATTTTGTATGAATTGTTACATGTGAAAAAAATCTTATTTGGATAAATATATTATTTTTTTATCAAAAATGTTTTATAAAATCTATGGATCTAGAATGAAATAAAGACTCATAAATAGAGAAAAAAATTTGGAAACAAAAGTCTTTTTTTAATAACATTATATTTTGTGAAAATTAATTGTTTTTAGAAAACAATTATAATAAATAGTATTCTCAACACATAACATATGTACTTACCGTTTGAAATGGAGTTCATTTATAAAAGGATAATGGTAAATATGACGTATGTATAAATAATATCATGAAATTGACAATTCATAACTTCTTATTTATATATTCAAATATATATTAACAAATATTTATAGTAAAACTATCAAAAAATTGTTCTTACATTATAATGAATTATAAAATTATATCTCCTTTTTTTGTTTGATTGCTAATAAAATGGTGCATTATGTCTAATATATCATCATGTGAGTTATTCATTACATTTTTATTTAAATAAATGGAACTTCTGTTATCCCAAAAAAATAATATTTTTAATAAAAATCATTGCATTGTCAGTGAGTGTGGGTTTAATTCATAACACCTGAGTAGAATAAATTCCCACTTCTATGTATTATAGTCAGTAGTGGAATGTGATATTTATTATTTTCTCTTAAAATAAAATGAATGTAATTATACTAATAATAAATTAATGCTCTAGATATAATTTTCTTATTAATTTCTGATACAAAATGTTATTATTCTAGTTTTTTTATCTCAAATTCATTACCATAAGAGTTTCATAATTTTAAATCCATAGTTCATTTAAGAATAAAAATTCATCTAATATATTTATGATTGTATTCTTTAGTATTTATTTTATATATAGCATATAATCCCATTTAAAATGTTAAATATGGATGAAAATATTTTATGTAATGTCAACAAAAAAATCTAAATGTATTTTGTTCAACTGGTTTCATAACACCAACAATATCAAATTATTTTGATAACATGATTGTAGTACATATTATTATAGTGTAGGCATACATGAATTTATTATGTAGATAAATTATATAATTATATTTACAAATAGATATTCATGATGGATTTTTTGAAATTTAAAAACCTAGAATGTATGGTTACCCACAAAAGATACCCATTTCAAGCATAGATTTCATTTTAGTAACGTAGGAATCTATTAATATTATTTATTTGAACCAAATAAAATATCATCAACAATTATTTATAATATTATAATATTTTTTTCAACTGATCTTAAAAAAATATTTTTATCCCCATCTCCCTTAATTATTTTGTGAAAAAATATTCCAGTTATCTTACAAAATCAGGGTCAAGGGTCTTGTCATAGTCAATGTTGTTCATAATTATGTGAATGAATATATTTCTTGGTCTTTGTTTTATATTCAAGAAAATGTGGTTTTCCTACATTTACATCATTTAAAACATATATACAAAGCATTTCATACTTCACATCCCATATAAATTGTTTGTTTTTTCAGAATTTTATACCAGTTATAAGTATTAGAATAGCTCTTAGGTCTAGATACCAGAATATAATCTTCATAAGAGTTTTCCCCCCTGATGATAACAATCCTATGAATAATTTTTATCATTATTTAATCCATTATTCCATTTTCTCACATGTTTTCTATGTCCACATTTTAATCCAATTATTGAAATATCGTTAGGTAGTCAAATAAATTGACAAACCATATTTCTTTCAACCACATTGAGTTTATATTGAATATATTTTTCCAATTAACATACCCTAAAACCTCATAAGTAATTCTATGCACAAATTGTGATAAAAATTCTAGATTTCTGGAATCTTTAAAAAAACTATAGTTATATATTGTTGATTAACATCATGAATTATATTATATTTTAATTATTCCAAAAAAGAAATTAATTTCCTAGATTAGGAAAACACTATTTTAAAATAATTGGTTCAAAAATAATATCTAGTAATGAAATTAGAAACATATTCATCAGTTTTTATCTTATGAGATGAATGTTATAACATATCATGTATACAAGTGTTATAAGTATGACCCGAATATGTAGTTTCAGGTTTTCTGAAAAAAAATTAGACAATTTCATAAAACAAAACATGTACTACTCCCCAAATAAAAATTTTATTTTAAAAAAACTCTATATGATAATCTTGTAGTATAATAACCTAAAAATATTAATTTTTCACATTTTAATAAAATTTTGATTACTATCATTACTATTTAAAATGAATATATTTCGTCAAAAAAGATAGAATATGGATTTTTTTTATAATATTTTCCACAAATTATAAAGAGTTTTAATATTTATGTTTCTATTTACAATTCTACATCATATAAAATAGGTAGTACTAACTTTTTCAATACGTAAATAATGAGAAAATGAGTATTCACATGTCATGGTTCATATAATATATAAAAGAACAATATTTATTATTTTAAAATAAACATATTTCTATAGAATCAATGTTTATGAAAAGATACGTATAATACATTTCATACTAATTTGGTTTTCAATATTATAATATAACAACTATCCACCATGGTAACTATAAATTGTTATCTATTTGAGGTTTTTCTCATTTTTATCTCTAGCTACAAAAATATTTAAAATTACTAAAATATTTAGTATTTTTTGTTAAGAAATAGACACATGTCTATATACTATAATAATAAAGAAAAATGTATAAAAAATATTTTTCACCAAATAATTTAGTTTATGTCCAAGACAATATTTCCTTATGCACTAACTATAAATCATCATAATTTAATAAATCAATAAAATATTTAAAAATTAATTTATTTGGCATACCAAACTAATATTGATATAAAACATTATAATTCTTAAATATCACAAGATATCTATCATCACATATTCAGATTATTGTTATATGGATTATCATATATCATAAAACAAATAAAAAAACATGAAATAAATTCCTTAACTTGATAAACATTGTTAGTGTAAAGACCCGGAAATTTCATGGACAATTTTTTCATAAATACACGGGAATTTTACGAGTCTGTAGATTATGACGGCGCTTGATCTTGAGGCCCTGTGTGCCCGTAATCAATTCTTGAAGTTTGGTTTGGGTAACATCAGTAAACATACAATCAGGATTTTATAACATTTGAAGTAGTGCTCGGAATTGAAATATGAGTGCTCCGTTGAGCTCGCAACGTCGGTGATTTCTTAGTGAGACCTTCATCGCAGTTGTGTTTTGATATGAATGGATGATAGATATTGGGGTGTTTAAATAAATTAAATAAAAATAAAGTGTTACTTTATTTTTATTTGTGGTGGTTAATTTAGCTAAGGGGAGGTTGGAGGTGGGAGCCACCACACCCTGACCTCGCATGGGAGGTTACGGTGGTGGGGCCCACCATTGTATAACCTCCCATGGGAGGATATCTTTGGAGGGGCCCCCACAATCTTTAATCCCCCTTTAACCCCCCATTTATGTGGGATGAAACCCTTCAAATTCCCTAACCAATTAATTATGCCAACCCTCTCATTTAATTAATTGAATTTATTCACTCCATTAATTAAACTCCTTTTGAATCCCTTTCAATTCATTCCAAACATTAAAATAATAGTTAGTATATTAATTTTTTGTGGGAAATTCATTTGGTGGAGCTTTAGAGATGGATTGTGATAACTTGGATAACTTCTTGCTTCTAGCGAAGAACACCACTCACCACCGAAGAATGACGAACTTCTTCCTCGATCTTCAACCAAGACAGAAGAGAAGGAGATGACTGCGAAGAATTCCGAGGATGCTTCATCCTCGAACACTTTCGATTTTCAAGGAATCGATGATCACCATTCCTCTTCTTCCATTGTCAACGATCTACAAGCGAGGTAAGGGTTTGAGTTAAAATTATTCCCATTTAACGACATTCAAATTATTGATTGAGAATTTCAGATTGTTATCACTATAACGAGGAGGGATCAAATCACACGAACACGACCCAACCCCCCCCCCCCCCCTTTGGTGGATCACGTTTTTTGGTGACAGTGGTGGTGCAACGGAAATTCCAGATGGAAGAACCGCGGCAGAGCAACACGACTAGCAACGAGCAGGCCGTGGAAAAGGCTAGCCGCGCAGAGGCCTCTAGGCAACTGGAGAGGTGTGGCACCATCACACCACGCAAAAAACCAATCCACAACCAGGTGGGCCGCGGTGGTGTCGGAGGGTCATTGTTCTGTTGCACTGCACCGGAGAAAAACCGCGGCCAGGCCGGGCCGCGGCAGAAGAGGCGTGGCATCGTCGCGCTGTGCAGTGGAGCATGACCATGGCGTTGTCACCCCGCGTTGGAGGAGCTGAGGCGGCTGGCCGGGCCGACCGCCAGACGAGCTGATCAGCTGGCCTCTTGTCCAGCCGGGAAGAGTGGGATGCTCAGGGTTCCGTGTGACCTGGATTGGCGCCACCTGGGCCAGTAAGGGTTCCCATCCGAACAGTTAAGTCGTTCTGGTGTTCCTGGGGGGTGTCTCCCCTAGACGCTGCTAGGCGGAACCGCGAGCCGTCGGGCCGCCTACCGGTCAGGCCACCCCATCAGGTCGGGACTCTTACTCGGACCGGATTGGACCCGCAGACTGGGTCAGACCCCGGTCCGGACCGGGTCAGGTAGGGTAGGTACGACTGGGTCGGACTGGACGTAGACCTATTTGCCCAATTAACACCTTTTCGCCCATATCTTGTGCTACGATTGTCCGATTGATGAACTGCTTATGGCGATGGAAGGCTTTGACCGAGACCTTTCTTTTGGAATTCTCCACTTGAGGTTTGGACACATTTCGTGTACGGTTGGGATGGTTTGAACCTAAAAACCAACCTGGCCCCTGGAATGGAAGTGCCAATAAGTCACATACCGGGCGTCCGATTGACACACCGTCTATCACGTTGGAACCCTTAAGACATGGAGGTCCTTTAGGTTACTCATTTGTGGAGTTTAGTGGTGGTATAAGTACAAACGATATATCGATTACAGATTCTACGGAACTCGAGTGAACCCGGTGCGAGGAATCTAGTGGCCGATAGTGAGGCGGAGGTTGGAGACAGAACATTCGGAGGATAGTGCCCAAAGATCCTATGTGGGTCTACACATACCAATCCTGTGTCGGTCAGATCATGTGTGGGTTAGCGCTCAGCGATCTTGTGGGGGCCAGTGCATACCGATCTTGTGTGGGTCAGATCCTATGCAGGTCAGTGCTCAGCGATCCTATGTGGGTCAGTGCATACTGATCCTGTGTGGGTCAGATCCTATGTGGGTCATTTCGAGGGTTAGTTCATATCGATCATGTGTGGGTCTGACTTTATTTAGTCAGAAGTAGTGCCTCTTGACAAAATAAGATGATCTTACTTCGCGAATAATCATCTGTACGTCTATAGTTCACTGAAATCCTGCATTGAGCTGAGTCAATGACTTTCGTGTTTTCCACATGTTTGAGATGAGTTACTAAATATCATAGGTATATGTATAGTAATATACCTATGTATGGGTGATCAGTTTTCTCCATACATTTTGGTTGTCCTTGTTGGATTTTGTGAGACCTTGAGGGTCTCAGGGTCCCTACTGAGTATCGTTATACTCACCCCTGCACGGGCTATGCCCACACCTTATTGTGTTGGTTGCAGATGATAGACAACGCTAATCTGGGCAGAGAGTAGTAGAATTGGATAGCACCAAGAGGTGGACCACTCTACGAGACATACACAGAGTGGAATGATGATCTTAGGGTGCTGAGGAGGCCATATTTACCCACCCTTCAGGTGGGAATGCCGGAGGATGACCCAGTAGCTACTTTACTTCCTTTATTCATTTGTACTAGAATTTTAGTTGTATTGTACCTTACTGTTGGGCTTGTATTTCTGACCGCTTTACTTTCAATACACTCTTTGTTATATAGTTTTACTTAGCGCTTTACTACTAGTTGTGTACTCTGTTGTGATTGTTTACTTTTATAAAGGTAATGCCTTCCCAGTTTAAAGATTTTTGCCTTTGGTGCTAGTCACCAGCCCCGGGCCTATGGAAGGCGGGCTTGGGGTAGTCGTGAAATGGCCCCCGGGGGACGGGTCATGACAATTGGTATCCGAGGAGTTGGTTCTACCACAGAACATAGGACTCTGAGCATTATTTCTTGTGAAGAAATAATATTAAGGTTACCGAGTGCGGTTTTCATTTCAGGGAGTCCAGTGTTGGTGATTCGGTCGACGTATCCACACACCAGGACCCTGACTATTGATTTCTGATTTAGTGCACGAAAGCACTGATTACATGTGTGTTTTCAAAAGTTATTTTTTAAATCATTTCTACTAGGTCAGGTCACTAGGTATAAATCTTTTGACCGTGTCGCATCTGTTTCATCGAGGATACCTCCCCACGAACGACCAGTTAGAGCCCCGAGATTCATACGCTCTGATAGCCCACCGAGTGATGAGGCCTTGATGCAGGGCCCCTTTACCAGTAGAGGCACCTGTGGTACCACTTCTCATTTGGCCATCGATGCCACCCGCCCCTTTAGCAGACGATGCACGCCACTTGAGTGCGTTGTAATACTTCCAGCGCTAGTGGCCACCCAGGATCCAAGGAGAGACGGACCCCCAGGCTGCTGAGCATTGGTTGGAGGGTATGGTGAAAGTTTTCATGCTTATAGGGACACCGGCAGACCTCATGGTGATTCTTTCTATGAGTCTCCTTCAGGCAGCAGTAGACAGATGGTGTAGCCTGCTGATCCAAGTTCACGACGAGGCAACACTACTACGGATAGACTTCGAGAGCCTGTTCCGGGTGGAGTTTGTTCTATCCACCCTTCGAGTGGTGCATATCCAGGAGCTACTTCATCTGTAGTAGGGATGCATGATAGTATCAGAGTACTCAGTGAGGTTCATAAAACTCTCTCAATACTCTTCTGATATCGTGAGGGACCCATTCTTCAGGGCCAAGACCTTCGTGCAGGGGCTTAGACAATAGAAAAGAGGCTAGATTATCTCCCTCAACATCTCGACACAGGCGGGGGTGTTAGAGAGATACCTCCTTGTGGATAGTTTCAATGATGCGCACCCACCAGTAGTGAGACCCACTACTGGTCGAAAGGTAGAGGAGTCTTCTCCAGCTTGTAGTAGACAGATGACGAAGAGGTCCAAGAGGAACATACCCACAGTTGTTCGACCACATGACTCAGAATCAGTTGTGAAAGGCACACAGAGAAGATACCCATTTTCTAGGACCAGACAGTGATACTCATACAGCAGGAAGGGTTACATGGAATGTTACTATCCGAACCACCGTACAAACAATCAATACTTGGTTGAGGTACCTCCAAGCCTGAGGCAGAGATTCAATCTAGGAAGTCCGTAAGGCGCAGGTAGATGTGGCCATGGATTTGGTCGAGCAGTTGGCGGTGGATAGTGTTTTGAGGTGTTTCCACCACCACCCCAAGGAGGAACACCCCGATCGTAGGGTTCTAGAGGACAGGGGAGATCATAGCATTAGGAAGATGAGGCTTACAACCACGGAACTTCAGAGAAGATTCTAGGTACTATTTGTGTCTACTCCACCTTAGCTATAGTTATTATAAACAAAGGTTCCTGACATTCTTTTATTGACACTGCCATCGTTCGGTGCTTGGAGATTATGTCAGTTTCGTTGGCTCAATCCTTACGGCTATATACTCTTACGGGAGTAGAATCGATGATTACGCACTGGTTCTAGCTGTGTGAGCTTACTCTAAGAGCTGAGAGCTTCGACTAGTATCTCCCCATAGCGGCGTCGAGGCCATACGATGTCATCTTGGGCATGAACTGGTTTTCTACAGTCCATGTTCATATTGACTGTATTCGGAGAAATGTACGGTGTGACTGCATGTATGGGACCAGTTTCACCTTCCCCGATGAGAAGGGAACCTTTGCATTAAAGGACAAACTTACTCAAAAGAGGGTGCAACGGATCACTCACCAGTTGTCTTTCCTCACCCTCGGAGCAGTTGATGGGAAGAGTCCGACTTATCCTATTGTGGTGGACTAGTACGCTGATGATTTTCCCTAGGTAGCCCCAATTCTGTTCGCCAAGAATGTGTATGGGAGCTTGAGGCTTTGTGTCGACTACTGTCGCCTGAACCAGGGGATCGTGAAGAACAATTACCCACTCATGAGGATTGACAACCTATTTGATCATCTCAAGGGAGCTCGATGGTTCTTGAAGATAGGCCTCAGATCAGGATATCCCTAGCTCAGAGATTGAGATGAGGATGTACTGATGATGGACTTCAGGTGTTGGTACGACCATTATGAGTTCTTGGTTATGCCCTTTGGCATAACCAATGCTCCAGCAGTGTTCATGTGTCTCATGAACATTATCTTCCAGACATAACTCAATCACTTTGTCATGGTATTCAACGATGACATTTTGATCTACTTGACTACTAAGGAGCAGCATGCCTACCATTGGTAGGTAGTACTTGACACACTCCAGGAGAACTTTCTTTATTGTAATCTCTCTAAGTGATAGTTTTGGATTTGAGTGGTTGAATTCTTGGGACATGTCATCCCTGAGGCTATAGTTGCAGTAGATCCATCGAATATTGAAGTGGTACTTTCTTGGGAGCCACCCAAGAGTGTGACGGAGGTACGAAGTTTCCTATGTTTTCAAGATACTACCAGTGATTCATTACAGACTTTTCTAGAGTTGCAGCACCACTATCATCCTTAACAAAGAAGGGGAATCCCTTTGTGTGGCTGGAGAGATTCCAGCAGAGCTTCCAGGAGCTATGGTAGAGGCTGAATAGTGCCCCATTCATGAGGCTTCCAGAAGATGGTGTAGGGTACATAGTTTACTGTGATGCATCAAGCACCAGAAGTGGGTGTGTCCTGATGTAGGAGTGAGCTGTGATCGCATATAGTTCTTGGAAGCTGAGACTGCATGAGCATAACTAAGATACCCATGACCTAGAGTTAGTATCAGTGGATTTCGCCTTGAAGATGTGGCGACACTATCTTATAGGTGACATTTTTACCATATACTCTAATCACAAGAGTCTCAAGTATATCTTCTCTAATAAGTACCTGAACCAGAGACACCGGCATTGGCTTGAGTTCCTCAAGGACAATGACATTGAGATAGCCTATAACCCTGGGAAGGGGAATGTTGTTGCGGATGTTATCAGTAGGAGATCTATTATACAAATTCTAGGAGAGGCGACAGATCATATGGCTGCCTTGCAGATATCCTTTGTGAATAGGGATGGAGCAGCCTATCTACAGTCTCTTACAGTCACTCCTCTACTAATTTAAGGAGTCAGGGAGGCACAACTTGGGGACACTAACTACGAGACCCGACGTGCTCAGATATCCATAGGGTAGGAACCTAATAGATTTTCTGAAGGTGGGGAGAACATTATCCTTTTTAGAGGGCATACTATGGTACCAATAGCACTTCAGGAGAATATTTTGAAGTAGTTCCACACTTCCCCTATAGCGGTACATCCGGGAATGGCGAAGATGAACTAGGACCTCTGACGATAGCACTAGTGGCCAAGTATGATGAATGAAGTAATAGAGTTTGTCTCACGATGCCTCAAATTCTCAGCAAGTGAAGGCAGAGCACCAGGTACCAGCTGGCTTGGTACAACCCTTATAGGTCCCATAGTCGAAGTGGTATGGGATATCCATGGACTTTGTTATGGGTTTTCAATGTACATCAAGAAGTCACAATTTGATTTCTGTGATCGTTGACTGACTCACCAAGTCGGCCCACTTCATAACGATCAGAGAACAGGTCTCAGTAGAGAGCATGGGACACCTTTATGTGCAAGAGATTATCTGTTTTCATGGAATACCTTCTACTATTGTCTCTGACCATGACACATGGTTTACTTATTGGATATGGAAGGGGATCTATGAGGCTTTCAAGAGACAGCTTCGCTTGAGCACCACCTTCCATCCTCAGTCAGATGGCTAGACTGAGCAGACCATTCTGACCCTCGAGGACATGATTCGTGCATGTGTCCTTGACATCGGTCGCATATAGGAGGATCAGATACCTTTGCTGGAGTTTTCCTACAACAACAGCTATCACTCCACCATCAGTATGGCACCTCTTGAGGCCTTTTATGGTCGACAATGCAGATCGCCACTGTACTGAACAGACCCAGGGGAGTCAGCACTAGTGGGTTCAGAGATGGTACGAGCTACCATGAAGAAGGTACAGATCATCCAACAGGAGATGAAGACGAAACAGAGCAGGCAGATGTCATATGCTGACAAGAGATGGAGACCTCTGGAGTTTCAGTATAGTGACTGTGTCTTCCTACGGGTCTCACCTAAATGAGGCTTACAGAGATTTGGTCGAGGTAGGAAGTTATCTCCACAATTCATCGAATCAATCTAGGTCCTCAATAGAGTTGGTGAGGTGGCTTACCGTATGGCTCTTCCACCTCAGTTGCATTGGGTGCACGATGTCGTCCACGTATCTCAGATGAGGAGATATGTGAATGACCCTTCTCAAATCATCGACCATGGGGAGATGGACATCGATGACAGAGCGACTTTCACCGAGGTTCCAGTGGAGATTCAGGATCGACAAGAGCGGATCGTGCATGGATGGTCAGTACCTCTGGTGCACATTTGCTGGCAGCACAAGAACCTCCAGGAGAGAACATGGAAGCGGGAGGCTCAGATGTGTGCTCAACCCCCATTTGTTCCCTTAGTGTGAGTTATAACTTACAGGGATGTAAAGCCATAAGGTGTGGAGAATGTAAAGACCCAGATATTCCGTTGAAATTCTTTTCTTAAATACATGGGAATTTTATGAGTCTACAGTTTCTGACCCTGCTTTCTTCTGAGGTCCTGTGTGCCCAAAATAAATTTCTTAAATTTTGTTCGGGTCCGTTCAGTAAACATACAAGTATAATTTTATATATTTTGAACTAGTGTTAGAAATTGAAATCTGAGGGCACCGTTGAGCTCACATCATCATTGATTTCTTAGTAAGACCTTCACCACAGTAGCATTTTGAAGAGAATGGAAGATAGATATTGGGTTTTTTAGATAAATTAAATAAGAAAAATGTGTGACTTTATTTTTATTTGTGGGGGTTAATTTCTCCAATGGGAGGTTGGAGGTGGGGTCCACCACACCCAAACCACCCATGGGAGGTTATGGTGGTGTGGCCCTCCAGATCATATCCTTCATTGGAAGGATATCCTTGGTGAGGCCCACACGAGCTTTAAACCCCCTTAAACCCCCCATTTATGTTGGATGAAAGCCTTGGATTTCCCCCACAAATTAATTACACAAACCCTCTCATTTAATTTATTGAATTTATTCACTAAATTAATTAAACTCCTTTTGAATCCATTTGAATTATTTCCAACAAATAAAATAATAGTTAGTCAAATATTTTTGGTTGGCAATTAATTTGTTGGAGCATGAGAGAGGTATTTGGAGAATGTGGAGAACTTCTTCCTTCCAACGAAGAATGTCTCTCACCACCGAAGAACGATGAAATTCTTCATCGATATTCATCCAAGCCAAAAGAGAAGGATTCGACCGAGAAGAATGCGGATGATGCTTCTTCCTCGGACTCTTCCCGATGTAAAAAAAAATTGACATCCACCATTCCTCTTCTTCCGTCAGCAATGAACGAAAATCGAGGTAGGGGTTTGATTTGAAATTATTCACGTTCATCGACATTCAAATTATGGTATGAGAACTACCGATTTCTATCACCATAACAAGGAGGGATCAGACCACATGAACATGTCCAAACCCTCCCCCTTTGTTTAATCATGTTTTTTGACGATGGAGGTAGCACAACGGTGCCGCTGGAAAGAAGAACCGTAGTGTAGTAACACGACCAGCAATGAGCCGGCCGCAGAAGAAGCCGGCAGTGCAAGGGCCGCTGGGCCACCGGAGATGCACGACGTCGTCGTACCGCACAAAATACCAAGCCGCGTCTAGGTGGGCCACATGGGTGTTGGAGGGGTGAGGTGTAGTCGCACCACATTGGAGAAGAACAACAGCCAGGTTGGGCCATAGTGGAAGAGGCGTGTAGCCATCGTGTCGCGTGGTGGAGCAGGACCACAACATCTTCTCATAGTAGTGGAGGAGCCGGGGGGGATGGCTGGACCGGCTGCCGGATTAGAAGAATGCCTGGATGCTTGGACATTAAGGAGTAGGAGGACCCTCAGGGTCCCTCGTGACCTGGACCAGCACCACATGGAGCCGATTAGTGTTCCCACCCGAACGACTTAGCCGTTGAGGTGTTACATGGGGGGTGCGCGTCTTCCCCCTAGACATGAGTAGTAGGACCCATGAGCCGCCAGCCTCTCAGGCTGCCGGGCCGAGCCACCCCACAGGGCAGGGCCACTCCACTGGGTCGGGCCGCCCCATCAGGCAATTCCGCCCCACCTGGTGTTCGATTGACGAACCTCCTATGGAATTGGAAGGCTTGGAGAGAAACAATTATTTGGAATACCCCACTTGTGGATTGGACATAGTTGGAGTACGGTCGGGATGGTTTGAATCTAAAAACCAACAGGACCCCTGGAACGGAAATGCCAATAACTCATAGATTGGGTGTTCGACTGATGCATCGTCTATCATGTTGGAACCCTTGCAACATGGTAGTCCTTTGTGTTACTCCTTTGTGTAGTTTAGTGGCAGTCGAAGCACAACTGATATCTTGAGGGAAGATTCTACGAAACTCGAGCACACAGGGTGTGAGGAATCCACTGGCTGATAGTGAGGTGGAGGTTAGAGACAGATCATAAGGAGGTCAGTGCTTAGCGATCCTATGTCGGTTAGTGCATACCGATCCTATGTAAATCAGATCGTGTGTGGGTCAGCGCATACCAATCCGTTGTGGGTTAGATCCTTTGTGGTTCAGCACTCAACGATCTTGTGTGGGTCAGCGCATACCGATCGTTTGTGGGTCAGATCCCATGTGAGTAATTGCAGGGGTTAGTTTCTATCGATCCTGTGTGGGTCAGACTCCGTATGGTCAGAAGAAGTGCCTCTTGATAGAATAAGATGATCTAGCTTAGCTACTAATCATCTATACATATATACTTCACCAAAATCCTGGTTTGAGATCATTCAATGACATTCAAGTTTTCCTCATGTTTGTGATGGGTTATTAAATAACTTAGGTATATGTATGAGCATATATTTATGTAAGGGTTATCTGTTGACTCCATACTTTGTTGTTATTATTCTTGGATTTTGTGAAACCTTGAAGGTCTCAGGGTCCCTACTGAGTATCATTATACTCACCCATGCATGGGATATTCCCGCACCGTGTTGTGTTTGTTGCAGACGACAGACATCACAGATAGGGGCAGAGAGTAGCAGAACTAGATGATACTCAGAGGTGGACCACTCAGCGAGATGTACACAGAGGGGACATACGGGCTTGGGGTGATGAGGAGGCCATATGTATCCACCCTTCTAGTGGGAATGTCGGAGGATGACCCAGTAACTTCTCTACTTCCTTTCTTCAGTTGTACTAGCATTTTAGTTGTATTGTACCTTACTTTTCGTAATTTATTTCCAACCCCATTACATTCAGCACACTCTTTTGTATACATTTTTACTTAGTGTTTTAATTCTAGTTGCGTACTCTGTTGTTTTTTTACTATTATAAAGTCAATGACTTCTCTGTTTTAAGATTTTCGCCTTTGTTTCTAGTCACTAGCCCCTGGCCTATTGAAGGTGGGCTTGGTGAAGTCACGATACGGGCCCCGGGGGACGGCTCGTGATAGTGTCCTATGTAAATAATTTCGCCTTGATAATTGTCTTTGAATTTTTTCCCTTTATTTATCTTTAAGCTATTATTAATAAAATATTTATTTTTAGTAATATTTATTGAACAACCACTATATATGTACTAAATATTATTATTGTCGGTACATTCATTTTTTTCAAGGAAAAATCATTAGAGTTTTAGATCCCAATACTTATTGGGTCCAGAATTATCATAAAATAGTACATTACGTGAACAAACTATTTCAACAATAATACATTGTGAAAATTTCAATTACATTGATAAATGATTTTTGTGAGACCTAAATAATTAGTACTCTTAATAAAAAATTCATTATTCTTATGTCCAGAACATTTTAATTTTATGCAAAAATGGAGCACTCCTGGGGACAAAGTAATTATTACTAAAAATATATTTTTTATTGGTGAAATCCATTTGTTAAATATAATTAGTAGCTATTATCTATTTATAATGTATATCAGTGTTTTCCATTCCACATGTAAACAAAGGAATAAAATTCCTCAAAACAGATTTTTTGGATTTATGTTTAACTACTGTGTTTTAATCATTCATAGAACTAATATTTGATCTATATATTTAAAATTAGTTTTGTAAATTATTTTTCTCATCAATATATTTCTCATGATCAATAGAATTATTTTTATTATAAAAATTAGTTTTATTATGTACTTTGGAAGGATATGATATTTCTTTAGTTCAATTAGTAATTCAATAATTTGAATTTACATGTTTTTCTCTGGTATTACAATGATTTTTGAATCATTCCAATATTTATAATGATAATTATTCATAAAATAGTTTGTATTTATACATATAATATACGGAATATTCATTTTCATAATATATATATTTATTCCCTCTATTATTATCAGGGAAATTATAATTATTCTAAGGTTGTAAGTGGTTTAGCAGTTTGTTCCTTATCCATTAAACATTTAATCAATTCTTTTCTTTCAGCATATAAAAATATATTGCACGTTCTCAAAATATCATTGACCAATTAATTTTAAGATGATTTTTCTCCACCACTTATACTCCATGTGTCATAAGCTTTCACACAAATCCTTATTATTTAGATATAATTCGTCTTCTAATCATGGCCCAAATTAGTCTCTTTATTATCATTACTTTTGTTATAATGAAATGAAATTCTTATATTTCCATCCATTAAAAATTTATAAAATATACCCTTGGAATATTCATTATTATCATTGTAATAATTATTAATAATTTTCAATTTCTCTACTCTAATTTTTTTCATCCTTTTAGAATTTTATTCCATGTTATTTCTACTAATTTCAGATAAACTGGGATTTAATTTAACAAAAAAAATTATCCTATTTTTTTGTTTAAAAACATACACAACTTATTGGGAATAGGTAAAAACAGTATATGTAGTTTCAAATGTCAACCATCCAATTTTATTTTTCATCTATTTATAATCCATAATAAGACATGCTTTATAATTCATAAGATTACAATTAAGATCAATTATTATAAAATTTATAAGCCTCTTTTTAGTATCCTAGGATGTCTATATTTATTATCATTCATTATTAATGATTTCCTTCAATATATTAATAAAAAATCAATTTATTTGATCTATCTATATAAGATAATTTAAAACCATAAAAATAATGATAATTCTTTTATGAATCTTACATACATTTTCTTCCAGTAAAAAAATAATGGCATGATAGATAGCACTTATCGTATCTCTTCTAGTATCAACAAAATGAGATGCTACGAAATGAGTATCATTTGATTTTTCCCATATAATACAAAATAAATTATATTAAAAAAACATGATTACATATTTTCATTTTCATAAAAAAAAATATATTATTCATTACTATTTTATACTTATGATATTGAATCATTTCTTAATGACTAAGGTAGTAAATTCAATTTATTGAATCATAATGAATACTGTTAGCATGAAATTATTATCAAATCCAATATTGATAAAAGATATTCATTTTTCTCTCCATTACTAATAATCATTACCATAAATAATTTTTGATTAAATAGGATTAATATTTTCGAATTTACCTATATTTTGAGAAGCCATCTTAAATATAATAGATACTCTTTTCTAAAAACATATTTATGTAAATAGTTTATAACATAATATAAATACTTATAATTGATATTAAAATTAATAACATAGCATGAAAGGTAGTAGAATATTTTATGATACTAATTGATGTATCTTGAGAGTTATGTTTGATACAAGGGGGTTATATGATTTATTTTTTAAAAATTTAATCAATGGAAAAATTGATATCCTCTTAGATAAAAAATATAATAATTATTTATCTTCTGATAATGAGTGTATTTAAATCCAAACTAGATACTATATTATTATTTCATAGTTATTATTTGTGTCACTATGAAAATAAAATAACAAATATTATAAAGATAAGAATAAAATAAATTTATAATTTTTTTCACACTAGAATGTAATAGTCATGTAATAAAGAACTATAAAGTCATAAAATTGAAACAATGACCTAAACTACATGATAAAAATATACACTTCAACCATAAGTGTTTAGGGTGTCATAAATCATGACATATGATATCCACATTTTTAATACATATTTGAATGTTATATTATTACTTGATAGGAAATTCCTTGATATGATGATTGATATGGTTTTTTATTAAAATCCTATAGAATTACACTATCTCACTAATCAATATTATCTGGGTGCTCTTTAAATAGTAAATTCCTTAATATAATTATTGAAATATACTATATCTTCAAATCCTTATATTTCCTAGATCACATAGATCATAACAACAATTATTTGATCCCCAGAAGCCTTCTATCATTATCATGATAAAACATATGGTACAAAAATGTAAAAGTTTTCTACGAAATTTAAAATCCACCAATGTATTTATTAAAACATAAACACTCTAAAAATTGACATTACTTTATAATGAGATGTTTACAACCAATGATATTTAAAATTGTTGAGTTATGAATTTTATCACTTCCATACTCATCAAATTACCATATTTTTTATACAATCATCCAAGTGTGATATATATGAGTCAATAATAGTGGAATTTATAGCATACCCTTTGATAGATCATTAAGATCATGATCATGATCGTGAAATCTAAGTAGTGGTAATTAATTTTACTGATGAAATATTTTTCAAAACAATTATTATGATATTATGTATGTCAGATGATTGAATCAATTCTAATTTCATATGATTAAAATATTTGGATACACTGATGGACTTCACAATTTATATTCAATTTGAAAAATTAAACATTGGTCAATCCAATTTATCTATACCAAATTCAATTTGATGGTTATGAATTTTTCTAAAATGACAGATATGAGAATATTATAACTACGTGTTTGAATGATATTTGTTCCAATATATCATATGCACCTTCATTTCAATTAATCTAATTGTATAATTATTTTTTATATTATTATTTTTATTTAGATTTGTTTATGTGTTAGAAAATTATATCATAGAATAATGGGGGCTTCAATACAAATATATTAATCATGTAAAATTAAAAAAATTATTATTGAATCATAATCCATCAAATTAGATTTTTATATTAACATGGAATTTTCTAGGTTTCTATATATCTCATTTAGGGTCATGGAATTTTCCATAGGGTTCTTAATAATTCATTCTTGTCCTAACCAAAAAAAATTAACTTGAAAACATTTTGATACCAAATATTATAACCCTATCATTTGAAACATATTACTAAATGACTTTTATCCATAATATTTCATCAAATAAGAACCAAGGATCATAAATTCCATTTTATTAGGAATAGTAAGTCCACAAAAAATTGAATGATAATAAAAAATATTTATTTTAATAACCCATAAATTTTTAACAACTTATTTTTATCTCGTACATCAACATATGAAAATTTTGTTAATTATTAGATAATAATGAGGATATAAAAATCCTAGTAAGGGAAAATATATTTGAATAAAGCATAACACATGGAGTAGAAAGCATAACACTGTGAAATACAAATAGATGAAACGTGGAAGAAAATATGATATAATAACATATAGAATAAGGGATGATGCAATCCATGAAGCATAGTATTGTCAAATAAACATACACATGACAAAAACAAGATTCAAGGCTAACTACCCAGACTATATCACGTGCTGGGAAATGTCCTATAAAAGAATTAAGTAATCCTTTTATCCTAAAATGAAGTCTCACGTGACTAAAAATTATACAATGAATTGGAGTTATATATGGAAACAACCATAATAATATTATCATTCATATATATATCCCATGATTAATTAATCATATGAAATAAACACAAGGGTTCCCCAAGTAATTAAATTGGGATCATTATCATTTCATAATGCAAAACCATGGGGAGTATCATTATGGTGTAAAATAAATTTTTTTAAAAAAATAATTGAAAAAAAATAATTTAATATTGATATATATTATGATAAATTATTTCCATATGAAGTGAAATCATAAAAATATGTGTCAAAGAAACATTATAAATGGTCCAATTTTGTGCTGGTTAAAGGAAAAAATCTACAAATTCCGTAAATAATATAAAATAATAAATATTTTCATAAATAAATAATATAGTTTAAATTATATAATGTTTGATTTTATACATATAATATGAGATTAAACATAAAATTATGTGTATTTGAAAATGGTACAGAAATTAAGAAGTTACCTTTAATTGTGTTTGCTTATTAGGATGAGTTGGAACAATAGAAAAACTTTATTTACCAATCAAAGATTGAAAAATTAATCTTGGAATGTGTGCTTGGAGAATAAAAAATGATTTTATGGGGAAAAATATTAATTAAATATTATATTTTGATAAATGGATAGAAAATGTAATTGGACAGAAACATGGATGTTTATAAAGAATCCAATACCTTAAGATTGAATCTGTTCTTCGCTTTCACTTAATCTCTTGCATAAAATATATACCTATTAGCTAATTTAATCATAACCTATTCTAAATAAATAAAATTTAGTATAATTTTTTAATGTAAATTCTTATCATTAATGATGTATTATAATATTAATTTTCACTATTCTAGGAGAATTAATTTCATTATATTATGACTGGTTCCCTTAAAATAAGTCATTGGAGTTCATTTTAAATTGAATAAATACTCAATTAGGGAATTGATAATATATCAATATACATACATGATTTTTAATTGCTCCATATTTCATTAATTTTTTATCCATGAAACTGATTCATTAGATAAAATGATAATACAAAATTAGTAGTTTATTTTTATCATCCATTGATCCACATAAACTAGTTATGTTTTATAAGATAATTTTATTTAAATATATTTGATAAAAAACATGAAAAATACATAATATAAATTTTTCAATATTAAATAACAGTAATAATGGATTTATTTTCATTCATGAAGGCTATAATGGAAAAGGAAAACTCTTCGTCAAAGATGGTTTTGAATTGACACGTCGCAGACAATGTTATCATTTTTAGAATAGAATATTAAATGTATGTATTTAATGATTGATGTTAATTTAACATGATAAAATTATATTATATATACATGACACAATACTAATCCTTTTTTGGATTTTTGAGTAAATTATGAGGTATAACAATTAATTAATTTAAATGATAATGTTGGAGTATTTTTCCTTCAATATAATAACTATTTTAGAACATCTTAATGGAACCAGAGATTGTTTATTATTGACACCAAAATCTCATTGAAATAATTATGAGTCATGGGAAGGAAATTTTGAGTAATTAATGAATGTTTCTGGTCTTTGGATCTTGTGTATAATCGGATGTGAATGGGTGGTATATATAGTGGGATGAGAGAGGGTTTTATTATTATTTTATACATTTGTTTAATATTTTTTCAAATTTATATCAATATATTTGATTCCCATGAATAAATATAGTAAATGATTTAATAAAGTTCCAAATAATTTATTCATAACTAATTTATACATGACATGTGACTCAATAAATCACTAATTTTTAAATATAATAATGTAACATATTTCACAATTCACAAAAAAAATATTTTATGAAAATCCAAAAAAAATCACTATAACCATATTAAATGTATGAAATTCAAAAACTGACACCATTTAAAAAATTAATTAAAAAAATATGAGAAATATAATTATTAAATAAAATAATTATATATTTAAAAACACTATTTATACTTTATTATTTGATTTTATAACACTTTTAAAAATTATTTATAGTCTCGTAAAATTATATTTTAAATAAAATAATAAATATTAATTTTCGAAACTATTTTAGGAAAATAAATTTTCATTTAGATAACTAAACTAATTATAATATTTTGTAAAATAATTTTTGATTCCAAAAAATAAGAACACTAAATTTATCAATTTTACAAAAAAAAATTCACTTATTTCAAGATATAAATATATAATATTTTCATTTGTAAAATAATTAATTATTATTTATAATTTCATATGTGTGGGTTTCGATTATATTGTATAGATTACTATTCCTAATATTCATTTTATGGATTCAATGATCATATTATTTTTTTATCAGTATAGGCAGTTTCTTTGAATACAACTTATTTCATTCTTAGTAGTTTTTATTATGTTTTCTATGGGATATATTTGTTTTATATTATGAAAAATAAATATGTGAATGGAAATATCATTTATAATATTATGGTTTTTTACGATGAAATGGATAGCTATTTATTGATTTTTTTTAATTAAACATCAATTAAGGTGTTAGCGACTGGAAATTTACATTACTATATAATGTATTTTCTATATTGGATAAAAAATGAAAAAATATTTATTTGATGATTAATATATATATAATAAATGACTTATCATTATATTTATGGATCTAATGATACATTACTAATTAAGTAGTAAAAAATAACCTACATTTTATATATTATGAAATGACGAATTTATAAATCCACAATACATGGTTGATCGCGTGAATATAGAATGAAATAAAATAAAAAATTTACACATATTTTTGTCAAAATTAATCATCATGTTGAAAAAGATATTGAAATAAAATCTTATACTAATAACATATATTTTTTTGACATTAATTTCCATTTTCATCCAATTTGGGATTTTTTGATTTCGCATTTAATATTATCTGGACAACTAATTGTTTTTGTGATCACCCATCATTATAACTCTCTATAATTATTCACTCTTTTCTTACATGCCCAAATTTCCACTTCCCATCACTACTCTCCTCTGTGGAAAACTATTAATGAGTTAATATGGGTAACCACATGATTCAAGCCATCACATTTTATGGGTTGTTTTTTTATTCACATATATTATGTGGGAATCAATGAAATATTTCTCAAATGGTAATCCTTTGAAGAATGAGGAATATTTTGTAAGTGAAATTGATTTTAAGATGGTAGAATGTGACACCATAGTATTTTTTGAAAGTAATTTTTAAAAAAATTAAATCACATTAAATTTAATGGTAAATTAATTGTAGAGTTTATCATTAAGTGTAGGAAATACTATTTTTATCTCATTCCACACAAAATTCGGAGTTTATCTTTGATTACATGATACACTGACTATAAACAAAACATAAAATACAATTTAAATGTTGTTGTATAATATGTTAGTTATCAAGTATCCATTAGACTTGAAGGTATTAATATGAATAAATAGATTATAAATGTATGGATTACACATATTTATGTAATTTATTTTTAGTACAATAAATTATAAATTAAAATAAAATCCTTTTTTAAAAAATATCTTATTTAAAAAAAATATTTCTAGGCACACAAGTGGTTTTTATATCAATAAATTAACCAATTAAATTTTTATTAAATAATTTATTAAAATTTATATAGTATATTTTTAATTGGAATGTTTACACTAATAATATATTATTTATAAGTAAATAGATAATAAAAAGTCTAATTTTTTTCATTCAAACTATATTTTAAATAAAATAGGTTTCCCATATTATTATGGTGCACTTATTGGAAATATTAATTTTTACCACTTTTATATGATTAATTTGATAAAATATATTGAATTTTGGAAATCATAATATGATATTAATCATAGGGTTAATTTTATTAGTTTTTTTATAAAAATTGGCATTTTTGATGAATGGAAAAAAATAATGATTTACAATGAAAAATTCTCTTTTGGTATAATTATTTTAAAAGGCAATTTTTTATTTATAAATTTTTTTAATGTAAAATTCAATAAATTTATTAACCAGAATTCAAATTTACGGAATTTGAATATAATTTATAGAGAGTGTCGATATAATAAAATTTCAATCTTTTTTCATTTTTCTCTTAAAAACCCTTCAACAGCATCACGTTTGCTAGATTTTTTGTAAATTACTTTTTTTAATTTAATTTTATTTAGATTAGATAAATACATTACATATTATAAAATAGATTAATTAATAATATATAGTAACGAAGAAACATTTTTTGACCAAAATTAATAGTGAATGCATTAAAAATCAATTACCAATATTTAGTTCATAATATATTATACTGATGGTTAAACTAGATTGATATGTGTTAAAATAAAGAAAATTATTATATATATTTAAATTAAATATATTATTTAGATATTGGAAATCATATTCTATAAAATGTTGAAATTCAATCCCAATTTACCTTTATTGTGACTTATATAATATGTTTAAGAAAGAAAATAAAAAAATTAATTTTCTTACTTATAATATAAATATTTATTTGGCTTAGGGGAAAAAATATATTTTTGGTTATAAATTTAATATTTAAATACTAATTATTTATTTCTATAAATTTAAGTCATTTTAATTATGTTAGGGAAAATTTATAACCATGTTTTTAAATGAAAATCAAACATATTAATTATTCAGTATATAATTTATTGAAATTAATGATACTTATAATGTTAAATGTGATATAGATTAATTGAGAATATTATCTAACAGAAAATTTTCATATGAATATATGATATTAAGCATGATTCAAAATAATTACTTTTAATTCCATCAATATCCCGATATATATTAAATTTGTTATCAATTTAGAGTTTGACAATTCACATTAATGTTTTTTTATAATAGATGATATATTATTAATTTTTTTTTAAGTATATAAAATTCTATATTCAGAATATAAATTTAAAAATAATAAAAAATATCCATTTTTTTATTCATGGAGAATTTAATTCAATATAATCAATATATTGATCACCAAAATAGTTGAATATTTGTTGTCAAAAATATGGTTAAAGTAGTGGTCTTTCACATTATATTATTTTATGTTAAAATAAATTTACAAAAATATAGGATATATATTTTATAAATAATCTTCAGTGTTTATAATATGTGCAATAAAATTATATATTAATTCTTATTTAAATTTTTTCTGAATGTATAAGCCACTTATATTATAAAACTATTTAACTTAATGAAAAACCAAAATGAAAAAAAAATATAACATTAATGTTAAGGACAATGTACATAAAAATATATTTTTATTTTTTTGGATGTTTGATTAAACCATATAATCACTCCAACACATTAATTAATCAATTTTTAGAGACATGATGAATTATTTTCCTCCCAGTATTTAATACATTTGCGGATTTACAAGAGTTCCACTCCAAATCACCTGTAATTAGTCTATCACTCTCCACACATATTCACCCATCTTACATTATTTGAATCAACCAATATCTATACAAATAAATTTCAAAAATCCCTACCCTATTTCTAATAGTTTTATTTTTTTTTGAAAGCTTCCCAAAAATTACTTTAGTTCATACCAAAGGAGGATACACAATGAAGTGGTAACATTTATCAACATGCGTTTTAGTATTACTCCTACCTCCAACCCCATTAAATATTATTCTATAATGATTCTATAATATCATAAATATATTTTACATGATGATCTATTGTAGAATTAATGTAAATAATTATATCTTCACATAGTTCAATCAAATATACCACAAATTCATTATTCATGTGCTTGACGATCTTCCAACTTCCAAGACATTGTCATTAATTTTATCCAATACCACCATTCAATGTGGGGAGTAATAATATATTTATAATATTTATTTTATATTAATAATATTTATAATTTTATTATTTCTATGTAATTATTATATCACACATTCCATTATGATTTCAATTTTTTGGCAATACAATAACGTCGCTCATGTGAAAGGCAAACTACCACTGGCCGAAATGACATGAGTAGTTGATGTTATAAAAGGATAGTGTTAAGGATGATTATAATATTAGTTTCAAATTTGAATGAAATTAAATTGATTCTTGAATGATAATATATTCTATTTTATTTTCATCCTATCAATGCCACATGAATAACAAAAAATAGCATTCATTTTTATATATGACATACGTATACCATGAATGGTGTATTTAATTTTCTGTAAATAGGTATTATGGGTTATTATGAAAAATAAATAATGATTATATTAGATATTTATAAAATGACTATAAATCAGAAAACCCATGAACCATGCATAATGTAATAGGATAAAATGTAATACTGATCCAAATGAATATAAAAAACAATGCAGTTATTACATGAAAAATAATATTAACATGGAATCATTAATAAAAGGGTAATAAAAAGTAAAATGATAATATAATATGGTAGAGTATATATGAATATATTTATATAGAATATTAATAATAAATTAATATTTACTATATAATTTATTTTAATGTGTACACTGAACGCTAAGGATTAAGGTATGTGATTTTGGTCTCACTTTTTAATTCTGTGAGACACATTCCATGTTATCTAACTACATAATTGATGTAATATATATAATTATAATGAATATATATTATTGTGGTTCTAATAAACTTAATGGTATTTAATAATACATTTTAGTATCTCCCATTCATAGTGTTTACTTTTCAGAATTTTTCAAATCAGTAAGGTAATTTTATTTCAATTTTCCATTTATTGATTCAAATTATGTTATGATTAAATTTTTATTTAGGAGTGTTATATTCACCACAATCGAAATTTAATATCATGAATGTATTTATCTTCAGGAAATATTATGTTTCATTTTATTTTATTCCACCAAGATACTTATGATTAATTATTACTATAGTGGTAATGATTCATTGTTACCATATCATATTTTATCACGATTTTTTATGCTTACAACTATAATGTTGAAAAATAATGATATTCCTCTAAATAATTCTAATTAAATTTATTTCACTAGATCCATATTTTATATATTCATGTAATGGTACCAGTTTTCCACTATGTGTTATTTATGATAATTGAATAGTTGTTTTTTTATTTTTGACTATATTTCTTCCTCCAAATAGAAATATGTTTTCATCCCAAACCATACATTCCAAATAATCTTACAAAACAAGTTTTAAATAATTTCATAATAATGTTTACATGGTAAATAATTTTTATTATCAAATTGTTTTAAATAACATTAAATTATTTTCAAATCTTACATTTTATTTTATCAATTTTATTTTTAATGAAAACACTATTCTAAGGGTTTTATATATTAAAAAATATTTATACATGTAGAAGGTATAAATTCCTCATGAAATTTAATAATTGACTTTTCAAAATTATTCTCCCTTTATTATTTTTTCTATTGATGTTACAAATTACTTACTAGGGATGTGATCAAAGGATACAATTTTTATTCTTTCGTTAAATGGTTTATCATTATGAGGACCCTTTGATTGTGAATATGGTTTCTATTAAATGGATAATACCATATTAATTTTTTTATAAAAACCACTTATTTAATTGGTTGATCAATTAATAAATTATTATGAAAACTTTATCATGTCCACATATTTTGAAATGATTATATGATAATGAAACCCCTTTCAATTCCAGATTTATGAAATGTTGAATGTTTTATGATCATGTGGAACGCATGTGTATTTTTTTCCATTCTGTGATGGGTGATAAAAATATCCCCCCAAATAAATTTTGTAAATATTTATATCTTATGAGTTAAAAATTGGAAAAATTCAATGGGATTGATCCACTTTGGAAAATAAGGGTATCCTAATACATTGTTAAAATTTGTGTATCTTCATCAAATATGGGAAACAAATGTATCTAGATCGACTATAGGAACATGGACAACCAAATCACTTGTAAAAATAGTATTGGTAGTAAATCATTAAACATTGAATGGTTATTTCTCTATATTTATTATGGCCACACACAGTTAGGAAATTAAATTGTGGTTCATCATTTATTTATGATGATTTAGCACCCTTATGGGACACGTTTACAAAAAAGATATCGTTTTATTCCCTATCCCAAGTATATTATCTATGATAAGTTTTTCATAAATATCATAAGTTACATTCATGATCACAAACTGTTATTAATATATCATAATTTCATAATTTTTGATACATTGTTATCAATTAGTTTTAAACTTATAGAACATCTAATCTAACAATTTCATAATTTTCCTTTCCCCTGGTTATGAATAATATTTTTATGTAGGGTATGTGTAGCGACCCAAAATATTAATAATGAAAATTCATATTGATCTAATTAAATGTATAATAATGTAAAATGGTTATATTATTTTCCTTGGATTTATGGATTTGGATTTCAAAATACTGTTAATAATTGCTATCGTTACTAAAAAGACCTTTAAATAATTATCACATTATTAGTATAAATATAGGGATTTAGATAATCTAATTTACACAGAAAAAGGATGTGATAACCTTATCTAGTAAAATTTCTCCATACAAAGCTTATTTTTCGAAGCTCGAAAAGGAGGATGCGTTACTGGGCTTCACTCTTCACCATTCCCAAGGAGAGCTTCCACATGTTAAGCTCGAATGAAACCACCTACAGGAGAAGTGGATGTTGATAGAGATTACCACCCAAGAGATGTTATCTAATCCACCGCAAGAGTCTATTATCATTGCACACCTTACCATTATGTATTATGTGGGTTTTATAAGGGTTTTGGTAACAAAACCCTATCACCATGATTATGTGCATTATTTTTGTATATAATAAATAATATACAATCATTTTAGTTTTGTTACATTGTAAATAGTTTTAATGCACAAATAATATGTGTAGTTAATAATCAATAAAGAAATATATTTTGATGAAATAATGGGTTTATTTATTTAAAAAATATTTTAAAATAATTGAATTAATATATTACTTTTTATTAAATATAAATTATTATATAATTCATATGAATTCCATTGTGATTTTTATTATGTTTTGAAAGTCATTTTTATCAAAATCTGTTAAATTTAGATAAATATTGGTTTTTATATTTAATGTTATAAAATAACATATTTAGAATGTTTTTTAGATAAAAATAATATTATTTTTGGAATCAAGAAATAAAAATTATCCAATGTTGATTTTTCATACTTTTATGAATATGCTGAATAATTGGGTAAAAATTAAATACAGTTTAATTATATAATTTGTTTTATGACCTCATAATGACTCAATAGTGATTTAATAAAATAAAAAAAAAGAGTTTTTTCTCTAATATATTTTTACCATTAAAATAATTTTATTTCTGGTTTCTTAGATTTATTTTACAATGCATTATTGGACCCTCCAAAACATATAAAACATTTTATCTTTTAAATTGATTTCCATGAGATTGTGACTCACCTCTACAAAAGAAAGTCAAATGTTTTACGAAGTACGAACATTGGAAATATAAAATAATGTTTTCAACTCCACTTTGTTAAAAACTATGTGCAAAATATATGGTATATTTTTTTATATTGGTTGGTTTAATGTGTGGTGTCCAATGCCTAAATAATAAAGAATTCCCTCTCGTTTCTTATATAAACCCACCCATGCTCCCACTTCCTCTAAACTCAATCCTTTATAGATAAACCAACCTCTTACCTTATATATATCTAAAATCCCTTAATGGTGCCCATAGCTACAAAGAAGCCTCTCTCAATCCCAAACACATCATTTCGAATCACACATCAATGTAAAATATTTAATGCTTTCTCGTTTTTTCCAAATTTCATTATATTTATATTCACTTTTATTTTCAATTAAAAATTTTGGTGTATGATTTATAACCTCCCCAATACATCCCTTTTTATTTTTTAATGATGATATATCCCTTTATCTCTCATTAATTCATACCAAGTACACTTGTTACGATGTCGACATTCCATAAAGAATTTATCTCTTCTCAATTACAATGAAGAAATTATATTTTATTATGAATATAAATTCCATTACTTATGTTGGGACATCTGTCTATATGAACCACTTACTTTTAATTTCATGTACTTATGATTAGACACACCATTACCTATCATCAATCATATTTATGAATTCTTATGTCACGTCTGTATATTGCTGAAATTGCACCATAATTTTCCAAGCCAATGTCATTATATAGTGAATACCGTGCCCATTTCTTTAACAATGGTATTAAACATTATGTAAATTTACTTATTTATTATATAGTATAATTTATGAATTAAAAATTCCTTAATGGTGGAATATGTGATGGTGTTTAATTAATCTGTGTTATAAGATCCTTGTGGCACACTTATTCATGGAATTAAATCATTATGTAGGGTGCACCCTGATAGCACTCCAATGCATTGGGTAATGATTAGTATCATGATATTCCAAGTGAAATTAGTTTTTACTAATTCTAATTCATGTTCAATGAGGTTTTACTCATTCTCCATGTGAAATTACCCTTGGATAATTCTAATGTCATGTTATATTTTGTTCCCACATTTCCAATTTATGATAATCATGCTATATAATTCCTCTATGTTCATGTTTCTCATATGATCCATTTATATTAATATTTCCTAACATGTATTTTATTCATCATGTTATTCCTTTTTCACTCCATTATTGGGATTTATAGCTCACCATTTTCACATGTGTGTCCACCGGATATCCCATGCAATGATAAGTACGAGGGAATGTTCTGGTCATGTAAATGAAGTTTTCAATAAATCTGTTTTATTTTATATTATACATTATTATTTAATGATAATAATTTTTTAATAAATTAGACCTATCGATCCTCAATGTTTTCTTATGTTCATGAGTATCTAATAAATCATGTTTAAGTGTGTAATAAATAGCAGGGTTGTTATAGTTTGTATTAGTATAAATGTTTAGGTATTTTGGAATTAGGATTAGAAAACCCTAATAAATTCAATAGTGATAAGACTATCTATAATAAAAACAAACATAAATTTTAGTGAGTATTGAGTATGTGATTTATCATGAAAATAAAAATATGTCAGCATAAGAGTGGGTAGAGGCAGGTCTAGAAAATATATATCTAGGGTTAAAACATGAGAACACCACATTGAGCTAGACTCAAACAAGAATTGGTAGACAACAATGGGCCTCACTTCACTCTTGGTTACAAAAATTCCAGTGGATATGCTCAGGTATACTAATGACCTCAGTATGAACCATTATTATAGGAAAAAGTTCTACTAATATTATATGTTGGGAAGTAGAACATGTTTGAAATTGATTTAAACCTATAAATTTATATATATTTTACCCTTTTTTGTCATTGGATTACCCTTTATGTGTTACACCTAATTTTGTTTTTATTCGAGCCAATGTCTAGTAAGTGGATGACTCGGGCTAACAACCAATAAAAAGATCTATGTGATGATAGTTATAATGTGATTTCTAATCCGATGTTATCAGGAATCCTAAAAATTGTCCTGAAAGTCTCTAAGTTAACTCATGTTTGAATAGAAACATGGGTTGGGTTAGGAGGAAAATTCAACCCCCCCCCCCAAAGAGGGAAAAAGACAAAATCAAGAGTTTCATGAGACAATGGACTCCAAAATTTATTGGATCATCTGATCCCTCAATCGCCGAATAAAGGATCAACTCCATTGAGATGATCTTCCTCATCCATCAATGTTATGAACAAGAGAAGGTACTGATGGATGATTATCTTATGAAGTGTAAAGCGGATCAATGGTGGACATTGATCAAAAATTTTATTCCCAAGGATGAGGTAAAGGAACTAGAATAGAAGGATATCTATAAAATGATTTTTGAAAAATATTTTCCTCGCACCCAATGA
Organism: Viscum album; assembly: GCA_963277665.1. NCBI lineage: Eukaryota > Viridiplantae > Streptophyta > Magnoliopsida > Santalales > Viscaceae > Viscum > Viscum album. The sequence goes on from OY728156.1 coordinate 1,807,343,565, forward strand.
CTTTATATGGAATGGTACATCATTTTCCTCAAGAATTAAATACAATGAATCCATCCGAGCATTCAAGTAAAAAATTACAAGGATTTCACGATATGCATCCGGTTTTTTCATTACCCCTGATTGCAAGGGTTACCACTTCTTTGGTGGGATAAAACCTTTCCTATTAAAATCCCTAGTGATTTGTGACGTTGAGAGATATGAGGAAATCTTTTAATGAGACCTCAAATTCAAAATGGATATCATAAAATCCGAAGGGTATCATGGAGAAAAGAATCGTAATGTGTACTTCAATTGTGGTGTTTCGATGGAAAAAACTAATGGTTCTTAGAATATACATCACCCCACTTTCCAACGGTGTGGAAAGAAGTGCCATGAAATTTCTAGAATGGGATTAAGAAATTCATTAAGTTGGTAAGAGAAGGGAACCTTACCATTTACTATAGACATGGAAAAAAACATGGTTGTGATAGAGGAATGGAATTCTCTGTGAGAAACTGAATGTGTTGTTCTTTGCTTCAACTTGAACAGCCAAAGCACTTTAAAAATCAGTACCCTAAGACAATGGGTTTTTTGAGAAAACAAACAACCTCCATGGTTGAAAGGGTGTTATTTTTCCCTCTGTAACACTAAATTGAACCCCAAAATTAATGTGGGGATATATACGCTACTTATTCATTCAAATTAGATAACATAATTTTTGACTATGGGTCTACACATTCTTTTGTATCCAGAAATTTTAGTAGAGTAATCCCCAAACCACCACAAATAATGTAAGAAAATAAGTCAATGGGAACAGAAAATGGGGAAATCCTTGAATCCCATTAATATAACTCCTAAACTATCATTATTTATTTAATGAACATCATAGGGAACCTAATATACTCACTCTTGTAGAATATGATGAAATTTGAGGCATGGATTGGATTTCTCTCTATAAATACAATATAAATTATTGTGAGAGTAAAATATCATTCCATATGGTGAATAACACCCTTATTATGTACAATATAAATGATAATGATGAATGTTATTTAGCACCATAATCTCAAGCATGGATATTAATTCCATATGATCATGAGTATCTGGATGAGATTATTGAGTCTAAGGAAGAAACCATCCTTTAATACACAACTATTGTGTGTGGGGGGGGGGATTTGTTGAAGTGTTCCCTGAGAAATTTCATTGTATTCTTCCAAGAATAAATGTTGATTTCTCATTCGATCTTATACATAGGGAATTTCCAATATATAAGACTCCATATATAATGGAAGTTGTGGGATTGAGGAGATAAAGAAACAACTACATGAAAATATAGATATAGTGTTTATATGCCTAACTACATCAAAATGGGTTTCATGTGTTATCTTCATCAAGAAGAAGTATGGGGAAATGCGTTGTTTCATTGATTATCATGATCTCAAAAAATCACAATAAATTAGAAGTATACTCTTCCAAGAATATATGAATTGTTCTGTCAGCTATGGGGATCGCTATACTTATCCAAGGTGGATTTTTGGTCGATATATTACTATGAAATAGTGAGGAAGGATGATATCCCCAAGACTAGTTTTCATACAAGATACAGGCACAGTGAATTCCTAGTAATTCCCTTAAGACTCACTAATTCATCACAAATCTTCAATCACTAGATAAATGGAGTCATTATAGATTTCCTCGGCAAATTTTGGTAGTATTTATAGAGGAAATTATAATATACTCCCAAACGATGGAGGAACATGAGGATAATCTATGAATCGTACAATAGACCATTAGAAAGAATAAGCACAATTAAAAGTACGAAAAATGTTAGTTATGCTTAAAGGATGACTCATTCAGGGGTCATATCATCACAAGCAATGGGATATCTATGGATCCCTCGATGACATGTTAAATATAAGGATGACCAAGGCCAACATCGGTGATGGATATCCATAGATTCATGGGGTTAGTTGGATATTATCGATGATTTGTGATAAATTTCAATGATGGAAAAACCCTAATACCATGCTAATTTGGAAGGGAGTCATGTTTTCATAGTGTGAATAATGAAAATAACGTTTCAAGGAGTCATAAAAGAGGCTAGTCACTGCACCCCTGCTCCCACTACCCACAAGTGGAGATATTTTTGTTGTATTTAGGGATACTTTGAATAATTTCATGGGTTGTGTGTTGATGAAAAATGAAAAAGTAATTTCCTATGATTCAAGGTAATTGAATATTCATGAGAAGAACTATACAGTCCCTGATATGGAGTTGTCTACAGTGACTATCGTATTGAATATTTGGAGACATTATATATTTGGGCAGACGTTTTAAATATAAATTGACTACAAAAGCGTCATGTATATATTCACATATAAATAGTTGAATATTAACCAACTAATATGGTTAGATATGAAAAATGACTATGACTTCTCAATCCATTACCACCCTAGGAATGCAATCATGGTAGAAGATTATCTATGTAGAAAGGACCAGGAAATTTTATCATTTATGTGAATTGAATAGGATCAAATTTTCATAGATAAGATGAATACGGACATGGGAATCATAAAGAAGGGAACATCATCAATCCTATCACAAATATTTTCTCCACCGTATCTTTTATAAAGGTTAAAGGTTGCTCAAAAGGATGATGTAGGAATTCAGATGACAGTGGAAACTAACATGAAAAAGTGGAATCCTTAGAGTTCAACATTAATGAAGAAGGAATTGTGAGATTTGGGACATGGATATATGTCCAATTGATTGTGGAGTAAAATTAATAACATTTATATGATGCATATAGTTCATATTTCTCCATTCACCAAAGGAACACCAAGATGTATCGGGATATCTGAGAGCATTATTGGTGGGATAAATGAAGAAGGAGATCCCTGATCATACACCAATGTTCCTGGTATATTATAAAGTGAAATATGAGAGGAAAAAGTATAAGGGGGAGATAAAACCATTTCTCATACCAACATGAATATAGTATAACATCACTATAAACTTTATCATAGGACATCCAAATACATCAAAAGGAGACAATGTTATCTCAGTTGTTGTGGATCGTCTTACAAATACTACCCACATCATTGAAAGTCGAGAGGATTTTTCATTACAACTACTAGCTCAGATATATACCGTATAAGTGGTAAGCCTGCATAGATAACCACTATCGATTGTGTCCATTCGAGATCCAAGATTCACCCCTATGTTTCGAAAGAGTCTTCAACATGCCATAAATACTATGTTTAACTTTAGTTTTTCATTCAGCCTCCAACTGAGGGCCTCTATGAGTGTACTGACTAATCACATAAGGACTTGTTGAGATAATTCTTAAGGGTCTTTAATGGAGGATGTTATCAACATCTTCATATGGTTGAGTTCTCTTATAATAACAATTGGTACTCAAGCATCAAAATGGATCCTTATGATGCCTTTTATGGGATGAGGTTCACAACACCGACATGTTGGCATGAATTTGGAGAGTGAATAATCCTAGTTATAGAAATATTCAATTAAATGGTGTTGAAGGTTAATAGTATCCAATATAACATTAAAGCTTCTCGGAGTCGACAAAAGATCTATGCAGATAATTGTCAACGAGACCTAGAGTTTGATGATAGAGATATTGTATTCCTCTACATATAACCATTGAAAAGTGTTATGAGACTTGGGAATAAGTTAAATCTTAGTCCTAGGTACATTGGATCTTTTATATCTTTGATCTCATTGGAGTAGTATCCTATCGACTAGTACTCCCACTGAACCTATCTAATGTTCATGATGTATTCCATGTATCACTCTTGTGGATGTAAATACATGACTCGTCACATGTACTCAATCAATAGGTGTTATCATTTGAGAATGACCTCTCTAATGAAGATATGCCTATGAAGATATTAGTTCATAGGAAAAATTTTCTAGGAAATAAGGCAATTCCCCTCTTCAAGGTGTTCAAGAGCAACCACACGTTTGAAGAGGCAACATGGGAATCAGAGGGAGTGATTAAGTAGAGTTACCCACATCTGTTTTAGTGTGTAAAAATGAAAGTTTGGAGGAAAAATTCATAATAAAATGTTATTACTAAATTATTTTTTATTAAATATAAATAATTTAATATTTTTATGAATAATATTGTGATTTTTATTAAGGTTTAAAAGCCCTTTTTATCAAATATCATGAATTTTCGATAAAAGTAAGTTCTTCATTAAAAATTAAACAAATTACATATTTAGAAAATTATTTAGATAAAATGAATATTATTTATGGAATCAAGATGTCTAAATTATCCAACAATTAGTTTTTCTTAATTTTTTGAGTCAGTCGAATTTTTGCGTAATGATTAAATACTGCGTAATTATATAATGTGTTTTATGAAGTCATAATGACCCAATAGTGATATAATTAAATACTATAAATGATATTTTCATCCAACATATGTTTTACGGTTTAAATAATGTAATTTTAGGTTTGTTTATTTATTTTAAAAAGCTTTTGTGGACCTTCCAAGATTAATAAAACATTTTATCTTTCTAAATTGATTTCTTTGAGAGTGTGAATCACCTCCACAAAATAAATCCTAATATTTTTAGAAGTTATGCCATTGTACTTATAATATAATGTTTTAAAAACAAATTTGGTAAACACCATGGGAAAAAACATGGCCTGGTTTTTGGTTTTGAATAGTTTAATGTGTGGTGTCTAAAACATATATAATAAAGAATTCGCTCTCTTTTCCTATATAAATAAACCTAATATCCAACTTTATATTCACTAAAATCATTTGGATATCAAAGAAAATCTGACATACTCTCTCTATAATCCTCCCAAGGCTCCCAAAACGCCCAATAATCCTCTCTCATGCCCATCTCATGCATTGGGATCACACTTCCAAGTAAGGGATTTCTTCATTCCTCATTTTTGTCAAAATTTCATTATGTTCATATGCCCTTTTATTTTAAATCACAAATGTTTTGGTATAATTTATAACTACCCCCATACATCCCTATTTATGTTTCAATAATTATATATCCCTTTTTCTCTAATTATTGGCTCCCATGTACACATGTTACCATGCCAAAATTTGGTAAAAAATTTCTCTATTCCCATTTACATTAAAGCAATTATTTTTCATTATGAATCTAAATACGATTACATAGGTTGGTATATGTATCAATATGACCCCATTACTGTAAATATCATTTAAATATGATTAGACACCATACTACCTCTCATCACCCATTTTTATGATTTCTTATGTTAAGCCGTTATGCTGCCAAAATTGAACCATGATTTTCGAAGCCATAGTTATTGTGTAGTGAATAACATTATAATTTCAATATCAAGGATATTCAACATTACATACATTTAAATATTTATTATAGAGTTTATTTTATTAATTCTGCATTACTTTATCATGGAATAAGTTATGGTGATTAATTAATCCATGTTATTTGATCCATGTGGTACACTTATGCATGAAATGAAATGATTAAGAAGGGTTCAACCCTACAACGCTACAATGCATTAGGTAAAGATTAATAGAATGATATGTCATTTTAAATGAGTGTTCACTCATTGTAATTCATGTTCAATGAGGGTTTACTCATGCGTCATGTGAAAAGAGGCTTGGCTCATGATAATTTCATGTTAGATATTGTTTCCACACTTACTTGTTATCATAAAAATGTTATATCATGGATTTATGTTAATGTTTCACTTACGATCCATTGATATTCTTATTGTGTAACATGTATTGTATTCTTTATGTTATGTCTTGTTTACTCCCTTACTAGGCTCTATAGCTCTCCCTTTTCACATGTATTTCTTCAGGGTATCTCATCCAATTATTGGTATGAGGGAATGTTGTGGTCATGTAATGGATGTTTTCAATAAATATGGTGTGTTTTATGTTGTATGTTGTTATGTAATGTTCCTGATTTCTAAATACAATAGACCTCTTAATCCTCAGAGATTTCTTAACTACAATTTTATTTAATAAATCATGCTTAAGTGTGTAATAAATAGAATGGTTGTAACAATATGTCTAAGAAAGTGAATTATATGGGAAGGTCATTGGAAGAAACATTAAAATCACTCACCTAGATAGAGTATTATGTTTTATGATTTGAATGAAATTAAGATATTATATATCTCATGAATTTCTTTGTGTAATGTAATAAATATTCATAAAAATGACGTAATATTGATTTTTTGAAATCCTAGGTTTATAGAAGAATGGATTTTGGTGTTATTCAAACTAGATAACCGAAGAAGAGGTAATATTTATAGATAAATTTTTTTATTTCTTCTACATCCTCCGAAAATAATCATTATACAATGATTATATAATAAAATAATTATTTATGAACACTTGGTTTCAATAATTTATATCATTATTTATTCTTTTTTAGTATATATTTTATATGGATATTGATTGGTTTGTTTTTTGGAGTCTTTAATGTGTTTTTGTGGGTTTTCTACAGTTTAAATTTTTTTGGATACTGTGTAAATCATGAATGAAAATTTTCACGAAAATAGAGGTTTAAAAGAGAAGCCACATAGAAGACAATTGTTTTATCCAAACCGTATGTCTGCCTTGTAGAATCTATATTATTTTAATGTTATATTTGGTATTTTCAATGTAGTGGCTTCACCATGGTTTCCACATGGTTTTGAAGATGTTGTGAGGTGAATATTCATGGTTTTACTTAATAAAGAAGCATGATCATTGTTAGATGAAAAATATGTGTTTTTCTTGGGTTAAGTCATCATCCTTGATTTCTATTTTTGTTTTTCATAGATCATCTTTTCCCTCTATTTTAGTTTCATAGATCTATATTTATTGTGTTTAAATATAAGGGTTTAGATGAAAAATAGTTTTCGAATTGGTATTTATATTAATATGGGAATAGGTAAAATGATGGTTAGTGGAGAATCCACCTAGTTTTTTATTCTTTTTTAATATATTTAAATTTTTCACAAAAACAATTGAGGTATGTGGCATCTGAAATGAACCGAGCTAGTTTACCCTCAAACGTAGCACTCATCCCATTACATCAGATACTCAAAGGGCATTCTCGAACCCCATAGGTAGTTGAAAATTGTAACACCCTGATATTCTATGAGAAGTATATTTTTTTGTCATATGTTATACGTAACATCAAAGTAATCTTTCACTTCACACAACACTATCTTGGCTTACGTTACACGCAATCGCGACCTTCCTCAATAGCGTTTGTAGTACACAATATCGGCTTTCACTAAACAATGATATATTGTTATAATCTTATGATGGACTATCCATTATGAATATTATTAACCAAATTTTGAATTTCATAACATTATTATTCATCTAACATATTTTCTAGAACATGGTATGAGAAAAAAATAAATTTTTTGGGTAAAATAAGTATTTTTCAGAAAATACAGTTTTGCTGCATTTTGGAGGCGCACCAACATTAAATATAGTTTTTGACAAGTTTATAAGTTCAATTTGACAAAATAAAATTCTTATTTGGAATCAGGATATAAAAATTTACTTTGGATAAATTTTCCATATTATTTTGATAACTTTCATATTTTAATAGAAAAAACACGCTATATTTTAATTAAAAACAACTTTTTTCATCGCAATAATTTATATGGTTAAATTAAAATATTTAATGGTTTTAATGTATAAATAGAATATAGTTTAACCATTTAATATAATGTATGTCATTACCATTAATTTTACATTGAATTCATAGTGGAAAAAATTTCAATCTTTGGCAATGTTTTAACTTTTAAAACCTGTTTTCTTAACAACGGGATTAATTTTAAATTAATTAATGAAACTTGTGTATTTTGAATTTTGAAAAATGGATTACATATTTGAATTTAGTGCATCCAAATTATGTTAATAGGTTACTTTTATTTTTTATTGTTATGAATAGTAACTACGGTAATTTTTATTTACCGTAGTTAAAGGTAAATCGGGTAATTAACTGTAAATATAACATTATAAATTTACCCTAAAACCTACCAAAATTGTATTGGATGACTAAAAGTATACCCTTATAATCTAAGGGTCTGATGAAATTTATTTTACGGACTTTAACCATTAAAATAATTTAATTATTATTAAAACCAAAGAAAGTGACAACACGTCACTCTCTTATGTATAATAATTTTAATTTAGAGATAAACTTCATAAAACATCGAACATGAATAGTATAAAAAAATATAATACAATTATCTAAATCATGTGAATTTATTTATAATTTTTTGGGATTAAAAAATTATCATTAATTATGACACAATAATGATTTTGAAATTATTTTATTGATTGAATTATCAAATAAATTATTTTAAAAGTATTAAAATAAATATTATATGAACTATTTAATGTGATCCACTAATTTTATAGATAAATATGACATTTTATGAATCTATTAAATATTTTTTTCAAAACAAATCATCTGTTTATATTTTTTTTTAATTCAAATAAATAAATAGTGTCAAAAATAACACTATTGTTATTATATAAAAATTATATATTATAAAATTGTTTAACAATCACAAAAATATTTACAAATTATAAAATAAAATTTATATGGTCTAAAATGTTATAAAGTATACAATTATGGAAAATTCACAACATATAAGTAATTTTTTATAATGATTTAATATTTAGAATATTATTACCATAAATAAAATTAAATAGATTATATAAGGATAAATAAAGTTGATAATGTTTAATATAAATTCCCAACTTGTCTAAATTTAATTGGTTTATTAGATTCCAACCCTATATCATCTAATATTCAGATTTCAGTCATTTTTGGAGGTTTTTAAGTGGGGGTGGAATTAATTATAAATTAATATTTCTTATAATTCCAAAGGTTCCCCTCTCCTCCCTTATAAATGGGAACCTCCTCCCTCTACTTCTCACACAATTTTGAGCCTTCATGAAAGGCCAACCTCTTCCCATGTCCCTTCTCAACTTCCTTATCAACTTACTACAGGTCATGGTCTTCTTCAAAAACCAAATTTAGTTCCCTAGGAGGAGGTTTCAAAGAGGCGTGTTGAAGAAAAGGTAATATCCATTACCGATTTTTTTAAATTTATCTAGTCTTCTACATATTCTTCTTTAGTTGTTTCATTATTAAGTAATAACATAAGTATCACTCATATACTGAAATTTTTTTATAAATATTAAATAACCCTATTTGACCTTCTATCTATCCTACAGGAAATGAAATCATCGCGCGTGCGTAAGTACGGAATACCGTCTCCATGCCGTGGTGTAATCTTTTTTCCACCACCACCTAACTTGGATGGGTAAAATGGTGTAAATAATAACTATATATGATTAATGTAATGTGATATTGATTCTTAAATAGTATACATACACTTCAATACAATTCCACGATCATTGGAATGATATCATCGCTCGTGCGAACGTACAACCTACCGTCTCCACGATGTGATGTGACTCGTTCTATATGATCTTCATTGAATAATTATCATATAAATGAATTGAATGAGTAAATATGATATATATTACACTAATACCATTCTGTAAATTAATTATATATAACCTAAAAATAAGAATAATAATTTATTTGACAAAACATGCATAAGAACATAAAGCAATAAACACCCGAATAACAAGTAGCAATGAAATATTACTAATAAGAATCTAATAATAGGACCATATATGATATAATAACAATGATTATGATTATTTAATAATTAAATGACACTATTTAAATCATTATACAGGAGGTTCGAACATGTACAAATCATATCGGACCTAAGGTAAGGGAAAATCTCACAATCTCATTTTTATCCAAGATTGATTATACTTCAGAATATACTGGGGAATATTTATCACCCACATCCATGTTCCCTCAATATGTAATATTATTTCTATCCTCCTACAATTTTTTTAATCCAATATTACTCATTGGTGAGTTTTAGTAAAAGATAAGAAAGGAATCTTTTGTCATTTTTCGTACAAGGTACTTTTTGACTTTTCCGGCCAAACCACAAGAAGAATGTATTTTTAACTTATATGACATGAATGTATTTTTCTGATTCCATAGAAAATTATTACCATGAATCTCACTTTCCAAGTTTTCTGGTTTATTTTTAATAAACTTCTTTTAGTTTAAAATTGTATGACATGTTAAGAAAGGAAAAATGTTTTTTGAAGTAGAAAGGATATTTTCCTCAAGAATGGAGTTCTAGTGTTTTATAAAAATTATTTTCCATCTAAGATAATATAGGGTTCTGTTTCTATCCCTATTATTACATTGATTTGATTATGTTTTGATGGAATTATTTTTATGAAGTCCTTTATCATATATGAATTGTTTTATGATGTCACTATGTTTAAGAATCCCATTTTTATTACATGGGTTATGCTATGATGTATGAATTATGATTTTGTGGAACACATAAGAATGGTTTCATTATGAGAATGGTGGATACTATATCTCCCTCAAATGTATTGGTTAATGATTTATATCTCATAAGGTAAACATGGCTAGAACGACATGTTAATCCAGTTCAGTGATACAAGACTGGAACAAGGAGTGAACTCTGTTCAGTAATGGACTTTGTCCGCTATGATGGTCTTGGAAATGAGCCTTGACTAATATGAAATGATTTTCTACAATTATGTGTGTATTCCATAATGTTTCATGTTTTATGTTATGATTATTGGGATTACATTTCACCACTATGATTTATCCCATGTTATGATATTTTGATCTCTTTTGCAGGTTAAGATTTTCAAAATGTTATGTTCTTACGGATATGATAAAATTGATATTTCCTTTGATTACCCCTTACTAATAATATGAGCTCACCCATTTGTATGTTTTCTTTTTCCCAGGTCTGGATGATCGTTATTAAGTAGAATATATTCCAAAAAGGGACTCTAGATCTGATGAAATAATTGGGAGACAATGTATATGATTTATGAACTAGTTGTTTATGTTTCCCAATTTCTAAAAACACTATACCTATACGATCCTATCATGGTTTTGTTATATGTTGTAATAAGTGTAGAGACTTAGATTTTGGCTCTGTCAGACTTTGGATTATTTCTACGAATAATTCCAGAGTTGGGCACGTGCGATTCCGAGGCCTAGTGTGCCCGGAATTAATTTTATAAAAATATTAACTATTTTTATACTATGCACGTGGCGGGGGTGTGATATCTCCTAAACGGTATCTCAGAACATGAATCTGAAGGAACGGTTACATTCGGAATGTGCCGTTTACCCTAGGCGAGGTGCAAACATTGCGAGCGCGGGCCTGCGGTGAGAAACGCCACCAGGGGCGTTTTCGTAAATAAGTAGAGAAGTTAGTGTGCGAGCGTCGGCTCAAATAACTTCTAAACGAAGTCTTGGATTGAAAATATGAGTCCTCTATTCTGTTCAGAATGGCGCGTTTACCCTAGGGGTGACTTTACCTTTGTTCGCATCGGGCGTCGGGTCCGAGGCGGGTTTGGCGCCGGCGGGTTGCTGATAAAAATATCAGCACCCCCACCCCTTTTATCATTCCTCTCGGCGTTCTTCACCAATCTTCTCCACTGATCCACCAAATCGAGAAAACAATGTGCCCACGAGCTCGGAATTCTACGTCGGATGTTCCAGGAGCGCGCAGCAGAAGCTCTGGAGCGCGGATCTAAGGCAGAACGTCAGCGTTTCACCCGCGAGGTAGGCGGATTTGACATTTAACCCCCGATCCCGTTTTTGCTGAATTTTTCTTCAAATTGAAGTCTTATCAATGTAGATCGGGTCCTGAGGGTCATGTAGACGCCTCCGGATTGTAAAAATGACCTTCGGGGTGCCCCCGGTGGTCCGCGGAAGATCTGTCGGCACGACGGATGGTCGCCGGCCTGCGGCGGGCCGACCTCTTTTGTCATACGAGGGTCTATAAACCCCTATATCTTGCAATCCAGGAGTCAAATTCAAGTTCAATTTGCGGCGACACAACCCTGACGATGAGGAAAACCATTTGGTGTGGGTTTGAGGGTTTGAAGGTTCGGGATCGTGGCCTGGGAGCTAGAAACGCTCTATAAAATATTATTATTTTATTATTTTACGACTTCGGGTCGTAGTAACTTTTACCCGGAGCATCTGAATGACATGTCGTTAGTGGAGTTGAGACCCTAATGGTACGATCGGATTTTTGAGTTGGTTTCCAGGTGTTGGGACTGAGAACGGGGTGCTGGCCTCATGAGGCTGGGTTTTGGCATTTGTGGAGAAACACATCATTTGCACCAGGAGTCCAATTTTGGCGAATGATTAGTTGATCCTATGTGTATTTTCGAGAGGATCACAAAGTTGTGATCCGTTTGATGAGTTTCGGAATCGAGTCATGGGCCTTGATAGATCTGGCTTCGGTGGATAGTGCCTTTTTCACTGGGTTTCCGTTTCGGACGAGCGAGTAGTCGATTCCGCTTGTTTTTTCGAGGGGATCATCGTGGTATGATCCGCTCAATGTGTTTCAGGATCGTTGTGTGGGCCCCGCACGATCTAGCTATGTTGAATAGTGACCTTTTCATCGGTGCTCCATTTTGGGTGATTAAGCAGACTATCCTGTGTGGTTTTCCGCGTAGATTGCGACGGTGGCCTCTCGATGGGATGTTTAAACTGTTAGAGTTGTGGAATCCCTCCGGTGGGCCCGAGCGGGATCCTCAAGCATCTTTTTTCTGGACCGGGTTCTTGGTATCTTTATGACTGCATATTCACTGGTGGTGATCCACTATCTAGAAGGTTAACCCCGTAGGGTTTGTGGCATCATCGGGAATATGATCCCCTACGTAGTGGGTCGTGCATAGTAGGGTTGTGTCATCGTCAGGTATATGATCCCCCTGCTCAGCATCTGGTTTATAGTAGGGTTGTGGTATCGCCGGGTTTATGATCCCCTACTTAGCAAGAGGTGTATTTAAGGGTTGTGGTATCGTTGGTTATGCAATCCCCTACTCAGCACATGGTTTCGGTAGGGTTGCGGCATCGTCGGTTCGATCCCATACATCGCAAGTTATACCAGATAGGGTTCCGGTATCGTTGTGACCACCTTTATATGGGAGATGATCCTCTATCCGAGTGATGTGCTTCTGTCGAGCACCAGATCGGGTTGTGGTATCTCGTAGTAGATCCTGAGTGTGATCCCCTATCTGTGAGAACTACGTATGCCAGATCGGATCGTGGTATTCCCCAGTGGACCCTGGGAGTGATCCCCTATCTGTGAGCTACGTATACTAGAGTGGGTTTTGGTATCCCTTAGTAGACCCTAGCGGGGATCCCCTATATGAGGAGTTTTGTGGTTATGTTGTTTCGGTGAGTTATCCTCAGTGATGCCAACCGACGAGCATGATCTCTTGGGTAAGCATCTGAGAGGTTTGTGAGATACCCGATGGAGTGTATCTCTCGGATGAGTGTCATCTGGGATGACAGTGATCGTGGGGTATACTCTTCTGGTTGTGGACAATTGCTGGTGATGAGGTCAGTACCTCTTGTGGCTTTGTGGCGTGATCTGAGTTTATCTGGATTGTTCAAGTTGTATGCATGGGCGTACACCTGAGCTGAGCTGACTAGTTGTGTTTGGTCGAGGATGGTCATGAGATTGAGTTTCACTCTCATCTGGGTTCCCTCTGGCTGGGATGAGCGGAATGTTGCCTTTGAGCTGCTCTTTTTTTTTTGGTTTTTGGGGTGCTTAAAGAGTATGTTTATACTCACCCATGCACGGGATATGCTTGCACATGTTTGTGTCTTTTGCAGACCACATGCCTTTCGACGAAGTCCCAGGAGGACCCGAAGAAGGCGGAGCTGAGTGAGAGTGATTGACCTGGGTGTTTACCGGTGCGGGGTCGAGGAAGCTTTCCGGCGGGTGTTTGTGGCAGTGTTCCCCTTATTCATAGCAGGCTGGACGCACTTTTGTAGTTTTCTTTTGGTGGGCCCTGTTTTTCCATTTGTACATCTTTTGTACTCTGGTTGTGGGATAGTGTATGCATGCATTTTTTACTTTTCAGTTTTATATATCTCTGCACTGTTGCATGAAGGTGTTTGTTGGTGCGTGTGCACAGGTACTTTAGGCTAATGCCTCCCATGTGTGTCATAGCCTACTCGGCGCTAGTCGCCAGCCCCTGACATATTGGAGGCGGGCTTGGGGAGTCGCGGATCGAGCCCCGTTGGGTCGGGTCGTGACATTGTGGTATCAGAGGAGGTTCCACCCTTGGGATATCAGAGCGTAGCTGGTCTAGCTGTGTGTTTTGGTTTGGGTTTTATAGCGGCGGTGTTAGGATTTTTCAAGTTCGGCTTTCAAGCCAGGGACTCCACTGTTTGTGCAGCGGATGGTGTATCCATACACCAGGACTCTGATAACCTGCCTTTCGACTTGGGACATTTGTACAATGGTCGCAGGGACATAACTGTACATGCATCATATATGGCAGGGTTTTTGGCATTTTCCGTGTCCTTCTTGAGTCATCTCTCCAGATAAACTCTTTGAATGTGATGTGTCTTTAATGTTTTTTAGGATGCCTCCACGATGACAGCCAGTGGGGGTTCCGCAGTAGGATTATGCTGACGACCCGCCCCGTGTAGAGGTTGTGGAGTAGGGCGCAGGTTCTGAGGTTGCACCTCCATGTGGTCTGCCAGTTGATCTGCCACCTGTCGAGCAACTGGTTGTGCCGGTAGTGCAGGATGAGGTTGCGCACAGGCTGAGTGTGCTGCATGAGTTCCAGAGGTAGCGACCTCTGAGGTTCTGGGGTGTTCCAGACCCCCAGGCAGCTGATGACTGTCTTGAGGCAATCACCCGAGTTTTCCCCCTAGTGAGGACACCTCTTGATCAGATGGTGGTCCTAGCGGCGAGCTTTCTCTATGTTTCGGCTGGGTGATGGTTGAGTTTGGTGATGTAGTCCCATGATGAGGAGACACACACGTGGGCAGAGTTTGAGAGGCTCTCTAGGGAATAGTTCTATCCAGTGACGCCGAGGTTAGTGCAGATTTAGGAGTTTCTGCAGCTTCGGTAGGAGAGCCTGACTGTGTCGGAGTACTCAGTGAGTTTTACAGACCTATCTTGCTACTCCCTTGATATGGTTCTAGACCCATTCATTAGGGATCGGTCCTTCGAGCAGGGCCTATGCAGGGACATATGGGCAGGTGTGGTTTCCTTGTGACTTCCCACCTATGCTGGAGTGCTGGAGTGAGCATTGGTGGTGGAGAGTTTTCTGGATGAGCAGATCCCCCCTGTTAGTTCTGGGAATGTGAGAGCTGAGACGTCGGCATCAGGTATCCGACGACAGACTCATGGGTCTGGACGTGGTCGACATTTCAGGAGGTGACCCCTGGATGGAGGATCTGAGGCTCAGGGCTCACAGGGCTGGCTGGCCAGTTTTGGTCAGCTGTAGGAGAGGTGTTGTTACGCTTGCGATGGTCGGGGACATCTTGCTAGAGATTGATCGACCCGGCGTGCTGCTGAGTGGGAGCTAGTCGATGGACCGCCTTGGCCGAGGAAGCGTCTCGAGCACGGAGGTCCGTAGGGTGGAGGACGTGGCGGTGGAGCGGGTGCAGCAGGAGTAGGTGGTAGGCGGTATCATTTTCCACTACCCCCACCCCCAGGTGGTCCATGCCAAGCTAAAAGAGCTGGTGGGTAAGGGCAAGGATAGCTGCATGCCCTAGAGGCTATTGACCCAGAGGCTGTGCGGATGGATAGAGGTATGCTTTGTGTCTTTTCTACTTGCTGTAGTAGTTTGTTAGACACTATTTAGTGGTACTCTTTCCTTTTCATTGATTTATCAATTTTTGTTCAGGGTGTTGGTAAGACCATGTGTGTGTGTTTCGGCATGCATCGAATGTGTGAGGAAGAGGGATCAATCCCCCCAACGAGATGTGTTTCTGTGATGCGATTAAAACCATGCCGGCGAGTCAGTGCCGCCCAAAGCAGACAGTATTGATGTGTGGTGGATGAGTCCCTCTGACATATGTGTTCGGGGATTGGTCTTTGTTTGTGAACTCGCTGGTGTGGGACCCAGTTGAGAGTCCAGTCGCTTCCCTTGAGCTTAGGGATTTTCGGGGATGAAAAGTTCTAAGGGGGGAGGATGTAGCGACTCGTATTTTGGCCATGGTAGACTTTGGATTATTTGTACAAATAAATCAAGAGCTAGGGGCGAATACGGCGTGCGATTCTGAGGCCCGGTGTTCCCGGAATTAATTTTATAAAATATTATGTATTTTTATACAATGCAAGTGGCGGGGGTGTCATCTCTCCTAAACGGTAGCTCAGAACAGGAATCCGAGGGCATGGTTGCGTCGCGAATGTGTCGTTTACCCTAGGCAGGGTGTAAACTTTGCGGGCGCATGTAGAGACCTGAAGCCTGACGTACATGGAAATTACATTACTTTTGTGGAATACTTAGTACATAACAAAAACACACACACAAGGCCCGTAATAGTTTAGTGTCTTTGGAAACTTGGAATATAATCTTCTAATTGTGGTGAAATATTTTCAACATCTCCCATAAAGATCTTCTTTTTTTAAAACCTAAATCCTTTCTTTATGTCCTGGGGAAAAGAAAACATAAAAGGGTGATCTCAAATGCTCAGTAAGGGTAAACAAAAGAAATATCAATCACGTCATATTCATAAGAACAAATCTTTTGGAAATCGTAAACCGCAAAAGAGATCATAATTTCATAGCATGGGACAAATCATAGTAGTGAAATGTAATCCCAATAATCATAACTTAAAACATGAAACTTTGTGGAATACACACATAATCATAGAGAATAATTTCTTATTAGTCAAGACTCATTTCCAAGACTATCTTAGTGGACAAAGTCCCTTTCTGAACTGAGTTCACTCCTCGTTTCAGTCCTGTTTCACTGAGCCAGTATAACCTACCGTTCCAGCCATGTCTATCTCATGAGATATAACATCTTTACCCAATGCATTGGAGGGAGATATATGTCCCACCCATCTCATAATTATACCATTCTTATGTGTGGCACAAAATCATAAATCATACATCATTGCATAACCCATGTAATATAAATGGAAATCTTAAACATAATGACATCATAAAACAATTCATATAGGATAAAGGCATTCCTAAAAAGATTTCCATCACAAAATAATAAAATCCATGTAATAATAGGGATAGAAACAGAACCCTTTATTATCTTAGATGGAAAATAATTTTGATAAAACATTTGAACTCCATTCTTGAGGAAAATATCCTTTCTACTTCAAAAAAACTTTTCCTTTCTTAACATGTCATAAAATTCTAAACTAAAAGAAGTTGATTAATAATAAAATTGAAAACGTGTAAAGGAAGATTCTTGGAAATTATGTTTTAAAAATCCATTCATGTCGTATAAGTTAAAAAACATTCTTCTCATACTTTTGTCAGAAAAGTCAAAAAGTACCCCATATGAAAAACGACAAAAGATTCCTTTCATACCCTTTACTAACAACTCACTGAAGGGTAAAATTGGATTTAAACAATTGTAGGTGGATGGAAATAATATTACATATTGAGGAAACATGGATGTGGATAATAAAATACACCCCACTAAATAGTAAAGTATAAACAATCTCGGATAAAAATGAGATTCTGATATTTCCCATACCTTTGGTCCGATTTGCTTAGTATGTGTCCGAACCTCCTGTATAATGATTTAAATAATGTCATTGACTTATTCCAGAATCATACTCATTGTTATGATATCATATATGGTTCACTTATGACTTTATATTACCCGTTCTTTTGTAAATTCCATGTTAAAGAGCGTTTTGGGTAAAATCGTTTCATTTATAGTCCGTGTTTTGACTTGTAAATATTCATATGATTACTTAGATCATGATTAATTAATTCCAAAATATAAAACATTATTTATATATAATATATATTCAGAATATAATAGATTAGTAAATGGAAAGAAATACACCGTTCATGGAGACGGTAGACCGTACGTACGGTTGAACGCTGTTTTCTTTTCCATATTGAGTTGAATAGAATTAAGTAGATGACATACATATATATACACATAAATCCAGAATCATTATAATGCCATATATTTCATTATTAATTATTATATATAATTTATAATCATTCATGAATGGTTAACGTGGAGAATAAATCTCATCGCGTCGTGGAGACGGTAGTCCGTACGTACGCATGAGCGATGATATCATTCTCATGATCGTGGAATTGTATTGGAGTGTATGTATACTTTTTCAGAATCAATATCACTTTGCAGTAATCATATATAGTTATTATGTACACCATTATACCCATCCAAGTAAGGTGGTGGTGGAAAATAGATTACACCACAGCGTGGAGACGGTATTCTGTACGTATGCACGCGCGATGATTTTGTTTTTCGTAGGATGGATAGATGGTGAAATAAGATTGTTTCGTAATTATAATCACATATCAGTATATAAGTGATACTGATGTTATTACTTCACAATGAAACATCCTAAGAAGAAGAAGTGGAAGAAGAAATAATGATGAAAGAATCGGTAATGGACATTACCTCTTCTTTGAAGCGCCTCTTTTAGATCTCCCTTTAGGGCACTAAAATTGGTCTTTGAGGAAGACCAGAACCTCTAGGATGTTGCTCCGGAAGAGGAGAAGGAAATTTGGAAATGTTTGGCCGATATTGAAGGCTCAAAGTGGTGTGAGGAAGAGAGGGAGGAGGTACCCTTTTATAAGGGAGGAGAGGGGCACCTTTGGAATAACTAAAACTATTATTTTATTATAAAGTCAAATTCGGTTTTAAATAGATCCAAATTGATTAATTTCGAAGATAAGGTGGGGATAGGTCCAAATACTCTCATAAAATATAATTTAGACAAGTTTAGGTTCCTATTTTAACCTTATCATTTAGATTTAACATTAAGTAAAATAATTTTACTTTTACCATGTCTTCTTGTGTTCTTATACTATAAGGTAAATAAACTTACTATAAGAAGCCAAAAGAACCCCAAGTTGTTTATTATTAATATATGTAACCTTATATAAGTCATTTGGCCGATCCCTTTATTTTTAGAAATAAAATAACAATTAATAATATATTATTGTTTTAAAAACTATTTTATGTCAATTTTGAAACTATTTTTTAATTTATTATTGTGAAAATCATAACAGAATTATTAGTTCTAAGAAAGTTAATTAAATAAATACTAACATGTCATATTAACCTATAAAATTATTTTATTTCATAAAAAGTCTGAAATTACATTTATTTGGGAATTTATAACATTAATTATGTTAATATTTCATTAATAAGATAATTATTGCATCATCGTTGTGTCATAACTAAATTAAATTATCTAATCTCTAAAAATTACAAATAAAATACAATTATGTGGGAAATCTCTTTATATTTCTAATGAATATTTATAGTAGAATATATCTTATGTATAACCCTATATTAAAAATGATTTACTTATTAAACATTGATTTTAACTATTTTAACCCTTCTTTAAATAAATTAATAATAAATGTCCTAATCTAATCCAAGTGGGACTAAATGGTCATATTTTATTCCTGAGGTTGTTTTTGGCCGAATTAAACTTATCCAATAGAATTAGGACATGTTTTAGGGTAATAATAATATCATTTCTACCCTTAATTACCCTATTTACTTTGAACTGTGGTAAATAAAAGTAAAAAGTTACTATTCACCAAAAATTATTTTCATCTCATTGAACCAAATTTTACTTACTGACATCAACCATGCCTCTCGGATTTTTGAGATTCCACTCACAGAATCAGTAAAATTATGTTTTATGAAAAATTCATTTTTCTTAACTACCACTTAGTGGTTTCACTATTCATCAAAAAATGCAAGTTTCCAGAAAAATACCAAAAATTAGGCCTAAGATATATTTGATATTATGAACTAAAAAATGATGTCTATTTTACCAAATTAAAAAAATATCAGTTTCAATAATTAATTTAAAAATTAATTCCTGTCGTCAAAACAAATAGTGTGTTGTTAAGAGATAATAACTATCAAAAGATTGACACTTGTTTATGTCTGGTTTAAATGTGAAATTACATCCAATGAACAAAATTGTATTAAATTATAAAAATATATTCTAAATATACATTAAAACCACTCAAATTAATAATTTATCACTATTAAATATTTCGATTAAAAAGGTTGTTTTTAATTAAAATTTAGTAATTTTCACTATTCATCAGAAAATGAAAGTTATCTGAAAAGTACCAAAATTTCACCCTAAGATAATTTCGATATTACGAATCCAAAAATGAATCCCATTTTGAAAAACAAAATTTACAAAATTTCAAAAAGTGGTTATTACTATTTATAACGGCTAGTTTTAATAATATTTTAATAGCATATTGTTGTTTAGTGAAACTCGTTATTGCGTACTACACACGCTATCGAGGAAGGTCGTGATTGCGTGTCATGCAAGTCAAGTCAAGGATGCGTGTTATGCAAGCTCCTTTTGGTGTAGTGTAAAACACAAGACATTAATTAAATTAAAAAGAATATTTTTCATAAAATCTCGGGCTGTTACATTCTACCCCCCTTAAAATGAATTTCGCCCTTGAAATTCGTCGGGGTTATAAATGGTTTACTATTTGAAAGTATCTTTAATAGAAACTCACATCGTAAAAAGGAATACTAAAACCAATCTTTAAAAACAAAAGTATGAAACGTAACGGTTACCCAAATAAACTAATCATTGGGTTTCCACATAGGTGAAAATATGGATATGGAAGAGAAATCTAACCATCATGTTTTGATGGAGAGTGGTCGAGTACATGGCTATGGAAAAGCCAGCAATCACAAATCCATAAATTTTTGACGATCTAAGGTACCATCTGATTCATCATATATAAGAGCACTAGGAAAACATTTTTGGTTTTCAAGGTCATTTCAATAAAGTTGATGAAATTGGAATTAGAAGAAATACTTTCGTGATTTTGGTATTGTCTCACTATTTGTCGTTCTTTGGACAATTTCCACTTCATCTCTTAAAGAAATGAAGTTTAATTTGTCATTCGTGATGTGTTAGAAGATCATGTGATAGAATTATGGGTCATTCCATCTGTCTCAAACAAAAGGTTAGAAAAGTATCAAAAAATACATAAGTCCATCTATAGTGAGATTTATCATATATGGTTCCTAAAATGGACTTATACTTCATATATCATACTTCTTAATATAATAAAACAAGTTTCTACTAAACAGGGACTTCATGTAGGCCAGTGGTAGGCGATAAAGGCCAGTCGCACTTCGGTTGTGGGTTCGATTCCCACAGCCTTGTCCGACGCGATGGGATGTCGCCCATCCTGCAGTTTGTCCTTTTTCTAAAGCTATATTACTATAACATCCCATCAATAATATCAAAAAAGTTTTATTCTTAAACAATACTAACTTATGTCCAACATAATCCATTCCAATCTTTAGGCTTATCTAAAATATGTCGGTCCAAGCTCATAGTATAAATAAAATGATCCCGTGAATGCCATCATTTATCCCCCATATATCATAAGATATATCTTGTTGGTCAAATTACAAATATGTGAATACCTTATTCATGTATTCTCTTGAAGAATGAATATCCATTGAACCTTAGTGAAAACATGAATGCAGTTAAAAGTTAACACTTTCCACATACCAAAATCCTCAAAATTCTCTATCCTCAAACCATGATATCAATTAGTCCATATATCAATCATGAGCTCATGAATACTATCAAACATATTATATTCTCTTTATCCCTTCATTATGTGCATATCATCTGCTTTCCAAAAATATTTCAATCACTTTTCATGGTTACTGATGCCATAAAGTTATTAAAAACCACAGTAGACCAAAACATAAATATTCCAATATTCCACGATAATATATACAACATTATTCTGGAATCCCATTACATAAACACTTAATCATTCCACCACATCATTGTCATATTCAACATCACCAATGGTGATCGCATGTGACTTCCCTTTGTCCTTTTCCTTAAGTGGTTGCTCATGTCGATCATCACTAACCCTTGGATAAGGGAATTTATTAGCATAATGCCTCTTTCCTTGCACTTGAAGCATTGAAGTGTTGTTTGTGTGTTATCTGTAGTATTTTCTTTATTCACATCATTAGAAACCCTTTTTCCATTACTTCGACACTCAGCTGCTCGATGACCTTCTTTTCCACACTTAAAACATTTTCTTGTCCCATTAAGACAATCTCCACCATGCTTTTTTCCACACTTTGAGCATAAGGACACTTTCATCTTCTTTTCACCATTATTCTGAGATTTCTCCTTGAACTCCATCATTCGTTTCTTGTCAAAACTATGAGATGGATAAGTAACACCAACTTCAATTTCTACCTTGATAGCACAACGCTCAATTTCTTCATAGCTACTAAAGTCTCTTATAGCTAATGCCCATTGAAGATTTGGTTTTAAGCCATTGAAGAATAGATCAACTTTACTTTCAGGTTGGATGATAAATCCAAATTCATACCTTGTAAGCCTTGTAAAATTCACTTTGTATATACCAACAGATTCATCATCCTTTTTCTTTAGTTCAAGAAACTCCTTCTCCATTTTGTTCGAAGAATACGAGGGAAGTACTTATTGAAAAACAAGTTCTTGAACTCATCCCATTCCATGGACTCAATTTCATCTCTTTGCCTCGTATTCTTGTTAAGATTCCACCATTGATCAGCTTCACCTTCCAAATGATATACTACTAAGATGACTTTATCATGTTTAGAACATTGAAGAACTGAAAATATCTTTTCAGTAGTACTGATCCACTATTCAGCAACTAGTGGATCTGAAGACCCACTGAAAGAAGGTAGACGTTGCCTCATGAAGGACTCAATAGAATATTGTTCCCTTCTCTACTCATTTGGAAGTCCAGAATGATTCATAGCCTGTGTAAGTATAGCAATAAGATTTTTCACTCCATCTCCCATATAATTTGTTTGTTCAGAAGGACAATCATTGCATTGTCCATTGCATTGATCAACACGGTTCCTTCGGGTTCCAGCCATCGACTAAAACCCAAAAAGAATAGTGTGAGAGGAAAAAATCATGCTAGGGAAAACAACATAATAAAGTGGGAGTATCCTCAATATCTAACATATTAGTTTAAATTCTATGATCATTACCGTAGTTCTAGGGCTTTATCCTATACATATACTTATCCTTAGGGACATCCATAGACATACCTTAGAAATATCTCTAGGGATCTCACTAACGTTTTTTCATCCTAGTTTCCAAAGGTTGACTAAACCTTTCCTCGGATACCAACTGTAGAGACCCAAAGTCTGACGTACATGGACATTACATTACTTTTGCGGAATACTTAGTACATAATAAAAACACACACACAAGGACCGTAATAGTTTAGTGTCTTTGGAAACTCGGAATATAATCTTCTAATCGTGGTGAAAGATCTTCAAAATCTCTCATAAAGATCTTCTTTTTTTTAAACCTAAATCCTTTCTTTATGTCCTGGGGAAAAGAAAACATAAAAGGGTGAGCTCAAATGCTCAGTAAGGGTAAACAAAAGAAATATCAATCACACCATATTCATAAGAACATATCTTTTGGAAATCTAAACCTGAAAAAGAGATCATAATTTCATAAAATGGGATAAATTATAGTAGTGAAATGTAATCTCAATAATCATAACTTAAAACATGAAACTTTGTGTCATACACACATAATCATAGAGAATCATTTCTTATTAGTCAAGACTCATTGCCAAGACTATCTTAGTGGACAAAGTCCCTTTCTGAACCGAGTTCACTCCTCATTTCAGTCCTGTTTCACTGAACTGGTATAACCTACCATTCCAGCCATGTCTATCTCATGAGATATAAAATCTTTACCCAATGAATTGGAGGGAGATATAGGTCCCAACCATCTCATAATGATACCATTCTTATGTGTTCCACAAAATAATAAATCATACATCATTGCATAACCCACGTAATAAAAATGGGAATCTGAAACATCATGACATCATAAAACAATTCATATAGGATAAAAGAATTCATAAAAATATTCCCATCACAGCATAATAAAATCCATGTAATAATAGGGATAGAAACACAACCCTTTATTATCTTAGATGGAAAATAATTTTGATAAAACACTTGAACTCCATTCTTGAGGAAAATATCCTTTCTACTTCAAAAACACATTTCCTTTCGTAACATTTCATAAAACACTAAACTAAAAGATGTTAACTAAAAATAAACTTTAAAACTTGTAAAGGAAGATTCATGGAAATAATGTTTTAAAAATACATTCATGTCGTATAAGTTAAAAACAACATTCTTCTTGTACTTTTGTCGGAAAAGTCAAAAAGTACCTCATACGAAAAATGTCAAAAGATTCCTTTCATATCCTTTACTAAAAACTCACTGAAGGGTAAAATTGGATTTAAACAATTGTAGGTGTATGGAAATAATATTACACATTTCTGAAACATGGATGTGGATGATAAAATACACCCCAGTAAATGATAAGGTATAAACATTCTCAGATAAAAATGAGATTGTGATATTTCCCTTACCTTAGGTCTGATTTGCTTTGTATGTGTCCAAAAATCCTGTATAATGATTTAAATAATGTCATTGACTTATTCCAGAATCATACTCATTGTTATGATATCATATATGGTTCACTTATGGCTTTATATTACCCGTTCTTTTGTAAATTCCATGTTAAAGAGCGTTTTGGGTAAAATCGTTTCATTTGTCATCCGTGTTTTGACTTGTAATTATTCATATGATTACTTAGATCATGATTACTTAATTCTAGTATATAAAACATGATTTATATATAATATATATTCAGAATATAATATATCATTAAATGGAAAGAAATACACCGTTCATGGAGACGGTAGACCGTATGTACGCATGAACGCTGTTTTCTTTTCCTTATTAAGTTGAATGGAATTAAGTTGATTACATACATATATATAAACATAAATCCAGAATCATTATTATGTCATATATTTCATTATTACTTATTATATATACTTTATAATCATTCATGAATGGTTAACGTGGAGAATGAATCTCATCTTGTCGTGGAGACGGTAGTCCGTACGTACGCACGAGCGATGATATCGTTCTCATGATCATGGAATTGTATTTGAGTGTATGTATAGTATTTCAGAATCAATATCACTTTACAGTAATCATATATAGTTATTATTTAAACCATTATACCCATCCAAGTAAGGTGGTGGTGGAAAATAGATTACACCACGGCGTGGAGACGGTATTCCGTACGTACGCACGCGCGGTTATTTCATTTTCCATAGGATGGATAGATGGTGAAATAAGGTTGTTTAATTATTATAATAAAATATCATTATATAATTGATACTGATGTTATTACTTCATAATAAAACAACCTAAGAAGAATAAGTGGAAGAAGAAATAAAGATGAAAGAATCGGTAATAGACATTACCTCTTCTTTGAAGCGCCTCTGTGATATCTCCTTTTAGGGCACTAAAATTGGTCTTTGAGGAAGACCAGAACCTCTAGGATGTTTCTAGGAAAGTGGAGAAGGGAATTTGGCAGGGGTTGGCCGAGCTTGAAGGCTCAATGTGGTGTGAGGAAGAGAGAGAGGATGTGCCCTTTTATAAGGGAGGAGAGGGGCACCTTTGGAATAACTAAAACTATTTTTTTATTATAAATTCAAATTCAGTTTTAAATAGCTCCAAATTGATTCATTTCGAAGATAAGGTGGGGATGGGTATAATGCCTCTCATCCAATATAATTTAGACAAGTTTAAATTCCAATTTTATCCATATCATTTAGATTTAACATTAAGTAAAATAATTTTACTTTTACCGTGTATTCTTGTGTTCTTATACTATAAGGTTAATAAACTTACTATAAGAAGCCAAACGAACCTCAAGTTGTATATTATTAATATATATAACATTATATAAGTCATTTGGCCGAACCTTAGATTTTTAGGAATAAAATAACAATTAATAATATAATATTTTTTCAAAAAACTATTTTATGTCAATTTTGACACTATTTTTGTAATTGATTTTTTTGAAAATCATAACAGAATTATTAGTTCGCAAAAAAGTTAATTAAATCAATAATAACATGTCATATTAACCTATAAAATTATTTTATTTCATAAAAAGTCTGAAATTACAATTATTTGGGTATTTATAACTTCAATTATGTCAATATTTCATTAATAAGATAATTACTGCATCATCTTTGTGTCATACATAAATTAAATAATTTAATGTCTAAAAATTACAAATAAAATACCATTATGTAGGAAATAGTTTTATCTTTCTAATTAATATTTATAGTCGAATTTATC
The DNA here is from genome assembly GCA_963277665.1 of Viscum album. NCBI lineage: Eukaryota > Viridiplantae > Streptophyta > Magnoliopsida > Santalales > Viscaceae > Viscum > Viscum album. Next base: position 1,807,369,933 of record OY728156.1, read on the forward strand.
TTATGTATAACCATATATTAAAAATTAATTACTTATTAAACATTGATTTTAACTATTTTAACCCTTCTTTAAATAAATTAATAATAAATGTCCTAATCTAATCCAAGTGGGCCCAAATGGTCATATTTTATTCCTAAGGTTGTTTTTGGTCGAATTACACTTATCCAATAGAATTAGGACATATTTTAGGGTAATAATAATAGAATTTTTACCCTTAATTACCCTATTTACTTTTAACAGTGGAAAAAAAAAGAAAAAAATTATTATTCACCAAAAATTATTTTCATCTCATTGAACAAAATTTTACTTACTGACATCAACCGTGTCTCTCGGATTTTTGAAATTCCACTCACAGAAGCGGTAAAATTATGTTTTATGAAAAATTCATTTTTCTTAACTACCACTTAGTGGTTTCACTATTCATCAAAAAATGAATGTTTCCAGAAAAACACCAAAAAGTAGGCCTAAGCTATATTTGATATTATGAACTCAAAAATGATGTCTATTTTACCAAATTATAAACATATCAGTTGCATTAATTAATTTAAAAATTAATTCCCGTCCTCAAAACAAATAGCGTGTTCTTAAGAGATAATAACTATCAAAAGATTGACACTTGTTTATGTCTGGTTTAAATGTGAAATTACATCCAATGAACAAAATTGTATTAAATTGTAAAAATATATTCTAAATATACTTTAAAACCACTCAAATTAATAATTTATCACTATTAATTATTTCGATTTAAAAGGTTGTTTTTAATTAAAATTTAGTAATTTTCACTATTCATCAGAAAATGAATGTTATCCGAAAAGTACCAAAATCTCACCCTAAGCTAATTTGGATATAACGAATACAAAAATGAATTCCATTTTGAAAAATAAAATTTACAAAATTTCAAAAAGTGGTTATTACTATTCATAACGGTAAGTTTTAATAATATTTTAATAGCATATTGTTGTTTAGTGAAACTCGTCATTTCATACTACACACGCTATCGAGAAAGGTCGTGATTGCGTGTAATGCAAGGAAAGTCAAGGATACGTGTTGTGAATGATCCTTTTTGTGTAGCATACAACAAAAGACATTAATGAAATTAAAAATAATATTTTTCATAAAATCTCGGGCTGTTACAGCGTGGGCCTGCGATGAGAAACGCCACCTGGGGTATTTTCGTAAATAAGTGGATAAGTTAGTGTGCGAGCGTCAGCTCGAATAACTTTTTAACGGAGTCTCAGATTGAAAATCGAAGTCCTCTGTTGCATTCAGAACGACACGTTTACCCTAGGGGTGACCTTACCTTTGTTCGCATCGGGCATCGGGTCCGAGGCGGGTTTGGCACAGGTGGGTGGCTGATATAAATATCAACACCCCCCCCCCCCCTATCGTTCCTCTCGACGTTATTCACTGTTCTTCGTTGCCGTTCCGCAGAATCGAGAAAACAAAGCGCCCACAAGCTCGGTATTCGACGGTGGACGTTCCAGGAGCGCGCAGCGGAAGCTCTGGAGCGCAGATTTAAGGCAGAACGTTAGCGTTTCGCCCGCGAGGTTGGTGGATTTGAGTTTTAACACCCGATCCCATTTTTTCTGTTTTTTATGAAAATTGATGTCGTAGCAGTGTAGATCGGGTCCCGAGGGCGTGTAGATGCCTCTGGATCGTATAACGGACCCCCGGGTGCACCCGACGGTCCGTGGAAGATTCAATGGTGCGGCGCCATTGCCGGCGGACCGCGGTGGCCTGCGGTGGAGCCCCGACGGCTGGCTGCCTAGCACGGCGGCACGCCGGGGAGCGCGGAGGCGTTGTGCGCCGCGCAGCGGAGGGCCGCCGGTCGAGGCTCGTCCGACCTCTTTTGTCATACAAGGATCTTTAAACCCCCCGTATCTTGCAATACGAGAGTCGTATTTGCATGCCGTTTGCGACGATGTGACCCTGATGACAAGGCGAACCCTGTGGGGTGGATTCGAGGGTTTGATGGTTCGAGATTGTGGCCCGGGAGCTAGAAATGTCATATAAAATAATATTATTTTATTATTTTACGACTTTGGGCCATTGTAACTTTTACTCGGAGTGTCTGAATGACGTGTCGTCGGTGGAGTTGAAACCCTGAAGGTACGACAGAATTTTTGAGTTGGTTTCTGGGTGTTGGGACTAGGAACGGGGTGTGGGCCCACTAAGGCTGGGTTTTTGCATTTGTAGAGAAACTCATCTTTTTCACCAGGAGTCCGATATTGGCGGATTATTAGTCAATCCTGTGTGTTTTTTCGAGAGGATCGTAGTGGTGTGATCCGTTCGATGAGTTCCAAAATCGAGGTGTGGGCCCCACCTGATCTAGATTCAGTGAATAGTACCTTTTTCACTAGGTGTCCGTTTCAGACGAGCGAGTAGATGATTCCACTTGTTTTTTTCGAGGGCATCGCCATGGTATGATCCACTCGATGGGTTTCGGGATCGTTGTGTGGGCCCCACATGATCTAGCTACGATGAATAGTTCCTTTTTCACCGGTGCTCCTTTTCGGGCGAGTAAGTAGCCTATCCTATGTGTTTTTCTACATAAATCGCGATGGTGGCCTTTGTATTGGCCTTGGAGGTGCGCAGTGTGGCGTTGTTGTGGGTCACTCAGGTTAGCGACGTTTTAGACCACCAGTGGTGGAGAGTACTCCCTTGGTTCATTATCATGAGGGTTCGCGTGGCATCACAACCTTCGTATAGGTTTGTGATCCTCTCGATGGGATGTTTAAACTATCAGAGTTGTGGCATCCCTCTGGGGGGCCCAGAGCGGGATCCTCTAGCATCTTTTCCCTAGATCGGGTTCTTGGTATCGCTATGACCGCTTATTCACGGGCAGCGATCCCCTATCTAGCAGGTTAACCCCGTCGGGTTTGTGGCATTATCGGGTATATCATACCCTACGTAGTGAGTCGTGCATAGTAGGGTTGTGGCATCGTCGGGTATACGATCCCCTACTCAGCATCAGGTTTATAGTAGGGTTGCGGTATCGTCAGGTTTATGATCCCCTACTCAGCATGAGGTGTATTGTAGGGTTGCAGTATCGTTGGTTAGGCGATCCCCTACTTAGCACGTGGTTTTGGTAGGGTTGTGGCATCGTCAGTTCAATCCCCTACATCGTGAGTTATACCAGATAGGGTTCCGATATCATCGTGATCACCTTTATATGGGAGACGATCCTCTATATGAGTGGTGTGCTTCTGTCAAGTGCTAGATCGGGTTGTGGTATCCCTCAGCGGATCCTGGGTCTGATCCCCTATATGTGAGAACTATGTTTTCCAGATCGGGTCATGGTATCCCCCAGCGGACCATGGGAGTGATCCCCTATATGTGAGCTACATATACCGGAGTGGGTTTTGGTATCCCCTAGCGGACCCTAGTGGGGTTCCCCTATCCGAGGAGTGTGTTGGTTAATTTGTTTCGGTGAGTTATCCTCAGTGATGCCAACCGATGAGCGTGATCTCTCGGGTGAGCGTCTGAGAGGTTTGTGAGAAACCCAATGGAGTGTATCTCTCGGATGAGTGTCATCTGGGATCAAAGAGATCGTGGGGTGAACTCTTCTGGTTGTGGACAGTTGCTGGTGATGAGGTCGGTACCTCTTGTGGCTTTGTGGCATGAGCTGAGTTTATCTGGACTGTTTAAGGTGTATGTATGGGAATACACCTGAGCTGAGCTAACTAGTTGTGTTTTGCCGAGGATGGTCATGAGATGGAGTTTCTCTCTCGTCTGGGTTCCCTCTGGCTGGGATGAGCGGACTGTTTCCTTTCAGTTGCTCTCTTTCGTTTTGGGTTTTTGGGGTGCCTACTGAGTATGTTTATACTCACCCCTGCACGGGCTTTGCCCGCACATGTTTGTGTTTTGTTCAGACCACATGACTTTTGACGGAGTCCCAGGAGGACCCGGAGCTGGAGGAGCTGAGTGAGAGAGACTGACCGGGGTGTTTAATGGTGCGGTGCTGAGGAAGCTTTCTGGCGGGTGTTTGTGGTAGCGTTCCCCTTCATCAAAGCAGGTTGGATGCGCTTTTGTAGTTTTATTTTTGTGGGCCCTGTTTTTCCCTTTGTACTTCTGCTATACTCTGGTTGTGGGATAGTGTATGCATGCATTTTAACTTTTCAGTTTTATATATCTCTACACTGTTGCATGGAGATGTATGTGGGTGCATGTGTACAGGAACCTTAGGCTAATGCCTCCCATGTGTGTGATAGCCTACTCGGCACTAGTCGCCATCCCCTGGCCTATTAGAGGCGGGCTTGTGGAGTCACGGCTCGAGCCCCGTTGGGTCGGTTCGTGACAATAAGTATGATTCAATTTTGAATTAAAAAGCATGTATGTAATGTATGGGTCATTGTAGTTGGTATCAGAGGAAAATGAGGTAGAAATGTATCCGATCCTTCAGAACTCTCACATGTGAGCGTTGGACGAAGCATGGCTCTCTACCCAAGGGCTTCATGAAGAAATGGTTTCCACTGTGGATGGTGGTGTGTCCCACCCAGGGGGTGTAGCCGCCCATGGAGTGCCCAGATTTGTATCAATTATAGTCCACTGGAAGTAATTCCAAACCATTATAGTTGGCATCAGAGGAATGGTATAGTCAACCTTTGAAAACTAGGATATTATAGCCTCAGTAAGAACCCTATAGATATGTCTATGAATAGAAAACAATATTAGTGTTCTAGAAATGGAAATGAATAACCTAAGATAATACATAAAGTGTAAAATTTTATTCTTGATTATGTGGTTTTCATATTATGATTAGTGTTTCTCACACTATGCTTATTGGTTTAAGTCAATGGCTGGAACCCGAAGGAACCGTGTTAATGCTTAATGCAATGGGAAATGCAATGATTGTCCCCCTGAGCAACCAAATGTTATGGGACCTGGAATGCAAAATCTTATAGCCATGCTCACACAACATTCTCAAGCTATGATCCATGCAGGACTTCTAAACAAGAAAAAGAAGGAGAAAGATTCTATTGAATCCTTTAGGAGGCAGCGCCCAACTTCATTCAGTGAGTCTTCAGATCCATTATTGGATGAACAATTGATTAGTACCACTAAAAAGATATTTTCAGTTCTATGATGTTCTGAACATGACAAAGTCATCTTATTAGTGTATCGTTTGAAAGGTGATGCTGATCAATGGTTGAATCTTATCAAGAATACAAGGAAAAGAGATGAAATTGGGTCCATAGAATGGGACGAGTTCAAGAACTTAATTTTCAATAAGTAATTCCCTCATATTATTCGAACAAAGATGGAGAAGGAGTTTCTTGAACAGAAGCAAAAGGATGATGAATCGGTTGGTACCTACAAAGAAAATTTTACAAGACTTGCAAGGTACGCTTCCAGAATTATTATCTAACCTGATAGTAAGATCGATCTATTCTTTAGTGTCTTAAAACCATGTCTTCGAAGGGCGTTAGCCATAAGGGACTTCAATAGATATGAGGAAATTTTTTTATATGCTCTCAAGGATGAGATGGAGATTTGAGTAATCCATCATTCATATGGGTTTGATAAGAAGTGGAAAATGGAATTCAAATGGAAATATAAATAATACAATGAAAAGAAGATGAGTTTTCCCTTATGCTCAATTTGTGGACAGAAATATGGAGGGAATTGCCTTAATGGGAAAAGAGAATGGTTTTTATGTGGAAAAGAAGGTCATCAGGATACTGAATGTTGAAATAATGGGAAGAAGATGTCTAATGATGCGAAAAAAGAAATGGATACACAAAATTCACCTCCAACACTTCAATTTTTCAAGTGCAAGGTGATGGGGAATTATGCCAATCAATGCCCTAATCCATGGGCTGTTGATGATGATCGATGTCAACAAACTCTTAAAGAGAAAGGAAAAGGAATGTCATATGAAATTACTATCAGTGATGTGGTGTACGATAACAAAGTGGTGAAAGGAACACTTACCATCCACTCTAAAGTAGAAAATGTTTTTTTGATTCTAGATACACCAACTCTTTTATTTCTGAAGAATTTTCTAAGGGTATCGTTGTACCACCTCAACAATTAGATGTTGAGTTAGCTGTGACAACTCCTAATGGTACAACAGTCACATCAAAAGTTTACAATTATTTTCCAATTGAAGTTTGTGGGAATGTTCTTCCTACAAATCTTGTGATCCTTCCTATAGTGGAGTTTGATGTGATTCCTGACATGTATGGGCTTTCTTTATACAGAGCTTATATCAATTTCCAAAGAAGGGAAATCACATTTAATATTCCCAATCAATCTACTATCATCTATCGATGAAAGGATGAATATAACCTTCCAGTGGAAATTTCTTCCACTTAGTTCATCTTGATTCAAATAAATGAAGGTTATTTATCACAAATGTTTGGAGAGAATATCACGATTAAAAATACACACATTGTACTGGAGTTTTATGATGTCTTTCTGGAGGAATTTCCAGGTCTTCTACCAAATCATGAAGTTGAGTTTTAAATAGAACTCATATCGGGTTCTATTCCCTTTTCAAAAAAACCTTATAGAATGTCCCCAATTGAGTTGCAGGAATTAAATAAATAACTCCAAGAGGATCTTGGTAAAGGATTCATACGCCCTAGTGTGTCACCTTGGGGAGCACCTGTTCTGTTTTTTAAGAAGAAAGATGGATCAATGAGACTCTGCATTGATTATCGAGAATGTAACAAGATCACTATCAAGAACAAATATCCTCTCCCACGCATTGATGACTTATTTGATAGACTACGCAGAGCTAAATAATTTTCCAAGATTGATCTTCATTCAGGGTATCATCCATTAAGTGTCAAAAAAGAGGATATACCAAAGACAGCTTTCCGTACAAGGTATGGATAATATGAATTTATAGTGAAGCCATTTGGTCTTTCTAATTCCCATGATATCTTCAGGGATCTAATTAATAGAGTCTTTAGAGACTATCTTGATCAGTTTGTGGTAGTCTTTTTTGAAGATATTCTTGTCTATTCAAAGAGAAAGGAAGAACATGAATATCACTTGATAATTGTATTAAAGGCCCTATGAAAGGAGAAGCTTTATGAAAAATTTACCAAGGTGAATTTTGGCTTCAAAAAGTTTCATTTTTGGGTCACATAATTTCAAATGAGGGGATATATTTGGATCCAAAAAAGAAAAGGTTATCGAAAGATGGTCGAGACCAAAAACAGTAACTGAGATCCGAGGTTTTCATGGTTTTGCTGGATAATATCGATGTTTTGTGAATGGTTTTTCAGGATTATCTATTCCACTTACCTGTTTGACTCGAAAAGAAGTTAAGTTCGTGTGGACAGAAGAGTGTGAAGAGAATTTCAAAGAGTTGAAAAGAAGGTTATCCAGTGCACCTGTGCTCACATTGCCTTATAGTGGAGAATGCTTTGCGATCTATCATGATGCATCCAAGAAGGGATTGGGGTGTGTTCTCATGAAAAACGATAAGGTGATAGCTTATGCCTCATGACAGTTGAAAATCCATGAGAAAAATTACCCAACTCATGATTTTGAGTTAGCTGCGGTAATCTTGGCATTAACGATTTGGAGGCATTATCGTTATGGTGAAAGGTGTGATATTTATACAAGTCATAAAAGTTTAAAGTATATTTTCACACAAAACGAGCGGAATATGCTCCAAAGAAGTTGGCTGGAGCAGATTAAGGATTATGACTGCTCAATTCATTACCACCTTGGGAAAGCAAACAAGGTGGCAGACCAATTAAGTCGACAAGACCATGCTATCTTATCCATGATGAGGATCACAAAATATCCAATATTTATGGATTTACAATGGATGGATCTTGGAATTATAATGGAATGGGAAAAATCTTATCTTTCATCAATGAATTTCCAACCATCTATACATGTGAGGATTAGAGTGTCACAAAAATAATATGTAGAGTTACAAAAGAAGGTCAAGAATGTTCCTGAATTCAACCTTGATTGTGATGAGATAATAAGGTTCCGGAATCGGGTTTGTGTTACTCCCATCCCAAAATTAATAAAGGAGCTACTAGATGAGGCTCATAGTTCAACCTTCTCTATTCATCGTGGAAGCATGAAGAAGTATAGGGAACTAAAAGAGTACTTCTGGCGGGTTGGCATGAAAAGAGATGTTGCTAAATATGTTTATCGATGCTTGGTCTGTCAGCAAGTTAAAGCCGAGAGACAAAAGTTTTAAGGGATGTTACAACCATTACCCATACCAGAATGGAAATGGGAAAACATCACTATAGACATTGTTACTGGACTTCCTAAAACATCCAAAGGCAATAATGCTATCCGGGTCATAGTTTATCGTCTTACAAAGTCATCACACTTCATTGCTATTAGAGAAGATTTCTCTCTGGAGCAGCTTACCAGGATATATGTGAAGTGGTATGATTGGATGGAGTACCACATTCCATTATATCTTATCACGATTTTAGGATTACCTTGATGTTCTGGAGAAGTCTTCAGCATACTTTAGATACAGAGTTGAGTTTCAAAAATTCTTATCATCCTCAGATAGATGGTCAGTCGGAGAGAACAATTCAAACTATAGAAGACATGTTAAGAGCTTGCTCTATAGATTTCAAAGGTGGTTGGGATTGACACCTACCATTGGTGGAATATTCTTATAATAATATCTTTCACTATAGTATTCATATGGCTTCTTATGTAGCTCTATATGGAAAGAAATCTAGGACTCCAACTTGAGGGGATGAAGTTGTGGAAGGAAAGAAATTAGGACCTGATCTTGTTAATGAGATGGAAAAAAGGTTAGATCTATTCAACAACACATAAGATCATCTCAGAGTCAACAAAAAATTATGCCGACAACCGAAGAAAATACCTAGAGTTTGAAGTGGGTGATAAAGTGTTCTTACGAATATCTCTTTGGAATAGAGTAATGAGATTTGGAAAGATGGGAATGTTGAGCCTTAGGTATATCAGTCCTTTAGAAATACTAGATCGTGTTAGGAAGGTAGATTACCGATTGGTGTTTCCACAGAATCTCTCTCAAGTTCATGATCTGTTCCATGTATCTCTCATGAGAAAGTACATACCTGATCCTTCACATGTACTAAGCTCAGAATTTGTACTGCTGGAGCAAGATTGTTCGTATGAAGAACAGCTGATAGAGAGTCTAGATCATAGTAAAAATGTTTTACGGAACAATACCACTCGCTTGGTGAAAGCTTTATGGAGGAAACACCAATTAGAAGAATCTACATGGGAGCTTGATGACATGATGAGGGAGAGGTATCCTCATCTATTATTTAAGAAGTGACGAATTTCGTGGACAAAATTCATTTTAAGGGGGGTATAATTTAACACCCTGATATTTTATGAGATGTATATTTTTTATGTCTTATGTTATATGCAACATCAAAGTAATCTTTCATTGCACACAACACAATCTTGGCTTGCATTACACGCAATCGCGACCTTCCTCGATAGCGTATGTAGTACGCAATATCGGGTTTCACTAAACAATGATATATTGTTATAATATTATTATGGACTAGTCGTTATGAATAGTATTAACTAAATACTGATTTTTATGAAATTATTATTCAACTTACATATTTTCTAGAATATTTTATGAGAAGAAAACAAATTTTTCGGTTAAAATAAGTATTTTTCAAAAAATACAGTTTTGTCACCTTTTGATGGCGCACCAACATTAAATGTAGTTTTTTACATGTTTGAAGTTAAATTTGACAAAATAAAATTCTTCTTTTGAATTAGGATATAAAAATTTACTTTGGAAAAATTTTTCATATTATTCTGATAACTTTCATATTTAAATATTAAAACCACATTATATTTTAATTAAAAAAAACTTTTTTCAATCCAATAATTTATATGGTTAAATTATAATATTGAATGGTTTTGAAGTATAAATAGAATATATCTTTTCCATTTAATATAATGTATGTCATTACCATTAATTTTACTTTGAATTCATTTGTAAAAACATTTCAATCTTTGGCAATGTTTTAACTTTTAAAACCCGTTATATTAACAAAGGGATTAATTTTAAATTAATTATTGCAACTTCTGTATTTTGAATTTTGAAAAATTAATTCCATATTTAAATTCAGTAGGTTTGAATTATGTAAACAGGTTACTTTTATTTTTTTGATATAATGAATAGTAACTACGATAATTTTTATTTACTGTAGTTAAAGGTAAATCGGGTAATTAAGGGTAAATATAAGATTATAAAATTACCCTAACACCTGAAAAATTCTATTGGATGACTAAAATTCGACCCTTATCACCTAAGGGTCGGAATAAATTCATTTTATGGACTTTTTACCATTAAAATAATTTAATTAGTATTAAAACCAAAGAAAGTGACAACATGTCACTCTCTGAAGTATAATAATTTTAATTTAGAGATAAACTTCATGAATCTTCAATCATGAATAGTATCCTGAAAGAAAATACAATTATCTATATCATGTGAATTTTTTTATAATTTTAAGGGATTAAATAATTATAATTAATTATGACACAATAGTGATGTTGAAATTATTTTATTGATTGAAATATAAAATAAATGATATTAAAAGTATTAAAATAAATATTATATGAATTATTTAATGTGGTCCACTAATTTTATTGATAAATATGACATGTTATGAATCAATTAAATATTTTTGTTTGAACATTTAATTTTTTTATATTTTCTTTAAATTCAAATAAATGAATTGTGTCAAAATTAACACTATTGTTATTTTATAAAAATGACATATTATAAAATCGTTTAAAAATCACAATAATATTTAATAATTTTAAATTAAAATTTATATGGTCGATAATGTAATAAATTATACAATTATGGACAATTCACAACATATATGTAATTATATATAATAATTTAAAATTTAGAATATTATTACCAGTAATAAAATTAAGTAGTTTATATAAGGATAAATCAAGTTGATAATGTTTAAAATAAATTCCCAACTTGTCTAATTTTTATTTGTTGATGAGATTACAACCATATATAATCTAATATTCAGATTTGAGTTGTTTATGGAGGTTTTTAAGTGGGATGTAATTTATTATAAATTAATATTTCATATAATTCCAAAGGTACCCCTCTCCTCTCTAATAAAAGGGAAACTCCTCCCTCTCCTCCTCACACCATTTTGAGCCTTCATGCTCGGACAACCCCTGACCATTTCCCTTATAAACTACCGAAAAACATACTAGCGGTCCTGGTCTTCTTCAAAGACTAATTTTAGTGCCCTAAGAGGAGGTTTCAAAGCGGCGTGTCGAAGAAGAGGTAATTTCTATTACTGATTATTTGAAATTTATTTCTTCTTCTACTTCCTCTTCATTAGTTGTATCATTATGAAGTAATAACTTCATTTTCACTCATATACTTATATGTTATTATAAATATGAAACAACCATATTTCACCTTTTATCCATCCTACGGAAAATGAAATCACCATGCAGGCGTATGTACAGAATACCGTCTCCACGCCGTGGTGTAATCTGTTTTCCACGACCACCATAATTGGATGGGTATAATGGTGTAATTAATAACTACATATGATTATTGTAAAGTGATATTGATTCTCAAATAGTATACATAAAATTCAATACAATTCCACGATCATGGGAATTTTATCATCGCTCGTGCGTATGCACAACCTACTATCTCCATGATGTGATGTGACTCGTTATACATGATCTTCATTGATTAATTATTATGTAAATGGATTGAATGATTAAATATGATATATATTACACTAATACCATTCTGAAAATGAGGTATCTATAACTTAAAAAGAATAATAAGAATTTATTTGACGAAACACGCATAAGAACATAAAGCAATAAACACACGAATAACAAGTAGCAATGAAATATTGCTAATAAGAAGATGAGAATACGACCATATATGATATCATAACAATTAGTATGATTCTGGAATATATCAATGACACTATTTAAATCATTATACAAGAGGTTCGGACATGTACAATGAATATCAGACCTAAGGTAAGGGAAAATCTAGCAATTTCATTTTTATCTGAGATTGTTTATACTTCAGAATTTACTGGAGAATATTTATCATCCAAATCCATGTTTCCTCAATATGTAATATTATTTCTATCCTCATAAAAATTTTTAAATCCAATATTACATATTTTTGATTTTTAGGAAGAGATATGAAAGGAATATTTTGTCATTTTTCGTACATGGTACTTTTTGACTTTTCCAGCCAAAGTACGAGAAGAATGTTTTTTTAACATATACAACATGAATGGATTTTTATGATTTCATAGATCATTATTTCCATGAAGCTTAAATTACATGTTTTCAGGTTTATTTTTAATCAACTTCTTTTAGTTTAAAATTGTATGACATGTTAAGAAAGGAAAAAAAATTTGGATGTAGAAATGATATTTTCCTCAAGAATGGAGTTCAATTGTTTTATCAAAATTATATTCTATCTAAGATAATTTAGGGTTCTGTTTCTATCCCTATTATTACATTGATTTGATTATGTTTTGATGGAATTATTTTTATATCGTCCTTTATTATATATGAATTGTTTTATGATGTCACGATGTTTATGAATCCCATTTTTATTACATGGTTTATGCTATGATGTATGAATTATGATTTTGTGGCACACATAAGAATGGTTTCATTATGAGATGGGTGGGACCTATATCTCCCTCCAATGAATTTGGTAAAGATATATATCGCATGAGATGGACATGGATGGAACGACAATTTAATCCAGTTCAGTGATGCAGGACTTGAACGAGGAGTGAACTCGGTTCAGTATTGGAATTTGTCCGCTATGATGGTCTTGGAAATGATCTTTGAATTATATGAAATGATTATATATGATTATGTGTGTATGCCACAAAGTTTCATGTTTTTATTGATGATTATTGGGATTACATTTCACCACTATGATTTATCCCATGTTATGATATTATGATCTCTTTTACAGGATAAGATTTTCAAAATGTTATGTTCTTACGGATATAATATGATTGATATTTCCTTTGTTTACCCCTTCCTGAGAATTTGATCTCCACCCTTTTGTATGTTTTCTTTTCCCCAGTTCTGGATGAAGTGTATTAAGTAGAATATGCCCCAAGGGACTCTAGATATTATGAAATAAATGGAAGACAATGTAGATGATTTGTGCAAAAAAAATTTATGATTCCCAGTTTCTAAAGACACTATACGTATATGGTCCTATCATGGTTTTGTTATATGTTGTAATAAGTATTCATCAATTTTGAAATAATAACCATGTATGTAAAGTATGGGTCATTATAAAAAGCATCTGAGCATCAAACAAAAAACAAGAGAGAATGATTTTTCACAACATAAAAAAGTGTCATATATATACCTGAATGAAAAATATACATCATAAGACTGAGTAATATATTTCATAACTGAATAATGATATTAGAAACAAAATCACTACTAAAGTAACCAAAACATCATGAAAGTATCCCAACTACAAAATAATAGAATGAAATAGCTATATTAAATGATGGAGTGGACAAACTCCAACCATCTCACAACCCCATCTACCCAACCTATCTAACATGACACCTCACCACCTCACTTATGTGCCTTGACATTCATTGAAATAAAATACTTTGAATGGTCTAGGAACCAACCAATAAGAGCACGTGGTGTGATCATACTATCTCAATTGTATCCCACCCAATTTTTCCATAAGAAGTATCTTATAAAAATTTATATACGCCCAATTGAAATAAAAAATGGATTGATAAGTGTTAATGTAGTATCATATATAACATGGTAAACATTTCCATTTTTTACACAATTTTAATAGAAAACAAACAATATCAATTTAAAAGTAAATTTTTATATTAACCATCAGAATAATCAACATGCATATCAAGGATAATGTAGTCTAAATACAAGAAATAAGAATCAAATAGTTCCCAAACTGTCATTATAATACAATGGAATACAATAGATCAGGCAGTAAACTACTCATACTAATTAATCTATACAATAGTTCACTGTGTCACCTGAAGCCAATGATCTACAATACAGGATATTCTAAACACCCCTTTATGTTAATCCCCAATATCTAATACATTGTATGACCATTTTTTTTACAATCATTGATAATAGGTGCATCCCCGAAAGAGGACACTTATAATGAATTATTTCCTCAAACTAAACAATCCACCTATTACCCAAGGTAACCCATGAACTCATTTTCAAAATAATTTTTTTTTATTGAAAGCTATTTCAAAACCCATATACTAAAAAATTTCAATTATTTGAAAATAAATATTTTTATTTCCATTTGTCAAAACTAATGAAAAAATCTACAATCAAAATCAATTTCTGACACCCAAAAACAATCATTCCAATTTTATAATATTTTATTTGAAATCCTTTTCACAAGAATGGAAAAAAGAGAGTTTATCAAACACATGATAAATACGGAACAACCTTTCCTAATATTCGGATTGAAAATTCCTGATATAGGATAAATGAACAAAAAAAATATGTCAATGATGGACATAAAATCCAATCCAAAAATCATAGAATTTATTCAATTGAAAAAAAGGAATGGAAGAGGAGAGGAAATATAACATACCTCGACAAAAATCGTGTATCACAACATGAATAAAAAAGGAACGAATTATATAACGATTTCGGACATTGGATCTTGGAAGAATATTATAAGAAACACTAACATATACTAGTGGATTTGATAATGAAACCCAAGGGTGCGGCCATGATCAAGTATATCAAAGAAGTTAAAATAAAACCTACCCATATAGATGCACCTTAAGTGCAATGAATATGGAAATCTGAGAGTATCGATCTAGAAAGAATGGTGTATCAAAAAATCACTGGATAAGTGTTTTGTTTCGTGAGAAAATGAAAATATATAATCATATTAGGAAGAAAAAACAAATTGATACCCTAAAACATCAGTTATCAGGGAATTTATTGATGCATAATTCCATTACATGTCATGAAATCAATAGTTTTTATGTACATTGAGAAATCCATCACCTCATAATTATAATAAAATAATTAAAACATTCAGAATGTGTAACTCTTATTCATGACATTCAACCCTTCACAATGTGAAGCCTTTCATTGTTTTTATTCAGCAACACATACACGTCGTGTAACCCAATTAAAGTACCTAGAAACCTCCTAGGTCCTTTAGAAAAACTTATTTAAATATAAGAGTCCAAAAAATCACTAACTTCTCCATTATAGGTATCCTCCAAATTAATTAGTGATCCTCTAAAAATAATGTGAAAAAACATTAAACATGACATGTTCAAGGACGTAGCTGATAAATTGGTAAAGGGATGTTTCAAACTCCCAACCATAAATACTTTCTCTCCCTAGGATGTGATGTGTAAGACATAATCTTTGGAAAACATTGATGCCATTGATCCCCCATAAACGACTTTAATTACCATATCTCGTGAGAATATAATCAATGTTTCTATAAAATTATGACAAACCGAAATGACATCCCACCAAGGGCCTTCACATGTGAGTCAACGATATCAACTAGTTTCTCTAGAACATAATCATATGGATCTAAATCAATTTCATTCCAAATAATTATGTGAGTCGGTTTAGGTTGTTACATCCTTAGAAGATAAATGTGGAAAAAATAATTAATACTCAAAAAATGAACTGGAAATTTCAACTGATAAACAACCTATCTGAGCCACCCAGTGACCTCAAACTGGTTAACATATAATTGAGATAACATTCCATAATTTCTACTTTGGCAACAAACTATCCAAGAAAAAAGATTCAAGAAAGCCATATCACCAATGGAAAACTCCAGAAGAAGACATCATTGACCGACATATGATTTATATAAACTCTAGGTTGAAACTAGACTTTATTGTACATATTAAATGTCCTTGGACATCTCTTGAACCAAAAATGGAACAACCAGATATTCTTTTCCAACCTCAACCCACCAAATATGTGATGTTAATAGGAAACTATATAACACTAAAAAGGGATATATTATTATTAATGGAATATAAATATATTGAGAAAACTATCAACCAATCCCAAAAGGATTTCCCATGATCCACCGAAGTGATGAACGCATGAAAAAATCATATATTCCCAGATCTGAATTACTCTCTATCTCTAATCATCTATATATGGATGGTCATATATTCACCACATAACCTCAGTTCCGCCATCCTATTGTAAATTCCTCCAGAACCATTAGGTAATCATAATATTTCTATCTGAATCTATAGAATAAGGAGTTCCATGTAACCTCACAATCTCATGGACGTCCAATATAACAAGATATTCTACAATAGATGTATCCATTCTCGGAATTAAATGAAAATAATTCGTCAATCGATCAACAACCACATTTATAGTATTATTCCATCAGGGTGTCCATTTAATACATGAAATAAATCCACATATACCATATTGAATTTCTATATTGGAAATAGTAGATGATGATGAAAACCATAGGGTTTCAATTTGTATTCTTTTATATGTTGGTGGGTGTATCAACGGTACACATAATCTATATTGGCATTCTCTAAACCTAATATCCAGAATCATTGTATCTTTTAATAATATGTATTCGTAGTTCCTAGATGAATGTTACATGAAACGTTATGATAATTAAAAACAATTAACTCATTATGGTCGCTAGGATGAAACCTAATCCCCATATTGGATCATATCATCTTAGGAAGGAAACTAACTAGAAACAGTCTCCTCACCAAAAAGGCAATATCGGTCTCTACTAAAATAATCATCTCATTGATGAATCTACAAATTATAGCCCTTGGGGGATGATTAAAACTAATCATTATTCTTAAAAATATATGAAAAATCCTCTTAAGAATCTAGGTTGAAATGGGAAAAAAATCCCAATATGGATCCAATACACTTTTGATTCAAAAACCACCAATGTTGGTATATTATTTATATGAGTGTCTAAAACAATGTTTCCCTTCCTGATGATGTTGGTGATATTTATGTCAAACATCTGACTATATTCTACCAATCATCTATTATTGACATTTAATTTATATTGAGAAAATATATATCTCAAAATATAAGGACCATAAAACACTGTGAACATTTCCTCTAATAAATAGTGTCTCAAACATTTAAGCACATTTTTAAATGTAGAATGCATCAAATCATGAGTGAATTAATTCTTCTGTTGTGTATAAATGTGACTAGATCTATAAACTATCACATGGTCATCTAAGATAAGAAAGCATCTTGATCCATCCCCAGAAGAATCTTAATACACTATGTATTCCTTAACATGATCATATAAGAACAAATTAAGAGATAATGTCAAAAATATTTTTTGTTAAATGAAGGAAGAATAGAACATCACTTTGTGAATTGAGAAACTATATTTTGAATGAAATCCACACAATTAGTGACTTCTAAGAATTTATAAAATCAATCTCAGACGGTGATCCATCTCACAAAATGTTTTCAAATAAACAATAATAGAATCCATGAAAACTACCAATGAAATTCAGCTGGTTGATGTAATATACAGTAATTAAAATACATAAAAACTTCAACAGAGTTATTTAAGCCGAATGACATCACAATATTTTTATAGTGGACGTACCAATTATGTAAAGAAATAATTTATATATTAGACTCCCAAAATCATAGTTTATGGTACCACGAATGAAGATAAATATTTGAGAACCAAATTCCCCCATTTATCTATTAAAATTTCATCCATATGAGGCAATTAATATTTGTTCTTAACTGTTAACAAGTACATCATCTGATAGTCCACACATAGCATATGTGAACCATCATACTTCTTGGTAATGATAGTAGGGGGTACCTAGGTTAAAAAACTAGTGTGAATTTTTTTATTAGGTCGTCTATTTTAAAATTGAGATCCTTCAGCTTTTATATCACCATACAATAAGATGGTATCGATATCAACTGTGTACCTAGCACAAGGTCAATCATAAACTCCACCTATATCTTTGGAGGAAGTCTGGAGAAGTTATGTTGGGAAAATTATGAAATTCACCAAACTACTATATGAAAATCAATAATAAAAGAAACTTTAACAGGCTCAAAAGAAATAATAACCATAATAATCTTGATCTTTTTATGGGAAGTCCATGCACGAAATGACATCAGGTCACACTCCCCAGAAAACAAGTGAGATCTCCCATCAACAGTGAGAGATGAAACACACTGATGATAACAATCAATCTAAAATATATGATTAGTAAGATAGACCATAATTATAATGACATCGAAATGATCCCGATCAAGAATGGTAAAATCTCCGACAAACTATTTATCTAATATCGTTAACAATCATATAAGTACCAAACCTTAAACATAAATTATTCTGGTAACTTTTAAATGTAATTTATTTTCATTAATTACCAAATAAATTTTAGTTCTATATATATAGATAATTAGGAAAAAATATTACATAAAAATGCAATAATCTAATGTAGATAAGTCTTCATGCCAACTATGTTTTTTACAAAAAAGTATTAAAATGAAAAATGGTTTCCTTTCATGAAAAATCATCAACAACTTTCATTGTAGGGTCAAATTTGTCCTTACAGATCTTAAGACTTGTGAAAATAATTTATAAACATGATATGATCACACATAAAGTCATCATTGGAAAACAAGGGAAATAGTTTCCATGTGACCTTGAGAGATATAAATAACAACACGAGGACTTTTCTAAAAGTCATGTTAAAGAGGAATATCATAATAATAAAAATATTGATCATTAAATGAAAATGTGGCTAAGAAATTGAATCCCTAAATTCAAAATAAAATCACCAAGTTCCATCCCCATGGTTTCATATAATCTTGGTCCATCCTTAATGTTTTATAAAAATGAACAAGGATATTCACCATTCAATCATAAAAATTAAAATACTTATTCATCAAGGTATCACAAAACTTTTCATCTCTAGATATTAATTTAATTATCCAATTCATTGAAGCACTATTAGGGAGAATAAATAATATGACATTATTTTCATGTGATCCAAAAATATAATAATCAAAAAATTCTTAAATAACTCAAATATATTAATAGAAGTTTTTTTCATATCAAAATCACAACTTTCTAAAAAATGATTAAAAACATGATCATTATATCATAATGTGGGTTTTATATGTGCCAATTCCATAATCAAATAAATAATATTCCTCTATTTATTAATACCCCAATAAATGATATAGTTTTGGGTATTCACATAAATAAAACAAGATAATTTATTTGAAAAAAATAGTGACTTTGAGAAAAAAAATTTGCAGCATAACAGATATGAAATATGGTTTTTGAAAACAATAAATTGAGAGAGGAAAAATTTTCTAATATTCATAAATAACTCATAATAATGTAGAGGTACTGAATAAAAATAAAATCTTTTCATGGTAAAGAAATTGGAAATACATACCACATAAAAGTTAACTTGAAGGGAATAATGATGTATGAGAATTCGCATACCAAATAAGAAACACTTGAATAAAAATAATTAAGGAATTAATATATTTAAAAAATTAATATATTGAAAATATATTAATTCATGATATAATTTTTAAAATATATGTTTGTACACCTTATAAGAAAATAAATGTTCCTAACATTGTCATACACCCCAAATAATGGAGATAGATACGAAGTCTATTACATTGAGTCTAACTTGCCTCATTCATTCTTTATATTTATAAATAATAATCTGATGCTAATTTCAACATTTTTGAGAAAATTATACATGTTTTTATTCATTTAATACTACTTATTATATTTTTATAAAAATTACATAATTATTTAAGTTCATATTAGATGGTTAGTCAATATTCGGTAAATGAGTCAAAAATGAACTTATTATTCAGAGATATTGTTCATATGGTCATCAGTCCATTAAATAAAAAAATTATATCAATGATTTAAATAAAATAAAATATCATTATATATTTATTTAAAATAATAAATAATATTTTGAGATATTAAATGAAATGAATCGTTCATGGATATGGTAGGCCGTATGTACGCATGAATAATACTTTATTTTTTCATAAAAATAGAATTAAAACCAATTGATACATGTGTATATTAAAATTAAATTATAATATCTATGTTATAGATGTTATATAGTTTCATTAAATACATCATTTATACATTCCATGTATAGCATGAGTGATTCATATAACTTTGAGGTGGCGGTATTCAACACTCTGTCAAATGAAATTATAGTATTTATACAACCTGAAAATTATAATGGAATATTCTATATGAAAAATATATAAGCATATAAATAATATAAATATCATTTATATCATGAATATATTTATTTTTATTATAATTTAATCCATGATAGGTGGTTGGATAGGATTCAACAATAATCGAATTTTGAGGATATAGTTTTCTAAACATAGAATCAGTATGTCTTAAGTCCATTAGATAGAGTTGTGTGTATGTGTAGCTAGAATTATTAGCGTAAAAAACCTTCAGATATATTTAGGATACATTATTTTATATAAAAAATGTTATAAATTTATTTTAGGAGAATAGATAAGGAAAATAAGTGAATTGAGCTTAAGAGAAGATGTTACCTCTAAATCGGGTAACTATATTTGATTTGAGCCGAAATGCTTCACTGAGTTTTATTCTTCTCAAGGTAAGGTTATATATGGAAGGGATATATGTTAGGAGAATATTTGAAAAAATATTGATGATCCAAAGGGCGTTAATGGTGTGATAAGTGGTCATATGTGGAGGCCTTCTATTATACGAAGGAAGGGAACATTATGAATGTATTGAAATATTATTTTAATATAAATTTATTTTCAAATTTATTAGTTCCAAAGTGATAAATTTAGATGATAAGATGAATATGGGTTGGAATTCTCTCATCCAATTGGTTTATGGAATATTTTGGTCATAAAATTTAACATATATTTTAGATTTATCCCTTAGTTAAAAACATTAACTCTTACTTTGTATTCTTGTATTTTCATAATATATAGTTACTACAGTTA
Organism: Viscum album; assembly: GCA_963277665.1. Classification (NCBI taxonomy): domain Eukaryota; kingdom Viridiplantae; phylum Streptophyta; class Magnoliopsida; order Santalales; family Viscaceae; genus Viscum; species Viscum album. The sequence goes on from OY728156.1 coordinate 1,807,390,990, forward strand.
ATATGAAAATCAAATATAACCAAAAGTGGACCATTAAAGATATTTTTAACATTATATAGTTTTTTTGGATAAATAAAACATTTATTGGTCTATTATATCATTTCAAAATATTGTATTTGTTTTAAAATCTCATTTATGTCAAGTATGAAACTATTTTATTAATATAATTTTTATTAAGGTCATAAAAACATGATTATTTAAATAATTAAACTACCCCATCCCACATATCTCAATTTTATTAAACAACAAGATCATGTATGGAATTCAAATGTTTAAATTATATTTATTTTAGTATTTAACGTATAATTTATTTTAATCTTTCATTAATAAGGTAATCATTATATCATCATTATGTCAGAAATAAATGTATTTATTTAACATATAACGTATTTAAATAAAATACCATCATGTAGGAAATATTTCTACCTTTCTAATTAATATATATATTCTAATAAATAATTTATGAAAAACAAAACAAAAATTTTTATATTAAGAGAAACTTGTTTATGTTATATTTTTCTTCCCTTTAAAACAATAAATTATAAAAAGTAATTGTCACACCGAAGTTGCTTCATGAGGTCCTAAAATGGACCCAAGGATTTCCATGGTCGATCATATCTCATCCAATAGTTTTAGAACTCCTTTTATGGTTGTTTCAAATGTTAATAAGAATTTTTTACCCTCGTTTATCTAATTAAAAATCTAAACATGGTTAAAAAATTTAATACTGATTTTATAATTCATTCTGCCCAAAAATAAAAAGAACCTATTTAAAGTTTTTGTAAATTATGATTCAAATTATTGAATACTTTTTTCAAAATTAAAAAAACTTAATTGGTTTAAATTAATTTAAAATCAATTCATGATGTCCATAACTGAAAGGTGGTTTTTATGAAATAAAAACTACCAAAAGATTAATATTGTTTATATCCAATTTAAAATTGAAATTACTTAAAATGAACATCAGTGGATTATATTATAAAAATAATTATCTAATTAAACTTAAAATCCAATAAAATTTATAATATAACTACATAAATAAATTAAATTAAAAGGAAGTTTTAAATTTAAATGAAATATTATTCAGTATTCATAAAAATGATGAATTTATGTGAAAAATTCCTGAATTTCCACAGAAGTAAATTTTTATCTCTGGATTCAAAAAAAATTATTTTATCAAATTGAATATATAGATGTTATATAAATTATTTTAAAAATGTTTCACCATCAAAGGAAGTAAAATTTCATTTTAATAATATTAGAGTATTTTATTCTTAAATTTGGATTCATTCTCAATTTGACCCTCTAAAAAACAATGGATAAATGTATGCACATTTAAAAAATAAGAAAAATAATAATATAGTTAATTATGTTAATTAAAACCAATAAACCTCATAGAAATTACCAACCATTTAAAATAATAGTATTATTGTTGTATTATTCTTCTGTATAACTAAATCTTGCGTGCAATGTAAGATTTTGGAGAAACATGTTGTTGCGTGTCAGATATGATATCATTCATAGTGTATCCTTTAAACTAAAATTAATATTACATTAATAAATGTTATTATATAGAAAATTTATTCTTCTATATCTACCTAGGATGTATCATCATTCCCCAATATTAGAAATTACATCCTATCAAATTTAAAATTGGGCTCGAAAGCATCATTGAAAATCCCACATTAGAAAAAGAGACCATAAAAATCTGTATTTAAAGGAATGAAAGTTAAGTAAAAATTTCTCCTGAGATAACACAAACTAAAATTAAATATATGAAAACATGGATATGGAATTTAAAGTAACCATCGTGTTCTGAGGGATAGAGGGATATAAAACATGATCAAAAGAAAGCTAAAAACCAGAAAAACATAAACACGTAATTGGTTAAATAGTATTTTATTTTCTAGTCTATTTAGTAAACCAACAACATTTTTTAAATATCATTATAATAATTTTAAGTAATTTATTTCTGATCATGAATAATAGAATAAGAAAACATACTTATTTGACATGTAGAGTTTCATCCATTAATAAATATCTACAACAAAATTATCTTTTCTCCAAATGATGAGTATTCTAGATGAATTGGTCACAAATAAATATAGAGTCAAAATATATTGTATCACATAATCCACAAAATATTAACTATATATTTCCCCTATCATTAAATATTATCCAAAACCAAAAATAGTTAGAACAAGATAAGATAATCATGAAAAAGGATAATACATTATAAAATGAAATGCTACTCCTAATTTCAGAAATTCAATAATCAATACCCTAAGTTCAACAAATACAATTAAATAATAATTTTCCTTAATATTATTTAATATAATCCAAACTGTGATTGAAAACCAAAACTATGGGTATTTGATCAGATAATATTTGAAGATGTATTTTAATATTTATCTCCATATAAAATCAACCACTCTTAATGTCTCATACCAAAAAGAAATTAACATAATCACTTATTATCAAATATGGGATAATAATTTCCGAATTACTATAAGTATAGAATTAAATAATTAAACCGTTAATCCTCAAATAAAACTCCTTATTATTCTATTTACCTTAATCATATAATGCCCCCAATGTAGTGAACATCATCCAAAATAAAATTTACCACATAAAATGCAAATAAGTTTCCAATACCATAGTTATCAATTTAAAAATTATCTCAAAAATAAGATTATTCTTATTTCCTAAAATCATTTAACTAAAAAGAATTATTTCATAAGAACTAGGGACTTCATGAAGGTAATTGGTAAGAAATATAGGTCACTTTAACATCAGTTGTGGGTTAGATTCCTAAGGCCTTGAATGACATGAGAGGTTATCACACAGTATGCATGTTGTCCCTTTTTCTAAAACTATATGATTATTATATCATTCCCAAAATCATATAAAATTCTAAAAATACATATGATGGTTTAACCATAATTTTCATCTCATGTCTTTCATTTCACCTTAAAGAAAATAACTCTGAACTACCTGAAAAAATAAATGTCTCCAAAATACTATTAATCACCTTGAAATTTAATAACCTATGCCTAAAATGGGTATATATGAATATAATACTATGATCAAACATTAACACATAAACCCATAAGAATATATTCTAATCAACCAAGTTGTATAAACCCTACTTTGATTCCAACTATAAGGAACTATATGTAAACATAACTTATTCTAGTGAGTTTTGACTAGAATTTATATTTATTCATTCCCATAGATCATTTTGGTCCAAAGTATTCGATAAATAGGATATAGTCATATAGAAATATTCAATATTACAAAGTACATATTTCTACACACCATCTATTTTTCATAAAACAAAAAATATTAAAATAAAACATGTTTCCATTTCATGAAAAACTGTTAACTAAATTTATCGTTGAATCATTATTTCAATTAAAAATATTAAAACATGTGAATAAAATTTATAAAATTCATAATATCACAAAAATGTCCATAAGATAATACAATGGAAATAGTTTACATGTGACCTTGGGAGATCAAAATAAGAACATGAGGAATTTCATAAAGGTATCAGAATGAGGAATATCATTACAATATAAACATGGATCATATAATGAAATTGTGGATACAAAATTTAATATAGAAATTCATAAACATATAACCATGTCCATCCCCATGTTTTAATATTAGAAAGGTCTATACCCAAGGTGTCATAAATTTTACAATGTTTATTCACCAAGGTATCGAAAAACATATAATATATAGAGATTAATTTCATTACCCAAATGAATTGGAGCACTATCAGGCTGCACAATTAATATGTATATATTTTCACATGAGCCATATATATCATAATAAATAATTTTTTTAAATAGCCACAAGAGAAAAAAAATTCTTTCAGTTCAAAATCATCATGTTATAAAAGATTATAAAAAATATTACCATTACATAATTCATAACCCAAAAAAATATAATGGGAATTTAATTAATGTTAATTCTACAATAAAATAAATAATTTTTATGTCTGGATGAATACCCCTGGACATTAAATCTTATTTGGAATTCACTTAAATAAAATAAACTAATTTATTGAGAGAAAAAGAGATATTTTTTTAACATTATTCTAAAGCAAAACAACTATGAAGTATGGTTTAAGAAAAAATTAAAAATAGAGGAGAAAATGGTATCCCATTTATAAATGGCTCAAAATATAGTATAGGTACATAATAAAATTAATATATTAACATTGTATGAAAATTTGAAACACATACCTCATAAAAGTAAACATGAAAGGAATACATAAGTTTGGTAATTCCCTGACCACATTGGAAACAGGTGAATACATATCATTAAGAAATTGCATTTTGGAAAACATTTAATATTATGAGAATATAACAATACATGATATAATGATTCAAATTTATGTATCTATAGCTTATGGGAATATAATGGTGCATAAAATCATGATATTCTCTATGGAAAGAATATCGAGTCGAACTCCCTTACATTTTGTCTGACTAGTCTCGTTCATTCTATATCTTCCTGAATAATAAAAATAAGCTAATTTAAAATTATTTGAGAATATTTTTTATTTTTCATTACTTTTATACCTTGTATTACCAATTCCATAAAATTAAATAATTATGTATGTTTATATCGTATTGTTTAGTCGTTATTCCATACATCAGTCAAGAATTAACTTGTTATGATTGCAAAATTTACATATGGTCATTAGTCCATCATCCCCCAAATGATATTAATTATTTAAATAACGTATAAATATAATATATAAATTTATTTATATTAATCCATAATAATTGTAGATAATAAATTAAATTCACTGTTCATGGAGAAGGTAGGTCATACGTACGTAGGAATGCTACATTCATTTCATTGTAATATTAAAAGAATGAAAACTAATTGATACTCTTGTGTATTTAAATTATAGTCTAATATATATGTTATATATGTCACATATGTTAATTAAATCCATCCCTTTTACATTAAATTTATAGCATTAACAATTCATATCACTCTGAGGGGGGGGGGGTATTCCACACATCATCAAAATAAATTATCCTATTTTTAAAACATTAGAAATATAAAGGTATGTTCTAAATGAAAATTGAAGAAGCATAAAAAAAATAAAATTATCATATATATCATAGATAAATATAGTTCCAAAATAATTGAAACCATTAGTAAATGTAGGAGAAAATTGAACAATAATCATTTCATGAGGTTGTAATTCACTGTAAATAGAAACAATATATTCTAAGTCAATTTGATGGTGGAGTGTGTAACACCCTGAGATTTTAAAGGATAGACTCTCCTTGATTTTCATTGGTGTGTTGTGTTGTATGCTACAAAAATAATAATAATATGTGTTATACCAAACACCATATTATCTTCTAGTATACACAACACTATTCCTGGCTTCTGTTACAGGGAATAGCGACCTTCCTCAGTAGCTTGGGTTCTACGCGATAATGAGTTTTAATTAACAATGATATATTGTTAAAATATTATTATGGGATATAAAATATATGTCATGGATAGTATTATAATTTTTTTTAATTTTATCTCAAATTTATATTAATATAATTTTTTTCTAGACATGATATAAGAACAAGTTAATTTTATCAGATAAATGAAGTATTGTTCATAAAAAATTGTTGTTTTACTTCCTTATGATGGTGCATCCTTTTTTAATCTAGTATTTTAAAAATAAAATAAATTATATTTTACAAAATAAAATTCTTCTTTAGAATATGGAAATCAAAATTTACTTTTGTTGAATTTTTTTTGAGAATATTTTTATTCTAATGAATATTGAAAAATGCAACATTTAAATTCAAAACTGCATTTTCCTATAAAGTATTTATATAATTATATTATCAAATTAATTGGTTTTAATGTTTAATTTTATTACGTTTTTTTAATTCAATCCAATTTGTGTCATTGTAAATAATTTCATATTTAAATTTTACACCAACACATGTTATTCTATTGATATGATTTTACTTCTTAAAAACACGTTTTTCGGTTTTGACAATGGGAATTAATTATATATTAATTATTGAAACATAATTTATTTGAATTGATAAAAATGGATCCCATATTTTTAATTATATCACAAAAAATGTGTTAATAGTTACCTTTAAATTTTGGATATCATGTATAGTATTTTTAGTAGTTATTTTTATTTACCATGGTTTAAAGTGTAAATTTCGTAAATTAGTGTTAAAAGTAATAAATTCATAATTTAAAACTATCCTAAAACATGTCATCATAATATTTTATGAGATAGTTTCGACCCTTGGAATCCTTGGGGTGATTTTGGGACCCCGTTGATTCACATGGATGTAGACATTACATTTTATAGGAATTAATTTAATGTAATGAGTAACATAACATAAACATGTATCTTTTAATAAAACAATTTTTATATGTGGTTATATAGTGATATATTATACTATAAATAGTCGTCATAAATATAAAATGTTTTCATAAATCATGTTATTTTATTTATAATTTTTAGACATTAAATAAAAAAATTTATAAATGACACAATGATGATGAAGTGATTGATTCATTAATAATGGCTTCAAATAAATAAGATTATAAATATTAAAATATATTTATATGATTCTTTACATTCTATAATAAAATTTTATGGATTATATTGATATATTATATTTTATTCAATACATATTTTATAAAAAATAATGATTTTATAGGTTAAAAAATGACACGTAAGAATAGTGTCCAAAATTGACATTACTAATAACACAAAACATTAAATAATTTATTTAATGAAATTAAATTCCTAAAAAAATAATATTCTTAAAAATGTTTATTAAAAGTCAAAATATTGTAGAAATACCTTTATTTGTATAGTTTGACCTGATATTGTAATTACAATAATCCACAATGTGTAAATAATATGATATTATGTTATCATTAAAGAGGGTAAAATAAGTGTTAAACCAATAAGATAAGGATAATAAAATATTCAAAACATGTTTAAAAATTATTTTATTATTTCTATTTTAGCCAAAATAATCTTATATTTTAATTAATTGAGTTTCAGACCTTTTTTAATCGAAATATAATTTATAATAAGTTAATATTTTAAGGTAGTCCTAAAGTTCTCCAACTCCCTCTTATAAAAAGTCACCACCTCTAACCACATTACACATACCTCTCATGCCACATGGACCATAAATAATATTCCCAAATAAGCTCCCAAAATCCCTCAATTCCTACTATAGAACATAATTTGAGCAGATGGAAATTAAAGAAGGCAGTTTGAATCAATTCAAAAGAATTAACATGATTTTGAGGTAATGTCTTCACTCAAGTTCTTTTCTCTTATTTTACTTATCCACTCCATATTCATTTTTTTATTCTTGGATTAATGAAACCAGTACCTTAAATATTCAAGGATGTTTTTATTAGAGGTATTTGAACTACACTAACACACACCTCCATCTAATGGATACGAATATATAATATCTGTGTATGATGAACTACTCCATCACGAAACCACGATTGTTCAATTTTCTTCTACTACCTTTGATGGTGTCTATTATTATGGAACTATATTTATATATGATATATATTTTATTTATATTGTCTCTATTCTTCTATATTTATTAATTACACTATACCTTTATATTTTCTATAATGTGTAAATACTATAATTTAATTTGAGGAAGTGAGAACTACCACAACATCAAAGTGATATGACTCATTCATGCCATACATGGAATGTACGATGGATGGAAAATAATTAAGTACTGTTACATATATAACATTAGTATTATATAATAATTATAATATACCTATTTATCATTTATTTTTGATTCATTTAATATATAAATGAAATTAATGTAGCATTCATGCGTACATACATTGTACCATCTCCATGAATGATGTATTCCATTAAATTTATCTAACAATTATGAATAATTATATACCAAATATATATGATATATAAATCATTTTATATATTATATAAGTTCAAAAATCATGATATAAGTTATAATATAAAGAATAAGAAATTAGAAAACAACACAATAAATAAAACAATTATTACTGAAAACATTGCCCTAACATGGTATTGATAAATGAAAGGGTAATATAATGACATAAGGGAATCATATATGATGTCATAAATATTATAATGGTTCTATTAAAAGATAATAATATGTTTAAACCCACTATAAAAAGGTATTCAAAACATTCTATTGATATCAGAGCTGAGGTAAGGATGATTTTGGAATCTCATTATTATACAATATTGTTTGTTCATAATTACTTAGTGCTGTATATTTATCATCAATGTCCATGTTTTATAAAAAATAACTAAATTTTTACTATTATTATTTGTATTTTGAGTTTAATTTTATCCATTTTCTACTTTGACTACATGGTTTGAAGGGAATCTATATTATGATTGTTTTACGGGTTACTTTTTGAATTCTCCTACAATCATAAGAGAGGAATGTTTTTTATAATATACAGAATAAATGAATTATTACACATTCATAAATTATTATTTCCTTAATTATTATATTCAATGATTTCAATTTAATTTTCAATGAAATTATTTTCTTTTAAAATTGCAGGACATTTCGATGAAAAAAAAACGATTTTGGAGAAGAAAGGATATTTTCTTCAGGAATTAAGTTCATGTTTTTTATCAAATTTATTTTACATATATTATGACGTAAAATTATCTTACTATATTTATTATTAATTTTATTTAATTGTATTTATTATGGAATTATTTTTATTATTTCCATTTATCTTATGAGGATTATTTAATTATGTAATGATGTTTAAGAATCCCATTTTATTTCATGGGTAATGATATGATGAATGATTTAGATTTTTATGAAACATATTGGAATTAATTCATTATGAGAATGGTGGAAACTATATCTACCTAAAATTCATTGTGTAATTATTTATATATCATTATATATACATTAATGGAATGACATGTAAATATGGTACATTAATATATGGCTGGAATGTCAAGAAACCCAGGTTCACTAATGGATCTTTTCCACAATAATGGCCTTGGAATAAATTACATGGTCACTATGGAAATCATATGATTTTCATATTAGTTTTCCACAATTTCATGTTTTTACAATGTTATTATATCATCGTTAAAATAACTTTATTGATTTATTCCTTACATAATGCCAATATTTTTTTAATAACTCATGATTTTTATGTTTAAACATTATGTTCTTGTTTTTTCGTTCAAATTATAAATGGGTTATTTTATTTATTGAATTTTTACATTTACAATGAATTTTATATCACTCTTTTTATGTTTTCTTTTCCATAGGATATAAATATTGGGTTTTGGTATGAAAAAATGGGAAGATCTTTTTGGGAGATGTGGAATATCACTCACGTAGTCCGAAGATTATGTTATATGTTTCCAAAGAAAATCAAATAATAGAGGATTTGGGAATATGATTTTATAATTTATTAATTATTATTAAAAAGAAATGTAATATCCATGTACATCAGTCATGGGTCATTAGTGTTTTTATCAAATACGAGGTTTAGTCATACTGTAGAAACTAGTATGAGAAATAATTTGTGAGATCCCTATATATATTAAAAAAGTATGTATAGGTATGTATTTAAGGATAAGTATATATATATTATAATCCTTGAAATATGGTAACAGTCATGAATGAACTTGGATTTAACCTAATATGTTAGGTATTTAATTTTCTCTACCTTGATTATAATTTCTTCCTAGTATGATTTTTTCCTCTCACACTATTCATTTTTGGTTTAAGATGATTGGTGGATCCGAAGGAATCATTTTAATGAACGGTGCACTAGGTAATGAAATTATTATCTTCCTGAAAAACCAAATGTTATGGGATATGGAATAAGAAATCATATTTTTATACTTACACAAGTTCTGAGTCATTCTAGGCTTCCAAATGAGAAGAGAATGGAATAACATTATATTGAGTCCTTCGTGAGGAAAAATCGAGATTCATTCTGTGGGTCTTATGATCCACACATTGATGAAAAATGGATTGGTAACATTGAGAAGATTTATTCCATCCTTCACTGTTTGGATCTTGTGAATGTAATTTTGGATGTCTATCATTTAAAAGTCGACGCATACCCGTGGTGGACTTTGATTAAGAATATAAGGCATCAAGATGAAATTGAATCTATGGAATGGGATGAGCTAAAGAACATATTTTTCAATAAGTACATCCATTTTAATCTTGAAATAAATATGGAAATGGAGTTAATTGAGCTTAATAGAAATGTATGATGAATCTATTAGAACATACGAGGCATATTTTACATGACATTCGTGGTATGATTCATGCTTTATCATCCCACATGAATGAAAAGAAGATAGATTCATCATTGGATTAAAACCAATTCATAAAATGGGAATTGCAAAAATATATTTTAGAAGCTATGAATAGATTATACACTATGATATCAAGTTAGAACTATAATTTGGTTCAACATATCAATATCATGGATTTTATGAGAAATGAATGATTTAGTTCAAGAGAAAATCACAAAAAAATGGGGAAAAGAAGATGGATGTTTTTTTATGCTCAATATGTGGAAAAAAGATGGTAATGATTTTATTAATGGGACTATAAAATTATTCATGTGTAGAAAATAATGTCATCGAGTATTTGAGTGACGAAGTAATGGGTGAAGGATGATAATGATGAGAATAGAGAAAAGATTATAGAGAACTCACCACCAACACTTCAGAGCTTCAAGTGTAAGGAAGTGGGGAATTATGCTGACCAATGACCAAATCCATGGGTTAATGATGACCGAGGACACCAACCACAAATGTAAAAAAAAAGGGAAGTAAGATGTGATAACTATTGGTGATGATGATTACGACAACAAAGTTGTGGAATTATTAGGTGTTTATGTAATTGAATTCCAACATAGTGTTGTGGAATCCGATTTATAGTAATATGGACTATTTGAATATCTAATTATTTGTATATATTAGTTTTCCATAATTATATTGTACAAGTTACCATTAAATGTTACTGAAATATTTTTTGAAAGCACATGATTGGTTCGTAATGAAGGGATAAAGAGATAATGAGATTTGTGACAGTATTAATGATCTCGTTACTAATATAAGGAAAAAGTGTTATCCGGGTGTGAGTATATAGAATTATTGAAAATCATAGTTTTTGGAAAGCATTAATTTTGATATAATGATTTTTTTCACTACTGATCTATGGTAATTTATGTTATTATCATGTTTCATGTGAATACATGATTAATGTAATCCCATGTTTGGATTGTGAAAACCAAGAACCACAAAATAAAATATGGGAGAAAAATGTGTTGTCCATTTAAATCACATCCTTTTGATTGGTTTTTGTTAGATTAATGTATTTTATCACTATAGGTGGACTTAGTCATATTTGATAGACTGTTCTACCATTTTTGTTTAGACATATGGAATGACTTATTATTCTATCATATGATTTGATAACACTTCATGAATGGCAGATTCAACTTAATTTATTTAATTAACTAGTATACTATCATAATATCACATGATGTGATAACCCTTCAAGAATGAAAAAATCAACATTATTAATTATGTTTAAAGATGAATTTAATATTGTTCTGGGAATGACCAATGGTGAGATCGTACTAAAATCAAGTAAGTATTTCTCCTAATCTACAAAATTCATCAAATTTAGGAAAAAAATCTTCAATGCAAAAAAGTTATCCCAGTACCTTATTATCAGATGGATCATTTGGTCCCTTAAATCATCACAGATTTACGGTTTTCTAGTAGATAAAATTTTCCAAATATTATTTTCTATCATTATCTCTCAGAACATGAGGATTAGATTTCTTTTCCATATCCATGTTTTTATTTCCCACCCTTGTTCTCCCTTATGGAGACTAAGTGATGAGTTTCTTTGGGAAACCATTATCTTTCTTAGATATAATTTTCAAATTAAGTTTTAGTTTCCCATTATATAATGTTTGTTTCCATGAATGAAACATCCATGTAGTAAACCATTTATAAGCCCAATAAATTTCGAGGGTGAAATTCAATATAAGGGGGTAGAATGTAACACCATGATATATTAGGGGATATATTCATTTTATTTTACAGGATTTATTATGTTGTATGCTACAGAAATGTTTGATTGTTCTATATGAAACTCCATAATATCTTGAAGTATATGAAACACTATTCATGGCTTGTGTCACACATAAGAGCGACCATCCCTGATAGCTTGCATTATAGGCCATACCGAGTTTCACTAGACAGCGATATATTGATAAAATATTATTATGGGATATAAAGTAGCCAATATAAATAGTATTAAATAAATATGGAATGTTATATAAAATTAACATTCATCTTATGAATTTCATTGACATTAAATAAGAACAAGATCATTTTTTCAGATAAAAAAAGTATTTTTCAAAACAAATGATGTTTTGTCAACTTTTGATGGAACACCCATATTAAATATAGTTTCTAACAATTTTATATGTTATATATAATAAAATAAACATTTTTTTGGCATAATAAAATAAAAATTTACATTTGTTGATTTTTTTTGAATTTTTCGATAAAATTAACATTTTAATGAATAGTGAAAAATAATGCATTTTAATTTAAAACTGCCTTTTCATTTAATTTATTTTTATATATAAGTTATATTTTTAATTCGATTTAAATTTTAATTGGGTTATTTTTTATCATTTAATCTAATATAGGTCATTAGATGTAATTTCACTTTTAAATTGGACATAGACACGTTACAGTCATTTGTTATGTTTTTACTTGTCGAATACACTTTTTTTGTTTCTTCCAAATGGAATTAAATTTGAATTAATTACTACATATTCTGTTTTTTGAATTTGAAAAAATTATTTAATATTTTTAATCAGAAGTTCCAAATTGTGGGAATATGTACATTTTAATTTTGGACATTATGAAGAATAATTTCATTAGTTAGTTTTATTTTTTATTGTTAAATGTTAAATATGGTAAATAAGGGTAAAAATAAGATTTAATAATATAAAACTATCCTAAAATGCGTCAATATCCTATTGTATGAGACATTTCCGACCATGGGAATCCTTGGATCGATTTTGGGACACCATGGATCCACATGGATGTGAGAATGAAATTTTATTAGAATTAATGTAAAATATATCGAAATATAACATAACCATGTATATTTTAATAAAACAATTTTTATATGGGGTTATATAAGTGATCATTTTTTACCAAAAATAATAATTAAAATTATAAAATTATTTTCTTCATCATCTTTTTTTAATTATAATTATTTAAAAATATTTAAATAAATTTAATTATGACACCATGATGATGCAGTGATTTATTAATTAATTATGTATTCAAATAAATTATAAAGTAAAAAATTAAACGAAATGAAATTTTACAATTTATATAACATAAAATAATTTTTTGTTTTATATTTACATATTATATTTGAATTAATGGATTTGGTTTGAAGGAATCCGGTTGTTATGAATTTGTAAAAAAGAAAAGTATAAATATTGTCAAAAATTGACATAATTTAAATCATAAAACATAACATAGTTTATTAAATGATATTAAATTCCTAGAAACCTAAGATGAGGATGAATGGTTTAGAAAAGTCTATATATGTCCTAAATGTAATTTTTTGCTCTCTCCACATGATATGATATTTACAATATCCCACAATGTGAAATAACATGACATCAATATAATATTAAAAAGTGTAAAATAACGGTTAAACAAAAAAATAAAGATAAAAATATATTCCAAATATTTTCCAAATTTTTTGTATAATGATAATTGGATGAATTTCATATTATATTTGCATTAAATTATTTTTGGACATTATTAATCAAAACATAATTTAATATAATATAATATTTCAAGACATTCTTAAGGTGTCCGTCCTCCCTCAAATTAAAGGCCACCACCTATACCCACATAACACAAAACTCTAAAGACCATTTGATAGTCCATTTTATTCCCAAATAATCTACCAAAATATATAAATTCCTCATAGAATCCATATATTGGGAATATGGAAAATCAAGAAATCATTTTGGCTCAAATTAAAAGTAGTTACCCGATTTAGAGGCCACATCTTCTCATAGATTATTTTTTATTCTCTTTATACACTCCCTATGATCTTTTAATCATTCTATTACATATAAAAATAGTATACTCAATCTATGAATTGTTTTTTGAAAAATATTCAAATTACACTTACACGTATCTCCATCTAATGGGTATGATCATACAGTTTCTGTGTACGACGAACTATTATCTCTAGAAACCATGATTGTTAAATTTTATCCTATCACCAATCATGGTTCCCATTATGATGAAATTGTATTTATATATGATATATATTATTAATTATGACTATATGCTTATTTTTTTTATTTTTTTCATACCTTTATGTTTTCTATACTGTGTAAATAATATAATTTCATTTAGAGAAGTGCAGACAACCGCCCACTCAAACTGATTTGACTCATTCATGACATACATGGAAAGTATAAAAAATAAAATTAATGAGCATTTTTAATATATATAACATATATATAACACTTTTATTATAATATTCCTATGTATAATTTATTTTTTCATTCCTTTAATATTGAAAAGAAATGAATATACATTCATGCGTACATACAACCTACTGTCTCCATGAATAATGTATTCCATTTAATTTATCTATTAGTTATATATAATTACATGATGAATATATATGATATATAAATAATTTTTTTCACTCTCGGAGAAATAAAATCATGATATATGTAATAATATCAAGAATACCAAGTCAAAAAATATATGATAAATAAAACAATTATTTTCCAGAATGGTTGTGTAACATGGAATTGATAATTGAACTGGTAATATAAGGTCACAATTGAATCATATATTATTTCATAAATATTAATATGTTTTTGTTATAAGTTAATAATATGTTTAAACCCACTATGCAAGAGTTTTGGAAACATACGAAGGATATTAGACCTAAGGTAATGGATAATATTACAATCTCATTATTATATGAGACTGTTTATTCGTAAGTGTTTACTAGGATATATTTATCATCAATGTCCATTTTTTATAAAAAAATCATTAAAATATTTAACAATATAGTTGGTGTTTTTATATTCATTTTACCTAATTTTGTACTTTTATTATACTGTTTGGTAGGAATCATTCTTTCGTTTAACATATGGGTTACTTTTTGTCTTTTCTGAATAAACTACAAGGGGAATGTTTTTTATCTTATTTGACATGAATATATTTTTAAACATTAATAACAAATTATTTAAATGAATATTCACTTACATAATTTCAAGTTTATTTTCAATTAAATTACATTCTTTTATAATTTCAAGATATTTAGAGGAAAGAAAATGTTTTTTATGAAGAAAGGATATTTTCCTCAGGAAATAAGTTCAAGTGTTATATAAAGATTATTTTCCTCAGAAGATGAAATATGGTTATGTTTATATCCCCATTATAATAGTGATTCTAATTTTTTTTTTGTGATGGAATTTTTTTTATGAAGTATATTTCTATTATATAGATTATGTTATGAAGATTCTGTGTTTAAGAATACCATTTTTAATGGGTTATGTCATAATTAATGATTTATGTTTTCGTTGAATAGTTAATAATAATTTATTATGTGATTAGTAGGATAAATATCTCCCTCATATTCATTTGGTAATGATTTATATCTCTTGAGATATATATGTATAGAATGAAAAGTCAATCCAGATTAGTAATACAAGGCCGGAACGAAAAGTAAACATCATTTAGTAATGGACTTTATCCATTATGATGATCTTGACATCAATGACTTGCATAATATAGAAATATTAATTTGTGATTATTAGTTTGTAATAATTAGTTGTTTTTCCCTATTCTATTATATCATGGGTAATGTTACTTTATAGTATATGCCTTATATACATCCAATATTTTTTTCATGACTCATGATTTTTATGTTTAAACACTATCTTCATGTTTTTATGTTCATTTTTTTATGGTTTGTTTTATGTTCCCCATGTTTACCCTTACTGAGAATTTGAGCTCACCCTTTTTATATTTTCATTTCACCAGAATATAATGAAATTTATTAGCTAAAAAAGGGAAATATCATTATGGGAGATGCGGAAGATATTTCACCAAGAGATAATATTATGTTTTGAGTTTTCAATGACACTAATCTAATATGCTCATTGGGTATATATTTTTCTAATATATTAAATATTCAATAAAAGGAATGTAATGTCTATGTATGTCAAGCATGGTTCATAGGAATGTGGGTATGGTTAGGTTAATATATTATAATAAAAAAACCAAGTATATTGAAGAAATTGGTGTGGTTATAAAATAATGTATTAAATATATGTTAGGGGTTGGAAATTGAAAATAATGGAAAAGTGCTTGAGTGAAGAAGTTACCTCTAAATTGGGTAACTCCTTGTGATTAGAACCAAAAGGATTCATTGAGTTTTCTCCTATCCATGTTAATGGTTCAAGGAGGAAGGGAGGAACGTTTTAAGATTATATAATCACAGATTAGTTGATCGAACCATCTTGAGAGGTGTTATTATGTGGGTAAATTTTGTGGAATTTTTTAATAGGGAGGAAGGTCACGTTAAGAAGGACTTGAAATATTATTTTATTATAAATTGATCATATAATTCTAATAGTTACAATATGATAAATTTGGATTATATGATGAGTATGGGTCCAAATCCTCTTAAAAAATAAATTTTAGACAATCTTAGGTCACAAAATTAACCTTCTCTTTTAGCATTAACCCTTAGTTAAAAACATTAACTCTTACCATGTCTTCTTTCATATTCATTATAAATGGTTATTATAATCACTATAAAATTCCAATAGTACCACAAGTGGATCAGAAATGACATTTTAAGCATTATATAGGTTTGTTGGAAGAATAATATATTTATTGGTCTATTATATCATTTAATAAAATTTTATTTTTTTTCAAAACTCATTTAGGGTAATTTTGACCCTATTTTACAAGTTTATTTTTGATAATGTCACCAAAACATGATAAAATAAAAAAGAAAATAACAAATTCCTCACATGTCAATGCCATCTAAAAAATTGTGGTAAAAAAATTTCAAATTATATTTATTTTAATATTTATAATATCTTTTATTTTATATATTCATTAATAAACTAATCACAACATCATCATTGTTTCATAAATAAATTTATTTAATTTATGTTTGATAATTTTATATAAAATACCACAATAAAGTAACTATTTTTATATTTATAATGAATATTTACAGAATAAGATATAATTTATATAAAAAAATTAAAATTTATTTAGTTAGGAGATACATTTTTATGTTATATTTTCCTTTCCATTAAAATAAAATATTATAAAAGGTCATTATCACACAGATGGTGCTCCATGGTGTCTTGAAATCGACTGAAGTATTCACTTAGTCAACCATATCTCATCCAATAGAATTAATAAAGGTGTTAGAGTAGTTTTATATTATGAGAGTATTTTTTACCGTTATTTATCTGACTTATCATTTAAACACAAAAAATAAGAAAAAATATTGAAGTTACTATTAATAATGGCCAAAAATAAAAGCTACCAATTTAGAGAATTTTGAACATATGATTAAAAATATGGATTCATTTTTCCCAAATTCAAAATAGAAAATTAAAAGAAAATAATATAAAGATAATTCCAATTGTCAAAACAAAAATTCTTGTTTTTAAGAAGTAAAAACTATCAAAATATTAACATTTCTTTATGAAAAATTTAAATGTGAAATTACATTCACTGACCAACATTAGATTAAATGAAAAAAACATAACACCATTACAATTTCTAAAAACATTAAATTAAAATATAACTATATAAATAAATTATATTAAAATGATGTTTTGAATTAAAATTAGGTGTTTTTCATTGTTCAATAAAATATGGATTTTATTAGAAAAATTCAAAATGTCAGTCGAAGTAAAATTTGATGTCCCGCTTCTAATGAAAAATTTTATTTTCTAAAATAGAACTTATAAAAGTGTAATGTTCTATTTATAAAAATGGTTCTCCATCAAAAGGAGTTAATACAATATTGTAAAATAGTTAGAGTAATTTTTTTCTTAATATTGGATTCATTCTCATTTTAAGCCTCTACAATTAACTGGATAAATGAAAATTATTTCAAAAATATGTAAAATCATTATATTTTTAGTTATGTTCATTACAAACAATACGATAGATATGTGTTAACTATAGTTTAAAATAATAATATTATTGTAGTATTATTCTTCTGTATAACTCAATGTTGTGTGCGATGAACGATTTTTTAGAAACTCATTGTTGAGTTTTGGGTACGCTATTATTTATAGTGTCCCCATTAAACCAAATTTAATATAAAATACATAACTATTAATAAATATGAAAATTTATTGTTCTATAAATACATGGGATGTTACACACCATGAAGGATATCAAAACCCATAATCTATCCTTTTTCTAAGATGTTTCATTAACTCCATTACAATGGACCAAAGAACCAATGGAAGGAAAAACATTTCAATAAATCATCATGATATAAATTAAGGGGATGAACTTTTGTCAAATAAAAAAATATTCTAATTATTCAATAAATATAATACCTCTCACTATCATCATAACGACGTTGACATCCCTTGGGGACTCATATACTAAATTAAAGTGATTCACTCATGAGATATGTGGCTTGATCCCTATAGTCCCTCAAGCTTTTGACTACACCGTAGTAGCCTTTGGAGAAAAATAACCCTGACCACAACAATTTATAATCCTAGACCTCTAGAAAAACTATAAATGACCTACACATCCAAAACTGTTGCAAATCATTACTAGCATTGGACAAAAAATTGATGTATTCAAACATTCCCATAATAATAGAATCTTAGAGGCACACAACTAGACATAGTGGATGTTAAGGATTATTCTCATTAATGAGACCCACCACCACAACTTCTGCATTGATCCTAAAACATCATATTAATTCCCATCCCTTGAGGTTTCCTCTAGATATATGATAATGTTTGCGAAAACTAACCATGAAATCTATATCCATATCATCCCCCATAGATCTATCTACCGTATACACATAGTTATATAGTTTCAACATAAAAAACTTATGTTATGATATGTGGTTGCGTTCCCTATAAGTAATTTAGAGACTTCAACTGATCATTCTTGACAAAATCCAAAAAAAATATCGAGAAGACTAGAATATTAGTTAGTGTATGACAACACCAAACTCTTTATCTGATGTAAAGATAGAATCTCCATAGGATTATTTTTCATTAGTGACTTTGAAAAAAACTACTAGATGAATAGGGTGTTTGAGCAATTTTATTCCATGTCCATGTGTATATCTTTCTAGACTATTAAATCCCTCCATCTCAGGTTTGAATCCTCAATCCTGAAGAATTCACACATCACGTCTATACTCTCAGTTGTCTATAATAAGTATAATATTTGATCGATCCTATCGATACAATCATATTCCTCTTGAGGATTGATCATTCATTTAATGTAAGGTGGCTCATGAAATAATTTTCATGACCGATCTCTCTCTCCTTTAGCCCATGGCCATACATTAACAACTATGTTCTAAACATTGGAACATTTTCATCGAAATCACAGATTTCTCATAATGAACTATATGAGTATTCCAATGAGGAAGAACAACTACACCTTACTGAGAAACTCATGGAAGACAAATCATAGGTATACATCTTCAAACTAAAACATATGGATAATAATAAAATAGAACAAATCATTGTTCTAGGTAAAAAATCTGTAAGCAAAAGATGAGATTAGAGACCAAACCCAAAGGCATCGACACCAATCTCAACATTCCATGTATGCCTAATACTCTTAATGATAGGATTTATCCATGAACTCATCACAACATACCTCTCAAGTCTCAAAAATATAATATCTACTCTGTGAGACATCCGTAGACAATATAATTGAGGAAAAACCTTCCATATAATAACAAATTGTTAGGAACTAACCCAGATTATCCTCAAACATGGCACCTAACGCATTTTATCATGCTCAAAAACAGAATTCCTGATCCTGATTGGATTTTCTAAGAACTCAGGCATCAAACAAAAAACACGATTTAATAATTTCACCCAACCAAAAAAACATGAGGCATATTAATGAACCACAAAAAATGAAATATGATAAGATTGATAAATATAATCGATAACAGTAAAAAGACAACAGAAGTATAATAATTGCAAAAGCAGACAAAAAAAAGAAGTAAAAAGTACAACAGAAAAAGACTATAACTAAACAGCTACTACAAATGATGGAATGGATGAACTCCCTCCATATCACCACCAGCTACACATCATCGCTGACTCAAAACATCACGACTTCACTAAGACACCTAGTCATTACAAAAATGGAATAAATATAAGGTTCTACACAACACAAAATTGGTGGATATAGAGTGAGATAACATGATCAATAGAATCTCACCTAGCTATTCTATAACAATTACTTTTATAATAATTCATTTATTTTCAATTCAAATAAAACAAGTAATGATATAAAATAATGTAGTTTTATAAAAAACATGGTAAAACTTCTTCTTTTATCACAATTCTAAAACAAAACAATGTATATCAATTTTAAATAACATTTTACATATTTCCCATCACATGAATCAACATGCATATTAAGGGTAAAACAATCCAATGACAAGGTATAATAAAACCAAAGTAACATCATATGAATAGTAATACTAAGGAATAAAACAAGTCAGCAAATAGTCTACTCATAACCATTAGGATGTGAAACAGTTCACTATAGTACCTACATCCAATGATATACACTCTAGGATAAGGGAAACATCCCATTATGTGAATCCCTAATGTCAAATACATTATTAGAGACAATAATATAAACATTAAGACATGATGAACACCCCAAAATGTAAACCCCCTTAGTGGATGTTAGCCTCAGGAAATTCCTTCCACCATGTACCTAAGGTAACTAATATGCTCATTTTAACATTAATTTTAATGTTTTAAAATAAAATTCAAAACCATTTCTCAAAATCATAATCAATTCGTTTAAAATTCCTCTTTTTTTCATTTAAAAAAAAATTGAAAAATAAATTCTTTCAAAATATTGTTCTAACAAACACACAAAAATCATGCAAATTTCATTCCAATTTATTTTTAATCCAATTCACAATAATGTAACAAAATGGTTCTTCAAGTATAGGATCGATATGGAACCACCAACCTCAAAACTGAAGTCACGGATTCCCAAAACAGGAACCACCAACAATGAGAACCCAGTGATGTCAAATAATGTCCAATAATCTAATACACATGTCATAGTATTGACTCAATTGAGAATAAGGGTTAGTGGGGGAGATGGAATATCACATACCATGATAAAAAATTCTCGTTGTACCATGGACAACAAGGGAACATCCTTAAGAATGAGATCACACAATATATCAAGGATGAATATAATAAGAAAGACTAAATGAGACCAAAGGATTAAATTATAAACCCCACGGATGATACCATGATCAAGGATAGTCAATAAAATGAAAGAATATATACTGATAGTGATGCACAACAACAGTAACGATGATGAATGTTGAGCAAATCGATTAGGAGAGAATGGACTATCAGAAAATCAATGGAGTGGAGTTTTTTTAAATCAATATAAAAAGTATGATCAAAAGGGAACCAAAAAACCATGAGGTGCCCTAAAACATCCATGATTGGGGAATTACACGATGTGTAATTCCTCTACACATTGTGAAATCCCCGGTGCTTGTGTTTTCCATGAAATATGTTCCCTCATATTTTAAATCCATTATCTAAAACATTAAAAAATGTATCTATGCTTCACAAAACATAAACATTCACAATTTGAATCCATTCATGACATGTACTCAACAACAAATAAACTTCTTGAAATCTAGTTACATGATGTGAAATTTTCTTAAATCTTGTAGAAAATGTCTGTTAAATCAATGATTCCAAAAAATCCCTGACATCATCATTATATGTGTCCTCCCAAAATCATTCACATTCCTCTAAATAGAGTGGGACAAAGTATAACCATGAAGAAGTCATGGATGTACCAGATAGATCTATAAACTGATGGTATATCTTCACTCTCGACTTCTCTTGATAGAAATGAATTTATTCGTTTCAAATTTGATAAAATTATTTATTTTTATTGTAAAATATTTGGGAATAAAATGATATAACTCCTATTTAAGGATGATTTTATGGGTATTGGTAAAATTGTGGAATTTTGGAGACTTTTTCTAAAAATATCATTTTCGTTTTGATTTGAAAATGTTGATATTAAAATGTTGTTTTTCGAGATTTTTGACATGTCTTGATGGAAGTTGATTTTCCACAAAAAAAAGTTATTATTTTGATTTTTTTTTGTAATGATAGTATTTTAAGGGGTTTTGGTCATACTTGGTGTTGGTTTTCATATTTTTATTATGATTCTAGGTTTAATTAAATACTTGTGCTTAATGGAAAATGTTGTATTTCATATGGAATATAATTATATTTTTCTGACTTGGAAGATAACCGAGAAACCACTAACAGGTATGAGAATGTCATAACAAATCAAGCATTGGATATTGTGTGATTATGTAGAATGGAATGGTTATTCCCTATGGAAATTGTGAAATGGTTTTTAATCATTTCTATTTCATTCATTGAAAAATGTATTTTCTGAAAAGTGGTTGATATGGTACTTGTCTAAGATTATTTATATACTTCTCTGAAACGTTCAGTATATAAAATATTATTAATAATGGTTTCTAATTTTTCTACCCTAGATTCATGATTAGGGAAGTCATTAAGGGAAAAACCACTGAGTTTTAGTCGTTACCCCTTGTTTAGCACTATGGTGTTTTTTTAGATTTCATCTAAGATGACATGAGAAAAGGTAATGTATAACACATAATTATCACTACATCATGATATATGTGTTATTTAGTGATGTTGGATAATGGATATTCATTATCATCGAGTCTTGTGTTTGTCTTGGAGTTTTCTTAGTTGTATATAGTTGTTTTCATTTTCATTGTATTCTTTTGTTTTGGTACATGATAGTAGTATGATTTTGATAAATGAAATGGCAGTCATCATTCATTGTTATTATGAATCATACAGTGGGTTTGTTGGTTATAGATTCTTTGGATTTTTTAACTCTTAAATGGAATATCAATCCCATTATATATTGAATTCCTTAGAAATTTATTTCATACTATGGTGCCTTGGGGATGTCACTTAAGTCCTTGTGACATCTGACCATCCTATCAAACCAATGAGATGGGGTGGGATATTTAAAAAGGTACCATATTTTTTTAGAAATTTGGCATTTATTATTGGCCTTATGGTTGATAGCCATTTGGGTATATTCCTTGTTTCAGGCTAGCAGAAAGAAGTAGGATTGCCATGACATGAAATCTAGAGCATAAAAATATGTCTCAAACCATTTTATTCTTAACATCATGTTACCAGGTAGTTGGGTTGATAAGTGTTTTGGAGACACATATAGGATTTCAAATGACATTGTCATGGGTTTATCCAATGAAGTTGGAATTCAATGAATTAGAATAATTACATCCCACTAGGATTTCATAGTTCATTTGGATTAATGTCTTACGATTTGGTTAAATGTGTTAATTTTTTAAAAAAATTATTATTTTTTCTAATGTGAGGTTGGGAAAAATATCATTGTTTAGGTATTTTGAAAATGGTTAAAGATTCATCAATAAGTGTATTTTTTATCAAAAATTATTAAATGTGAAATGAATTGTTTTTATAATCAACAATTCGGTAGTTGATGTTGTACTATTTGAAATGATATGATTGTAGTTTCTAAATAGTTTGAATTCTTGGTTCTGTTCACTACTAGAAAAACATGTATTTGCGACGGGTCATTTGCGACGGGATCCCGTCGAAAATGGCTTTTTGCGACGGGATCCCGTCGCAAATGACCCGTTGCTGAAAATGGTGTCGCAATAACATTTTGTTGCGACGGGCCCGTCGCTAAAGCCCTTTTCCGCGACAGGGAGAATCCCCGTCGCAACTACTACTCCGAATATTTGTAAAAAACTAGTTACAACGGGGCCCGTCGCAAATACTATTTTTTAACAAATAAAAATAATAATAATACTATTTGCGACGGGAATAGTATCCCGTCGCAAATACTATAAAAAAAATAAAAAAATAAATTGTTAATAAATTATTTTAATTAATATAATAATAATCCAATTATAATTCATAAATAAAAAATAATAAAATATTAATAAATGATTTTAATTAATATAATAATAGAATTATAATTCAAGAATAAAAATAATAAATTATTTTAATTAATATAATAATAATAGTATTACAATTCAAAAATAAAAAATAATAGAATATTAATAAATATTTTATAATGAGACAGAAACTACGAATAGAAAATAAATCATATTTTGATTTCACAAATTTTATAACATAAATACAGACTCTAATATGAAGGAGGGGGGGAGGGGGGGATCTACAGATAGTGGTGGAGGAAACTCCATCCCTAAAGCATGAGTGAGTCGGTGCATGTACTCCATCTGCTCCTGATGCTGCTGCTGCCACCGACTCATCTGCTCCACGTACAGCTGCTGCTGGCGTCGACGCTCCTCCTCATGCTACTGACGCATCTGCTCCTACTCCTGTCGGAGACTCTCTATCAGTGCAGTCTGAGATCGCAACTGATCCTCATACTGTGCAGCAGAAGAAGATGCATGAGCTCCTCTCGTGCTGGATGCCGACATCGCAGCACTGCCATAATAATCTCCGGGAGTCAGTCGAGAGCTGATACCAACTACCCGGCCCTTCTCGAAGGAATACTGGGTGTCCTGCATCCATGCCGCCTCCTCAAACTGACGGCTAGTGGTCTGATCTGATGACTCGGCCTGACTCTCAGGCCGGGCCTGTGACGCTGCAGCCTCATACGACTCCTGTAGTTGCAATTTAAAATTAAAATTGTGAATATATTATATATAGTTAATTTTTAAACTTGAAAACAAATAATACTATCCACGATGTGATGCTGACGATCACCTCTGAGCTCCCCAGTAGCAGAATCACTATACATCCTCTGACATACGTCGTACTCCGTAATATCTGGGTGCTCGACAGCCTATAAAAATAAAAAATAAACTGTTAATATTTATAGTTATATAAAATATTTATAAATAATGTACGTACTAGATACTGTCTATGAGTACTGAAAGAACGACTCCAAGCTCGATGAGTCACCTCCTGTCTCCCCCGATTCTGCCTCCCCACCGATGATCTCCTTTGAAAGGCACCACTCAACCAGTGCGCACATAATCCATCCCATACATGGGATGAAATGTACTCTGGTCGGTGTGCTCTACATGACTAATCAAAATCCGACACTCCTACTTTCTTCATCGCAGCTTTTCTTAAATTGTGCAAAAACTGATGAAGGGGATCATGCATGGCCACCTCCCATGCCTCGTGGATGGCGTCACGCATGGTATCCTCGATCGGATACCATAAACCCTACAAATAAATCAAAATATCAAGTTAGAAATGAAATAATTTTCAAAATAAAAATTATTTATTTATGTACGTACCAACCAATGGCCGAACATGGCCTGCTGCACATCAATGGGAATCTGCTCCCATGTGGTCCACGACTGAGAGAAATAGTTGCGCAAAATAGCGCTGCCCTGTCCGACTGCTATATGCAGAAAACTGTAAAAATAATAAACATTTATTATGTGAATAGATTAATGAAATCTTAGTCAAATCAACAGGTTATCACACCTTCGTGTGCGTGGATCAAACCCAAGACGTGGACGTCGCTCGGAGACGGGGTCAGGAATCATCAATCATGCAAGACCGCGCCCCCTATGCGTACTCCCTGGAGGGCCTGCAGGCTGAGGGTCATCTGGCAGCAACTCATCCGCATCGAAAGTCAGGTCAGCATCCGCCAACTCACGAAATGTGGCATCGTCCATCTGAAACAGAAAATTTTAATGTTGTTAGCAAATAATTCATAATTACTATTATATATACATATATACATATTATTATTGTATATAAATACCATGTAATTCTATCAGTGTTCATCTTCATCATCATCTTCATATATATCAATGTCATCTTCATATTCCTCCTCAACATCATCGATATACATTCGAGTTATAGTTGCTTCATCTCTTACCATTTCAAATTCATATGTGACATCATTAACATCATCTTCATCACCGACTCTTAAATGTGGGGTGTCGTCATCGATACTCATGTCTCTTTGCAAAAAAGTTTGATTTTGAGTACTCTCTTGAAAAACATTAATTCTTTGCACATCAGTGAAAGCACATTCACTTTGACTAAACTGTTTGTCTCGGATTTTTATTTTTATTGCACTCCACCAATCAGTCAAGTCTCTTGATGTAGCACAGTACTTTGCGTAATAAACTTGATATGCCTGTTGAGCCAATAAGAATGGTTCATTTACTGCGAGAACACTTTTACATTTATTATCGATGATTCCATGAGTCGGATGAACACGCACGCCTCTCTCTGTATCCAACCACCGACATTTGAACATGGTTATGTAATGTTGTCCAAGATAACAGAGTTCAATGATTTCATCAAGTATGCCATAAAAGTCAAATTCATTTTCTCGATGATGAGATCCTCTCAAGCTAACTCCACTGTTCATTGTTTTTTTCGTTTCCCCATATGTATGTGTGTGGAATCGAAATCCATTCACCACATATGCATTATAAGTTTTAACAAGTTTAGAAGGTGGGTTACTCAATACACACAACCGTTTGTCAATTTTATCAGCATGTCGAGACACCTGAAAATTTGTGAAATAATTATCAATATAGTAAACTATACATTGAATGTGTTGCTAAAAGATAAAGAATTTATGTTACCAGTTTTTGAAACCACTGAGAGAAATTTTTCAGTCGACGTTCTTCGAGAGCAGCTGCTGTAATTTGTGGAATTTGTTTCTTGATATGATTATCATACAACCTATAAAAACCAAAGTTATTTAATGTAAGATAAATGATAGAATAAGTGATATAAACACTTACAGTACAACTGATGTCATCTCTTCACAGTTGAGCAGAACATACGTATGAGCTCTATGATGTTCATCATCTGAAAGCCAGCGTTCATAAACTCCACCAAAACCAAGATCTGACTGGTTGAAAACAGATAATTGATTGTCGATTTCATCAATATTCCTCTCATTTCGTCCCATTCGGTTGTGTTTTGAAGGATACTCAGATTCAAAATAATGAGAGCAGAAAAAAGATATTTCCTCTTGCAAATAAGCATCTGCAATAGATCCTCAACAGATGCTTTGTTACGTAATTTTATTTTTAATTTTTACATGCATCTTTCAAATGGGTACATCCATCGAAACTGTACTGGACCTCCACATTTGGCTTCATATGGCAAATGTAACATCAAATGTTCCATTGAGTCGAAGAAAAATGGCGGAAATATTTTTTCCAGTTTACATATAATTACAACAACATCTTTTTCAAGTTTGCCTAGAGCATCATAATCTGCTGTAGCCGCACAAATTTCCCGAAAACATTGAGACATGTCTGTTATGGAATCCCAAATCACAGAATTCAACAGACCTCTTAATCCAATGGGTAGAAGTCTTTCCATTTTAACATGACAATCATGACTTTTTAATCTAGTAATATGACCATTCTTTACACATCTACCCAAATTGGAAGCACAACCATCTAGAAGTCTCAAATCTGCAATCCACTGACAAAATAATAAACGGTTTTCTTTAGACAGTGTATAAGCTGCTTTTGGTTTCAGTAACCTTTCTGTTCTGACATTCTCAAACAGTTCCAATTCTGGACGCCTGCAAATTTGGGCAAGATCTAAACGTGCATTTACATTGTCTTTGCTCTTTCCTGGCGTATCCAAAACTGTATGAAAAAAATTATCAAAACAGTTCTTCTCAATATGCATGACATCTAACATGTGTCAGACCAACAAATCAGACCAATATGGCAAATCCCAAAATATGCTACGTTTAATCCAATTGTGTTCTTTCCCAAAACCAGAAATTTTCTGTCGGTTTATTGTGGGGCCAAAAGTGATGGGAGGTAATGAAAGTACAACTGATTTTAACTCCGAACCTGATAGCATTTTTGGAGGTCCTTCCCTTTCAACTGTTCCTTTTCTGAAATGAGATCTGTTTCTGCGAAAAGGATGATCAGCTGGAAGAAACCTGCGATGACAGTCAAAATAACAAGGTTTCTTTCCATGAATGAGCACAAATGCTTTGTTCTCTCCCATAAAGTAAGGAAATGATTTCTGACCATGTGTACACCAGCCAGAAAACATCCCATAAGCCGGGAAGTCACCTATTGTCCACATCAATGCTGCTCTCAGTATGAAATTATGTTTCGTTGCAACATCATATGTACTGACACCAGTACTCCACAATAAATTTAATTTATCAATCAATGGTTTCAAATAAACATCAATATTTTTCTTCGGATGACCTGGAATAAGTAAAGTCAAAAAGATATATGGCTCCTTCATCAACATCCATGGAGGTAAATTGTATGGAGTTAAAAAAATAGGACAACATGAATATTGACTACCATAAGATCCAAACGGACAGAAACCATCAGTGGAAAGCCCCAGTCGAACATTTCTAGCTTCTAAAGCAAAGGATGTATGCACTCTATCAAAATGTTTCCATGAATCACCATCGGTTGGATGATTCAAGCTTTTATCGGTTGAAATATTATCTTTATGCCATGACATCATTGTCACTGTATTCTTAGACATGAATAAACGCTGGAGTCTGGATGTAATCAGAAAATATCTCAACTGTTTTACAGGAATCAAACCAGACTTCCCGTGTTGTCCTTCTTTATATCTCAGTTGCCCACATGTGGGACAACTATCCAACGACTCATTTTTCCCAGAATATAAAATGCAGTCATTTGAACATGCATGAATCTTCTGAAAAGTAAGTCCCAAATTTCGAACCAGCCTCTTACTCTCATAGTAATTTGCAGGTAAAACATTTCCTTCGGGTAACAGTGTTTTAAGCAAAGAAAATATCTAGTCAAAATAGGTGTTTGACATTCCGTTATCTGATTTAATAGCCATAAATTTTGCAACTGCTTCTAATTTGCTCATCTTGCAGCCAGGATATAATGCATCCTCAGCAGACTTCAACAACTCATAAAATTCAGACGGTGCCAACTCAGGATTTGAAGCTATATCAGTCGGAGTTTCTGTATGTTGAACAGATGAACCTGTGACATCATGTACTAAATCTTGAAACCGGGATAGATCCGAAATCAAGTTGGTATCACCTGCTCTGGAACTGCGTTCACCGTGTTGATACCAAAATACATAATCTGGTTGAAAACCAAAACGCAAGAGGTGTTCTCCCACTTTGTCAAACGTGTCAAACGTTCTCAATGAACATTTTCTGCAAGGGAATTTTATTTTGTCTTCTCAAACAAATTCTGGATTTGATGCCGCAAATGATAAAAAAGTCTCCACACCCTCTACATATACTGGATTTAAACCAGAACCGTTCGTATTTCTACATTGATTTATCCATATGTGGTCACCTAATAATGATTGTTGACGACCTCATTGTTCCATATGTCTCTATAAAATATAAAAGCATTACTGGTTTTGAATAATTTGTTAGAAAAAACACTCAAGCTAGGATAATTATAGAGTTTAGATCATACACGATTAACACAAACTTTTTTTTTGAGATAGACCTAATTATTACTAATTATTACTAATTATTGGTAATTATTATGAATTATTACTAATTATCGGTAATTATTGGTAATTATTTGTAATTATTTGTAATTATTACTAATTATTGGTAATTATTACTAATTATTGGTAATTATTACTAATTATTGGTAATTATTACTAATTATTGGTAATTATTACTAATTATTGGTAATTATTACTAATTATTGGTAATTATTACTAATTATTGGTAATTATTGGTAATTATTGGTAATTATTACTAATTATTACTAATTATTGGTAATTATTGGTAATTATTACTAATTATTGGTAATAAATACTAATTATTGATAATTATTGGTAATTATTAATAATTAATGGTAATTATTGGTAATTATTTCTAATTATTGGTAAATATTACTAATTATTGGTAAATATTACTAATTATTGTTAAGTATTACTAATTATTGGTAATTATTGGTAATTATTACTAATTATTACTAATTATTGGTTATTATTACTAATTATTACTAATTGTTGGTAATTATTACTAATAATTGGTAATTATTACTAATTATTGGTAATTATTACTAATTATTGGTAATTATTACTAATTATTACTAATTATAACTAATTATTGGTAATTATTACTAATTATTACTAATTATTGGTAATTATTACTAATTATTAATAATTATTACTAATTATTGGTAATTATTGGTAATTATTACTAATTATTGGTAATTATTACTAATTATTGGTGATTATTACTAATTATTGGTAATTATTGGTAATTATTACTAATTATAACTAATTATTTGTAATTATTACTAATTATTAATAATTATTACTAATTATTACTAATTATTACTCATTATTGGTAATTATTACTAATTATTACTAATTATTGGTAATTATTACTAATTATTACTAATTATTACTAATTATTGGTAATTATTGGTAATTATTACTAATTATTGGTAATTATTACTAATTATTGGTAATTATTACTAATTATTACTAATTGTTACTAATTATTGGTAATTATTACTAATTATTGGTAATTATTACTAATTATTACTAATTATTCTTAATTATTACTAATTATTCTTAATTATTACTAATTATTCTTAATTATTACAAATTATTGGTAATTATTACTAATTATTGTTAATTATTACTAATTATTGTTAATTATTACTAATTATTGATAATTATTACTAATTATTACTAATTATTACTAATTATTAATAATTATTACTAATTATTGGTAATTATTACTAATTATTACTAATTATTGGTAGTTATTCCTAATTATTACTAGTTATTGGTAATTATTACTAGTTATTGGTAATTATTACTAATTATTGGTAATTATTACTAATTATTACTAATTGTTACTAATTATTACTAATTGTTACTAATTATTGGTAATTATTACTAATTATTACTAATTATTGGTAATTATTTGAATTTATTGGTAATTATTACTAATTATTGGTAATTATTACTAATTATTGGTAATTATTACTAATTATTACTAATTGTTACTAATTATTACTAATTGTTACTAATTATTGGTAATTATTACTAATTATTACTAATTATTGATAATTATTGGAATTTATTGGTAATTATTACTAATTATTGGTAATTATTACTAATTATTGGTAATTATTACTAATTATTGGTAATTATTTCTAAATATTGGTAATTATTTCTAATTATTACTAATTCTTTCTAATTATTACTAATTCTTACTATTTATTGGTAATTATTACTAATTATTGGTAATTATTGGTAATTATTTCTAATTATTGGTAATTATTTCTAATTATTGGTAATTATTTCTAATTATTAGTCAGTATTTCTAATTATCGGTAATTATTACTATTTATTGGTAATTATTA
Source organism: Viscum album (assembly GCA_963277665.1). NCBI lineage: Eukaryota > Viridiplantae > Streptophyta > Magnoliopsida > Santalales > Viscaceae > Viscum > Viscum album. The sequence continues at coordinate 1,807,422,831 of OY728156.1, forward strand.
CTAATTATTACTAATTACCGGTAATTATTTCTATTTATTACTAATTATTTCTATTTACCGATAATTATTGGTAATTATTACTAATTATTGATAATTATTACTAATTATTGGTAATTATTACTAATTATTACTAATTGTTACTAATTATTACTAATTGTTACTAATTATTGGTAATTATTACTAATTATTGGTAATTATTACTAATTATTGGTAATTATTACTAATTATTACTAATTATTGGTAATTATTTCTAATTATTACTAATTATTACTAATTATTGTTAATTATTGGTAATTATTACTAATTATTGGCAATTATTACTAATTATAGGTAATTATTACTAATTATTACTAATTATTGGTAATTATTACTAATTATTACTAATTATTGGTAATTATTGGTAATTATTACTAATTATTACTCATTATTGGTAATTATTACTAATTATTACTCATTATTGGTAATTATTACTAATTATTACTAATTATTGGTAATTATTACTAATTATTACTAATTATTGGTAATTATTGATAATTATTACTAATTATTGATAAGTATTACTAATTATTGGTAATTATTACTAATTATTGGTAATTATTACTAATTGTTGGTAATTATTACTAATTATTGGTAATTATTACTAATTATTACTAATTATTACTAATTATTACTAATTATTGGTAATTATTACTAATTATTGGTAATTATTACTAATTATTGGTAATTATTACTAATTATTACGAATTATTACTAATTATTGGTAATTATTACTAATTATTGGTAATTATTACTAATTATTGGTAATTATTACTAAATATTACTAATTATTGGTAATTATTAGTAATTGTTCTTAATTATGACTAATTAAATGAATAATTACCAATAATTAGGAATAATTACCAATAATTATGAATAATAACATTATTAGTATATTTTATTATTAATATTAAAATAATATAATTTTCTAATTTATATACAGTTCTCCTTTCATCTGTGTGTTTTCTATCTCCATATACAAATAATACATGTGAAGACAGCAAACACACAAATGAAAAGAGAACTGTATATATATAAAAAATTATATTATTTTAATATTAATAATAAAATATATTAATAATTAAATAATGTTATTATTCCTAATTATTAGTATTTATTACTAATTATTAAGTTATAAAACAATGTAAACAATATTAAATTACAACTAATTAAGAATAATTAAAACTAATAAAACATTAAAAATAAATATGAAATTAAAATAAATATAAATACCTTGAAAATTGATCTGAGGTTGATCTCTGATCGTTCTTCAAAACTTCAATACCAACTCCGGAGAAAAAATTTAAACTTGAGAAAAACTGAACTGTAGAAATAAAATCTTGAGAGAAGAAGAAGATGGAATTTGAGAATGATTTGAAAAAAACGGATGGGGGTATTTATAGGTTAGATTAGTTGCGACGGGCCCATTTGTGACGGGTATCCCATTGCAAATACTAGTATTTGTGACGGTTCCCGTCGCAAATACCTTAGCCAGAATTTATTACGGTCAACGGTTAAATAGTTTTTTGCGACGGGACCCGTCGCAAATAACTACCTGCCGACATACTATTTGGGACGAGAGAATATTCCCGTCGCAAATACCTTTTACCACCGCCAGTTATTTGCGACGGGGGAATATTCCCGTCGCAAATAGTTTTCCCGCGGTTTGGCGCGCAAAGGGCGCCAGTCCTTTTGCGACGGGATAGCCATCCCCGTCGCAAAAGGCTACTTATTTGCGACGGGCAAATACCCCCGTCGCAAATAAGTTTTTAACAGGGGTATTTGCGACGGGAATAAATCCCGTCGCAAATACCCATTTTTCCCGTAGTGGTTGATCGTTTTAAAATTAAACCTTGTTGGAATTGTAGAAACAAACCAGATGAAGTTGTTGGGAATGTAGTTGTACATGAGACATTTTTGAACCAATGGCTAGTTTAGAGTGTTGTTCAAGGCTTCTAGGATTGGGACATAGGGAACCAAAGATATGAGTCATGATAGTTAGATCAATCTATCTAGTTCAAAAATAATAATTCACACATATTCCATAGTGATTCTCAAACGGAAAGAGAAGATGTATTGTTGAACAGGATGAATAATATCATCATTTTCATTAGAACCTTATCATATTTTAATGTCTATATGGATATATATATGCACAAAAATCTCGAATTATAGTGGTGGTACCAATCGGTGTAGGATAAAGTGGATCAGGGCCTTAGTTGGGATGATTTTGAAAAATTCTCAACAAAAAATTCAATCCTCAAACATTGAAGATTCATATAATGAAATAATTATTCAGTATGAAGTACTGACATCACTATATCATAGATTGTGCCACCAAATTTATTTATTAAGTGCACTTTAAGCCTGAGGATGTATCTAGTGCATCCTCAATAACATGCATCTAGGAATCAAGGGTATAAATAATATTCTTTAGATGTCGTGCTATTAATAATGGATTATTAAGATATTGTAAATATAGTGACAACATATGAAAGGGAAAACTAATGATATATGTGATGAGTATGTATATTTGTACCCACAATAACCCATGGGAACTATAATGCCGGGAGATATTGGAAGAGGGACACCAACATCAATGGTGGGAGTGGGAATCAAATTCCAACATGTATATTAGTTAATCTTCCTCTCAGACCCACAACAAAATAAGGATTTATCTAATTTCTTCAATTTGACCACATGAAGGGTGATTCTATGAAACTAAAAATGGTATGACATAATTAGAACAATATGGTGCATCCTCAATGTTATTTATTACACTTCTCTATAGATGGGTGCTTGAGAAACATCTCAGGTGACTCAGTCATCATATCATTTGATAGGTTGAGGGAAGAATAACCAAAATCACCATCATAAAATATCATTCCATGGTGATTCTTTGAATACTATGTATTCTCAGAAATGGAATTCACAATATGGAAATGAGGAAAAAAGTTAAATGATGAAGAAATTATATGGATATGAGCATGTTATATCAGATTATCAAGTTTGACCATCTAGTTGAGAGTTACGATTCATTTGAATTTAACCCTTATGAATATGTTGTTTGATACATGTGAATAAAATTCCATTATAACTTCTCATTCTGTTGATTTGTTGAGTTAAAATCATGAGATGATTCCCTTTGTGATAAAACATCAAACTACACTTTGGGAAATAGAATTTTGAGCCTTTCTATGTATAGAAAGATCTATAACCATTGATGGAACTGAACAAATATGAGACTTCATATTACTGTAGATGGATGTCTAGGATTTAATCAAGTATACAGATTTGTTGAAAATGATTATTTGTCACAACAATTTTTATGGAAGAAAAGTTAGTTTTGAGACTGAGGATAGTGTCAACCTTCAATTTCGAGGATAAAGGAATTTATGGAATGGAGAAACATGTTTTTGGGCACCATATGTGGGAATTATATCAGACTTGATGACAACATAGAATTTATCATTGATTTAACTGATCAAGAATATTAGTTTTTCAAGAGCTGTGGATCTGTTTATTGATTTGTTTCATGAAAAATTCCCAGGGGTACCACATATAAGGTAATTTGAGTTTTCCATTGATATCATATCATGGACCATTCATATTTACAATCCATATTTTATGAGTTAACAAAAATAACTAAGGGAAATAATGGTTTAGTTACAAGATCTTGAAATCAAGGGTTTTATTCAACCTTGCATGTACCTATGTGACGTACAAATGTTGCTCATGAATAAAGTAGATGGAGATATATTGTTTTGTGTATATTATCATAAAATTAACCAAGTTAATATAAATAAAAGCTATCTAAATCCATACATTGATGATATTTTAGATCAATTGAATGGAGCTCAGTGGTTCTCAATGGCCAACTAGTGATCATGATATCACTAATTGATAGTTTGGAAGGAATAAATTCTGACGAAAACTATCAAAAGATGATTCCACCATTATCAATATATTGTAATGACTTTAGTTCTTACAAATGCACAAAAAGTCTTATTTTTTATGATTAATTTTATAATAAGGGTATATAATGATTCTTTTGGTCTAGTGTTTGTAGATAACATATTTGTGTTTTGACCCACTGGGTATGAGAAAGAAAAAAACACGAGGATAGTGTCGGGAATAATAATATATCATTTGATATATGAATAAAAATAATATATAGATTTTTAGATACTTGAGGAACAAATTCAGGGCCAATAAATCTATCAAAGAGGTTTTTTAATGGATCCTTAGAAGATTGAATATATTATCTCATGGAAACTGAAAAAGAGTGTCTTTGAGATATGAAACCTTCTTGGACAAGTTGATTATTACTAATGAATTTTTTATGAAATTTTATGTATATCAATTCCAATTATAGATTTAGTGAATAATATTGTTCCATTACAATGGGATAACTAATGGAAGAAGTCTTTTAATGAAATGAATGTTATCCATATATCCATACAGATCACGATTATTCTAGAATAATGAAAATAAAATGTAGGGTATAATGATTCTTCTGGAACATGGATGTGGTGTGTTGTCATGCATCAAGATCATGGTTTTTCTTATGGTTTGAGGTAGTTACAAATCCATGTGAAGAACTACCTAACAAGTGATTGGATTTAGCTAGAGTTGGCAATGATGTAATTTTTTTTAATCACAATCTCTTTGGTGTGAAATTTACTGTGTTCAATTATTATATTGAATGAAACATATTTTATCAAAATAAGATTTGAATATATATCATATAATATTTATATAATATCTCAAGAAGTACTATATTGTCATGATTTATGAAACGGTAAAAGGAAATATAGTGGAAGGTGCATTAACCATAAATTTGTATGCTTAATTGGAAAAATAATCTTTAGATGAGTAGAAATTGTTTTCTTTCTTATCTGACATTAATGTTGAATCTGAAAATAGATGTGATGTTGTAGTTTTATTTTCATTTTATTTGGTTCCTTATTTGGAAATGATAATTAAAGTGGTATATAAATCTGATATAGAATGTTTGGATATGAGTTCAAACCTCAATGTTAGGTACACAATCGAGGGATGGATGCTAGATGGGACATTATAGTTGTGTTCTAGATATTGAATGGTTGAACATATGGATTTCATGGAGAAATACCATCATGTTTAACTCCATTAAATATGGGATATTCATCTGTGAATATAAAAGAGGTATAGCACCTTGAAAGCGTAGTTTTTTAGTTCTTCAGTAAAGGTAATGTGGTTGATTTTTTTTAGGAGCTTAACTGGTCATCAAGTTAATGTAAATGACCAGTAACTATTTTTCACTCATTACCTATTCTATTGGTGAAGTGGGAGAAGATAACAATGGATTTTGTTATAGGTCTTCCAAGAATGTTCCAGAAGAATGATTCTATATTGGTAAAAGTCTATCAACATACCATGTCAGCTCAATTTATTCCAAATGTTTGAAACTTGTATAGTGTAGGATCTATTAAAAACTATATCAATGAAGTGTTAAAGATATAAGTAATATTTTATTTTATCATATCCGACTAATACCCAAGGATTACATCTCATTTATGGAAACCTTATAGGCATCCCTTGGGCCTCAGTTAACTATAATTATGGTCTATCATCCTCAGAAAGATTAGAAAATTATATAGGATTATACAAACATTGGAGGACATGTTGCAGTCTTATGTTTTTTATTTTGGTTCCTTCTTAGAAAAGAACGTTCTACTGTTTGAGTTATTTTATAACAACAAATATCAATCTTTAATACAAATGGCTACATTTAAAGAATTTAATGCGTGTTATTATTGTTTTCCACATTGTTGGGTGGGAATGGGTCAGACATCAGTAGTTATGAAGAGCCTTGTCCATGAAATAGACAAGAAGATTTAGTTGATCAGAAATTAGAGGGAGGTGGCTCAATGTAATCAGAAATCTTATGCATATCATCATCTATTTCTTTTTGTAACGCCCCAACCCTAGTTACCCAGAGTCAGTGCATTATTGTAATACATTGGAATGATTACAAGAAATCAAGTCCTGAAGGACCGATTGTTTTAGCAGTCTTGGAAAATATATTATATACATGAATGTTACATTAAAATTCATAACATACAAAACAAAATAAACAATCCTTTATGAACGCCATTATTCCCTTGTATTAGCCCTACATATCAATCACAATACACTTCTTGAAATACTGGGAAAATAATAGAACATAGAAAGGGGTGAGTTATAGAAAAAACTTTTATAAATAAGCATACACATTTAAGGAAATGTAAAACTATATAAAAATCCATTTAAATGTGAACTTCAGAAAAATATGGCAAAAATAAAATGATGTAATGCCATTTACGTATTCACATGGATATTCTACTGGTCTAATAATCACATGCAATATAACTTACCACTTTCAAAATGATGGAATGCATAATGATAGACTATCATAACCACATAGTCAAGGCCTTGTGCCAAGAATACAAATAAGATTTTGACAAGTTCTAATTCCAAGGCACTAGTTTGTCTCATGAGACCAACCGATGCATCGATCAGCTATAGCGGGCTCCACCCGTCACTTACTAAGTCCAATGCATTCTTCATATGAATAGGATTAAACATAACATAAACATTCGTATAAAAAATATCATACAAAATGTCAATACTTTATCCATAAACCATGAATGGTATAAAATAACACATCCATAGTTAATCATATCACAAAACCTTCAATAAAATATGGAAGATTTGTAACAACTTCAAACAAGTTTAAAATCCATCAAAGGATGTTGACATAAATGAAAATGATTTGTAAAACCCTTTGAGAGAAATATATTTTTTTCATGAATAAATTTAAAGGTCAATCAATTTAAAAAGGAATAAATTTAAAGACATTTTTGAATCAAAGTGTCCCATACCACTTTGAAACTTTTGAATGTAAATAAAATTTTAAATCATTCATGTCCATTAAAATAAATCCTTAAAACTATTTTGAAAACATGGACATTAATGAGAATTGTTTAGAAGAATAAATCATTAAAAAATTTAAAATAATGTTTTATTAAAAAGTAACATAAAATAATCCCTTTGAATACTATTTTATGAATCATGGAAATGGATAATAAATATGTCCCAGTAGATACTTATGTAAAAAAACCTTGTATAATAAAGAGATTGTGAAATTAACCCTTACGAATTTTCTAACTTACGAAACATACACCCCATGAAAGAGGTATCATACAAGGAATATGTAAATACACATAAATTAATGTGTATTACACAAATAATACAATTATGTGTATTACATAAAACACACAAAAGTTAATAGTGGCAATATGTTATGAATCTCAAGTAAATAACGAGTGAGATGAAAACCCCTTACCTTGCGTTTTCCATTATTCAAGGGTATGTTTAACCTCCTGTATGAAGACCATAGTATGTTACTAAATTGTACCAGAACCATATAAACTTTTATTATATAATACATTATTCATTTATGACATTATATGACCCATTTATTTATAATCTCCATGTTAAATTAACATTTATGGTAATAATCGCTTTCTTTATCGTACGGGTTTTAACTTGTTACTCTTGATTGTATCACATAGATCATGATATAAATACTTCTAGAATACAAAACATGATTTATATATCATATATATTTAGAATATTATTATGTATTATAGACATATATATGAAATGGAAAACACCGTTTATGGAGATGGTAGTCCGTACGTACGCATAAACATTGTTTCCATTTTCATAATGTATTGCACAAAGATAAGTGAATAAAATATATGTAAGAATATACATATATATATCCCTAGTAGTATTATTATTTCATATATGACTAACATATTATTAATATATATTTTTATAATTGTCGAATAATGGTGAATGTGAAAATGAATATCATCGCATCATGGAGACAGTAATTCATACGTACGCACGAGCGACAATATCATTTCCTTATGGGTGTGGAATTGGATGGTATATTAATTTTATGGAGACATTATCATGTTATTTGAATTATTTATATAAATATTAATCATCATTATATCCATCCAAATATCATAGTGTTGAATAACAAATTACACCATGACGTGGAGACGGTAAACTGTACGTATGATCGCATGGTGACATTATCATTCATAAGACGGATAGAATAATTAATATAGTTGTGACAAATTTATAATAACATCACAGTATATAGATTATAATGGATTTATTATTTTATAATGGAAATATCAAATAAAGAATATGTGGAAGAAGAAAGGAACTTGAAAGAGAGTTGTGAAAAAAATACCTCTTCTTTGGGTTCTTCCATTAGATTTGATAAAAAGGGCACCATTAGTTGGATTTCTGGTCAAACTGATCCATATAGTTTGAAGTGAGGGAAGTTGAGATAATATTTGGGCAGGGGTTGGCCGATACAAAAGATTTTGAAGGTAAGAATTTGAGAGAAGGGGGAGTGCCCTTTTATAAGAGGGGTGAGGGGAACCTTAAGAAAAACATAAAATATTATTTTATAATAAATTAATATTCGGTTTGTAATGGCTCAAAATTGATTTATATAGAGGCTAAGGTGGGGATGGGTCAAAATCCACTCAACCAATAGGTTTTAGACAGGGTTGGGTCACTTTATTAATCTTATCTTTTAGTTTTAACTCTTAGTTAATTAGTTTGACATTTACCATGTCTCATTATATTTTTATATAATATGGTTAATAAACATACTATAAACATCCAATATACACCCAACTGGTCCATTAATGATACATATATCAATATATAAGTCCTTTGGTAGAACCTTAGATTTTTAAGAATAGAATATCAATTAATAATATAATATTTGTGTTAAAAACTCTTTTATGCCTATTTGACACTATTGGGTATTTTGTTTTTGATAAATTTATAAAAGATTTATCTCTTCGAATAAATTTCGTATAACCAATCCTAATAAGTAATATTAACCTAGAAAATTATTGTAATGCATAAAAAGTCTCAAATTACATTTATTTGGGTATTTATAATATCAAATATTTTAATCATTCATTAATACGATAATTACTGCATCATCATTGTGTCATTAATAAATTAAATTATTTAACATCTAAAAATTATAAATAAAATACCATTATGTAGGATATCGTTTTTTCATTCAAATCAATGTTTATAATCAAATTTATCTTATGTATTACCCTATATTAAAAAATAGTTATTAAACATTGATTTTAACTCTTTTAACTCTTCTTTTAATTAAATAATAATAAATGTCCTAATGTAATAGAAGTGGACCAAAATGATAATATTTTATTCCTAAGGTTATTTTTGGTCGAGATACATTTGTAAAATAGAATTAAGACTTGTGTTAGGGTAATATTAATATCATTTTTACCCTTAATTACCCAATTTACTTTTAACCATGGTAAATAAAATTAAAAAGTTACTATTAAAAAAAATAATTTTTATCTTATTGTACCACATTTTACTCCTTGATATTAACTGTCTCTCTCGGATTTTTTAAAATTCAATCACTGAAGCGGTAAAATTAAGTTTTATGTGAATTTTCAAATTCTCCAAGGAGATCGGTAAAAGACGGGGATAAGTCCAATAAGTGTTTTATATATCTAAAATTATAATAAATAGACTCCAATGAATTACATTGAACTTATATAGGTATTATGTATCTATTTTCACATAAAATAAATTTAAATAAAATAAATATTTATTTAAATAAAAATTTGGTTTTAAACTATAACTCAATGTTTTTTACTATAAATCAAAAGTTGAATGTTTTCTATAAAATACCAAAAATTCACCCAAAGCTAATTTCGATATTCCGAATCCAAAAATAAATTCCATTTTGAATGATAAAATTAATAAAATTTCAAAAAGTGGGTATTACTATTCATAATGGGTAGTTTGATTGGTTGTTGTGTGTGTTAGAACTCGATGTTTCGTACAACACGTGCTACTATATTATTCAAAGAGAGGCATACTGTAGAAGTTTGGGGTGTTACATTCTCCACTCCTTCAATAAACTGTGTTCTCACAATTTATGTTCAGTATTGGAAACATGGGGTTGACATTTCAAAATATCTTATTTGAAATCCCACATCAAAAAATGGATTAATGAGGCCTCTATTTAAAATAATGAGTGGTAAGTATGAAGGTTACACAAAATAACACATACTAGGGTTGCATGTAGGAGAACATGGATATGGTAGAGAAGTCTAACGCTCAATATCTGATGGAGAGTGGTATAGAACATGGCTATGAAAAGGCCAACAATCACAAAGCCATAAATTTTTTATTATCTAAGGTTCCATCAAGGACAATGTTTTTGTTCTAAGTTTCTTTTCTTAATGTTGAGGAATTTATTAATGAGATTGGCTAAGATCATAAGGACATATACCTAATTAATAAATAGAGTTTTATCCATTAATAAATTTCTACCACAAACTCATATTTCACTCCAAAACATAATACTACTAAAAAATACTCTATTTATCTTAATCGTATAGGGTTCCAAATATAATGAATTTATAATTCACATATCAGACCCTTTAAAAAAGAAACTACATTATTACATCTAGGATGTTCATGTAGTCTAGTGGTAGGCGATAAATCCCAATCGCACTATGGTTTTGGATTCGATTCCCGCATCTTTGTCCGACGTGACGGGTTGTCACACGGTCTGTGTGTTGTCCTTTTTTAAAAATCCAAAAACAACCTTTAAATCTTATTCTATTCTAACCTTTAGACTTATCCAAAATACTACTATCCAAACTCACAGTCCAAAATTTATAAGGAAGTTAAACAAAATGAAGATCCCTTTTCCATGTAATAAAATGTGAACGCCTTCATCATGTATTATTTTAAACCATGGTAACATCTTGAATTACCATAAAACCTTATTGATTACATTCATGCTCCCTTATTTTTTATAGAATAATGGATATACTCCATCTTTCCAAAAATGTTGTAAACTACAATGATGACGAAATATAGAAATCATTAATGAGTTTCAATGTAGTCAATAATATATAATATAGTTTATCAAAATCAATAATGTATTATTCCAAAATCACTACCTTAGTATCAGAACCATATAATAGTTTATCTTCCTCTTAACCATATATTTTCTAAAAAAATATCCTGAAATTGAGTCACATTTCTTGGTTCCACCCAATCTCAAGTACTTAATGAAATAGTACTACTGTACAATCCTTACATACTCCATAATTATTATAACTAGTATCTTGTTGATACAATACTCAAATGACATAATTATCTAATAACAACATAAGAACTCTAATAATTCCTCCTCATCTGTGGTAGTATCATAATTTGATTATTAACCAATAGCATCATTTCGAGAATTCTCTGATGATTTGGACATTGGGTCGCGTAGTGTCGCAACTCTTTTCATATGAAACATTGTACATTTGTAAACTTTTTCTTACCCTTCCAGTCACATACATGGTGTACTTTTTCTCCACGCATATAACAAACTCACATTCCCTTCAGGCAAGTTCTGGAGTGTTTATTCCCACATATATCACATATGGGAAAATTCTTCTATTCCCTCTTCCCTTTATCCATCTTTCTCTCTACCATTATTTTCTTCTCTTGCTTCCCATCAAAGCCATAGGACTCAGTGATTTCTTTAAATATCTTATTAACACATGATACTATTTCTTCATATGTTGAGAATACATTGGAGACTATTTCCCTTATAAATGTTGGCTTAATACCATGAATGATATGATCCTTCTTAATCATTGGATCATACGTATTGATGGAGTTCACATTCCTTCTACTAGATGCCATTTCTATACAATGGAATAAACTAGTTCAGTTTATGAATTGCAATGAATAATTTCAAACATGTAAAATGCTTAACATAGGTTGAACGATTTATGGATATAAAAAATAATCATAATGTTGTTTTCATTGAGGAATTTTATACTCATAAACTCTTCATTATGATTTCCAACGATATTTAGAATTATCCTAAGCATATCCCCTAGGAGTGTCGTAACCAAAAGTGAAGCAACACCCGTTGTTGTGCACCAGTTCCCATTTGAGTCTATCTCAAAGCTGTGTATTTAGGTTTTACCCCTAGGTACATCTGTTCCAGAGCCACCTCTACCTGCTCATATCCAGACAGGTAAGTATTTGCATGGAAAACTCACAAAATCTCTACATTTCCAAAATTATTGTAATTTATTCTATTCTAATACTCAAAGTCTATCTTAGGTATATGTTCTCTAATCAGAGTTTATCTAAATCAAGCATCCAAGGTAATTGCTAATGTTTCTCTCATACCAACTGTAACGCCCCGACCCCAGTTACCCAGAGTCGTTTAATTATTTTAATACATTGGCATGATTACAAATAATCAAGTCCTCAAAGACCGATGGGTTTAGCAGTATTGGAAAATGGATAATTTGGGGTGGGGTTTTTTTTTTATTTAAATGGGTTTTGGGTGAATAAAATTAGGGGAATGGGTTTTTTGAGCGCCACATGAAGTGGCGCTAAACATTTTGCTTGGCCAGCGCCACTTCATGTGGCGCATTGCCACCCTTTTTTTGAACACCCCTTTTTTGCACACCCCCTTTTCTTGCACACCCCTCCCTTTTTTTTTTTTAGACCCCATCCCTTTTTAAATAATTTTTTTTTGTTTTACATACCCCTTCGTTTTATTGTTTGTTTTGTTTTGTTTTTTTTTCACCCCATCCATTTTTAAATAAATAATTAAAAACTAAATAATTAAAAGTATGTTTTTATGTTTTTTTTTTCACCCCATCCCATTTTAAATAAATAATAATTATATAATTATAATAAATATATAAATATAATAATTTTATATTTACAATAAATATATAATTAAAACATAAATAATTATATAATTACAACAATTATAGTAATTATATATTTGTAAATATAATAATTATATAATTATAATAAATATAAAATTATGATTACAATAATTATATAATTATAAATATAATAAAGATATAGTTAAATATATAAACCTTATTAAAAATATATATATAACCTTTTAAAATTATTTATATTTGTTATATTTATTATAATATGTTATAATTATGTAATAATTATAATATTATAATTATGTATTAAATTTATAATTATGTATTATAATACATAAATAAACCATATTAAATTTATTTATAAATTATTTATAAAATTATATATAATTATTTAAATACATAAATAAACCATCATAAATTTTTTTATAAATTTATATATATATATATAAACATTATTAAATATTCTTTAATTATTATAATTAGATATTTATTATAAGTAACCCTTGTTAAATATAAATACATAATTATAAATTTAATACATAATATAGTATTATGATAAATACATAATTATAAATTTATTAAAAGCATAATTATAATATATTATAATAAATATAAATAATTTTAATTGTGTTTATTAATATATATATATAAATTTATAAATAAATTTTACATGGTTTAATTATGTATTTAAATAATTATATATATATTTATAAATTTATAAATAATTATAATTTTATAAATAATTATATATAAATAAACCTTATATTTAAAATTTATAAATTTAATATTTAAATAAACATTATTAAAATAATATATCCTTATATAAATAAATTTATTAAATATTCATTAATTATTATAATTACATATTTATTATATTTATGTAATTAATATAAAAATATATTTATTATATTTATAACTATATATTTATTACATTTTTAATTATATATTTATTATATTTATAATTATATAATTATTCTATTGATATAAATATTATAATCATAAATTTATATAAATAAACCTTATTAATTATATATATATAATAAGTATATATTTATGATGATTATATATTTACAATAATTATATAATTATAATAATTATATACCTACAATCATTATATATTTATTATAATAAATATACATTTATAAATGTAATTATAAATAGACATTTATTTATTAAAATAAATGCAAAATGTAATTGTTTATTTATTATAATAAATTTAATATTTAATTATACATTTATATTTGTTATATTTATTATACATTTATATTATTATAAATATACATTTATTATAATTAAAAAAATAAATGTGTCATATTACATTTATTGTATTACATTACATATTACATTTTTTTATAATATAATTGTATAATTATAAATATAATAAATATAGATATGATAATTATATAATAAAGATTAATAATTACATATTACATTTATTATATTATAATTAAAAAATAAATGTATTATAATATTTATTATACATTTATTGTTCATATTTATTATAATAAATGTATAAAATAAATGTAGATTTATTATAATAACTATATTTATAGTTATTATAAATATAAATATAAAAATACATATATTATAATGGAATATTATAATATTTATTATAATAAATATACATTTATAATAAAAGTATTATAAATATTTATTATACATTTAGTATACATTTATTATACAATTATTATAATATTTATTATAATAATATTTATTATACATTTATTTAAATATTTATTATAATAATATTTATAATACATTTATAATAATAAATATTATAATTATATTTATTATAATAGATACTATAAATGTATATTTATTATAATAAGTATTTATTATAAATGTAAATGTATTATAAATAGTTATTATACATTTATTATACATTTATTGTGCATTTATTATAATATTATTTATTAAATCATTTATTAGATATTTATTATAATGAATATTATAAAATTATAACATTATAATATTTGTAATAAATGTATCAAAAATGTATATTTATTATAATAATATTATAATATTTTTTATAATATTTATTAGATATTTATTATAAATAAGTAAATTTATTATAATTTTTTTATTTATTATAAAAAATATAATTATTTATTTATTTTATTTTTTATATTTATTATAATAAATAAATTTATTATATGTATATAGATATATAGATATATATATCTATATATATATATTTATATATCGGGTATGGGGGTGTGGGGTTAAAGTGCCACTTCAAGTGGCGCTTTGCCCATTTTTTCTTCAGCGCCACTTCATGTGGCGCTGATGAAACCCATATCCACAAAATTTAAAAACCCTAACCCATAAAACTAAAAAAACCCACCCTCCTATTACCTACATGAATGTTACATTACACTTCATAACATACCAATCAACATAAATAATCATTTATGAATGCCATTATTCCCATGGCTTAACCCTGCATATCAATCTCAACACACTTCTTGGAATCTTGGGAAAAAAATAAAACATAGAAGGGGGTGAGCTCAGATTCTCAGTAAGGATAACAATACAGCGAAAACAATCATAAATAAGTACAAACATTTAAGAAAATTTATAACTAAAATAGAAACCTTTTAAACTTGAACTTCAGCATTATATGGAAAAAATGAAATGAAGTAATGCCATTTACTTATTCACATGTATATTCTACTAGTCGAACAATCACATGAAATATCACTAACCACTATCATAATGATGGAATCCATTAACTCAGACTATAATATCCACATAGTCAAGGCCTTGTTCCAAGACTACAAATGAGATTTTTTCAAGGCCTTGTTGCAAGAGACTAGTTTGTCTCATGAGACCTACCGATGCATTGAGGAGCTATAGTGGGATCCGCCCATCACTTACTTAGTCCAATTCATTCCTCATATGAAAAAGTTTAAACATAACATAATCATTCGTATTAAAACAAGCGTACGAAATGTCAATACATTATCCATAAACCATGAATGGTATGAAAATAACACATCCACATTCAAACATAACACAAAACCTTCAGTACAACATTGAAGATTCGTATCAACTTTAAACAAGTTTAAAATCCATCAAAGGTTGTTAACATAAATGAAAATGATTTCTAAAACTCTTTGAGAAAAATAAATTTTTTTCATTAAAACATATAGAAGTCACACAATTTAAAAAGGAAGACATTTAAAGACATTTTTGAATCAACGTGCCCCATACCACTTTGAAATTATTGAATGTAATAAACACTTTAAAACATTCATGTCCATTTATAAAAATCCATAAAACCATTTTCAAAACATGGGCATCAATGAGAATGGTTTAGAAGAATAAATCGTTAAAACATTTAAAATTATGTTTTAGTAAATTGTAACATAAATGAGTCCCTTTGAAAACTATTTTATGAATCATCGACATGGATAATAAATATTTCCTAGTAGATAATTACGTAAAAACAACCTCGGATAATAATGTTATTATGAAATTAACCCTTACCAATTTGGTAACTAACGAAACATACACCCCATGAAAGTGGTGTCATAAAATGAATATGTAAATACACATAAATTAATGTGTATTACACAAAGAATACAATTATGGGTAGTACATACACCACACAAAAAGTAATAGTGGCAATATGGTATGAATCACATTGAAATAATGCATGAGATGAAAACCCCTTACCTTGCACTTTCCATTAGTTGAGGGTACGTTTAACCTCTTGTATGAAGACTATATTATGTTATTAAATTATAATATAACCATAATAATATTTATTATGTCATACATTATTCATTTATGACTTTATACTACCCATTTAATAATAATTTCCATGTTAAATTAACATTTCGGGTAATATTCGCTTTCTTTATCGTACGTGTTTTAACTTGTTACTCTTGATTGTATCACTTAGATCATGATATAAATACATCCAGAATATAAAACAAGATTTATATATCATATATATAAATAATATAATTATGTATAATAGACATATATATGAAATGAAAAACATAGTTTATGGAGACGGTAGTCCGTACGTACGCATAAATGATGTTTCTGTTTTCATAATGTATTGAACGGAACTAAGTGAATAAAATATATGTAAGTACATATATATATATATATATAGTAGAATTATTATGTCATATATTACTAACATATTAGTAATATATATTTTTATAATCGTCGATGAATGGTTAATGTGGAAATGAATCTCATCGCGTCGTGGAGATGATAATCCGTACGTACGCACGAGCGACAATATAATTTCCTCAAAGGTGTGGAATTGGATGGTATATTAATTTTAAAGATACATTACCATGATATTTTAATTATTTATATACATATTACTCTTCATTATATCTATCCAAATAACATAGTGTTGAATAACAAATTACACCTCAGTGTGGAGATGTTAAGTCGTACGTACGCACGCATGGTGACATTATCATTCATAAGATGGAGAGAATAATGATTATAGTTGTGAAATATTTATAATAACATCACAGTATATATAAAATACAGGAGTTATTATTTTATAATTTAAATAACATAGAATGAATAATTGGAACAAGAAAAGAACATGAAAGAGGGTGGTGAAATCATTACCTCTTCTTCCGGTTATTCTTTTTTATTTGATCAAAAGGGATCCTTAAGTACGCTTTCTGAACAAACTAAGGCATGTAAGTTGAAGTGAGTGAAGTTGAGAGAATATTTTTCAAGGGTTTGGCCGAGTCAAAAGGCTTTTATGGTATGAATGGGAGAGAATGGGGAGTTCCCTTTTATAAGAGGGGTGATAGACACCTTAGGAAAAACTTAAAATAATATTTAATAATAAATTAATATTGGGTTTATAATGGCTCCAAATAGATTTATTTATAGGATAAGGTGGGTATGGGTATAAATCCACTCAACCAATAGGTTTTAGATAGGCTTGGGTTACTTTATTAACCCTATCATTTAGTTTTAATTCTTAGTTAATTAGTTTGACATTTACCGTGACTCTTTGTATTTTTATATTATATGGTTAATAAACTAACTACAAACTTCCAATAGACCCCGCAAGTGGTCCATTAATGATACACCTATTATGATATAAGTCCTCTAGAAGATCCATAGATTTTTAGGAATATAATATCAATTAATAATATAATATTTGTTTTAAAAACTCTTTTATGTAAATTTGACACTATTGGGTATTTCGTTTTTTATAAATTCATAAAAGAATTATTACTTCGAAAAAAATTCATATAAACAATCCTAATATTTCATATTAACCTTGAAAATTATTGTAATGCATAAAAAATCTCAAATTACATTTATTTGGTTATTTATAATATCAATTATCTTAATCATTCATTAATACGTTAATTACTGAATCATCATTGTGTCATAAATAAATTAAATTATTTAATGTCTGAAAATTAAAAATAAAATACCATTATTTAGAAATCATTTTAGATTTATTATTTAGATTTATAATAGAATTTATCTTATTTACTACCCTCTATTAAAAATGTTTTAGCTGTTAAACGTTGATTATAACTCTTTTAACTCTTCTTTGAATTAAATAACAATAAAGGTCGTAATCTAAACCAAGTGGACCTAAATGATAATATTTTATTCCTAAGGTTTTTTGGTCGAGATACAATTGTCCAATAGAATTATAACATGTGTTGGGGTAATATTAATATCATTTTTACCCTTAATAACCCTATTTACTTTTTACCGTGGTAAATAAAAGTAAAAAGTTACCATTCACCAAAAATTATTTTTATTTTATCAAACCACATTTTGCTTTTGATATTATCTATGTCTCTTGGATTTTTTAAATTCCACTCATAGAAGTGGTAAAATTATTTTTTATGTGAATTTCCAAATTATCCTATGAGATGGGTAAAAGATGGTGAAAATCCAATAAAATTTTTATATATCTAAAATTATTATAAACTTACTCTAATGAATTAAATTGAAAATATATATGTATTATGTATCTATCATGACCTAAAATAAATTTTAATAAAATAAATAATTATTTAAATAAAAATTCGGTTTTAAACTATAACTTAGTGTTTTTCACTATTCATCAAAAATTGAAATTTTTCAGAAAAATACAAAAAATTCACCCTAAGATAATTTCGATATTCCAAATCCAAAAATGAAGGCCACTTTGAAAAATAAAATTTATAAAATTTCAAAAAGTGGGTATTACTATTCATAACGGCTTGTTTGATTGTTCATGGTGTGTGTTAGAACTCGAAGTTGTGTACAACACACGGTACTATATTATTCAAAGAGAAGTGTACTCTGGAAGCTAGGGGTGTTACCCTTTTTCCCTTCGCAATGAGTGATCATGTTTTCCTGTGAGTTTATCCAAGTCATAAAAATTGACATTTTTGAATTTTGGTAATATTATCTTCATGATAAATATTGTTTTTTATATATTGGAATGGGGTGGAGATTAGGCATATCCGTTTTCATTACCCCATTGGTTCATTGTGTGGAATAGTGTGTTCCATGTATCTTAGTTATAAAAGTAGCACACAAATCCTGACTATACGATATGATGGGATCACATTGACCATGAATCAGGTTCTTCATTGGTAAATATCATAGTGTAGATATTTAATAGTGAAGGGAACATCTTGGATGGTGAAATAATTGTCCTAGTGCATGATTCATGTGAATATCATCAAAATTAATGAAGAGATATGTGAACATGGGAAGGAAATAAAATCTCAATGGACTGATGTCTTTTTTCCCATCATGGGTTTTCTAATTTATGTGAACAAAAAATACAATGGATAGGAGAATCTTAAACCAGTAGTTTTTTTATATAACCATTTAATTATGATTTTTAACTTTATATTGTATATGGGTATTGTTCGGGAGTGTTTTGGGAACATATAATCTGTTTTGGGGTTTTTATATAGGTGTATGTTTGGTTCAAGGTTTGTTGAAACCATGAAAACGTTTTTGGAAAACATGTATAGTGAGATATGGGAATAATAGAATCCATATAGGCAATGCATATTTTTTCAAATCCGTGTTAATTCCAAGTAGAAATGGTTTTATTTTATAATTGGATTTGATCATTTTGAGGTTATGGCTTTACCAAGGTTGGTGCACAATTTAAACAGTAAGGTGACCAGGTGAGGTTTTCCAAATTGAACAAGATTTAGCATGGTTAGTTCATAGTTTATCTAACTATGATGTAAACCATTTGTGGGCCAATGTTAGATCCCAAAAGAATGTACTTCACTCGTTTTACCCTCCGCCAAACTATATTAACCCAAAATGGCAGTATCTCGTGATTTTGGTCTCGCAAAGGTTTGAGAACCTCTCACAACCAAATTGGAATTGATGTAGAGCCTCTCCCAAGTGCATCTAATCCCAAATCTCATTCTATGTAATCTTTCTTAATTTATTTTGGTTTTATTCTTATATCAATTTAATCCTTTCTCTAGGTTTCATCGATTTATGAATCTTGTGTGTTGATCTATGGTTACGAATGCCAACATTTTCTTATATTTGGACTAATTATTGATACTAAAGATATATAAGGTGGGTTTGTAGATAATCAACTCTGTTTTGGGAAATTGTTCATGGAAACTATCATTTTTTCAAAACTGTTGAGGTAGATGGGTTTAATCTCAAAAACACTTTCTAAAACTGATTGCATTAGTCTCAAATTGTTGTAACTCCCCAATTTATATTGTGAACTATTGGTGTACAACATGATATAATTCATTATTAGTGATGATTTAAGGTTTATGGTAAAATTTTGGAATTCTAGATATTTTAGTGTGCAATGAGCATTGGGTTCCTGATTTTAAAATTTTTATATTAAATAATGATTTTGATGGATTTTTTAAATGATTTGATGGAAAAATATTTTCAATAAATAGAATGTTTTATTGGTAATATTTTTGGCATGCTGGTAATGTCATGGGAATTGGACATACATGATTTGTCTATTCATAATGCATTTACTAGGCATGAATGAACTATGAACTTATGCTTTGTGGAAAAGTAAAAATGGAAGATGTGATACAATTACCTTCTGATGAAATTTTAGATTGGTGAGAAACTGCTCATGTGTATAGAACAATAATTTCAACACCCAAATATTTCATAGTAATTTATATCTTTAATGTATGTAAATATATTATACAGTATGCAACAATGTCCTGGCTTACTGTATATGGAATATTGAGTTTCTTTGAAACAACACATTTATATAATAATTGTTTAAAATATATATTTATTTAACAATTAAATATTGTGATATAAATCGTAAAAAACTATATTGTTATTTATAAGGTTTTCACATAAATAAAACAAATTTATAATGAAATATATATATGTTTGGTTAAAATAGTTATATATTTAGAAAAATTATTTTCTTAAAAGAACTACATTTTATGTCCTTTTGTGAAAAATAATAAAATTAAAATTAGACACACCTAAAAATTTAAATTGGTAAAATATACTTCATTTCTATATTCAGAATATCAAAATTTTGCTAGGTTGAATTTTTGGTATTTTTTAGAAAACATTTATTTTTTATGAATTGTGAAAAAGACAAAATAGTAAATGAAATACGACACTTTATTAAAATAATTATTAATTTTACTTAAATTTATTTTAAATTAAAATTATATAAATTATACCTATATTAGTAAAATTTTATTCATTGGAGTCATTTCATAATAAGATTGGGTATCTAAAATTCTATTGAATTTTTTAATAACTTTTACCCAGTATCTAGGCTTATTTGCAAATTTGTATAAAATGTAATTTTACCACTTTTGTAAATTTAATTTCAAAAATTTGAGAGACATGGTTGATATGAGTATGAAATATTTTGTTCAATAGGATGAATTGTTTTGTGAATAATAACATTAGAATATTATTTATCACGATTAAAAGTAAATAAGGAAATTAAATGTAAAAATGATATTATAATTATCCTAAAAGATGTCATATTTCTATTTTATATGAGTATTTTAACCAATATCATCTTTAGAAATAAATCAATATCCTTTTTGATTCACATGGATTAGATTGGAACATTTATTATAATTTTATTTAAAAAAGAGTTAAAAGTGTTATCTACAAATTTTAATAACTAAACCATTATTAATATGGGGATATAAATTAGATAGATTTGACTATAAATATTCATTAGAAATATAAAAATATTTCCTACAACATGCTATTTTGTTTATAATTTTTAGACATTAAATAATTAATGTTATTTATGAGATAATGATGATGCAATAATTACCTAATTAGTGAATGATTAAAATAAGTTATATTATAAATAAACAAATAAATTTAAACTGTGTCTTTTTATGCATTACCCTAATTTTATAGGTTAATATGAAATTTTAGGATTTATATAGTGTATTTTATTTGATGTAATAATTTTTTTTCTGACTTTCACAAAAACCAAATTCTAAATTGTATCAAAAAAGACATTAATGAGTTTTAAAAAAAATACCATATTATTATATGATATAAAATTAATAAAAATCAATGGAAAGGCCAAATGACTTATATAATGATATATATATGTCATAAATGAACAACTTTAGGTTATCTTGGAATTTTATAATATGTTTATTATTCATTTAATATAAAAAACCCGAAGACATTGTATAAGATATACTATTTAACTAAGGGTTAAATTTGAAAGATAAGCTTAATATGGTAACCTAAACATGTCTAAAACTGATTGGTTGAGAGGATTTCGACCCATTCCATCAGTATTATCAAAATAAATCCTTTTTTAAACATTATAAAACAATGATGGTTTTATAATGAAATAATATTTCAAGATTTTTTTAAAGTGACCACATCTCTCTTATAATAGGGTACTCCCACTTCTCTAAAAATCACACATCAAATGAAATTTTGATCAGAGAAAACCTGCTCAGATATCATCCCAAATACCCTCAATTCATCCATTTGTCCATAAATGGATCTTAAATACAACCTATGAATCCATTTTGATCAAATCAATAGGGAAGCATGTGAAAAAGAGGTAATAATTTCATAACCTCTTTCAATGTTCATTTCTTCTTCCCCTTCAAATTTAGTTGTTGTTTCCTTAAAAAATATTATCTCCTTTAACTTCTACATAATAAGATTTTATTATAAATATGGTACAATAATATTCATTATTCTATCCATACATTTAATAACAAAGTCACCATACGTGTGTACGTACAGCTAATCATCTCCACGACGCGGTGTTGTTTGTTATTCCACACTTCATTATTTGGAAGGATATATTGATGATTATAATTGAGTTATATAATATGTATAACATGTTAATGATTCTGTATATTTAATATACAATCCAATTATATACAATTTCAGCATCAATAAAATGATATTATCACTTGTGCATAGTTATGGATTACCTTCTCCACGAACGTGATGATATTCATTCCAGATCATAACCATTCTAGAATAATATTAATTTTATGATTAAAAATAATGTTTATGAACATAATATCATTATGTATATGAATAAAATACATCATATCCATAACAAAAATTATTTAATTAACAAAACATATAATGTAAAATGAATAATTTAACACTCGAAAGAATGATACTACTGAAATATTATTAAGAAATAAATTTAATAAGATCATATATGATATCATATTTATGTATGTGGTTCTTGTATAATTTAATAAAAATTATTTAACAATTATAAATTTGGTTAATTTAACATATATTAAATTAAAAATCATGGTAGGTCTTAATTTTACAATCTCAGTATTATTCGAGGTTGTTTATACGTAAGCATCTAAAAGAAATTCATTATCATCCTCATCCATGTTTCTTAAAAATGTATTTGAAAACAAGTTTACTATTTCATAGAATATGGGTTAAAGGCATTTATACCCTTTTTTTAATTTTTATAAAATTTGATGATGGAAATGTTTCTGTCGTTTTCCAAACATGGTACTTTATAACATTTTTGACAAATTAATGTACTAATGTTTTTTAACTAATACACCAGGTGCATCTATTTTCCATCATTTTAACACCTTAGAATATTCCCTTAAAATATTTAGTAATATTTTCAAAATAAATTGTTTCATTTATAATAATGTAACTTTTCAATAATTTCAACATATAAAGAGATAATTCTCTCAAATAATTTTGATTTCATATATTTTAGCATTCTTTGATAGATTTTACACTTGTTTTAAGATAATTTATTATTTTAAAATATTCTATATTTTATTGAATGTTTTGTGATATATTTGAATATGGATTTGTTATTTTTATACCATTCATCATTTATAGTTAAACTATAAACATTTCGTATTCTAATTTAAATACAAATGTTTGGGTTATATTACAACCTTTTTATATGAGAAATGAATTTGACATAATAAGTGACGGGTGGAGCCTTCTATAACTCCTTGATGCATTGGTGGGTATTATGAGAGAAACTAGTGTCTTGGAACAAGGCCTTGAAAAAAATATTATTTGTAGTCTTTGTAGAAGGACTTTATTATGAGGTTATGATGTCCGGCATTATGCATTCCATCATTATGAAATTAGCTATTTATATTACATTTTATTATTTGGACAAGTAGAATATCCATGTGAATATGAGATGCTAGATCCTTCGCCGATGTAGTCGTGGGTGCCGATTCATCCACTGACCTGAGGAAGGTTGAGCTTCTAGCTCCGAAAACATTCAGACATCGTGGTTTAAACGCTATATCTTTCACGAAGGAAGAGGTAATCTCACTCGCCTCTGATTTACAGTATGCCTTGATTGGTAATTTCTCTAAGCAGTGACCTTCGCTTCCGTTCCTAAGAAATACCCTAGAAAAAATAGGCTTTACTGACTTCAAAATAGGTTTCTTAAACTCTTGGAATGTTCTTTTTAGATTTTCATCAGATTCAGACTATTATAGATTCTGGATGCGTAGTTCTTGGAATTTTGGGAGATCCTCCATGAAAGTTCTTAAATGGTCACCAGACTACGTTAATGGATTTGAATCTCCCATCGCCCCGATCTGGCTTGCCTTTCCAGACTTACCGATTCACTTGTTTAAAAGAGAAGCCTTATTTGCTATTGCTAAGCTGTTTGGTACTCCAATTAAATTGGATTTTGCCACCTCAAATTTGACAAGGCCCTCGGTTGCAAGGGTATGCACCGAGATTGATCTCTCTAAGGACCTTCCAAGTTGTTTTTGGATTCAAAATGGGGACAGTGGTTTTGTTCATAATGTATTTTTTGAAAACCTTCCCGAATTTTGTAGCATTTGCTTTAAATCTGGTCATGTTCGCAAGAATTGTGGGCAATATGAAGCTCCCTCTGCTAAGCAGTTAAAGACATGTTGGGTGGAAAAAGTTTCCAAGACAACAGCTCCTTCAAAAATCCCTAACAACTCTAATCTGCCAAGTACCTATAAGGTGTCTAATGAACAGATTAGAGAATCTAATTTGGAGGTTAAGGAGGATAAGGAAGACTCTCATATTTCTGTGTTCCAAACTGCAGATTTTGTCATGGAAGTCAATGCTACAAATTCAATCTCTGTGGATAATAGGGTTAATCAAAAAAATGCGGTGTATAGTAATGATTCTGTTCAGCTCAACATAGTGGGTTGTCCTACTCGATCTGTTAACACAGATCAAGAGGTTGCTGAAAAGGTTCAAAAAGATGGATCCGTTTGCAGTGGATCATCATCTGAAGAGGCGGATAAGCCTGGACAATTAGAAGAAGAATATCTGAAAACCATGGCTAGGAAAGGAAAAAAATCAGTGGTAGATGCTGATGGTTTCATCACCCCGAACCCAAAAAAGACTAGAAGACGTAAGGATTACTCTCAAGTGGAAAGAACCATCACCACTAGGTTGACTAAGGCTAATAAAATGGTTTACCGCGGAAAAGAGCAAAGAGAATTAATTTGCGAGAAATCCAGCGTTGTTTTATAGTACTTCTCATTTCAATTCACGGAAGAGGAAATGCAAGGGTGGCTTGCTCAAACGAGAAAGCAACAAGATTTGTTGAAACAGGAGTGACAAAAAGGGATTATCAATGAGGATCAATTAGAGATTGCTATGAAATTCATTTACTTTGAGAAATTGAAGTTGAAAGCACCACTTTCTTGATGTTGTTGTTTGTAGACATTCTGTGTGGTATTTGTTTCTGGTTTACTGGTCACAACTTATTGCTGTTCTAGCTGATCTGTGTTCCTCTAAAGCTGATTATCTATCCTTGATGCGGTTGGAGTTCTATGATCAGACTTACTAGTGGTCTATCTGCTGATCTTGGATGTTTGGCATTTAAATGCTGTTTTTTATTTCCTTGAAGATCTCTTGGTTGGTACAGTTAGTGGATTTCTTTGGATGTTTTGAGGAGCCTTATCTAAGGGTTTGATTGAATCTGGCTAGTTTCATCTATGTTCTTCTATTTTTCTGGAGACTTGTTCACTTTGATGAACTGCAGGCATGTTGTCTTTGTTTGAAGCTTCAGTCTTGTGATTCTGCAATTCTGTTTTGAAGGAATGCCCTATATTTTTGCATCGGAAAATGTCTGAGCATCTATGTCTGGATGTTCATGTATTTATCATGCGCTATATAGAGAATCTGTTTAATCATTTCATAGTGTGACATGTTTTGTGAGCGTGATTTGGAGCAGGTTTTCTCTTCTAGAATGAATTGTTGGGAGATCATGATGCTAGAGCTGGAGTTCCTGTTCTTGTTTAAAGCTTATTGACAGACTTTGGCCCACCTGGATTTCATAGCTCGGACGGTTTGGGACTGGTTTTCTGGAATGCTGGGTGGGATATTCTTGTTGGAGTGTGTTTGGTTGGTTCTTGTCAGCCTAGGTTGTTTAATTATTCTTTCTTGTGGGCTGTATTTTGGTTTTTGCTGGTGTAGGCTTACTACACCTCGTGTGTACTTTGACCCCCTTTTTTGTTTTAATAAAATTCTCTTGGCATGGATTGGGAAACCAATCCATGTCACCTTTATAAAAATAAATATCCATGTGAATACATAAATGGAATTATTAGATTTGTCATTTCCAAACTATGTTGTACTTTGAGTTTATATGGATTGTGTTTTAGTCTTATAAATTGCCTTCGATTTTTAGTCATAAAAAAGATAGTTTCTACTATATTTTTATCTATAATGAGTATATAATCTCACCCTATTCTTATGATTTCTTTTTCCTAGGTTGAGAAGAAGCATATTATGATTAACCTGGAAGGATATTCCAAAGGATATGAGTGTGTTCAATGGGGACACAATGTTGTTTTTTTATATAATGATTTAATGTAAAACTTATGTATATATCTAGTGAATACAAGGATACTAAACTAAATGGTAATTAGAGAATTGATCTCTATTGATCATTCCAATGTTATGAAATTATGCAATGACTATGGAAAACTAGATTCGAGGAGTTATATTTGGTATCAGATAAAGGTTAGTACAAACCTCGCAAAAGTAGATTTATAATAACTCTGATTTGGGAACATTACCCAAAGATAGACATTGAGGATTAGTATTGAATAACTACCTAAAAATATGGTAGTGTAGTGATTTTTTAAATTTTACATGAAATAAAACTATGTTTGCATACGAGCAGGTAGAGGCAGCTCAAGCATAGATGAATCGATGTGTAAAATCGGAAAACACCATGTTGACCTATAATCGAACAAGAACTGTTACAAAACAATGATCTTAATTGTAATCTTGGTTACGAAACTCCAGGAAATATTCTTAGGATTATTTACATTTTCATTACGATCCATTAATAATGATTTATAATTAACTACTTCCTCAAAGAAAAATTTTTATTTGATTATAGATTATATGAATAAACTATTCAATTTACTTTAGGTATTTTACATGTTTGGAATTCTTAATTACTATTCATATACTAACCTTGTGTATTCCATTATTTAAAAATGGTTCCCCATAAAAGGAATGAGAACTCAATAAATAACCATGATCCAAAGAGTAACAATGATCACATCTTTCATGGTCTTATGACAACATTTAGAAGGGAAATAGTCTCCCGTGTATTCTCATCTTATGAAGAAAAAGTATCTTCTATTAATAAGATATGTAAATAATTCTCTAAGTCTTATGGCTTTTAAGGTAAGACAGAGAATAATGGGATGGATGAGATAATGATGTATAAAAGGATGAATGGAAAAAAGGATTTTCACATATGTGATAACTCTGCAAATATCACATAGGATAATTATTAAAGGGAATGGGAGTTTTTTATAAGTGTGGAGAAAACGGACACCAAGTACGTGATTGAATGTGTAAGAAAAATGGTTCCAATGCACAATGCTTCATCTACAAGTAATTGTGACAATATGTGAATTAGATACCCAATTATGAGAGTATACCACAAATGATGCTATTGGATAATAATGAATTTATGATTCTACCAATGATGAAGGGGAATAATTAGTGTTCTTATATTTTTATGAATGAATTGTGCAACTTGTGTGTTGTGTCAATGATGTACTTGTTATATTAATTATGGAAATAAATAAATATTATACTCTAGTACTATTGTATGGATGATTTGAAATTATATGGTACTATGAAAAATTATGAAATAGAAAGATAAACATTTTGGAAAAATACATTTTTAATGTTAAGATAAACCTTAAAATAGTCCTAATAGTGAGGTAGTAATTTTGGAATAAGATTTGGTTGAGTTGGATAAATTATATTGGATATTCTTGACTACCTTGGAACTGATGAATGGTTTGTTTATTCCATCATTGTTAGAGTATTCAAAAAAAATTTATATAAGTAATATATATATTATTATATAAGAAATAAGGGAGAAAGAATGTAATAAATAAGGTTTTATGGTACTTTGGAGAGATACAGTGTTTTAAAAGAATACGTGATGATGTTACTCACATGTTATTATGTGGAAAAAAATGAGATCTTCATTTTTTTATATTGTCCTTCCTTATAAATTTGTGGACTATGAGTTTGGACACAACTATTTTAGATAAGTATAAATATTGGAATAGATTAAGATTGATATTGGATACTATAGTTTAATGTTAAAACATTTCTTAAGAGTAGTTTTTTGTTTTTTATAAAATGTTAAAACTGAAGGTCGAGAAATAACCCGTCGTGTCTAGTAAGGTCAAGAGACTTGACCTCAAATCTGAAGGTCAACAATGGTGCATCACCAACCATTGGCCTACGTGATGTCTTGGTTTAAAAAATTTAGTTTTTTAAAATAATTTAAAAGTTGAGTTATAAATTAAATTTTTTTGAAACCCTATATGATTAGGATAAATAGAATTTTGTTTAGATCTATTACATTTTGAATTGAATGATGATTTTGTGGTAGAATTTAGTTAATGGATAGAACTCTATTTGACATGTATTTTATTATTCTATAAAGAAATAAATTTTTGAACTTTAGGGAAAGGATCTTAAATCAAAAAAATGTGTTATCCTAGTAACTTGGGTTTTTGTTGAATCAATGATATTTTAAGTGATCATATATTTATGGTTTTGTGGCCCAAAATTTTTTATTTATTGGTCACTTTTTTGTGATTCATGACCTCAATCACTCCCAAAAAATATTTATGTTTTATTTAGTTTATGTGTCTCAAATTTCCACCACTATTCTTCTATTCAAAATCCTAATTTTGTGGTGACATTTTAATTTCCCATTCCCTCTTATAGAGACTAAATTTTGATAAAAATATTTCCGATGTGGGTTTTCTATAAAAGTATTTTATATTTTTAACTTTTTATTTTTGAAGAAAAATTACAAATTTTGAGGAAATACTTCATTAAAGGATGGGATTATGTAAAACCCCAATATTTAACAGTAATCTATATCATTCATGTAAGTTAATATCTTATACTACACACAACATGACTTGTCTTGCATTATATGCAAGATTGAGTTTCTACGAAACAACACATTAATATTATAATTATTTAAATGATATATTTATTTATTAAACAAATATTGTTATATGAATATTAAAATATAAATTTTAATTTAATTTATAATTTTTTCACATTAATAAATCATATTTATAATGAAATGAATATATATTGTAAAATATTTATATATTTAGAAAATTTTTTTTCTTAAAATAACTACATTTAATGTCCGTTTTTGAACAATAATAAAATTAATATTAGGGACTTATAAAAATATAATATTGTTAAATAGACTTTATTTTTGGTTTCAGAATATCAAAATTTACTAACGTTGACTTTTTGGGTATTTTTCTGAAAACATTCAATTATAGATGAACAGTGGAAAATACCGCATAGTACGTAAAAATAGAATATTTATTTAAATTATTATTATTTTTATTTAAATTAATTTTAATGTCAAAATATATACATAATATCAATGTTATTCCAATGTAATTCATTAGAGTCATTTTTAATAAGATTAGATATTTAAATTTTTATTGAAGTTCTTTAGGTCTTTTACCCACCTTCTAAGGACATTTCAAATTTGGAAAAAATGTAATTTTACCTTTTTTGTGTATTGAATTTAAAAAATTAGAGAGACATGATTGGCATCATTATGTTATTTTTTTTTTCAATTTAATGAAAATAATATTTGGTCAATAGTAACTTTTGAATTTTATTTACCACGGTTAAAAGTAAATATAGTAATTAAATGTAAAAATGTCATTATAATTACCATGAAACATATCCTAATTCTATTAGATAATTGTATTTTGACCAAAATTGTCCTTATTAATAAAATAATAGCCCTTTTTTGACATTTATTAGATTATGACATTTATTATTATTTTATTTGAAGAAGAGTTAAACGTGTTAAATTCAAATTTAATAACAAAAAAATTAAATATTTCTTTTATAAATAAGATTAGCTCATCTATAAATATTAATAATAAATAAAAAAATATTTCCTACATCATGGTATTTTCTTATAATTTTTAGTCATTATATAATTAAATTTAATCAACATGAAGTAATTACCTTATTAATGAATGATTATTATAATTGATATTATAAATATCTAAATAAATGTAAATTGAGACTTTTAAGGCATTAAAATAATTATATAAGATAATAAGACATGTTAGGATTGATTTTTTTAATGTAATCATGTTTTTTTACCTTCACAAAAAATTGATAAATAGTGTCAAAATAGACATAAATTAGTTTTCTAAAAAAATACTATATTATTAAATGATATTATATTTATAAAAATACCATGTTCTATCAAAGGACACATATAATGATATATATGTTATTAAAAAACCACTTTATCTTCTCTTGTAGTTTTATCATATGTTTATTAACAATTTAATATAAAAATACATGAAGACATTATAGAAGTTAATCTGTTTACCAAATTGCTTATTCTAGAAGATATATTTATTATGGTGACCTAAACTTGTCTAGAACCTATTGGTTGAGAGTATTGCGACTAATACCAACCTTATAATCTAAAAAATACACTTATATACATTATAAACCGATTTATGACTGTGTAATAAAATAATATTTCATAAATTTTGTAAATTGACCATCACATCTCCTAAAAAACAATATTTCCCCTTCTCTCAAAATCTCACCTCAAAAATAATTTTTATCAATGAAAACCTCCAATAATATAATCCCAACAACACTTAATTCACCCTAAAGGACAAAATTTGATCGTAACACCATCCTATGGAGCCCTTTTGGTCAAATAAAAAATGAAGCAATAGAAAAAGAGATAATAATTTCAGCACCTATTTCAAAGTACTTTTCTTCTTCAACTTCCTATTTCGTTGTTGTTTACCTAGAAATATAATAAATCCATTACCATATACATATTTTGATGAGATTATAAATATGTTTAAACTATATTGATTATTCTATCTATCATATGAATGACAATGTCACAAAACATTTGTACGTACAGCTTACCGTCTCCATGATGTGGGTAGTTTGTTATTAAAAAATTCATTATTTGGATGTGTATAATAATGAGTATAATTTACTAAAATAATAAATATAACATGTTAATTATTCTTTATATTTAATATACCATCCAATTACATATTATTTCACCATCAATAGCATGATATAGTCGCTAATGTATATGTATGGATTACCGTCTCCATTAACGCAATGCGATTCATTCTCCATCGTAACCATTCAAAGAATAATTTTTATTTTATGATTCAATATAATTATTAATAACTTAATATAAATCTTGATATGAATAAAATACAACATATTCATAACAAACACGATTTATTTATCAATCAATATAAATGAAAACGTATCACTTAACACCCAAAACAATGTAACTATTAAAATATTATTAATAAATTATTATTAGAAGATAATATATGATATCATACATATGTATGTCGATCCTCTATAAATTAATAACAATTATTTAACTTCTATAAAGAAGGTTAATGCAATCATGACTAAGGAAAAGGTCAAGGTAAGGGTTAATTTTAAAAATATTTTTGTTATCTAAGGATGAATATACATAATCATCTACTGGGAATTATTTATAATCATCATACATGTTTCATAAAAATGTATTTGAAATCATTTATAATATTTCCAATAATATCGGTTAAAGTAATTTAAAACCCTGTATTAAATTTTATAAAATATTTTTAATAGAATCATTCCATCTTTTTCTGAACAAGGTACATTATGACCTTTTTGAAAAAATAAAGCAGGAATGCTTTATTAACTTATATGATTGGTGTGTCAATTTTTCACCATTATAACACCATTGAATCTTCCATTAAAATTTTATAAAAGTATTTTAAAGATAAATGTTTTTTTATAATTATTTTACCTTTAAATGATTTTAAAATATATAGAGATATTTATCTCAAATAGTTTTGATTTCATCATTGTCAAAATCCTTTGATGGATTTGAAACTTGTTTGATGTTTATTTTTTATGATACAATATTAAATATTTTATTGATTGTTTTATGAAATATTTTATTGTGAATATGTTATTTTTATTCAAATCATTGTTTATGGTTAATGTATTAAAATTTTGTGTGCTAGTTTCAAAACGAATGTTTATGTTATCTTTCATCCTTTTCATATTATGAATGCATTGGACATAGTAAGTGACAGGTGGAGCCTACAATACCTCCTCGATGAATCGGTAGGTATCATGAGGAAAACTAGTGTCTCTTCACAAGGCCTTGAAAAAATATTATTTCTAGTCTTTGCACGAGTCCTTGATTCTATGGTTATGATGTCCAGTAGTATGCATTTCGTCATTATGAAATTATATATTGATATTACATGTTATTATTTCCATTAATTGAATATCCATGAAAATAAGTAAATTGAATTATTTGATTTATCTTTTCCATATTACATTGATTTTTAAATTTAAAAGGCTTGTGTTTTATTCATATAAATTGCCTTAAATGTTTATACTTATTTATGAGAGTTTCTTTTGTATTGTTATCTTTACTAAGCATCTGAGCTCACTCCTTTATAATATTTTCTTTTTCTTTGGATGTGAAGAATTATATAATTATTAACCTGTATGGACATTCCAAACGATATGAGTGTGTTCAAAGGGGACACAATGTTTTTTATTTATTTCATGATTTAATGTTAAACTAATGTTTGTTTCTTTTACTTTAAAGGCTTCTAAACTAATCATCCTTTTGAGACTTGATCTATTTTTATCATGTTAATGTTATGTAATAATTAAACGACTTTGGATTGATTGGGTCGGGGTGTTACAGTTGGTATACAAGGATTTTTTGTATAATCCTTTCATAATATATTTAGAAAAACTATGATTAGATAGCATTACCCTAAGATATACTTTAGGGATTTGTATAGAATACATTCCATTTTTTTTGTTTAGATATGTTGTGAATTTTCCATGAAATACATCCCTGTCTACATACGAGCAGTTAGTTGTGGCACTAGAACATATGTATCTTGGGGGAATGCCTGAAAACACCACTTTCATCTATAATTGAATGAGAATTGGTGCACAACAATGATCCATACTAAACTATTGGTTAGTAATCTCTCAAGGGATATGCTTAGTATAATTCAAATTATATTTAAGAGCCATTAAGGATTATTTATGAGAAAATACTTCCTCAGTGAATTTTATTATGATTATAGATTATATTCATAAACATTTCAATTTATCATAGGTATTTTAACTATTTCAAAATATATATTCTATTCATAAACTAACCAAGTTTATTCCATTATTTAGAAATGGTTCCCATAGATGGAATGAGAACTCTAGAAATATGCATGATATAAAGAGAAAGAATGATCATATCATTCTAGGACTTAAGCCAATATTTAGAAGGGAAATAGTCTCCCACTAATTCTCATCATATAATGAAAAAATATCATGAGTTAATAAGATAAGTAAATAAATCTATATGTCTTATGGCTTTGAAGGGAACCTAGAAAATAAAATAAAGATAGAGAGAAATATGGATAATGCAATGAATGGAAAAAAGTATTTTCTCATATGTGATAACTATTGAAAGAATCACTTCGGTAAATTACTGAAGGAAATGGGAGATTGTTATAAGGGTAGAGAAAAAAGGACACCATTTACGTGATTTCAAGGGTAAGAAAATTATTTCAAATTTACAATGCTTCATCTGAAAGGATTTGGGACACTACGTAAATTTTTGTTCCAATAATCATAGTATACCACAAATGTTACTATTGTATAATAATAAATTTATGATACTACTAGATATGTAGAGGAATAAATAGTGACGTTATATTTATATTAATTTATTATGTCATTTTAGTGTTGTATCAATGATATACTAGATATATTAATTATGGAAATAAATCTGGATTGTACTATAGTACTATTTCATGGAGGATTTGAGATTATATGGTACTAAAAGAAGTGACCAAAAAACAAGATAAATGTTTTATAAAATATATGGTTAAAATAATGATAAACCTTAATATTGTCTTGATACTGAGGTAGTGATTTTGGAATAAAATATTGATGATTTTTATAAATTTTATTGGATATTATGGACTACCTTGGAACCAATTAATTGTTTGTTTATTCCATCATTGTTGGAGTATTCCAAATTTTTGGATATAAGAAATATATCTGTTATTATTTATGGAATAAGTGAGATTGAATGTAATTAATAATGTTTTATTATAATTTAGGGTGTTACCATGTTTTAATAAAATACATGATTAAGGTACTCACATGATATTATGTGAAAAAAAGAGATCTTCATTTTTTTATGTTGAACTTCCTTATAATGTTTTGGACTATGTGTTTGGAGACAAGTTTTTTAGCTGTGTCTAAAATTGGAATGGATTAAGTTGGACATTGAATATTATTGTTTAAGGTTAAAAAAATTAGTAATATTAGTTTTCTATTTTATATAAAAACGAAAACATGAAGGTCTAGGAACAACCTGTCGCATTCGGCAAGGCCGAAAGATTTGAACCCAAAACTGACGGGTGACAATGGTGCATCACCCACCACTGGCCAACATGATGTCCTGGTTTGTATAAAGTAGTTTTTTTAATGATATCATATATTAATTATGAATTCCATTTTTTGAAACATTATATGATTAGGATAAATAGAATATTTTTTTCTATTATCTTTTACAGTGGAAGATGAGTTTTTGGTAGAAATTAGTTAAAGGATGGATCTCTACTTGTGGAGAATTTTTTATTCTATAAAGAAATTAATTCATTAATTCTAGATAAAGGATTTTAAAAAAAAAAAATTTTTATCCTATTAACTTATTTATTAATGAATCAATGCTATTTTAATCATCATATATTTATTGCTTCGTGGCTATCACATTTATATTTATTGTTCATTTTTTTATTGATGACCTCAATAACTATCTATAAATATTTATGTTTTCCTCTAATTATGTGTATCAAATTTCCTCCAATGTTCTCAATTTTGAAATCCTAATTTGGTGGTGACTTTTTCATTTCTCATTCCCTCTTTTTAAGAATATATTTTATTAACCCTATGTCTGATGTGGGTTTTCCATTAAGGTATTTTATATTTCTATGATTTTATTTTTGAAGAATAATTTCAAATTGTGAGGATGCAAATTATTAATTGAGAGTAGAGTGTTTCACTCCAATATTTCATAGCAATTTATATATATAATGTAATTCAGTTTCTTATATTGCACGCAACACCAACTTGGTTGGCGTTATGTGAAGGATTGAGTTTATGCGAAACAACACATTAATATTATAATTATTTAAACGGTATATTTACTCATCAAATAAATATTGTGATATTAATAGTAAAAAAATACATATCTATTGTTATTTATATTTTTTCACATAAATAAAACTTATTTTTTTTAAATGTATTGATTTTGTTAAAATATTTATATATTTAAAAAAAATATCAAAGAACTACATTTCATGTCCATTTGTGAAAAATAATAAAATTAACATTATAGTCTTCCAAAAATTAAATTATGTAAAATATACTTCATTTTGGGATTGGGATTATCAAAATTACTTTGGCGTGATGTTTTTGTATTTTTCTGGAAACATTCAATTTTTATGAATAGTGAAAAATAACACATAGTACATTAAAACATAATATTTATTTTTTAAAATAATAATTATTTAAATATTTTTTAATGTAAAAATATATAAATAATATAAATTTTATTCTAATTTAATTCATTGGATTCATATTATAATATGATTTGATATATTACATTTTATTGAAATTTATAACATCTTTTACCCACCTTCTATGCAAATATTTAAATTGAAAAAAATATCATTTTACCGCTTTTGTAAATTGAATTTGAAAAATAAAAGAGACATAGTTGACATCCGTAAGTAATATGTGGTTCAATAGGATGAATTTTATTTGGTGAATAATAACTTTTGATTTTTATTTACAATGGATAAATGTAAATAGGGAAATTAAAGGGAAAACGATATTATAATTACCCTAAAACATGTCTTAATTAAATTTGATAATTGTATTTAGACAAAAATAAACATTAGGAATAAAATAATATCCTTTTTTATCCACTATTTTTAGATTAGATCATTTATTAATATTTTATTTAAAAAAGAGTTAAATGTGTTTAATTCAAGTTTAATAACTAAACCATTTTTAATATTAGGTTATACAAAAGATAAACTCGACTATAAGTATTAATTATAAAGATAAAAATAATTCCTACATCATGGAATTTTTGATAATTTTTATACATTATATAATTAAATTTATTAATGACAGAATGATGATAGAGTAGTTACATTATTAATGAAAGATTAATATAATTGATATAAAAAATATCCAAATAAATGTAAATTGAAACTTTTGATGAATTAAACTAATTTTATTTGTTAATAATACATGATATAATTTATTAAATGTATTTTTTTCGATGTAATAATGTTTTTTTGACATTCACAAAAAACAAATGCTAAATATTGTCAAAATAGACCTAAATGAGTTTTTAAAAATAATACTATATTATAAAATGATATATTATTCCTCAAAATACAAGATTCAGCCAAATGAAATATATAATGATATATATGTCATTAATTAACCTCTTTAGTTTCACTTTGAATTTTATTGTAATTTTATTGACCATGTACAAAAAATATACAACAAGACATTGTAAATGTTAAACTATTTTACTAAGAGTTATACCTAAATGATAAGGTTAATATGGCGACCTAAAAAAGTCTAAAACCAATTTGTTGATAGTATTTCGACCCATCCCCACCAAAGAATCGAAATAAATCCATTTGTAAGTCATTATAAACTGAAAGATGATTTTATAATAAAATAATATTTTCAATATTATACTAATGTGACCCTCACCTCTCTTATAAAAAGGAAATTCCCCTTCTCTAAAAATAATATGTACAAAGACATTTGGATAAGCCAAACACTGCTCAGATATCATCCAAACTACCCTAAATTAAACCTAGAGGCCTTTCATTGAACATAACGCAATCCTATGAAGCCCTTTTGATCAAATCAAAAAGGAAGAACCTGAAGAAAAGATAACAATTTCATCACCTCTTTCAACATTCTTTTCTTAATCCACTTCATATTTATTTGTTGTTTCCATAAAAAAAATAATTACACAATTACCTTATACACATTGTGATGTCATTATAAATTTGGTACAACCATATTCATTATTTTATCCATCTTATTAATTAAATAGTCACCATAAGTACATACGTACAGCTCACCGTCTCCACAACATAGTGTAGTTTGTTATTCGAAACATCATTATTTGGACTGGTATAATAACGAGTATAATCGATTTAAATAATAAATATAACATTTTAGTGATTATTTATATTTAATAAACCGTCCAATTACATATTATTTCACTAAAAATAGATTGATATTTTCTCTCGTACGTATGTATGAATTACCGCCTCCACGAACGCAAAGAGAATCATTCCTAATCATAACCATTCAAGAATAATTTTTATTTCAAGATTAAAGATAATTTTTAAGATCATAATATAATTCATTGTATGAATTAAATAAAACCATTCCATAACATACATTTTTTATATAACAAAATATATACCAGAAAAAAAATCATTTAACACCCGAAATAATGATACCACTAAAATATTAATAACAAAGCAATATTGATAGAGAAAATCTGATGTCATATTTATATATGTGGTTCTTGAATAATTTAATCAAAATTATTTAACAATTATAAAGAAGTTTAGAATACCCTCAACGAAAGAAATGTACAATTAAGGGTTAATATTACAATCTCTTTATTATCCTAGGTTGTTTATACGTAAGCATCTACAGGGTATTTTTTATCATCCTCATCTGTATTTCATAAAAATTATTATGAATTTTTTTTAATATTTCATAGAAAATGGCTTAATATCATTTATTCCATTTTATGAGTTTTTATAAAAAAATTATAAAATGAATCATTCTTTCATTTTCAAAAAACAAGGTACTTTATGACTATTTTGAAAAATTATGGTAAGAATGTTTTTTATCATATATGGTGGGAGAATATATTTTTCACCATTATAACACCCTTTAATCTTCCCTTAAATGATTATAATAATATTTAAAAAAAATATATTATTTCTTTTATAATGTTGTGACTTTTAAATCATTTGAAAACATAAATGATATTTCTCTCAAATATTTTTGATTTCATCTATGTCAAGATCCTTTGATGGATTTTACACATATTTGAATTTGATTTATTATGATTCAATATTCAATATTGTATTGATAGTTTAATGATATGTTTGACTTTGGATGTGTTTTTTATACCATTCATGGTTTATTGTTAAAATATTAACATATATTATGCTATTTCTAAGATTAATTTTTATGTTATGTTTCAACCATTTCTCATGAGGAATGGATTGGAAATAGTAAGTGACAGGTGGAGCATGATATAGATCCTAGATGCATTGATAGTTATCCTAATATAAACTAGTGTCACGGCACAAGGACATGACAAAATCTTTTTTTAGTCTTTACATAGGCCCTTGACTATGTTGTTATGATGTTTGGTATTATGCATTCCATCATTAAAAAATTAGCTATTGGTAATAAATGTGACTATTTCAACTAGTATAATATCCATTTTAATATTTAAATGGTAGTATTTGATTTATATTTTATATATTATGTTTTATTTTTTGTTTAAAATTCTTTTGTTTTAGTTTTAAATAATACCTTAAATTTTTATGCTTATTTGTGATTGTTACTATTATATTGTTATCTTTACTGAGAATCTGAGCCCACCCCTTTCTTATGTTTTTTTCCCAAGATATGAAGAATTGTATTATGATTTACCTGTAGGGATATTCCAAAGGATATGAGTGTGTTCAATGGGGACACAAGGTATTTTTCATGATGTAATGTAATACATATTTATGTGTCTACTACATACAAGGATACTAAACTAATCGGTCTTTTGAGACATTATCTCTTGTGATCCAGAAAATGTTATGTAATAATGCACCGACTCTAGGTAACTAGGTTAGGTTTGTTCTAGTAAAGAAAAATCATTTATTATATGGTGTTTTGATTTATTGTAATGGAATTTTTATGACCAATGAAGCTTATGATTTTTTAATCATTTATCAGTTACATTATTTGACAAAATGTATTAGTTTTTGAAAAAAGTTAATATGTTAGTTTTTTTATTTTGATATAAACTATTTTGGAAATTTATTTATATAAACAATTTTATATAAATATTTCAAACTTTATAATCCTGGTGGAGTGTTGAGGGATTTCATCCGGGAAAACCTACTGTGTTTTAGTATTATCCCCTACATTGAAACTTTTTTTATTTTGAAGGATTCATCTACTAGGACATGGGAAAAGGTAACGTATCACACGTATTTCATAATACATCATGATAATTTTCATTTTTAATTATTATGTATAATAAATCCATTAGAATATGTATTGTTGTGGTTTTCATTGATTTTTTTAGATAAATTCCACTGTTTTCATTGACATTGTCGTCTTACATTATGGTTCTTGATTCTAGTATGATTTTGATAAATGAAATTAGAGTTTTCATTCATTGTTATCATGAATCATATATTTTGTTTTTTGGTTATGAATATTTTGGTTAATTTTTCCATTATAATAGAAAAATTGTCTCCCCACTTTTATTGTTGCCCTTCGTCATTTATTTCCAGCCTTTTCACCTTAGGTATGTCTCATAAGGCATGGTAACGTCACAACACCCTCTCAATACATTGATAATATAAAGTTAATTACAATTATATTCCTTATACTAATTTTTTTTCTTTTAAGTTAATTACAAACAACCATCTCTACTTCCATCAAATTGTTTACGAAATTAGTGTTAATGTGTATGGTGGAGTACTACCTCGTGAACCGATGTAATTCATATTTACATTACCACCTACAAATGCGAGAAATAAGGATGAAATTTTAATTTTAATGTGATAATAATGATATATATATAATTGAGAAATTTTTATATAACCCATGCCCTCTCCATCTACTTTTTATGGAAATATAATAACATTGATCAGGTATACAATGGACTATTACCATAAACAATGATGCAATTAATTCAGGATATAAATGGTTGGAAATAAGTATAGTTTTTAAAAAAAATATGTCATATATATATGATATAAAAGGATCATCTAATTATAATATGTAATTTATATTTATTTTTTCCAATCCAATAAGAAAATGGAAATATCAGTCTTGCATTTGTTTGTTCTAACAACTCTATGAACATTTATTTAATTTTCTATCAAAAAATATAATAGAGTACAATAAAAAATTATTCAATGAATATGATATTTATATCAAGGATAAAATTATGTATATGATGAATCCATTATAAATGTTTGGAGACCAAAAAGAAAAATTCAAATCATATACAAAAAAATAGAAAATTAATTGAAACACAACATTAACATGGATTTGTTAATAAAACGGTAATAAAATTCCATCAAAATCATAAATAATAAGATATATAAAAATATTATAATCTAATAAATGAATAATAATGTTATTTTTAATATGTTTGATTTTTTAACATGTATAAAATATGTCAATACATAATGTAAAGGATTTATATTTCATATTTTACTTCTTTGAGAGACATTCTATAATCGCCACTTATTAATTTTATGTGGTTCTTACAAATCCTGTGATTTTAATTTACAATTATTCCAATGAAAATTATTTTTATTTACATATAAATTTTATTATATATTTTTCATGGGGGTTACAATCCGAAATATAAAAAATTGCAATGGGAATCATTTCTCAAATATTCACATTTTGAGACATATGATTATGTTATATACTAATATTCTTTTTAGAGGTGTATATACATTCACTTATACATGTTAGCTTACAAATTTTATTTTATTTGTGTTATTTAGTGTTCTAGTTGATTTTTTACTAGGTATTATGATTCAAATGATTTCTAATGTGGTAAATTATTTTTATCTCAGCATTCATCCTTCTAGACTTATGAAATATTAGGAACCAATAATATTTTATGAGGTGTATATATAAGAAAATTTAAATTTATTATCATGAATATATTTATTATATTAATATTTTAATTATAGTTTTATTTTATCCTTCTATGATTCAAATAATTATAATTTTCCAACATTTTACGAATTTTATGTTATAATCTCATCATTTATATGGTTTTTTTACGATTACTCTTTCAGTGATGAAATATTATGATATATCTCTCAAGATGCTCAAGATTTTTATTCTATTGTTTTTTTTTCATTTTATTATTTTTTTAACTTAAATTTTCTATCATTTTCTAATAAATATTTCAAAAATTATTTTTTAAAATAAATCACCTATTTGATTGAAAATGTTTTTTTCTTAAAATTCCATGTTTTCAAAAAATGTTTTCAAAAGTTTTTTGAATGTAATGAAATTTATTTTTTAATTCCAGTCATTGACATGTTTTAAATTTATAAATTTATTTTCAAGTAATATAAATTAATTTTAACAAAAAATTATCATTTGACATTATCCAAAAATGTTAAAACAATCATTTTTAACATTAATAACTGAATTATATTTCTAATTATCATTACCAATTAATTATTTACATATTCCAAAACTTGTTCATAAATCAATTTAAATTGAAATTTATATTAAATATTGGATAGTAATTTAATATTATATATAAAATATTTTAAATTGATTATGAATTTAGAAATGTTTAATTTTTTATAATGATTTTTAATGTATAAAGGGTTTTTACCTAATAAAATTTTTATAACTCTAATACAATAATTAAATATATATTCTTAAAGATAATTTTCAATGGAATTAATTTTAATAGTGTTTGATTTTATTCATTATAATTTTTAAAAATATAATAATAATTTTCTTTATGATATGTCCCATGATATCATTAAAAATCATTCTCTATCTATGATTGAATCCTATGATTCAATATTTGTGTTAATGGGTATACGATCAAAGATTACAATTCTTTTTCCTACTCTCATTCATTTATTCTTATGATTATTAGATTATTACAAAACCTATTTCACTTCAACATGTTATTCTATGATGAAATAATTATGAAACCTTTTTTATTTCTTAGGTTATGATAATATTAAATGTTAAAATGATTATGAAACATTCATTTTTCCACAAGTTAGTATGTGTGTAAATGTTTATGAATCCAATTTAATTTCAAGGGTTATGATATGATGAATTTTGTATGATCATATAGAACACATATATATGATTTACATTATGTGATGGGTGGGGCCGATATCTCCCACTAATGCTTTCAGTAATGATTTTTTAATAGCATATTTACATTACTGGAATGGGGAGTTAATATAGTTTACATTGGTTCTGTTTTTTCTATTCTTGTCATTAAAGTTAACCTTGACTAATAGAAATTTTTTGGGAGTAAACCCAATACACAATAAGGAATGGGTTTCCATTTGGAATGGTGGTGTATCCTTCCAAGTTGGTGTACCCACCCATGAA
Source organism: Viscum album (assembly GCA_963277665.1). Classification (NCBI taxonomy): domain Eukaryota; kingdom Viridiplantae; phylum Streptophyta; class Magnoliopsida; order Santalales; family Viscaceae; genus Viscum; species Viscum album. The sequence continues at coordinate 1,807,466,264 of OY728156.1, forward strand.
GTTCCCTAATATGTATTTTAAATGACCATTTACTACTAAGGATATGATTTTATTTTATTTTTTGTTCCATAATACTACATTAAAGTGAAAATCTATTCCATCATGCCTCAGGTTATTTTAGGCCATTAAGATTTATATATTATGAACTACCAAGAACATCATGCCAATATTAATTTTTATAATCTATTATATGTATGTAATGGTTCTAATCTAGTACTCACATGTTCTCATACCATTGTTCTCATGTTTTTTTCATATTTCTATTATGTACCCATAATATGAAACTAGGCTCACACATTTTTATTATTCATTTACACAAGTAATGAAGAATGGATTTACGTATTTTATTTTAATGAATACTTAAAAATTGGATAATCTGCGTGGGATATATTGAATATCATTCTTTATATAATAATATTATGTACCTAGTCTTCAATAGAACTAAAATATTACATTACATAATGATATATTTGTGTAATTTAAAAACATATATTTGAAAATAAATAATATCTAAGTATTAAAATATTGGGACACTATATATTACATGACATATCACTAATAATATATTAATTTTATAGTGAAGAATGTTAGAATTGTTAAATTATTTGTAGAAGGTCATAATTTGATATTGCTATTTCTTTTTGAAAAATAATATCAATAATAACTCCATGTAGACCATATTATTGATTTCAATGTAATTGGAATTTATAAAATTGAACATAAAAATGATAATTAGGATTTAAAAATAAATGAAATAACCATTGTGGAAAATTGTATTCAATTATTTCCTGATGAATTTTCATGAATCCTCTATGATCAAGAAGTTAATTTCTATATTGATTTTATAATATATGTAAAAAACATTCAAATACCCCATATACATTCATTATAGTTAATTTTTTTATGATAACTAATTAATTATAAGGCATTTGATTCAAATGATTTATTTGAAAATGTAGTTTATTGTGGAGAGAACCTATATTATTTCTGATCAAGATGGCTGATTTAGAGTTGTTTACCCATGATTATAGGGAAATAACTTGATTTATTATAATGAATAATTATACATTCCCATATATTCATGACCTATATTAATAATATGATGGTCAATAATACTCACAAAATAGTTGTCATAAGTATTTTAATCATCAATTAAAATCAAGGAATGATGATATACAAGAGACATACATTGGTTCATGGTATGGTCAATATGTGTTCATAGTAAATCCCATTGGGAAAAAAATGCATTGTTATAAGTTTTGTTTTTTATTAATTATTCAAGAATAAAGTTCTTAATTTTGTGGTGTTATTAATTTATTCTATTCATTTATAATGAATGTAAAGAGTATCCTGAAACTCATTTGAAAATAATTCTTATATATCTAAGGATAAATGGAATCTATTAGATTTATTTTAAACGTAATTTTTTTTCTTTATAAAATAATAATCAATATCCCAATTATATCTGCGGATGATATATTTTCTTAACCATTATTGTAAACGGTTTTTATGGAATAGATAAAATTGAGAAAAACTAAAGTAGTTAGATTCCATGTTTTAAATGGATAATATCTATTTTATTAAAAAATTAATCCGATTAGCCACACGATTAATGAATTTAAAATGTAATGGGTTAAATTCAAATGGAAAAAAGAATGTAAAGTTATAAATGAAGAATTAATGAAGATACTATGAAATTTATATATATTAACTATTTCTTTAATTCAGAAAGTGAGTTATATTTTCAATATTCAACAAGGAATTTTCAATGATATTTTTATTGAAATATGAATTAGTATAGTACTACACACATTGATAGTATAAAAAATCATATTTATTATCAAAATAATGATTTAGAGTTTGAATTTGTAAATATTTTGCCAATGATAATGAAATATTATCTACTTGGAGAGAAATATGATGTATACTCCATACACAAGAGTTTGAAAAATATATTTACTATGAAATATCTTAATACATTAGAAAAGATAGATATGAGTACATAATGTTTATGATCTTTTTATACAATATTAAACAATGAAAGTAAAAAAGGTGGAAAATTGAATTAGAAAAATTATATCAATGTATGTTTTATATGAGGATGGTATAGAATGATCCAATTATCATGGATTTTTTATAATAGACGTTGATATTTTAAATATTAGGGCATCATTATACCTACTATTTTTAATTAATCATTATTACCTAATTAAAAATTCATTATAAGATCATGGTGTTGATAAGCCCCTCAAAAATAAGTAATAAGGTGTTAGAAATAGAATGTCTTAAATGTATCATTATGGTGAAATTAGTGTTTTATTATTATACAATATATTTTTTGTTCAATGAATATTTAGCAAAATAATGAGCAATTTGATGAATGTTATAGATAAATAATATAAATTCATCATGGAAAAAAAATGATTTATAAAGATATCTAATATTATTTTCGGTTGGATGATATGAAGAAAAATAATATATATTACACTCCATGATTATTCTTATATAAATAAATGAAGGATTAAAGTCAACTTCTTAATTAATTTATGAAACCATTACATAACCAAATTGAATGAGGTTATGTATTAATATATATTTATTCTCTAAAAACAATGACCACTATGTATAATAATTAAATATGTGGGATTGTAAATTTTTTAATGATGTATATCTATTTACAAGACATTTGAGAAGATTCTTCATGATATTTTCATATCATGTTTTATATTAATTAATATAGGACTCTTCATTGTATAACATTCAATTTTTTTCTAATCATGGTCAATGGTTAATATAAAAATTTTATAAGATTCCCTTGAAGTAATTAAATACAATGTTTAGAAATTAAACAACCATTATTTCTCGATCATATTGAATGTATTAATGGACTATCTAAATTTTAGAGGAAAATAAATAGTTATAATGTCATTATTTGCAAGGAAGATAAGATTACTATTTACGGCTGGTGTATTTTTAAGGAACTATTATTACCGCCTTATCATTATAATGAAACCTTATATTTCCTGGTATAGAATTACAAGGATGACTCCAACATATTATGATAATGTTTATGAAATGAGGATATTTGGTTCAATAAATATGAAAGATACGTTGATGAATTAATGATCTATATAAAATAATATCATGATAATATAGAGTAATAAATATTTTAATGACATATATCGTTTGAAAGTCATCATATTTAATATAGTTTACCATGTCTTTGAAATGACTTTTCCATGTTGTGGTGCTATGGTATTTGGAAAGATTTTTATTCTAAGTGTAATGTATATGTTCCATTTGAAATATTACATTGGGTAGGACAAGTGTAACATTATTAATCCCTTCCACAAAATATTCCCCAAGTTCGTGATTTGTAATTTACATCACTTATATGAGAGTAAATTCAAAATTATTCAAACTTTTAACGGTTTTTCATGATTTGTATGTGGATGAATAATTATATATTGAATACCAGATTATGATTATTGATATGATAGAAAATGTGAAATTAAATAACAAAAAAATGAAATTATTCTCTTTATTTGGAAGAATCTACAATCTTATAGAGGAATAATGTTAACCCAATGATGGTATTAAAAATACTCATGTTATTATTTTGTTGATTAGTTTACAATTTTGGGGATGAAATTTTTATAACGGAGATAATGGATTAACTGAGAAATTATTATAATAAGTAAAAATATTTTACAATGAAATGATACATTATAAATCAAAGACTTGTATTAATTCATATTATTATTCCCTATAATCTAAAACAATTAATGATACATTTTTTGATTATCATTTAAACATCTCTTATCATATATTATATAATAAACGACATATTTATAACAAGTAAAATATAAAATTATAATAATTCCATAAAATTAATCTTCATATTTAACATTATAAATATAATAATTAATCATTTATTGATGGATATGAGTGAATATTTAATAGGACTGAGTAAATATATATGTCAAATAAAACTGATAATTTTGAATGTTTCTGATATAGTCATTATTAAGTAATAATTTGAATTAGTGTGTATTGTAGATAACCATGATATTTAATAGGTGTACAGGGGGAATGTAAATAATAATTTGTAACATCAGTAATATATTATTATATCAATGTTTCATAAAATTATTGGATTTAAATGGTGATTTTTTATCCATTACATTGAAGAACATCATGAACTATGATTTGAGTAAAATTATTCATGGTATATGTTCTTATTAATATAATTCAGCCTTAGGTCAATGTTATCCAAACCATGCCACGAACTATCGATTATTACACCATTTACCATTATATAGTATACTAATTTCATTTTAGGCAATGTATATTATGATTTATTTTTATAAATGTAAAAATTATATTAGTAAAAAAGGATTGATTACCTTGGTTCTAAATTTTTCCTAAATACATAAACATTGTTTAAAAATTAAAATGTACATAATTGAATTAATAAATTGATATAACAAAAAAAATATACATTAATCAATATATTGAAATTATATATAGTGTGAAATATAAATGTTTTGTATAAAGAATAATAAAACCACTTAAATATTGAAAATTGTTGAAAATATTACAATATTCATGCCTAACCATTATTAATCATGTAAAATTTATTTTTATTTTTCTAATTTTGGTACTACCCATTATTACATATTAATAAATGTTGTAAATTGGAACTATGGCGGGAGGTGTATCACATTAAATAAGGAAAAATAATGTATTCAATATGTTATACTGAGAAATTTAACTCAATCGACATATAGATATTCACATTATTTGTCATTTATAGTACATGATAATTCAAATAAAATATTCATTACATTATAATTGTGTATATCTCAAAGACATATATTCATTTTTAATGTTTTTTGTTAGCAAAAATTATTTTATATGGCTAAAGAATCTATAGAGGGAAATGTTTTATTTTTTCTTTATAATTTAAATTGTAGTATTATATTCAACCGTGAATCAAATTATGTTTTAGGGGTTATTAAAATAATATTGTTTGGATATCATTTTTTCAATTTTACATATGATATCCTTTGCAAGAAATACTATATTTCACCCACATTATACTCTATCATAACCCCTTATAATGTCGTAATTCTCCTAATTTTTATAAAAGCCATTTTTATCCTATAATATAAAATCTAATTTAATTCCATATATTAAAGAGAATATGGATTAATTAATTATATTATTGGTCCTTTATTACAAAAATATGATGATGTGTTCACAAGTTGAGCCTCTATTTTTTCCCATGATGAATAAAATAAATTTCTTCACATGTTAACCTTTTACAAAAAATCATACTAACTAAGTTGTTTCTTATTAAATATTGTTTATATTCAAAATTTTCATAAAATATAATTATATATATATATTTCAAGTTTTTTTGTATAATTTCAATATTATCTAAATATTGTAAATACAAGAATTCAATATCTTAATATAATGGCAATTTTAATGATTATAACTACATGACAACAAGAAGTAACTATTTTTCACATTTTAAGGTAACTAATTTGTTCATTTATTTTGTCAAATTATTATTTATAATGATAATATAATTAACCATGTATTAAATATCAATTCATTTAATAGGATAATATTTTTATTTTTTTGTGTAATTATTTTTTCAATAAATTAATATATTATAATATGAGCATGATTTGGGAAATATGTTATGTATTTCTATTTCATTAATTATTATCAATTATTTCATATTTTTCCTATGATGTTTTAATATATGATTGAATGATTTTAAATCTATTTTAATGGGTGCGTATTGAATTATATTTCAATTTAGGGAAATGTTTTTTGTCTAATGAAATGACTAAGTCATGAAAATGGATGCGTACCATCATTTTCTATATAAAACTCTAGAATAAGGCCTCTATATAATGATTCTATGTATTTCATTATGAATTACCAACATTTCAGTCATTGAAATAATATTTAATTGTATCTATGTTATATTGATGTTCTTTTTCTGGAATTGATTATTTTATTCTCATATATTCACTAACATGGAATATTTTTTAAACTATTCCAAAAATAATTCATATCCGTTTATCATGTCTTGTGTAAGTCCAAAAACACTCATATATATATAATTCATCTGAATATATTAGTATTTATTACATAACATATTGATATTCACTGGAATAATATAGGTCTAGTTCAATTGGAATCATGAATACCTAGATAATTGGTTCATGGGTGAGCAATATCTTCTCCCACTATATTCATCATAACTACTACCCTCATGGAAATATCATAAAAATATATTTATTTATATACTGGGGAATGGATACCTAATAAAGGGAAATCAGAGATTCCCATTATGGTTAAAAAATATTTATGCAAACCTAATATGGGAATAATTATATGATAAAATGGAAATTATATTTGTAAACCATATCATGTATATCATAGATAATAAACATGAATCATGGAATAAATTTTGATAGATTGTAAGACATAAATTTTAATGAATATTGATGAGCCACAATCTTGGGAGCATAAAATAATCATAACATGTAGAATTTTTTCATACATGTAATACTTAAAAAAATTCCCATATTTTAAAAGGATCATTACAAAAAATATCAATATTTATTGGGTTCACTCCAAAAAAATAGTAGTAATGTTTTACACCCAAGAATTTCATAGTGGATGAAGTCCCTAATAAAATTAAGTTTACACCCCAATAAAATATTATTTATATCAAGGGATATATATATTTTTCAAATTCAATGGATGGAGATATAGGTCACACCTATCCTTTGATAAAACCTGACCACCGGCCTTAGTTATAATTTTACCACCCTCAGTGTTTATAATTTATGAAAACTCATTAGTTATAACATAATAAAAATCCATATTTATAACAAAAAATTATTCCTTGGTACTAACATAACAACTATCATTTGAAATACTGTAACAACCATCACATTATTAAAACCACAAATCTATGTAACAAACGATTATAAATAATTATTCATATCGGTACACAAGAAAAGAAATATGTTCCACAAACATCCTTACATAATAATAATTAACTAATAGTAAAATTAATAATGGTTGTATGATATGCTTATTTCCCTATAAAATCGTAATTAAATTCAATGTATGTAATCATAGATAAATTTTATTTGGAATGATTGTATTGACATTTATTTTGGAAAATAACCTTTCATAATAAAAATTTAAATTTTTTAAACAGCAATTTCATGTTAAATGTTTGAAATAATTTTCTATAAAAATATTTTGGGAAAAAGATAATGGGGTATTTAAAACATTTTGTGGTCATGATGTTTTGAAATATATTTCATTCCGAACATGCAAAAACAATTAAAACATCAATATTTTTGGTAAAAATAAAAATTCCCCCATTTGGAAATTTTTTATATGGTTCCATTAAAAATAATTCCTTAAAAATAAAACAGGGAAAAAAATTCATTAAATAATCATTGAAGAATATTAAAAATATTTCTTTAAATTTTTTTAACCGGACAATGTCAAAAATGTAATTTTTGGCTGTTGTGATAAATAATGTAATTTTCTCAAAATAAGGAATTTTGGATGATGGATTACATAAATTGAGGAACAAAAATATAAATTATTTAATATATTGAACTATTATAAATGAAATTCCCTTTTTGTTTTAATAAAATCACATTCCCTTATTTTTTTTATAACATTCATTTAGATTTAAAATATCATTAAGTATCATTACCATTGATGATATATACATTGAAAAATGATCAAATTATTATTATAAATTTCGGTTTTTTAAAAAACCAATTAACACAAACAATGGTAGATCTGGATCACCTAGTTGAAGTATACCCTGCTGTAACACCCCAAGATTCCATGGTATGCTTCACATTGAATAACACAATAGCATGTGTTGTATGAAAATTTGAGTTCTAACACACCACAAAAAATCAAAGTAGCTGTAATAAATATTAATACCCAATTTTTGAAATTTTATAATTTTTATCATTCAAAATGGACTTCATTTTTTGATTTGGAATTTCGAAATTAGATTAGGGTGATTTTTTTTGTATTTTTCTGAAAAATTTCAATTTTTGATGAATAGGGATAAACACTGAGTAATAGTTTAAAAATTAAATTTTATTTAAATTTATTTTAGCTAAAAATAATAAATAATACCTATATAAGTTCAATTTAATTCATTGGTGTCAATTTTTAATAATTTTAGATATATAAAAATCTTATTTAAAGTTTTACCGTCTTTTACCCACCTCCTATGAGAATTTGTAAATTTACATAAAACCTAATCCTAAGAATTATGTGAGTTGAATTTCAAAATTCTGAGAGACACGGTTGATATCATTAAGTAAAATTTGGTTCAATAACATGAAAATAAATTTGGGTGAATAATAAATTTTTACTTTTATTTACCATGTTTTAAAGTAAATAAGGAAATTAAGGGTAAAAATGATATTAATATTACCCTAACACATGTCATAATTCATATTGGATAATAATAATTCAACCAAAAACAACATTAGAAATAAAATATGATTTTTTATGTCCACATTGATTAGTTTAAGACATTTATTATTATTTTATATAAAGAAGAGTGAAAATAGTTAAAATCCTTGATTAATAACTAAATCATTTTTAATATAGAATTGAACATTAGATAAATTCGAAAATAAATATTAATTAGAATGATAAAGGTATTTAGTACATAATTTAATTATATTTATAATTCTTATAAATTATATAATTTAATTTATTAATGACACAATGATAATGAATTAATTACCTAATTAATGAAATATTAAAATAATTTATATTATAAATATCCAACTAAAGGTAATTTGAGACTTTTTATTAATTCCACTAATTTTATAGGTTAATATGATATGTTTGGGTTGGGTCAAAAAAAATTTGAAGTAATAATGCAGTTATGAATTTAGAAAAAACAAAACACCAAATAGTGTCAAAATTGACATAGAAGAGTTTTTTTTAAAAATATCATATAATTAATTGATATTATATTCCTAAAAAATACAAGGACCATCCAAAAGACTTATATAATGATTGGTGTATCATTAATGAACCACTTGTGGTTCTCATGAAATTATATAGTAAGTTTATTACCATATATTATAAAAATACAAAAAGACATGGTAAATTTCAAACTATTTAAGTAAGAGTTAAATCTAAAAAATAAAGATAATATAATGATCCAAAACTATCTAAAACCTATTGTTTGGGTGGTTTTAGATCCATACCCACCTTGGAATTTAAATAATTCATTTTAGAGACATTATAATCGGAAACGAATTATATAATAAAATAATGTTTCTAGCTTTTCCTAAGTTTCCCCTCACCACACATTTAAAAGGTCACTTCCCATTATCTATAATTCACACCTTCATATCTATTTGGCTCATCCAAACCCTTCCCAAATACCCTCTATGTTGTCCTCCCATAATCTTAAAGGCATTTTTTAGTTATAAATCCTTCCTATGGAGCCGTTTTGATCAAATCAAAAGGAAGAACTCGAAGAAGAGGTAAATATTTTGTCACCTCTTTCATGTTCCTTTCTTCTTCCACTTCCACTTTCATTGTTGTTTCCATTATAAAATAATAACTCCAATATCTTCTTTATACTTTTTTTCATTATAAATATTGTACAACCATTTTAATTATTATATACATCCATTGAGTGACATGTCACCATATGTGCGTATGTGTGGTTAACCGTCTCCAAGTCGTTGGGTCGTTGTTATTCAATATATTATTTTTTGGATGGGTATAATGATGATCTGTAATTTATCAAAATAATAATTATAACATGATAATTATTCTGTATATATTATGTACCATTAAATTATATATTATTTTAACATAAAAAATTGATATTGTCGCTCATTCGTACGTGTGGATTACCGCCTCCACGAACACAATGAGATTCATTCCCCAGCATATCCATTGAAGAATAATTTTTATTATATGATTAAAAATAATGCTTGAAAACTTACTATCATTCTGAATATTAATAATATACATCCAATCCATAACAAACATTACTTACATAACGAATCATATAAAGGAAAACAAATCAGTTAAAACCCAAAATGACGATCATACTGAGATATTATTTACAAAGCAATGTTAAGAGATTATATATGATATCATATTAATTTATATGATTCTTTTATAATTTAATAATAATTATTTCACCATTATACAAGAGGTTAACCTACCCATGAACAAGGAAATGTACATGGTAAGGGTTAATTTCACGATCTTTTTATTATTCGAGGTTATTTATATGTAATTATCTACTCGGACCACTTTATCATCCACATCCATGTTTCATAAAAACATATTTGAAAACATTTTTACTATTTACTAGACAGTGGGGTAAATTCTTTTATACCCTTATTTTCCGTTATATGTTTTGAACGTAAACTAATAGTCATTTTCCAAACAAGGTACTTTATGACCTTTTCGACCAAATTAAGGTAAGAACGTTTTTTTTACTTACATGGCAGGTGCAGCTATTTTCCCCCGTTATAACATTATCAAATCTTCATGGTAAATATTATTTGAATATTTCAAAATTCAGTGAATTATTAAATGACTTCAAAATATAATGAGATATTTCACTAAAAAAGGATTTGATTTCATTTATTTCAACATCCATTGATAGAATTTTAAGCTTATTTGAAGATGATTTATTATGATAAAAAACATCCTAATTTGTTTGAAGTTTTTATGATATGATTGACAATGGATGTGTTATTTTTACAGCATTCATGGTTTATTGATAAAGAATTGACATTTTGTATTCTAGTTTTATTACGAATGTTTATGTTATGTTTAAACCTTTTCATATGAGGAATGCATTGGACTTATTATTTGATGGGTGGATCCCGCTATTACTCCTCGATGCACTAGAATGTCTCTTGAGACAAACTAGTTTCCTGGCCCAAGGCCTTTACAAAATCTAATTTGTATTCTTAGCACAATCCCTTGACTATTTCATTATAAAGTCTGGCATTATGCATTCCATCATTTTGAATGTGGCTATTGATATTTCACGTGACTATTCGACTTGTAGAATGTCCATGTGAGTGAGTAAATGGTATTATTTTGATTTATTTTTGACATATTCTGATGAAGATTATGTTGAAAAGGCTGTTGTTTTAGTTTTATACATTTCCATAAATGTTTAAGATTATTTATGAATGTTGTTGTAATATTTTTATCCTTAATGAGAATCTGAGACCACCCCTTTCTATGTTTTATTTTTCCTAGGATGTGAAGAAGAATGTTATGAATGAACTACATGGATAGTCTATGGTATCTCACTATTGTCTATGGAAACAATGTTGTTGTAGTTTTCCATTTTATGATGTAATGTAAACCATATGAATGTATATTTCACATCCAAAGCTACTAAACTAATCGGTCTTTCGAGAATTGATCTTTTTTTATCATTCCAATGATACGTAATAATGCACTGAATCTGGGCATCTTGGGTAGGGTGTTACTGGTTATATTAGAGGAAGTTTTGTACAAACATTGGAAAGTAGATTTATATAAACTGTGATTAGGGCACATAAAACTAAGATAGACTTTGAGGATTGGTATAGAAGAACATCCTAGGATCTTGGTATTGTAGAGATTTTGTGAGATTTACAAGAAATAAATCCATGTCTAGATACGAGCAGGTAGAGGCGGCTCTGGAATAGATGTACGTTGGGGTAAAACATGAAAACACTTCCTTGACCTAGACTCAAACGGGAATAGGTGCAGGACAACGGGCCTTGATGCGCTATTTGTTATGACACTGCCAGGGGATATGATTATGATAATTCTTATTTTCCATACAAACTATTAGTAAGGGTTTATGAGTATACACTTCCTCAAAGTAATCATTATTTATTATTATGGATTATATCCATAAACTGTTCAATTTATGTTTAGTGTTTTACAAGTTACGAATTATGTATTTCAATTCATAAACTATTCCTATTTATTCCATTGTTTAGAAATGTCGCCAAGTAAAAGGAATGGAAACCATATGAATGCATGCACTCCATGTTGGGATATCCCTCCCACTCATGATAATTATAGTGTTGCTGGTTACACAACTAGTGTTGTTCATCTTATCACTATATTTTGACAACTCACACAGGTTAGGAATAATAACCTTAGCCGTATAGAGCACCCTGATCCGCAGTGTGGATGATGAATGTTAGATCGCTTCATGAGCCAACAACCCCCAAAATTAAATGGGGGTACAAATTCATTAGTAGCCGAGCAATGGAGAGATTCCTTAGAAAAAATATTCCACACTATGGGGAGTAGCGAAAGGGAAAAACTGTCATGGCAGTTTACCGCCTCACTAGAGATGGTGATCAAGGGTGGTCATTGATTCAAAAAACAAAAGAAGCTGATGAAGTATCAAATATGGAATATATGGAGTTTAAATATATTTTCTTAAAAAATACTCCTCGAGACCATTGAGCAGATATGGGAAGACAATTTCTGATCCTAAGGCAATAGGATGATGAAAATTTCACAATATATGAAGCTAACATTACAACGATAGAGAGGCATGCTGCAAATTATATATGTAACCCAAAAAGTAATATTGATCGTCTCATCGATGGGTTAAAACCATTTCTCCATCGACAAATACTCTCACAATCTTTCTTTTCATACAAAGACATTATCTCATGTGCTATCAAAACAGAAAAAGAATTGTCTATGTCTTTCAACTTTAAATTAATCCAAGATAGGAAGTGATCTGATGGACACTCTAAAAATGGTAATAGGGGGTATAAGGTAAAAGTTGAATATCCATAATGTAGTAAATGTGTGAAGAAACACCCCGGTACTTGCCTAAAGGGAATGAGAGTCTGTTACAAGTGTGGTGAAAAAGGAAACCATGCTCGTGATTGCATGGGGAAGAAAGAGGCTATCGATGTTGAGTTCTAAAATTGTAGAGAATGTACGCAAATGAATTTCATATGCTTTAGGGGAACATATCTCAGAAAAGGCCAATGGATCGAGGCCAGGTTTACGTTATCACTACTGCTGAGGTTGAAGCTCCAAAACACATGGTGGCAGGTAATTTAATGGTTTCCTCATTTTTATAAAATGATTTATTTGATTCCGGATCATCGCATAATTTCATATCATCACAGTTTCATATGAAAATTATATATTTCCAATTTTATTTAACAAGGGAGTTTCCAGTCAATACTCCAAAGGGAAGTATCATTGCAATAATGTTTTGTGAATCAGTTATGATTAAGATATATAAACATTATTTATCTTATGATCTCATGGTCATACCCGTTATTGAATTTGATATAATCCTCAATATTGATTATGTTTTGGACCATGATGAAAATATTTATTGTAATAAGAAGGCAGTTACAATTTTTGATGATGATAAGGAGTACCTTATCTTTAGAGCAGAAATGTCACCACTTAATTCTTATCTTGATCCACCCCTAGTAGCTCATCTAAATTCAATTATTGGGGAGGAATAGAATGAAATAATTGTGGTTGAGGAAAGGAATGTTAAAATATAGGATGTACCTATTGTGAAAGAATATGTTGATGTGTTTCTAGAAGATTTACCTAGACATCCTCCAGAACGAGAAATTGAGTTTTCAATTGATTTAATTCCTGGATCAAGGCCCATATCAAAGACCCATTATATAATGGCCACTCTGAAATTAGTTTAACTAAAGAAACAACTAAATTAATTGAGTAAAAATGGATTTATTTACCCTAGTGTTTCTCCATGTGGATCCCATGTTCTTTTTGTTTAGAAGAAATATGGATCTATGAGGTTGTTCATTGTCTACATGGAGATGAATGAAATAACAATAAAGAACAAGTATCCCCTAACTCGAATTGAATATTTATTCAGCCAATTTAATATAGATCAATACATTTCAAAGATTTACCTTCGATTTAGATATCATAAATTGTGTGTGAATAAGGAATACATTCAGAAAACAACATTTCGAACCAGGTACATGCATTATGAGTTTACAATAATGCCTTTTGGATTGGGTAATGCACTCTCTTTATTCATGGATCTAATGAATAGGTTTTTTAAGGAATATCATGATGATATTGTAGTGGTATTTATTGATGATATCTTGGTATAATCCAAAATCTATGAAGAGCATGAAAATCACTTGTGCATTATCCAGAATACTATTAGAAGACATGAATTATATTGTATGTTTAGAAAGTGTCAAATATGGCTTCAATAGATTTATTTTCTTGTCCATATTGTATCTAAGTATGGAATCTATGATGATCCTTCTAACCCCAAGACAATCCAAGAATGTCCAGCACTGATGAGTATTACTAGGATATGTAGTTTTATAGGTTTATCAGGTTATTATCGGCGTTTTGTCTAGAATTTTTCCATGATTGGCTAACCCATTATCAAAGAGCACATGAAAAGGGGTTAAATTTTTTTTGATAGAAGAGTGTAAAGACTATTTTGAAGAATAGAAGATAATATTAGTCAATGCTCATATATTGACTCTACCATCTAAGAATTATGGTTTTGTTATTTATAGTGATGCTTCAAAAAAATGAATTAGTTGTGTCCTTATACCGAATTATAGGGTTATTTTCTATCCATCCCAACATCTAAAAATTCATGAGAAAAAATATCCTACTAATTATCTTGAGTTAGCAGCTGTAATATTTTCTTTGAAGATATGGATAAATTATCTCTATGGTGAAAATGTTAGATTTATACTGATCACAAGAGTTTGAAGTATAGTTTCTCACAAAAAGAACTCAACATGAGGCAAAGGCGATGGCTTGAACTAATCAAGGATTATAATTTCACAATACACTGCCACCTGGGGAAGGATAATAAGGTGGAAGATGCAATGAGTAGAAAGGTTCATGGAGTTTTTAACTAGATGAGAGTTGAAAAGTATCCTATAAACATGGATATAATAAAGATGGATATGGGGATAACCATGGAAGGTGAAACATCAATGATTTTACAAATGGTTTCCAAACCGTCATTACCAGAAAGTATAAAAAGTTCTTAGGCTGATGATGAGGTGTTTCTAAAAAAGATTAAATCATTGGATGTTGGGAGATTGAGTGAATTAATATATGAAGATGGGATTTTAAAATTGGGGTGGATACTTTGTGTTCTCGATATACCTGATCTAAAAAGAGAATTAATGGATGATGCTCATAAGTCCAATTTTCTATACACCCTAGGATAACCAAAATGTATGGAGATATAAAGGAAATTTGTTGGTGGGACAACATGAAGAGGGAGATTGTTGATTTTGTGTCAAGATTTATGGTTTGTCAACAAGTGAAAGTTGGAAGGCAACAGCCTGGAGGAGTCATGAAACCTCTTACCATACCTGATTGAAAATGTGATGATATCACGATGGATTTTTTCATGGGTCCACCAAGAACTACTATAAGGAATGATGCAATATGGGTCATTGTTGACCATTTTACAAATTCAGCACATTTTCTTTCTATAAGAGAAGATTTACCACATGAACATTTAAGAAGACTTTATATTAATGAAATTGTAAGATTTCATGGAGTACCACTATCAATTGTTTCTGCTCGTAATCCCCATTTTACATCATGATTCTGTAAAATTCATCAGAAATCCATGGATACTGAACTTCATTTGAGCACTGTCGTCCACCCACAAATTGATGTACAATCAGAATGGACTATTCATAACAAAGAAGACATGTTGAGATCAATATCACTTTACTATCAAGGTATATGAAATCAATATTTACCTATGGTAGAATTTTCCTATAACAGTAGATTCCATTCAAGTATTAAGATGTCACCATATGAAGTGTTATATGGAAAGAGATGTCACACACCAACCTATTGGGATGATGTTGGTGAAAGAAAACTTCTATGACCAGAACTTGTGGAGGAAACGAGGGAAAAGGTGAAGGTAATCCAAACCCTCATCAAAGCAGCTCATAGTAATCATAAGAGATATGCTGATAACCGAAGGAAGGAATTGTAATTTCATATAGAAGATCATTTTTTCATAAATGTATCTCCATGTAAGGGAGTTATATGTTTCGGTAAAAAGAGAAAATAGGGTCCCAAGTACATCGGACCTTTCAAAATCTAGAACGAATTGGGTTGTAGCTTACCATTTGGAAATGCCACCAAGTCACTCTAACATTCAAGATGTGTTCTACGTATCCCTATTGAGAAAATACAGGCATGGCCCAACACATGTACTCACCTATGAAAATTTTGAACTGGAACCCGATCTCTCTTATTGCGAAGAGCTTGTCAAGGTTCTTGATACAAGAGAACAAGTGCTGAGAAACTGGACGACTCGTCTGGTAAAAGTTCTATGGAGAAACCATAAGATGGAAGAGGAAACGTGGGAACCCGATGAACTTATGATGAAGAACCACCTGAGTCTTTTTATATAGTAATATTCTAGAAATTTTTAGGAAGATATTATTTGATGGAGGGGAGAATTCAACACCCCAAGCTTCCCCGGTATGCTTCTGTTTGAATAAAACAATAGCGTGTGTTGTACACAACATCGAGTTCTAACACACCACATCCAATAAAACTAGCTGGTATGCATATTAATACCAAATTTTTGAAATTTTATAAATTTTATCTTTCAAAATGGACATCAATTATGGATTTGGAATATCGATGTTAGCCTAGTGTGAATTTTTGGTATTTTTCTGAAAACATTCAATTTTTGAAGAATAGTGAAAAACACTGATTTGTAGTTTCAAAACGAATTTTTAATTGAATAATTATTTATTTTATTTAAATTTATTTTAGGTCAAAATAGTTACCTAATACCTATGAATGTTCAATTTAATTCATTTGAGTCATTTAAAATAATTTTAAATTTATAAAAATATTATTGAACTTTTTATCATCTTTTACCCACCTCCTAGGATCATTTTCAAATTTACATAAAACGTAATTTTACTACTTCTGTGAGTTGAATTTCAAAAATCCGAGTGACATAGTTGATATTAGAAAGTAAAATTTGGATCAATAAGATGAAAATAACTTTTGGGGAATAGTAATTTTTTACTTTTATTTACCTCCATTAAAATTAAATAGGGCAATTAAGGATGAATATGATATTAGTATTACCCTAACGCATGTCCAATTTCTATTGGATAATTGTAAATGGACCAAAATAAACCCTAGGAATAAAATATGATCCTTTAGTTCCACATGGATTAGATTAGAACATTTATTATTATTTTATTTAAAGAAGAGTTAAAAGAGTAAAAACCAAAGTATAATAACAAAAACATTTTTAATATAAGGTTATACATTAGATAAATTCAAATATAAATATTAATTATAAATATAAAATGATTTCTTATATAATTTAATTTTATTTATAATATTTATAAATATGTAATTTAATTTATTTATGACATAATGATGATGTTGTAATTACCTAATTAATGAAATATTAAAATAATTGATATTATATATATCAAAATAAATGTATTTTTTAGACTTTTAATGAATTCCACTAAATTTCTTGGTGAATATGAAATGATAAGTTAGTTTAGAAATAAAAATTGAAGTAATAAAGCTGTTATGAATTTAGAAAAAAACAAAATACAAAATAGTGTCAAAATTGAATTAAAAGAGTTTTTAAAACAAATATTATATTATTACATGATATTATATTTAAAAAAATATAAGGTTCAGAAACAAAATTCATATAATGATAGGTTTATCATTAATGATCCACTTTGGGTTATCTTGGAAGTATATAGGATTTTTATTAACCATATAATATAAAAATACAACGAGACACAGTAAATGTTAAACTATTTAACAAAGAGATAAATCTAAAAGATAAAGATAATATAGTGACCCAAACCTGTCTAAAACCTATTAGATGAGTGGTTTTCGACCCATACCCCCCTTTTTCTTTAAATAATTCATTTTGGGGCTATTAGAAATCGAAAAATATTTTATTATAAAATAATATTTCCAGCATTTTTTAAGGTTCCCCTCACCCCTCTTATAAAAGGGCACTTCCACTAGTCTCTAATTCACACCTTCAAATACATTTTTCCAAGCCAACCCCTTCCCAAATACCCTTTCAACTGTCCTTCAATAATTCTAGAGGCCTTAATTTAGTCATAATTTTAAACTAGAGAACCTTTTTGATCTATTCAATCGGAAGAACCCAAAGAAGAGGTAAATATTTCATCACATCTTTCAAGTTTCTTTCTTCTTCCACTTCCTCTTTCATTGTTGTTATCATTCTAAAAAAATAACTCCAGTGTCTTATATATATTGTTATGTTATAATAAATATGGTATAACCATATTCATTTTTCTATCTGGGCTTTGAATGACATGTCACCATACGTGCGTACGTAGGGCTTACTGTCTCCTCGTTATGGTGTAATTTTTATTCAGTACATTTTTATTTGGATATGTATAATAATGATTTTTAATTGATGTAAATAATAAATATAATATTATAATGATTATATATATATGATATACCATCCAATTATATATTATTTTAATATCAAAAGTATGATATTGTTTCTCATGAATATGTGCAGATTACCGTCTCCACGAACAAGATGAGATTCATTCCTCATCATCTCATATCAAGACTAATTTTCATTACATGTTTATAAATAATGTTTAAAGACTAAATAACATTCTGAATATGAATATGATAAATCCAATCCATATCAAACATCACTTATGTAACAAATTGTATAAAAGAAAATGAATTAGTTAACACTCGAAACGTCGATAACACTAAGATATTATTACCAATGAACCTTTAAAAGATCATATATGATATCATATTTATGTATATGATTCTTGTATAATTTAATAAGAGTTATTTCAGCATTATAAAAGAGGTTATCCTACCCTCAACCAAGTAAATGTACAAGGTAATGGTTAATTTCACAATATCTTTATTATCTGAGGTTGTTAATACGTAACTATCAACTACGACCTCTTTATCATCCACATCCTTGTTTCATAAAAATTTATTTAAAAAAAATTACTATTAACGAAACAATTGGGTAAATAAATTTATACCCTTATTTGACCTTATTTATTTTGAAAGGAATCATTCCTTCATTTTCAAAACATGTTATTTTATGACATTTTCGACAAAATTAAGGTAAGAATGTATTTTTAACTTATAAGGTGGGTACAACTATTTTCTTCCATTATGACATCGTCGAACATTACCTTACTAGTTTATAAGAATATTTTCAAAGTAAATGTTTTCATAAATGGTTTCAAAATAGAAGGAGATATTTCATTAAAAAATGTTTTCATTTCATCTCTGTCATTGTCCTTTGATGGATTTTAAGCTTATTTGAAGTTGATTTGTTATGATGCAAAACATCTATATGGTATTGATTTTTTGTGATATGTTTGACTATGGATGTGTTATTTTTACTCCATTCATGGTTTATGGATAAAGTGTTGACATATCCTATACTAGTTTTAATACAAATGTTTATGTTATGTTTAAACCTGTTCATATGAGGGATGCATTGGACTTAGTATGTGATGGGTGGAGAAGGATATACCTCCTCGATGATTTGGTAGGTCTCATGAGACAAACTATTGTCTTGGCACAAGACCTTGAAAAAATCATATTTGTATTCGTGGCACATGGTCTTGACTATGTGGTTATGTTGTCTGGCATTATGCATTTCATCATTATGAAAGTGGCTATTGATATTGCATGTGATTATTCGACTAGTAGATTTTCCATGTGTGCAAGTAAATCACATTATTTTGATTTATATTTTCCATATTATGATGAATTTTATGTTGAAAAGGATTTTGTTTTAATTTTATACAATACCTTATATGTTTATGCTTATTTATGAATGTTTCTGCTATATTGTTATCCTTACTGAACATCTGAGTTCACCCATTTCTATGTTTTATTTTTTTCCAGGATTCGAAGAAGTATATTATGGTTGACCTGCAGAGATAGTCTATGGGATCTCAGTGTTGCCTATAGAAACAATGTTGTTGTAGTTTTCCATTTTCTGAGGTAATTTAACCTTTATGAAGGTATCTAATACATCAAGGCCACTAAGCTAATCGGTCTTTCAATACTTGAAGTTTTTTTATCAGCCCAAGGATACGTAACAATGCACCGACTCTGGGCTTCTGGGGTCGGGGCATTACAGCTACAAAGAAAATTTTTCATAACAGTTAAGTGAGAAATAATTTTGGGTATTTTCCCTTGAATAACACCATAATAAGATGCAAAAACATATTTATGATATAATTTGTTTATGGGGGAAGTTCATACTCACTATGAACATGATCAAAATAATGTTCTTCAAACCACCTCAAGAAATCCCCACCTCAAGAACCATAATATTTAAGTGATTGATTTTGTTTTTAAGTGATGTGCATAAATTCTCTATAAATATAGGTATCTATATTACTTTTATTGAATAATGAATATATTTTCATCCTATTATTATTAACTTTTATTTTTTAAAATTTTTAAAAAATAAACAACAATTTATTTGATTAATAATCTAATTCAAATACATTATTTTGGAAATATTTTATTTTTGAAATAACTAATGTTTTAAAGTTATTATTAAATATATTTTATCAAATATAAACGGTCATATAATTTTATTAAGGACAAATATAATTTTTATAAGGAACTGAAAAATATTTATGATAAAAAATTTAATTTTTCAATAATTGAAAGATTTTTTTAAAATAAATAGTTGAAATAATTTTCAAATTAATTAGATAGTATAAATATTAATTTTTTAATCATAGTGTTGAAATTATATAAAGGTGAATTTGTTATATTTTTTTATGACAATCGAATTTTCATGATAAAATTAATTACCTAAGAAATATTCATTCTATTTTATGACATCATAACAACAGATAATTGATATAATAAACAATATAAACCATAAATGTGACCAAATCTATCTTTTACCAACAATATATAAATATTTAATGCTTATTTGGTTTATATTATAAAGACATTAGGAATCTTCGAAAACATGTAATATAATTTAAGTTTTTCAAATTATTTATTTAACTATGTCACTAACCAACACGTAATAAAGGGAATTATTTTATTATTTTAGACCTATATTCAAGTAATATAATAAAATCCACTACTGTTTAAAGAAACATGGGGATGTTCTGGGGTTTTTTATATTATAATTTATAATTTACAAAACCTAAATAATTATGAAATCCATCTCTTTTCATATACTAACCCACCCAAGGTCCCATTTATCCTTAAAAAAATCATTTATGAATGTCCATACACTTCCCAGGCCACTCTATAGTCCACCAAAGTAACCCCCAATAATTCAAGAATCCCATCCAATTTCTAAGGATTCATATATTCAATTAAGGGATTATCTTTCTACCTCTATATCTATCAATTAATAAAGCATATTTTAAATTTCAATTGGTTATATTTTCATTCATTTAGCATACATACATTAATAAAATAATTATGTTATTTTAATGATATATTATTTATAATGTCTCTCTATTACTATTTGGTAAGATGTAACTATGCAGAAATTTTGAAAGGGATTCCTCTCTTCTTATTTCAATTCAGACACCTCTTTTATGTTATATCCTTTAAATTCAATTTTCATATGATGGAATATGTTATTAAATATTCCCTATAATTTCAATTTAATATAAAATTTATTATATCCCCCTTTCACTAGCAATTATAATCACATGTTTTTTATGTACAAACATTACCATAACAACATAGTGGTCTAAATTTTCTCTCTTATTCTTGTTTCTTCATTTTCATATTCATTCTATTTCAAAATTTATAATTATGGGAAATTATTTTCAATGTATATTTTAATTCCTATTTTATATCTATATAATGAGAACCCCCTTTCTCTATCAACATCTCATTTTTATAAATCATAAATTGGTGTCATTTTTGGGTGAAATTTCAACATGATATTATTGGAAAAAATTCATTAAATTATATACCAATTTACTATAATTGATGATCACTTTTAAAAACATAAATATATTAATTTGGGATATACATATATTTATTCTACACTCCATAGACATGGAATAAATTACGATAATGAATGAATCCATGTTGAATTATCTAGTAGGAATCGTTAATCATGAGAATGAAATGAATATGATGGGTGTGTTGAGACCACAGTCCAATTAATGGAATATGGATTATTAAAAAGGTAAATCATTTTTATAAAAGGGTGTACGTTATATTTTTATTGGAATTTATCCACATCGAGGTCTTGTTGGTTGATCCTTCACAAATATTTATAATTTGGTGTTTTATGTTTGTCACACATTTCCCATGTAATGATTATCAATTTATATCATGACATATTATTCATGTTCCATTAATTACCCAGTGATATTCATTTTATCAAACATGAATTTTTTTTCCATGCTTATTCAATGACTTTGATTTATATCACACTCTTTTCTTATGTATGTTCCTATGTTAAACTTGGTAGTTTAATGTTTGATGGAATACTAAGATCATGTCACATATGTTTTTTAGAATTTTGTTTTATCCCATGTTATAAGGTAGATATATATCATTCACAATTCAAAAAGAAACTATACCTCTTGAACTTTTTGTTTTTAATAAGTGTAATACAATGTTAGAAATAATGTATTAATGTGTAATAAAGGTATGGGATAGAATAGTTTGCACCATAGTAGTGTGTAGTTATTTTGGGGATATGGATTAGAAAAAACTACATAAAAATCATAACCATAATCATAAGAATATGAATACTTCAATAAAATTTGGTGAGTATAGATTAAGTGTTTTACCCATAAAATAAAACAATTTCACTATTCTAAATGTATAAATTGTTCTAGCATATATGTACCAAGGTGTATAAACTCTGACAAGGTGTTCTGGGCCTGTCATGGGGTATTCCAGTACATAATAAAGAGGCATATTCCACAACTAGTTTGACATCCCCAGTGGAAATTCATTAGTAAAATCATAAGCTAATTATGAATCATTATTAATATAACAATATAAAATGACAATAACAATATATTTTAGGAAATAGATCATGTATAACATATTTTGAAGCTTGTGGATTTATATTTAGAGGAAATACTTTTAATTTATAATATTTATCATTAATCTTATTGGATTCCCCTTTATGTTTTTAATAGTATAAATAATTCAGCAATAATTTTTTGTTTATTATTTCTAATAACCGAAAATATGATTAATTAGTTGAACAAATAGTGGGAAATAAAAATTTTGTACTACCCTAAAAAGATTCCCAAGACTATTGGAGATTTAATAGAACACATTACTAAGATACTCTCTATGAATTACTGGACCCAGATGCCACTTAATTTGCGCTCCTCAACCGGTGGGCCACATGGCCTCACGTGCATCTCCGAAAACACTAGAGATTTCTGACTAGATGTGATGGACTAGAGTGTGTATGAGGGGAGAATATTCCAACATTAGCAGAGTGTTGCATTGTGGAAGGATTGTGAATGAATAGTAAATAGAATAAGAAATATAAATAAATAGCGGAAGAAATATGATATGATATATAAAAGAGAATAACAAAAAATGTATCAACTGGGTCAATGATGATGTAATGTCATGTTACCAAAAAACATAAAAAATGGATACATGACAAAAGGTATAACATGTTCTAGACTGTAAAAAAAAGACTACTCCAAAAATCCCAATAGTCAACTCAGTCATCATATATCATGCACCATCCAAACACCAATAAATAAAATTTCTGAAGTCGTATGTTTCCCTTTGTTAACACTTGCAACCATGTAACCAATAATGGTATGAAACGACACCTATATAGGGTGTGATAAATTTCTCAGTGGACCTCCAACAATGATGTCTATAACATCCGACTTGTGTAATAGAATGTAGAAGATTCCAAACATATATATATAAGGTAATGGAAATAGTACAATATAACTAAATACCCATGTACGTACTTCAGCCCTTGGCTAGGGTCTTAACATGTAAAGTTTTCATTAATTATGTAATTACAATTTAATGTTAGTAGGTCACATGAGGCATAGACAACACTGAAATCAATTCACGACAATATAAGTAGTGAAGGCCCCAAGACATAACATGGAAGCTGGGAAATGATATACAGTGAGGGAGTTATAGGGTATTAACCAATGTAACGTAGTGCTCACAGTATACTAACTATGTAGTATCTATGTCATGGTAAATGGTTTGAATAAAATCCAAGGAATGTAATCCAAGGTATTCCCCAATAAGGCGCCTACTGATTCCAAGGTGATCGACCAGCGAAAAACAGGGCTATCCAAGGACAGGGACCTATGGTCTCTCACCATGGCATCAACTAGTGAATATTGGATCTAAGGAGTGTATCTGATGGATCATATAATAATGCAATAGATCCTATCATAGTATACCAGAAATATGATGAATAGTCATGAACTTGAGTCTATATGGGTGTCATCGTATGAAAAACACATCCTATAATAGAAATGGGTTTCTTGAGTCCCAAGGTATTATCCTCTTATAATCCAAGGTGAGCCAAAGTTAGTTCATTCCAATTTGATATCGTAATGAGGTATTCATTGATTAGGTTAATGTCGTATATTCTATTACTATGGATAGACCAAGTAGCATTTCAACCATTTAATCAAGTCCTAATTAACCATTAAAACATATTAATTTTTAGAGGTACAATATGATAGCTTCCATAAATATGGAAAGTGGTTCTACAGACAAGTTATATTTACTAAATATCATCTGGTATGTCCACGTTATATACATTGTATACTTTACAATTCAAATTTCACATTTAAAACCCATATTAAATCACTTCACTTATTCGATTCAAGTGGTGAGCATGCATGTTACATGCCATTATGAAATTATAATTAATAAAAAATTAATTTATTATATAAGGGATCATCTTTAGTATGATCATGTGATGGAACACCCGAATGGTGGCATATATGTTCAAAAACACAAAAACAAAAACATAGAACAACCATCGACATGGGGTGGATTGAGTTGTGGATGTAACTGAAAAAAACTAATCATATATTCAGATAGATTATAACCATATGATAGAAGTATTTATAATAAAGGAATGTAAGTTTTAGGAATGGTTACTATAGAAATCTACAGTCTCCACATGGATATTCCAAAACCAACAAAATGTATAGATGAGATTTAGACCACCAACCATATGGTTGTACACCCATACTCCTTCATTATCAACCATCAATATTCCTCAAATTGGAGTAGATATAGAAGAGGTAAAAAATGATAACATTAGGATATCTTGTTCTAGAGAATCAAAGAATAAGAATAGGTAAATTGGACTCATGTACAAAATGTTGTGCATCCAGTGTGATGAACGGATGCTCGGTCAGATTCTAGATGAATGAGATCTCTTGATATCTAGATTTTTCCTTTAGTCAGGTCCATTTTGAGAGAAAAATGGAAAAAACCTACTGGTTTACGTGTTGGGGAAGAAGAGGGAAGTAAATATATCATTAATTGAAAACTAGATATTTTTTCTATAATTTTAGCAAGTGCATGGTCTCTCAGTATTGTTTTTCAAACCAAGAATAAAACTGTGTGTGACAGTTCTTCCCGGAATAACATCCTCCGCATTGTTTGGTCAACCCGTGCGCAAACCACTAAGATGTACATAGAAAAGGGGTTCTTTTAATGATTAGGTTTCATGGTAATGCAGCAACCATGCAATTTGGATGTTTGTAGAGAAACACAATCTGCACAGTTTTTCATGTCATGCGGTATTCCTCCACGGTTTACTCTAAACTATGAACCAAGCATGTTTTTCCCAAAAAGAGGTGTTCCAAGCCCCATATAAGACTCATAAAACCTATAATATTTTCTAAATCATTAGGCATTCATATTAGGTCAAAATTTAATATTTATGAAAAATAATTAAATAATGGATACCTGATTGAAAACTAGGATTTTATAGTATTCCCCAATTAAATGAACATGCCACCCCGAGTTATTCTTATAAGGGATTTGAAACACAATCTGAGAAAAAATGTATCCACTAAGTACATTTATTATATTCTTGGTCCCATATCTCATCATGTACATGGTCTTGCTACCATAGCACTCATACAAGATGTAAAGAATGTTCATGGAGTCACTTCATGCTTCGCTCAATGATTCATACAAGATATTCCTCAATGTTATCATCAATATCTAACAGAACATCCCTTAGGTCAAATATATGATAAGTTTCAGCATGATATTGGGGATGTTGTGAGACATGAAAGATATTTTGCATGGAACAGTACCTTTGATGTTTTAGCAACCGATATGCTATGATCCTAACTCTTTCTATGATCATGAGCATACCTACACCATGTGGCGGAAACTTGTCCTACATTCGTAACCATTTATTCCATAATATGGTCGATATGTGATGAAAAACATGATACCCAACTTCATTATATAGAGGTACCCAATGGTAATTGAATAATATTTCTTTCAAGATTGATCCATAGGCATATATTTTTTGATCATCTGAACATGGTTTGAAGGCTTTTGATGGAGAGGAGGTCCTAGTAGGGCTACCTCACCTTTATTTTGCCAACACAAGGTTGAACCACATGACCAACAATAAAATTCCTTAAAAGGATCAAGCTGAATCACCACATAGAAATTGTTATTATAAGAGTACATGACAAGAGGGATATGCTTCTCCAATGAACCACCAAAATCAAGGAGACACGGTCTGGGTAATTCACCTAGAACATACATTTTCCATTCTGATTTTCCTTCAATATGAGGGTTAAAATCCAATATTAGAATAACATGAGTTCCCATATCTTTTTGGAAACCATACTAGAATCTTGAAGTGAAACAAGAGTCTGGATCTAAAATGATAGTACAAGGAACCCCATGTAGTCGTATGATATCATAGACAAATAGTCTTCCTAGATAATTAACTAAGAATTTCTCTTAAATAGGAATGAAGTGGTATGATTTCGTTAGTGTGTCAATGACTACCCAGATAGCATCACTACCCCAAGACGACCCAGGTAAGCTGACTATGAAATCCATAACATCATCTTCCCATGTCCAATTTGGGACTGGAAGCGGTTGTAACAATCCTACTAGTGTTTGGTGCTCCACTTTGACCTGTAGAAAAGTGGAACACCTATTGAAAAAGTCTTATCTAAAATGTTTAATCCCAGGCTACCAATACTAGCATCACATATCTTGACACATTATTGAGATTCCAAGATGATCTACCAACTGAGAAGTGTGGGACTCTTTCATCAACTCTTCAATTGTGTCTGTGGGAACCTAGACACATCCACGTATGTAGTGTATGTCATCACAGTCCACAGACAAATCTAGTGGTGGGTTATATCCTGATATACTCTCATGGAGAACCAATCCTTCAAGATTTGAAAAATACCTACACATCACATTCTTAAGGCGGGAAGAGGTATCTATTATGGTTGAGAAGTAATCATGTTTGTGACTATCATGAAACTCAAGATGAAGTTCAGCAATTAAGGTAATTAAATTCCACTCATCCCTGGATTCCTGTAGAGCATGTGATTGAGTTGTCAATCACAGGGCGTCAGCGACCACATTGCCCATTCCAGGCATATAAGCAATCCCAAAATCAAAGGATTGTAGATATTGCACCCATATTAGTTGATTGAGGTTTATGTCACACTTGGAAAAGATATACCCAACACATTTTTGTCCAATGTACACCACAATGCTCTCACCCAATTGATAATGTCTCTAGAAATATAAGGAATTGACAACTACAGCTTCCTTGGGGCAATGTGTAAGGAAATTTATCTAATATTTCCTCAACAATAGAGATCAGTACGCCAAACATTTTTATTTTTGCATCAACACTACTATTAGGACAATGAATTATGCATCAAATAATATGATATAATCATTTCCATGTTATGTAAGAATCAGAATCGGTTCTGAGACAAGCCTCCCAATTATTTCTCGAAAAGATTTATTACATGCTTCTGACCATAGGAACATAACAGCAGTCATTGTATGACTAGTAAGAGGTGAAGAAAGGCATAAGAAGTCCTATATGAAATTCTCGTTGTATCCAGCAATCCCCATGAAACTACTAATATCAAACATGTTCTTGGGATGCTCCTAAAAAACTACATTACTATCCTTTTAGGGTTAACTAAAACTCATAATTATTAAATAATAAGACCAAAGGTGTGGATCTTATTGATCCATAAGTGGAAATTAACATGTATGGATTTAATATGATTCTCTATTAGTGTACTAAAAATGATATCAATATGTTTGTAAAGGACTATATGAGTGTGAGAATACACCAAGATGTCATCCATCAAGGCCGCACAAAAAGATTCTAAATAGGGATGGGAAACCGTATTCATAACAGACATGAAAATGAAAGGTGCGTTCGTAAGACCAAATTAAATTTCAAGAATCTCAAACTGACCATACCTTATATGGAAATATGTATGAGTTATGTTTTATGGTTTGACTCCCACCTGATGATAACATGATCTCATGTCAATCTTAGATAAAAACATTTTTAATTAGAGCTAGTCAAAGAGACCATCTATTTGAGGAAATGGATGTAGATTCTTGACCATAATCTATATCAACCTTAAAAAATCCTCATATATATATATATAAGGTATAATTCGACTTTATACTGAAATGAAAGGGAAGCCACCATGAAGGTATACAAGGGTGCATAAAACATTTTGCCTCTTTTTCCTCTAACTATCACTTCATCTCATTATTCATAATGGGTTCCATCATATATGGTGGAATGGAAACTGGAGATACTATTATAAAAAGCCAGATAGTAAACTATACCTACTTTTTTGGAGGTAATCTAGAAAATTCGTCATGAAATACTTCCTTAAAATGATCGACCACTGGAGAGAAATCATTTTAAAGAAAATATTGATCCTCCATGACAAGATTTTCAATCTGGGCGGCCACTCCACCCAGACCATGATGCATTGGTCTAGTTCTCCCAACCTAGAAATTCCACTCACCTTTTAAAAGACAACATCTACCTTCTGGGGATGTAAAATAGACCCTATAATGTTAGCAGTCTATATAGGTGTGATAGTTGAGTAAACATTCCATCCCAATAATGAAATAGAATCATGTAATATCACGAACAATGATATCCCAACAGTTGAGGTTAACTACCAACCTCAACGGGATAATTCCTACACTAGCATTTTCCGTCCTTCCATATTACCAATGACATATCAAGGGTCATCACACCATAGTGATATTGTCTCTCTAGTTCGATACTTTTAATGATAGATACTGAAATAACAGATTTTGAAGCTCCTGTATCAAACAATTAATATACAATAGTGGAGGCTAATAGAATAGTGCATCGTACTATTGATGGTCACGTAGCCTAATCCTCGGGTATCAGCTGTAAAGAATAATACTGACCTGACCCATGGCCCAATGAAATAGATGGACTACCATGATCATGATTTCTCTTTTGGTGCTGCTGGTAAAAGGGATCAAGCTTATAAATTACATAATCATGAATTATGTCATGAATTCACAATGAAGATCATTTCCTGTTTAGAGTTTTAGAGAATTAGGCCATTACTATTACATAACAACTTGAATAGTACTTATAGAGACTAAAACCTAGTATCCATTTTTCCTAGAATAAAAACTATTAGAAAGAAACATTTTTTACTTCCATGTGTTAGACAACATGACTTTTCTTTGACACCATCCTTGACTATATTCATCTTTAAGTATCGTGGAAAACATTTCAAAAACATGGAATGAGCATAAAAAGCTCAGTAATGTTTATAAAATAAGCAAGGAACACATTATCTTATCAATAAATATTAATCAACTAATCGAATACTTTTCAATCATAATATACCTTACAAAATCATATGATTTATGAATAAAAAACAGAAATCATAAATCATAAAGCTAACTTATGGAATTTAGAACATAAATTAATTGTAAATATCACATCAACATATGGAGTAACATTGGGAATACTCAACATAGTATATTCACTAAATCTATTAGGAGAAACATTAATGTTTACCTCTACCATGTAACCCAATGTATTGGAGAGCTATGTCGGGCTAAACCACCCTAGGTTTATCACAGAACTGCCCGTATACATAAACAATTCCCAATAACCATAACATAATCATAACATATACACATGAATAATATAAAGACAACATTTCCACATTGTAGTAACAATATATCTTTTAAAGTTATTTACATAATCAATTCTTTAACAAACCATTTCCCAAACAATTTTGAACATTTAATAAAGAGATTTTTGAATCAAGGTATCCCATACCACATTGAAACTTTTATATGAATTATCATTTGAATACATTAATTTCCATATCATAAAACCATTTTGAAAACATGGAAATTAATGAGAAATATTTAAAAGAATAAATTTTAAAACATTTAAAATGATATTTTAGTTAAAGAGTTTTTATCAAAATGAGAGATGCTTGAATACGAATAATTGAGGAATAACATTTAATAAATAATTTATAACATCATGAACATAAAGTTATTAATGATATAATATGCCAAATGATAGTATATACACCATGTAAGAGTGAATTGGTGCATAACAACAATGAAGTCTAAATGGAATGTAAATTGAGATGAATTCCCTTATAAAGATGGTATCCTTAGATTAAAGACAAATCAATTGCATAATAATGTCTGAAAAAAATAAATACACTAAATATTATTGGATATTCAGTGTAAATCAATCCAAGTACATCCACACATATTCTTTTTAAGAAAAGACCAATGACTTGGATGTTTAACTCAATGAATGGAAATTGGGTTAAAATTACTCTTATAAAGATCATATCGATGACTTGTGAATTTATCAATGGACTGATTATGTGTATCAAAATTATATCCACACAAAGGGGAGTGTAAAATAAAACATAAATAAATATATTTGTATTCCACACCTAATCATAGTACGACATAATTATCATTTCCAAGATTAATCCAAGGAATTAAAATTGGGATAAAAAGTTCCCTTACTGATTTGATAACATATGAAATAGACACAACATGAAATAATGATCATTAAATAATGATGTATATACCCATAAATTAATGTATTATACACAAAGAACACAATCATGGGCAGTACATGCAGCACTAAAATGGAAATAGTGGAAAATATTTCATGAATCTCACGAGAATAAAATGTGAGATAACACCCTTTACCATGTTGTAATCAATTGATTTGTATGATAAAAAGAAAATAAACACCAAAATAATCAAAAAATACAATAAATATAAATATAATCATGATAATATATATCAAATTTCAGTACACAGTACACCACATGAAATGAATAAGTTGCGAACAATCTTAATCTCATGGAATGTAAAGTGAGATAGAAAATCCATTACCAAGTGTCTTACTTGACATGTTTGTTCCTTGTTCTTCACGAATAACAATCACAAGTTAATTTATAATTTATTAAAACCCTTTTTCAAGTTTATTATTCTTTTTATATCACTTAATACCATGATATAAACATTATGATATCATTTATGTTAATAATTGTCCTATTGTCGATATTTGGTACTTGAGTAAAAAATTAACACCTTATAATTACTAGTGGTCCATGTGGTTAGGAGTCCATTATCTCTAGAATGAAATTAATGATTTAGATTTCTTATATTTCATAAATATACTATTTATTTATAATTTTTTTTATAATATGACATAAAATTTAGAGTAAGAAATGAAATGCACATTTCATGGAGACGATAAGTTGTACATACACATGAACGCTACATTCATTTCAATTTACTATTTAATGGAATTAAAACATTGTGATACAAAGGTATATTATAATTAAAGTACAGTTCAAAATATGATTTCAATAACTCCATGCTTTATACGTCCCAAGTAAGGCATGAATGAGTAATATCACTTTGAGGGGGCGGTAGACTGCACTTCTTCAAATGAAATTATCGCTTTTACCCATAATAGAAATAATAAAGGTATACTATAAATGAAAAAATTACAGAAGCATAAATAAAACACACACATATATATATCATATATAAGTACAATTCCATCATAATGGTCACCATGAAAGGAGATAGGAGATATTTGATCAATCATTATTTCATGAGACAATAGTTCATCATCCACTAAAATAGTATTTTCTTTACCCATTAGATGGCGGTGTAACACCACAAGCTTCCATGGTATGCTCCTCTTTGAATAATAGAGCAGCGTGTGTTGTATGAAACCTCGAGTTCTAACACACCGCGACCAATAAAAGTAGCAGTTATGAATAGTAATACCCACTTTTTGAAATTATATAAATTTTATATTTCAAAATAGACTTCATTTTTGGATTCAGAATATCAAAATTAGCCTATGTTGAATTATTGGTATTTTTCTGAGAACTTCCAATTTTTGATGAATAGTGAAATATACTTAAAAACATATTTTTTAATCAAAATAATTTATAGTGATAAATTATGCAATTGGGTGATTATAAAGTTTAAATTTAATTTATTTTTACCATTTTATACAATGGTGTACATTAGAATTAATTTCACTTTGAAATTGGCCAAAAAAAATTGTCAATCTTTTCATTGATATTCTTTCTTAAAACCACGCAATTTGTTGTGACAACGGGAATTAATTATTAAATTAATTAATTCAACTTATATGTTTTGAATTTTTAAAATAGACATAATTTTTAAATTAGGAATATCAAATATATCTTAGGGTTAATTTTTGGTGTTGTTCTGAAAAACATCGATTTTTGATGAATAGTGAAACCACTAAGTAGTAGTTAAAATAAATGATTTTTCGTTTAAATGAATTTTTACCACCTCTATGAGTTGAATTTACAAAATATAACATACATAATTGAGATTAGGAGGTAAAATTTGGTTCAATAGGATTAAAATAATTTTTGGTGAATAGAAACTATTAAGTTCTATTAATCGCGATTAAAGGTAATTAGTATATCTTCAGATAAAAATAATGATATAATATTTTGAAATTACCTTTACACTTGTCCCACCCTTATTGGCGGAGTCATGGTCGACCAAGAAAATCCATGGGTCAACATGGGGAGCCCATGGAGCCAATTGGGTATGAAAATGACATTAATAACTTTTTATTTAAAGTAAAAATAAAATCGACACAAACATGTGTGGTTTTACTAAAACAACTATTACATGGGGTTATATAAGTTAACATTTCAACTATAAATATTAATTGGAAATATAAAAATATTTCATATATCATTATACTTTTTATATAATTTTTAGATGTTTAATAAATTAAATTTTTTATGACACCATGATGATGCATCGATTGCCTCATTAATTAACGATTTAAATAAAATTAAAATATAATGTAAAATCTAAAACATACGCTTGTAAAAAACCTATTTAATTGGTATATTTCTACCCCTTATCACCTTATCCTCAAAATATATAATTGTGTGAACTTTAAATCCGAAAAGTACTTCATAATAATGTAACATTTCATTACATTCTAAGAGTGCCCCTCTTCTCCTCTTATAAAAGGCCCCACCACTACCACATTATTCACACCGTCAAGCCATTTTGCAAGGCCATACTCTTACCAAATACTCTCTCAAATTCCCTATATTACTCCTAGAAGCCTCAATTTGGGCGTAATTCTTCCCAAGGAAGCCACTGGCTCAAATCAAAAAAAGAGTTACCCGATTATAAGGTAATGTCTTCTCTTATGTTATTTTGTTTCATTTTGCTTCTCCGACCCCTAAAACTCTTTTTATTCCATTATTTTGTAAGAAAAATAGTATCCTAAATATACTATGATTTTTTTATGAGATGTATTTGATATACACTTACACACACCGTTGTCTAATGGTTAAAGAAGAAACTGTTTCTGTGGTTGGTGAATTTCTGCCTCAAGAAACGATGATTGTTCAATCTTCTTTTAACACCACTCTTGGTGGCCATTAAGATGTCAATATATTTATATATGATATATATTATGTTTATGTCTTCCTTTTTCTTATTTATTTTACATTTATGGCATACCTTTATGATTTCCATTATGAGTAAATGCGATAATTTCATTTTAGGATGTGCGGACTACCGCCCCCTCAAAGTGATTTGAATCGTTAACGCCATATGTGGGATGAATAAAGGATGGAGTAAATGATATTATATATGATATTATACTGTAATTATAATATACCTTTATATCATTATTATTTCATTCCATTAAATACAAAATAGAAATGATAGTAGCATTCATGCGTACGCACGGCTTACCGTCTCCATGAACGGTGCATTTCATTTCTTACCTGTAAATGTTACGTAACATTTTGAATGAATGTATATACTGGATATATATGATATATATGATATCTACATCATTAATATAATTTTGGAGATAATGGATATTCTATCACATAAAAAAATTGTAATTATAAGAAGTTTATTTTTGACTCAAGTACCGAAGATCGACAAAATGACCGTTATTAACATAAATAATTAAATAATGTTCATAACATGATAATAAGTGATATACAAGGAATAATGAACATGAAAAATGTTCTTAATCAATTAGAAATTAACTCTATTTTATTATTCAGAAGGTTAAAGAACGATTGAGTCATGTCGGACACGAGGTAAGGGAACTTCTTAACCCAATTTCCATTATTTGGGTTAATCTCCTACTTTCAAATTATGTCATGATATTATTATGTCCTATCTCATATTTGTATTTTATTTACATGTAATTATAGTGAAAAGACATAATAGATCTATTTTATTTAAAAAAATGATTTTTGTATGGGACTTCGTCTCAATCTCCATTCTTTGAGGCATATTTTGTTTTTTAGACAACTTTCTTTTATACGGTGTATAAACCCCTTTGAATTTTATGTTTATTCAAAAGGGATATTTTTATACAATGTGTTTTACTAAACGAAAAAAAGGAATGTTTTTCTTGTCATATGTATGCGGCGACAACGAATTCTCTGCCGCCGTGACCATTATTTGAGTTTCGGCTTCCTCTATAAGGCATAACTTTTTTTAAAAGAAAAATAAATACCAAGTTTTAATTTTCTTTTATTTTGGTATTGAAAATTGTTTTGATAATGTTTTTATTATAACAATGTGTTGTATTGATATATTGTGATTGAAATGTGGAAATGTTTTGTTTCCTTTATGCATTTTTTTATGTGATACGATTATGTTATGGTTTATGATATGTTTAAACTTGTTCATATGAGGAATGCATTGGACTTAATAAGTGACGGGTGGAGCCCGCTATAGTTCCTCGATGCATCAGTAGGTCTCATGAGACAAAATAGTGTCTTGGAACAAGTCCTTAAAAAAATATTATTTGTAGTCCTGGCATGAGGCCTTGGCTACGTGGTTATGATAGTCTCGCATTATGTATTCCATCATTATGAAAGTGGTTATTGATATTGCATGTGATTAATCTACTAGTAGAATATCCATGTGAATAAGTAAATGGAATTATTTCATTTTATTTTTTCCATATTATGCTAAAGTTTATGTTTAAAAGGATTTTCTTTTAGTTATACATTGCCTTAAATATTAATGTTTGTTTATGAAAGATTCTGCTATATTGTTATCCTTATTGAGCATCTGAGCTCACCCCCTTTCAATGTTTTAATTTTTCTAGGATGTGAAGAAGTATTTTAGGAATGACCTGCAAGGATAGTCTGAAGGGGATATGAGTGAGGAAAATGGAGACTATGTTATTGTAGTTTTTCACTATATGATGTAATGTAACATTTATTAATGTATCTAGTGTTTCCAAGGCTACTAAACTAATCGGACATTCGAGAATTGATCTTTTGTGATCATGCCAATGTTACGCAATAATGCACCAACTCTCGGTAACTAGGGTTGGGGTGTTACAGTCTGTATCAGAGGTAGTTTAGTACTAAACCTGGAAGCTAGATTTAGATAAACTCTGATTAGAGCACATAGACCTAAGATAAAATTTGAGGGTTGGTATAGAGGAAATTCCGAGAATTTTGGTATTATATAGATTTTGTGAGTTTTTCGAGAAATATATCCCTGTATGGATATGAGAAGGTAGAGGTGGAGCGGTTCTAGCACATATGTACCTAGGGGTAAAACCCGAAAACACTGCTTTCAGTTAGACTCGAATGAGAACTGGTGCACGACAACGGGACTTGCTGCACTCTTGGATACGACACTCCCGGGGGATATTCTTAGGATAATTATCATTTTCATTACAAACCATTATGAAGGGTTTATGTGTATATAATTCCACAACGAAAACATTTTTATGGTTATAGTTCAATTTATGTTAAGTGTTTTACAAGTATGGAATTACGTATTTTGATTCATAAACTAAACTAGTTTATGCTATTGTTTAGAAATAGAACATAGTGGGAAGAATGGAAACCATATCAATGCACGCACTCCATGTTGGGATTTCCCTCCTGCTCAAGATAATTATAATGGAGTTAGAGATTAAACTGGTGCTGATCATCATATCACCATACTGGGGAAACTCACTCAGGTTATGAGTAATAGCCTTACTTGTATGGAGCACCCTGATCCGCAATGTGGAGGATCAATGTTAGACTTCTTAATGAGGAAAAAACCACCAACATTTAATGGGGGTACAAATCCATTAGTATCTGAGCAATGGATAAACTCCTTAGAGAAAATATTCCACGACTTGGGGAGTAGCGAAAGGGAGGAGGTTGTCATGGCAGTTTACCACCTCCCTGGAGATGCTGATCAATGGTGGTCATTGATTCAAAACACAAATGAAGATGATGAAATATCAAGTATGGAATGGATGGAGTTTAAGGAAATTTTCATAGAAAAATACTTTCCTCATGACTATCGAGTAGATTTGGAAAGGCAATTTCTGAGTCTGAGGTAGAAGGAGGATGCGAATGTCGCAAAGTATGAGGCTAACTTTACAAGGTTAGCGAGGAATGTTGTAGATTATATGTGTAACCCCAGAAGTAAGGTTGATCATTTTTTATGGGTTAAAAACATTTCTCCATCGATCATTAGTCTCACAAACCTTCTCGTCATACGAAGATATTGTCTCCTGTGCGATCAAGACGGAAAAGGAATTCTCTAAATCTTATAACCTTAAATAAAAGAAGGAAAAGAAGAGATCTTCTGATCAATCTAGAAAAGGAAATAAGGGGAAGAAGGGAAAATTTTAATATCAGTTCTGTAGTAAATGTGGGAAGAATCAACCCTGTACTTTCTTGAAGGGAATGGGAGTCTGTTATAAGTGTGGTGAAAAAGGCCACCAAGCTCATGATTGTAAGGGAAATAAAGTTGTTGTCAATGTGGAATGGTATAATTATAAGGAAATAGGGCATTATGAAAATTAATGTCCTAAGCATCAGTGAAAATTACCACAAAAAAGGCCAAGGGATCAAGGACAATCTTATGATGTTACTATAGTTGAAGTGGAATAATTAATGTATTGGTGCTTTTGAAGTCTAGGATTATATTCTGTTTATAAGAATAATGTGATATATATTAGGATTTTACTCTAGTACGTATTGTTTTCATTAAGGTTTTAATATGATGAAGGTAACCATATTTTTGTATGTGACAATAAGAGAATCTTTATTTGTTTGAGGAATCTGATGATACGATTGATTTTGGAATTTAGAGAACTTTTAGAGAAATTCTAGATAGAGGTATTTTAGATAACTATAAAGGTTACAATGGAATATGTTGAACGTTGGATAGAATTGTTTAAGGTTAAAACTTTTATGAAGATCATTTTTGAAATATTATAATACTATAGCTTTAGGAAAAGGGCAACCCGCAGGTTGGGGGATAACCCATCGCGTCGGAAAAAGCTGTAGGAATCGAACACACAACCATAGTGCGACAAGCCTTTATTACCTACCACTAACCTACAGGAAGCCCCTGGTTATTAAAAAATAGTATTCCTAATATAAATGGTATGTGTTAATATTTGGAAGCTTATACAATTATGATAAATAGAATATTTTTAGTTCTATTACCTTTTGGAGTGAATGATGGGTTTGTGGTAAAAATTTATTAAAGAATGAAAGTCTACATGACAAGTAAGTATATTTCCTTACATTCTTAGTAAATCTCTTAAATAAATTCCTCAACTTTATGAAAGTTAACTTAAAACAAAAAATATTGTCGGTTAACTTTTCCAATTGGGGAATCAATAACTGATTAACCAATCACAAGTTTGTGAATTTCTTGTAGTTAACTTTCTCCTAATCATGTTTTATACAACTCTCCATCAAACCTTGATGGTCTGTTTTTCCTCCATATCCATATTTTCATAGAATCCTAGTATGGGATATCTCGGGTGACCTTTGTACTTCTCTTTCTTTCTTTTAAAGTTATATTTTTATTAACCCTATTTATGATGTGGGTTTTCCACAAAGGTATTTTCTATTTTAAAACTTTTATTATCAAAGAAAAATTTTAAATTGTGAGGACGCAATTTATTGAAGGATGGGAGAATGTAACACCCCAAGCTTCCATGGTACACCCCTCTTTGAATAATAGAGCAGCGTGTGTTGTACGCAACCTCGAGTTCTAACACATTGCGACCAATAAAAGTAGCAGTTATGAATAGTATCACCCACTTTTTGAAATTATATAAATTTTATATTTCAAAATGGAATTCATTTTTTGATTTGTAATATCAGAATTAGCCTATTTTGAATTTTTTATATTTTTCAGAGAAATTCCAATTTTTGATGAATAGTGAAAACACTTAAAAACAACTTTTTTAATCAAAATAATTTATTTTAATAAATTATACAATTGAGTGGTTATAAAGTGTAATTAGAATATATATTTACCATTTTATCCAATGGTGCTCATTATAATTAATTTTACTTTGAAATTGGACATAAACTATTGCCAATCTTTTGATTGATATTCGTTCTTAAAACCACGCTATTTGTTGTGAAAGCGGGAATTAATTATTAAATTAATTAATTCAACTTATCTGTTTTCAATTTTTTAAATTAGTCATCATTTTTTAATTAGTAATATCATATACAGCTTAGGGTTAATTTTTGGTGTTGTTCTGAAAAACGTCGATTTTTGATGAATAGTGAAACCAGTAAGTGGCTGTTAAAAAAACTGATTTTTCGTTTAATGAAATTTTACCACCTCTGTGAGTTGAATTTCCAAAATCCCACATACATCATTTTCATTAATAAGAAAAATGTGGTTCAATGGGATTAAAATAATTTTTGGGTAATAGTAACTTTTAAGTTCTATTAATCGCGATTAAAGGTAGTTAGTGTAACTTAAGGTAAAAATAATGTTATAATAATATGAAATTACCAATACAATTGTCCTACCATTATTGGTTGAGTCATGGCCAACCAAGACAATCCATGGGTCAACTTGGGGATTCTATGGAGCCACTTGGGTAAGAAAATGACATTAATAACTTTTTGTTTAATGTAAAAATAAAATCGACACAAACATGTGTTGTTTTAATAAAACAATTATTACATAGAGTTATATAAGTTAATGTTTTGAATATAAATATTCATTGGAAAGATAAAAATATTTCCTACATTATGATAGTTTTTATATAATTGTTAGACCTTAAATAAATTAAATTTTGTATGACACCATGATGATGCCGCGATTACCTCATTAATTAACGATTTAAATAAAATGAAAAGATAATGTAAAATATAAGACGTACACTTGTCAAAAACCTATTGGATTGGTATATTTCGAACCCTTATCACCTTTTCCTAGAAATATACAATTTTGGAACCTTTAAATCCGAAAATTACTTCATAATAATGTAACATTTCCTTACTTTCCAAGAGTGCCCCTATTCTCCTCTTATAAAAGGACCCCACCACTACCACATTATTCACACCATCAAGCCAATTTAATCAGCCAACCTCTACACAAATACTATCTAAACTTCCCTATCTTACTCCTAGAAGACTTCCCAAGGAAGCCTTTGGCCCAAATCAAAAAATCGTTACCCGATTTTAAGGTAATGTCTTCTCTTATGTTATTTTGATTTATTTTGCTTCTCCAAACCCTTAAACTATTTTTATTATTTTCTTTTGTAAAAAAACCGGTATCCTAAATATAATAGGATTTTTTATGAGAATTATTTTACTTACACTTACACACACTTTTTTCTAATGGATAAAGAACATATTATTTCTGTGGTTGGCGAATTTCGGCCTCACGAAACGATGATTGTTCAATCTTCTTTTAACACCTCTCATGGTGGACATTAAGAGAAACTATATTTATATATGATATATATTATGTTTATGTTTTCCTTATTCTTCTTTATTTCTCATTTATGCCATTCCTTTATGATTTCCATTATGGGTAAATGCGATAATTTCATTTTAGGATGTGCGGACTATCGCCCCTTCAAAGTGATTTGAATCAGTAATGCCATATGTGGGATGTATAAAGGATGGAGTAAATGATATTATATATGATATTATACTAGAATTATAATATACCTTTATTTCATTATTATTTAATTCCATTAAATATGAAATATAAATGAAAGTAGCATTTGTGCGTACGTACGGCTTACTGTCTCCATGAACGGTGCATTTCATTTCTTACCGCTAAATGTTACGTAATATTAAGAATGAATGTATATACTGGACATATATGATATATATGATATCTAAATCATTAATATAATTCTGGATATAATGGATATTCTACCACATAAACAACTTGTAATTATAAGAAGTTTATTTTTGACTCAAGTACCAAAGATCGAAAAAATGACCATTATTAACATCAATAATTAAATAATGTTCATAACATGGTAATAATTGATATAAAAGGAATAATGAACTTGAAAAAGGTTCTTAATCAATTAGAAATTTTCTCTAGTTTATTATTCATGAGGTTAAATAATGATCGAGTAACATCGGACACGAGGTAAGGGAACTTCTTAACTCAATTTACATTCTTTGGGTTAATCTCTTACTTTCAAATTATGTCATGATATTATTATGTCATATCTTGTATTTGTAA
This sequence comes from Viscum album, assembly GCA_963277665.1. Lineage (NCBI taxonomy): Eukaryota > Viridiplantae > Streptophyta > Magnoliopsida > Santalales > Viscaceae > Viscum > Viscum album. The sequence continues at coordinate 1,807,507,514 of OY728156.1, forward strand.
TTTCATTATGTGTACTTTAGTGAAGACACATAATAGATCTATTTTATTTAAAAAAATGATCTTTTTAAGGGACTTCATCTCAATCTCCTTTCATTGAGGCATATTTTGTTTTATACACAACTTTCTTTTATATGGTGTATAAACCCCATTTAATTTTATGTTTATTCAAAAGGAATATTTTTATATGATGTGTTTTAATAAATGAAAAAAAGGAAAGTTTTTCTTATCATACGTATGCGGCGACAATGACTTCTCTGTCGTCGTGACCATTATTTGAGTTTCAGCTTCCTCTACAAGCCATAACTTTTTTTAAATGAAAAATAAATATCATGTTTTAATTTTCTTTTATTTTAGTATTGAAAATGGTTTTGATAATGTTTTTTTATATCAATGTGTTGTATTGATATCTTGTGATTGAAATGTGGAAATGTTATATTTCCATTATGCATGTATTATGTGATACGATTATGTTATGGTTTATGATATGTTTAAACCTGTACATATGAAGAATGCATTGGACTTAATAAGTGACGGGTGGAGCCTAATATAGCTCCCCGATGCATCGGTAGGTCTCATGAGACAAACTAGTGTCTTGGAACAAGGCCTTGGATACCTGGTTATGATAGTCCGACAATATGCATTCCATCATTATGAAAGTGGTTATCGATATTGCATATGATTATTCGACTAGTAGAATATCAAAGTGAATAAGTAATTGGCGTTATTTCATTTTATTTTTTTCCATATTATGCTGATGTTCAAGTTTAAAAGGCATTTCTTTTAGTTAAACATTACCTTAAATTTTAATGTTTATTTATGAAATCTTTCTCTATATTGTTATCCTTACTGAGCATTTGAGCTCACCACCTTTCAATGTTTTAATTGTTCCAGGATGTGAAGAAATATTTTAGGAATGACCTGCTGGGATTGTCTGAAAGGGATATGAGTGTGGAAATTGGAGACTATGTTATTTTAGTTTTTTACTTTATTATGTAATGTAACATTTATGAATGTATCTAGTGTTTTATAGGCTACTAAACTAATCGGTATTTCGAGACTTGATCTTTTGTGATCATTCCAATGTTATGAAATAATGCACCGACTCTGGGTAACTGGGGTCGGGGCGTTACCGGAGGTCTGTGTAAGTCTATTTAGATTCGTTCTCATAACTGAATCCTAGAATATTTAAGATATTTGTGTTATAAATGAAAGCAATAAAATAGAGTTTAGGGTTTGGATAATTAAAATAAAAGAGAAGAATTTAATTGAAACAGTGACCTTTAATTCAGGTAACTCTCTTTGGTTTGAACCAAAAATGAATTTTTGAAGTTACTTATGACTATGTTAAGGTTTTTATGAGTTATAGGGGATATTGAGAACATATTTTGGATAGTTTTGGACGATCCACATGGCTTGAGAGGTGTGAGAAATAGGATAGAAGTGAGGGCATTTTATATGGTGGATGAGAGGTTCTTTAAGAAAGTGTGAAAATATTTTTATATTAAATAATAAGTTTCTACTTATAGAGGTCAAATAATATTTAAAGTTTAAGATAAGATGACTCATGGTGGAAATAAATTCATCCAATAATAATGGTATGGGTTTTGGATGTTATTTTAATATTTATAATCTTATTTATTTAAATCATTTATTAATGTGGTAAATACTGCATCATTATGGTGTCATTAATAATTTAATTTATTTGATTCATAAAAAATAAAAAGAATACAGTGATGTAGAAATTTTTTTAGTCTTCCAATTAATATTTATAGTATAAAATATAACTTATAAATCCCCTTGTAAAAATGAATTTACTAAAAGATATTTGTTTGTCTCATTTTTGTCTTTACATAAAATTAATTAATCTAAAGTGTCATTATGACTCCCAAGTGGCTCCATGGAGTCCCAAAATCGACTCAAGGATGAAAATGGTTGGCCATGACCCATAAAATAAAAATAGGAAAACTATTAAGGTAATTTTGTATTATTATAATATTCAGTTTACCTAGAATTACCCTATTTACCTTTAACCACTGTAAATAATTGTCAAAAGTTACTATTCAGCAAAAAATATTTTCAACTTATTGATCCAAATTTTACATACTAATGACGACCATTATGACCGATTTTTTAAATTCAATTCACGGATGTGTCTAAATTTCATTAAAATGATAAAGTCATTTTTTAACAACTACTTAGTGGTTTCACTATTCATCCAAAAATTGAAGATTTTCAGAAAAATAAAAAAATAAATCCTAAACTATATTTGATATTCCAAATTCAAAAATGATATCTATTTTAAAAATTCAAAACATAGATGTCGCATTAATTATTTTAAAATTAATTCATGTTTTCAAAACAAATAGAGTGTTTTTAAGAAACTATATCTATCCAAAGATTGACACTTGTTTATGTCAAATTTTATTTTGATATTAATTACAATGACCACCATTGGATTTAATGTTACAAATATAATCTAATTAAAAATTAAAATCAATAAAAAATATAATCTAACCATATAAATAAATTGTATTAATACAAATATTTGAATTAAAATACAGTATTTTTCATTATTCAATAAAAAATGAATTTTATCCGAAACATACAAAATGATTACCCAAAATAAATTTTGGTGTCCCAAATCTAAAAAAGATTTTATTTGGTAAAATAAATTGTATAAAAGTAACCAAAACTATATTTAAATATGGTTCGCCATTAAAAGGTTGTAAGTCGACCGTTTAGTGAATATTTGAGTATTTTTGTTTAAAATCAAATTCTTTTCTTATTTTAAGCCTCTAATATTTATTGGAAAAATTTAAAAACTTTTAACAAACATGTATAATCATTTTTAGTAATTTTTTATCATTCCCTCCATTACAGCATCTAGGAGTTAACTACCGTTTGAAATTATATTATATTATTATTTTTCAGTATGACCCAACATTGTGTGCAAATAAAGATTTCAATGAAACTCATTGTTGTGTATCAGGTACACCAACAAACATAGAATCCCCTTTAAAGTAAAAAATAATAATTTATTTACAAATATTAATAAATATAAAAATTTAATATTCTTTATTTACATGACATGTTACGTCCTTCCACCCATTTGGGATTTTCATCTTCATAATTTTAAAATTGGGATCATAATCTACATTGAAATCCCCACATCGGAAAATGATTCAATAAAACTATCACATTAAAATACCTGAAGAGAAGTAGAAAGGGTTCCCAAGACAATAGATACTAGGAGTCCCTGAATTCATGTATATGGTGGTTAAAAAACCCTCAAGTGGTGATGGAGAGTGATAAAAAACATGATTAAAATAATGTCAACCACTAGAAAATCACAAAATTGTGATGTGTTAAACAGTTTTTCATTGCACAATAGGAAAAATTAAGAGACAATATTTTTGTTTTACGTTAGTTTTCATTGAGGAATATATTTATGAGATTAACTAAAAACATATGGAAACATACTTACTTGTCATGTATACTTTCATCATTTACTAGATTTCTAACAAAAACTCATAGTTTCTCTAAACAATGAGTATTCAGTATGATGTTTTCACATTAAAAGTTATATAATCAACTTCAAGAGAATCACATTATCCACAACAGATGAATTATATATTTTCTTTGTCTTTATACATTAACCAAAACCAAAATTATTAATGTGAGATCAGATAATACACTAAAAGTTAAATATTTTACGAAAAGAAATACTACTCATAACCTCTAAAAGTTTTCAAACAAAACCCAAATTTCAACAAATACCATTAAATAAATAGTTGTCCATAAAATTATTTAATGTAATCCAAACAATGATTGAATGAAAAATCTCGGATGGATTTAATCACATAGTCTTGTAAGATAAATCTTATCATTTATCTACAAATAACATCAGTAACTCTTAATTTCTCATATTGAATATTAATTACCCTAATCACATATACTGTATTCTAAGTTAATCATTTCGATATATAAAAAAAATCTTATTCTTGATTAATAAAATTATCAGACTAAAAATAATTAGCCATACTAAGATGGGACTCCAAGTAGTCTAGTGGTAGGGGATAAAATCCGGTCGCACTTTGCTTGTGGGTTTGATTCACACAGATTTGTAAGACGTGACGGGTTGTCACACAGTCTGTGTGTTGTGCTCTTTCAAAAACATTATAATTTTATAACATTTCAAAAAATAGATAAATTCATCAAAAATATCCATAACATATTTTAACCACAAAGGTTATCTAATATCTTTCATTTGGAATCCCAAAATGTATAAACCTATATTTGCCACAAATTCAAGGATCATATAATCCCAAAAGATTCTTTATAACTATATCCACAAAATAAATGATATTTTTTACTAGAATAATATTTCCATATATATAAAATCATGGTTAAACATACTATAAAAATTTTATAATGTAATCCCATCATCAAAAGAGCCTTAACACTTTTATGCATTTCACCATACTAAAATATACCATATCTCTTGAATCCCTTATATGTTGACTTCTTACTTATTAACCATTCTTCCTGATCCATTGACCATTTCTTTCAAACTTATTCTTAATACTTGTTTCTTACCAAACAAATCATGAATCATATCTTAAGAATCAATAATATCAAAACACATGGAAAGAAATAATCAATACCATTAGTTGGTCGTTGTTAGTTTCTTCCTCAATCGGAATTGAATTAGGTATTTGTAAAAGAATATTTGTACAATTCTGGTGATCCCATTCCAAAAATGTTTTCATAGGACTTTTATTTGTATAATGATCATGCACATGACATTTAAAAAATTCAATTTATCCCTAGAACGAACTTCTTTCCCATTCCTAGAGTCAACTGGATGCTTCCTTTTTTTATGGAATGTTCCTGCCTTATGACCTTAATTTTCACATCTATAGCATCTTCCCTTCCCTTTGAATCCTTTTTCAATGAATTTCATTCTACATCTTGGACACATAGGTTTTGGAAAATGCATTCCTTAATGATTATTACCTGAACATCCATGGGGATTTGTTTCTCTTATATATGATTCCTCATAAAAATCATCACGATTCATGTTGTCAATCATGACTCCAGATAGTTGGTAGAGAATAACATCAACAGTTTCACTGCAGCTCCAATTTCATTCAATTTCTCATTCAGAAAACCGTCACAGAATTATATGTACACATTTTTACATTGATTCCTGTTAGATCGAACCATTGACTAAAACCAAAAAGGTCGGTGTGAGTATATCAATAAAATCATCATATATTTTCATATGAGGATGGTAATCACTAAAACATACCTTTTCATTTTATCTTAATCTTGTTCGATTTATCTAATAAAACAATGATTATTTTCAATATGATAACAAATTTTTTATCTCAATTATGATATAATAATACCCTAACATCTAAAGTTATCAAAATTGACCTCTGATATAGACTAGAAAGACCCGACCATAAACATTAAATAATCTTTAATTATGTCAAGAATTTACATTGAGGATCTCTTCATGCTTAGAGTCTTAGAGAATTAGTCTATATCAATTACATAATAACTTGAATATTAGATATAGACACAACTACCCAGTATCCATTTTTCATAACATAAAAACTCATAAAAATAAACATGTCTAGTTCCATGTTTTAGATACCATGACTTTTCCTTGATCACATCACTTTCCTTATTCATTGTTAAGTACTGTGGAAGACATTTAAAATACATGCGATAGGCATAAAATGCATAGTAAGGGTTATGAAATAAAAAATGAAAACATTATCCCATCAATAAATAAAAATCAAGGAAACTAATACTTTTTATTTATAACATACCTTACGAAATCATATAATTTATGAATAATATATAGTAATTATAAATCGTAAAGGTAACTTATAGCAATCATAATAGACATACATTGTAGCTATCACATCTACATAGGGAGTAACATTTGGAATACCCATCATTGTATATTCCATAAATATCTTAGGAGAAGAATTAACGTTTACTTCGGTGACATTACACAATGCATTCGAGAGCTATCTCGAGATCACCTACTATAGGTTTATCACAAAACTACCCTTATATATAAACCATGCCAAATAACAAAAACATAATCATAACACATAACACAATAAAAATGTAAAGATAACATTTACATATTGTAGTCACAATATATAATTTAAATATATTGACATAATCAATGATTTAACATGCAATTTTCAAAACAATTTAAAACATTTAATAAAGAGATTTTTGAATCAAAGTGTCCCGTACCACATTGAATATTTTAAATGAATAATAATTTTAATAAATTAATGTCCATATCCTCAAAACCATTTTGAAAACATGAAAATTAATGAGAAATATTTAAAAGATTAAATCTTTAAAACATTTCAAATGATATTTTAGTTAATGAGTTTTTAACAAAATTAAGGACGCTTGAAATCAAATAACTGAGGAATAAAATTTAATCAGAATATTATAACATCATGATAATAAAGGGATTCAAGATATAATATACCAAATTTTATTATATACTTAATGTATGTGTGAATTGGTGCATAACAACAATGAAGTCTCAATGGAATTTAAATTGAGACGAAATCCCTTATAAAGATGGTATACATAGATTTAGGATAAACCAATTACATAATAATGTGAGAAAAATATAAATAAACTCAATATTATTGGATATTCAGTGTAAATCAATCAAGGTGCCTTCTCACATGTTGTTTTTAAGACCAAACCAATGACTAAGTTGTTTAACTCAATGAATGTAAATTGAGTTAAAATTAATCTTATCAAGTTCATATCGATGACTTGAAAATTTATCAATTAAGTGATTATGTGTATAAATAGTATATACACACAAAGGGAAGTGTCAATTAGAACATAAATTAATAAACAATGATTCCACACATAATCATAGAATGACATAATTATGAAATAGCAGATTAACCCAATGAATGAAAATTGGGTTAAAAAGTACCATTACCAATTTGGTAACTTAAGAAACATACACCACATGAGAGAATTATCATTCAATGAAGAATTAAATACCCCTAAATGAAATTACATCACACAATGAATACAATCATGGGTAGTACATACACCACCCAAATAGAAATAGTGTTAAATATTGCAAGAATATCATGGGAATAAAAGTGAGATAATACTTATTGGCACGTTGTAATAAATTGATTTGTATCACCCAAAGGTAAATACCACAAAATAAATCACATAATACCATGAATATAAAGAGAATCATGATAATATATATCAAATTTCAGTACACAACACACCACATGCAAAGAATAAGTGGTGCACAATTTAAATCTCCCGAAATTAAAAGTGAGATAAGATATCCCATACCTCGTGTCTGACTTGACTTGTTTGTTACTCATTCTTCTTGAAGAATAAAAATTAGTCAATTTATACTTGATTTAAAACCCTTTTCAAATTTATTATTACATTTATATCACTTATTAAAATGTTATAAACATTATGTAATATTTAAGTTAATAATGGTCGTTTTGTCGATATTTGGTACTTGAGTCAAAAATAAAAACCTTATAATTACATTTTATACATGTTGTAAATAGTCCATTATCTCCATAATTATATTCATGATTTAGATATAATATATATCATATATATACATTATATATTTGTATTTATAATATTAAATAACATTTAGAGGTAAGAAATAAAATACACCGTTCATGGAGATGGTAATTCGTACGTATACATGAACGCTAGTTTCATTTACATTTCATAATTAAGGGAATGAAAACATAGTGATACTTAGGTATATTATACAGACAATATAATATAATATATAATCTTATTAACTCCATCCTTTATATGTCCCACGTATGTATTGAATAAGTCATATCACTTTGAGGGGCAGTAGTCTGCACTTCCTCAAATGAAATTAGCGTGTTTACCCATAATGGGATCCATAAAAGAATGATATAAATTAAAAAATTACAGAATCATAATTAAAATATAAATTTAAAATATATATATCAAATATTAATATAGTGTGATCATAATGGAAACCATGAGAGGTGGTTGGAGATATATGAACAACCATAGTTTCCTAAGGCAGTGGTTCACTATCCATAGAAACAGTATGTTCTTTACCCATAAGATAGAGGTGCGTGTATGTTTAGTTCGAATACATACCATAACAACATACTAGTATACATAGTATACTGGTGTTTAAAAAAAATAAAGGAATAAAATGAGTTTATGGGTTGAATAATTAAAATAAATAAGAAGAATTTAAGGTAAATTGTTACCTTTAAAGCAGGTAACTCCTTTTGGTTTGAACCGAAAGGACTTCATGAAGTTCCCTCTGCCTATGTTAAGGCTTCAAAAAAGAATAGGAGAATCTTGAGAGCCTATTTTAGCAGGGGTTGGATGAGCCAGGGGTCTTGAGATGTGTGAGGAATTGGTAAGGATTGTGGTATTTTTATAAGGGGAGGAGGGGTTTTTTATGGAAGTGTGAATGTATCATTTTATTATATAAATATTTTTTTATAAAGGTAAAAAACTAATTATAGTAGAATATAAGATAAATCATGGTTTCAAAAAATTTATCCAATAATAAATGGATAGGTTTTGGAAGTTATTTTATGATTTATAATCTTATTTTTTTTAAATCATGTATTAATGAGCTAAATACTACATCAATTTTGTGTCATAAATAATTTTATTTATATGATGTCTAAAAATTATAAAAAATTTCCATTATGTAAGAAATATTTTTTTCTTTTCAATTAATATTTATAGTTGAAAAGATAACATATATAACCCCATGTAAAAAATTATTTACTATAAGATATTTGTTTGTGTTATTTTTGTCTTTATATGTAATTAATTAATCGAAAGTGTCATTATCACTCTCAAATGGAACCATGGGGTTTGATAATTGACCCATGGATGCCCATGGCCAGACATTACTCCTCCAATATGGTTAATAAATTTGTTAATATAATGTTGAATTCATATAATATTCTTTTTACCTTGAATTACCGAATTTACTTTCAACCGCGGTAAATAAAATCCAAAAGTTACTATTCACCAAAAACTATTTTAAACTTATTGAACAACATATTACTTACTAATAACAACCATGTTTTTCAGATTTCTTAAATACAGTTCACATAAGTGGTAAAATTTCATTTAAATGAAGAAGTCAGTTTTTTTAACTACTACTTAGTGGATTCACTATTAATAAAAAATAGAAGTTTTTCAGAAAAATACCAAAAAATCAACCTAAGATATATTTGATTTATGAAAATCAAAAATTATTCCTATTTTAAAAAATTCAAAACATAGAAGTAGATTTAGTTAATTGAGAATTAATTCCCATTGTCAAAACAAATAGCATGTTTTTATGAAGCAATATCTTTGAAAAGATTGACACTTGTTTATGTCCAATTTCATTGTGAAATTAATTTCAATGACCACCGTTGGATTAAATGGTAAAAATTTAATCTAATTACACTTTAAAATAAATTAAATAGATAATATAACCATAAAAATAAATTAGATTAAAAATCATATTTGAAATACAATACAGTATTTTTCACTATTCATAAGAAATAAATTTTATAAGAAAAATACCAAAAAAGTACCGAAAGTAAATTTGGGTTTCCGAGTTCTAAAGATTTTTTTTTGTAAAATTTAAAATTTAAAATTGACGAAAACTCGATTTAAATAGGGTTGTCCATAAAAATGCAGCAAATCAACCATTCCGTGAATATTAGAGTATTTATGATAAAATCAAATTCTTTTTTTATTTTATGCCTCTATCTTTTATTGGAAAAATATAAAAGCATTTAACAAACATGTAAAATTATTTTTTAGTTAGTTATGTTAATTCCCTCCATTACAATGTCTAGGTGTTAATTACCATTTATAATAATATTATATTATTATTTTTCAATATGACCCAACGTTGTGTGCAAAATTAGATTTCAAAGAAATCTGTTGTTGTGTATCGGGTACGCCATCAAACATACTATTCCCTTTAAAGTAAACTTTATAATTATTTTAAAAATATTAATGAATATGAAAATTTCATATTCTTTATTTACCTAGGATGTTACAACTAGTGTTCAGGGGTTGGACTACCACAGCCATAACCTCCTCCTCTGCTAGACCTACATGTGCTATTCCAACTTCCCGCCCAATGAAAAAAACTCTATCTTGTAGGTGTAGTGGATTATGATCTGTTTCCACCTGAAGCTGGTAGAATAGTCCTGAAGAGACACCGATTATAACCCATAAGACCACATTCTTAACACTCCATTGGGGCTCTATCACTTTGTGGATTCTTATTCTCTGATCTTCCACACTAATGACATGCTATAGATCTATCAAACTGAAAACGTTGACTACGACTACCCTTAAGAGAATTATATGTGGAACGTTTCCTATAACAAGAATAACTAATGGCCTAGCATGAAATTATTCCTTTAAACAAGGTTATTTTACCATACCACATGATACTTTGGTGATAAGGAAATGAAAAGCAATTGTAGAAAATTAGGGAAGGAGAAATATGTTCACATATGTTGAGATGGAGTACTGGGGCCCATCCTCAGAATGTCTAGTATGTGAAATCACATAACCATCTATATTTTTTGAAAAGAAATGTAAATTAGTGAAACATTCTTAATATTCAATAACCAACATATAAACCTGCTCGAGAGGCATGAACTCTATAGCTCTATCAGCTCTCATTTCCACATGAACAAATTGATCTTAAAAGGTAGTACGGAAATCAACCCATAGCATGCCCTGATGAAGACTTTCCTGGGCAACCACATCCCACTAGAGCTTGGACGAATCCCCAATAATGAATTTATAAAGAGTTAATATTCAATATTATAGTGTTTTAAAATGCGCAATGACATAAATCATGGCATATAGCCAAGACTAAGTATCCCGAGAGCCGCCATCCCCTAAAAAATTAGAAGGATGTTGCTGTTGAAACTCGCGAGTCAGATCATCCATCATAGGTGAAACTTGTAGAGCACCATGCTAGGATTGAATAATATGTAGTAAAATATCACGTAATTTATATTAAGTGATCATATCCGGTATAACAGGTGGTTCCTCATGTGTCACTCTTAGAGGTAAGACTGGTTGCTTAGGGCACACCATGTTTGGAGCATGATTGTCACCACCATTCTAGTTAATGACGTGATGACTTCGTGGCAGCATTGGTCTAAAAATTCACTACACACACCATAGAAAAAGAATATAATGAAAAAGATATTATCACTATCAAAAGATAAAAGTAAGAAAACTAAATACCCAAGGTATACAACCCCAAACTACCAACATAGATGGCCATGTATCGGTAAGTTCTCAAGTATAGATTTCATTTCAATTTGTAGTTAATTACCAGGTTCACTCATATTTTAATTGATATCCATTTCTGATGATTTAGGGCTAATACACCTATCATCTAAAATGATACCCACTTACTTATAGGATAAAGGCTTGACTTTGTAATATAGTCATCCCAACACATTTTTTCACATACACCTCATGAATTGAGACATGAAATCACTCAATTGTATCCTGCTTAATACATGTACTACTAACTTATCATAACAACAATCAACAATCTCATTCATATCAAGTAATTCAACATAGTGAAAGGCACCAATATGGCATGGAAATATGCATGACATGTGAATTATAGGTTCCTATAATGATGCATGTAGAAATTCTACTTGCCCCCATATCATTGGGAAAAATATGAAATAAATTATCAAATAGAGTAGTAATAAAAAACAACACACAATATTATTATTCACCCAAAAGTGAAATATTATCAACAGTAATTCGGAAAAGTACAGTAACAATTATAATTTAGGAATTTTTTTTACCTCAAACATGGTTTTGGGATGCCCAAGAACGGATTAGGATGAAGTTTTAATCGTTTGCTAATCTCAAATATATTTTATCCAAATTATAAGTAATAAAAATAATCCATCTATCACACCACATTGTGTCATCCTGGTCCTAGTTTCCACTTAATAGCTTCCCCAAGCCTGGTAGGACACATGGCCTCAAGTGTATCTCCCCAAATGCCAGAGGATTCTAACTAGAAATGAGGGCCAAGGGTGTGGTTGTGGGGAGACTACGTAATCATTAGAAAAGTGTATTACATTATAAGGAGTGTAAATAACTAGTAAATTTCATAAGTAATATAAATAAATAACATAAGAATGCACATACAATAGAATAATGAGAATAACAATATTTATATCAACCGGAACAATGATGTTGTAATGTCATCATTCTAGAAAAATAAAAAACATGGATACAAGAAAATAAGAATAATATGTTCAAAAAAGTAAAATAAATAAAAGGAAAATTTAATTATCTCAAGATCCTACTCGGTAATATACTATCAGGCTCAATCCAAACAGTAATAAATCAAGTGATTGATTTCATATGGTTCCCTTTATCAACACTAACAATAATGAAATCTACACCAGGTACCAAATGACACCTGAAGTGGGTGCGTGATAATTATTATTATGCTCCCACTAATGATGTCTAGAACATCCTCCCCATGTAATTGAATATAGCACTGTCTAGACAAGCATATATTAGATTAACTATGTAGTACAATATAAAAAAATACCCAAGTAACTCCTTCAGCCGTCATATGATGTCTGAATATGTAACCAATTCATTATATAAGTAATAAACTTTTAATGTTAATAGGTCACTTGAGGCATAGCCATCACTATTATCACTGCATTATAGTAAAATTAGTGAAATTACAAAGATATAACAAGGAATCCTGAAAATTATATCTGGTGAGGGAGTTACAGGGTAATAAACAAGGTAACATAGAGCTCACGGAATGATAAATCTACAGTATATGAGTCTATATGAAGGGTAATAATTTAATACAAGGATCATATTCAAATTTATTCAACAATATGGTTCCTACCATGCCCAAGGTGATTGGCCAAGGAAAAATGAGGTTAAGAAAGAACTAGGCCCTATGGGCTTTAACCTGGAACCTACAAGTCAATTCTGGATCCAATGTGTGTATCCATGTAATCTTGTAATAATATAAATGAACCTATGATAGTATACCATGAATCAAATTATCACACATGAACCTAAGACTCAGTGGGTGTCAACATAAAAAAACTGAATCCTTGAATCAGAATGGTGTTCTCAAGTCCCCATGTATTCTTCCTTCAGAATACAAGTAAATCCAGAGTCAATATATTCCTATTTGATATTGTAATCATGTAATAATTCATGGGTTCATGCCTTTTCATCCATTATTTTGGATATTCCATGTAGCATTTCAACCATTTAATCAAGTCTTAATAAACTATTATTTTATTTTCAATTATAGGGGTTCACTTCAGTACCATCGATCAATATGAAAAAACGTGATACAAAAATGTAACATTTATTCAATCTAGTTTGATTGGGAACTTTATATACATAGTCTACGTTCCATTTCACATTTAAACATTAATAAGAAAGTTCAATCACAGTCCTTCGGTAGGTTATGTGTTAAGCATACATGTAACATACCATTATGCAATTCTCATAAAATAACAATCAATTTATTTATTAATGGATCAACTAATGGAAGGTCAATCAATGTCACACCCAAATGGTGGATTAAACATGAAAAAATACAAAAATCCAAATATGGATACCATTCAATATGTGGAGGACATAGTTTTGAGTGTAACCGCTAACAAATAATCACAAATTCAGAAATAGCATAACCATAAGATTCTAACATGTATGATAAAAGAATGTAAATTTTAGAAATTGTTCTTGATGAAATTGGAAAGACCATAATGGATATTCTAAAATCAATGAATAGTAGGGTTGATTTAACAGGTCTCCCATCTTATGGTTGTACGACTATCCTCCTCCAGTATCAGCCCTTGATTTTCCTCAGATCATAATATATCTATGAAATGCTGAAAAATTCTCAGATTAAAATATCTAGGACAAAAAAAAGAGAAAAAAATTATAGCTAATGATGAATCTACCACTAACCATTGGGCATCCAATGTGGTGAAAAAAAGCACAATTGGATGCCACACGAACAAGATATCTTGAACCCCATCATTGGACTTCAAAAGAATCTAAATTTATAATAAATGGACCAAATCACACATGTTTAAGAGTTGGGGAAGTATTGGAAATTAAATAGATCATTAAGGAAAAAAAATTTAATGTTACTCATGATTTTAGCCTTTGAATGATTTGTCCACATGAATTTTCATACCATGCAAAAACAGAGCGAGATGAGTTTTCCAGAAATTAAATCCTTCATGCGGTTTGACCTATCCATGTAGAAGACATGCATGGGTACATGTAAAAAACGATTTTCACACATTTAGGTAGCGTAGCTGTCCACCAACCATTTGTGGTGGCCTTGTCTGTAAAAACACAATCCGCATAGTTTTCCAAAATGTGTTGTGTTCCTACAAGTTTTACTCTAAACCATGCGCTAAGTCCATTTTTCATTAAATGAGGTTCTCTGATCTCCAAAAAATACCCAGACACCTTATAACCATTCTGAATCAATAGGCATCCATATTAGGACCAAAGTATTGATTCAAACCAAAAAATAAAGGATATAAACCAGAGTGAAAAACTAGGTTCTTACACTCTCTGACCTTACTATGGTTCTAAATAGAAACCATCATCAAAAGGATTTCATAAACCCCTTAAGAGAGAACAATATTCCATTTTTATCTTCATGTGACCATAGAATCATACATTTAATGGATCATCTAACACCTTATTCACAAAAAATATATCAAATCCTTTAAAAATATATTCTCCATCCATAATTGTTCAAGAATTATAATGTTATACTTGATATTTATCTTATTGATGGTGAAGTTTAATAATGGGTTTCATTGATCAAAAATAAAAATCTAGTGGAATATATCAATCAGATGAAGTTGAAGTAATTTTGGAAAATTATTTCTGATAATGATTTTCCTCATACACTACAACATAAAGTTGAAAATGACTTTCTCACCCTTATGAAATGAAGATGAATAATGTATCACAATATACAAGTAAAACTTTAAAATACTAGCATGATAGTCTTCCTAATATTTTGTTACCCCTGAATTCTAGGTTGACATCTTTTTTGGTGGGATAAATACAGTTCTACAAAATCCTCGGTGATATATGACATTGATAGCAGTGGGGAAATTTTATGATGTTCTCTCAAATTAGAAAGGGAGGTTAGAAAATATCAAGGGTATCAAGGGATACTAATTAAAAATGTTGAGTTTAATTTTGTTTGATCGATGAAAATGTCCAATGGTGGTTTGAAATTTTAGCATCACACTAGTCTACGGTGCGGAATGAATCACCCCAAAAATTACACATGGGTTACAATGAAAATTTTTAGGTTCTAAAAGGATGGCACCTAGATAATAAATGTCAATACAAGAAAAAAAACAAATTAGACAGAGGAATGGAACAATCTAGAAAATCCTTAGTGCATTATTCATTTCATCAACTACAAGGAACCAAAGAATTTTCCAAACCAATTCCCAATTCAAAGGGTCTTTGAAAAAAACAACCTCGTAGGTAGCCAGTGTGATATTTCCCCACACTACCACTAAAGTGGATCCAAACAATTAAGTGTTAAAATGTATGCTAGTTTTTAATTCACGAGTAAGAAAATTAAATTTTGGTTTTGGTTCTAAGTATTTCTTCATATCAATAATTTTTTGATGAAAAATTCAAACAACACTAAAAATCAATGAATTAAAGATGTTTGTGAAAATGAAATATGGTTATTCATTTCAACCAAAGTATATAACTCCTTTTCAGTCAGTGTTTTTAGGTTGAAAACTCTATATAAAAATTTTGATACACCTTTTGGAGAAATTTTATTCAATTATAAATATTTATTTGCTTTCAATATATATATATAACATAAATTACCCTGAGAATGAAATAACTCTATATTTAGATTCATAATTTTATTCAATTCCAATTAAATGAGATGGATGAATCTTTCGTAGAATGATCATATCAATAATCGATATTAATTCCATACGATAAGGTGTAGATAGATCAAATGATTTAGTATAAGGATGATATCTTCTTTGAAGAATTCCCATTGTGAAGGAATGCGTTGATGTGTTTCATGAAGAATTGTTTGGTCTTCCTCCAAGATTTGAGGGTTAACATTCAATTGATCTTATACTAGGGTCATTAAAAAATATTGAAGACAATATATAGATGGATGTTTTAGATATTAAAAATATGAAGAATAAATTATAGTATAATATGGACAAAGTGTGCATATTTCCATTTGTTTCTCTATGGGGTGCACTAGTACTCATATTAAAGAAGAAGGAGCTGATAGTGTGACATTGAACTGATTATCATGACAATAAAATGAAACAATCAATATGTGTTCAATATGATACCTTTTTGACTCAATAATGATACATAAATCTTCATAAACCTAATCAGTTGATCATTGAGGGATTACCTTGATTTTTTATGTATGTCATAAAAGTTGATATTCTCAAATACATTAATAGAAATGAGAATCAGTAGGGGAATTTGAGAACTGTGATAAAAACCATACAAAAAATAAGTTGGAAACCAATTATCAATACATTAGTTTTGGGTGATGAAAACCTATTTCTTTAGTAAAATAATCCTATGAAATTTGATATCCATAGACATTCAAAGAAGAAAGTAGTTGAAAAATGCCCAATAATAACATATGTTATAGATATATATATTTTCTGTGTGTTATACTGGTATTATCTAAAATTTAGTATAATTTTATCCTGATTTTAAAATCCTTTTACAAAGATAACTTGAATGAGAGTGATGGTTGTCTTGATTCAGTAATGTGAGGAAATCATTAAGGATCTCGAAAGGTGTCTTTTCAACACACCAGTGCTCTATCTTCAGAGAGGTGGGTACTCCATGTGGTATATTCCCATTATTGAAACAATTTACTTGTATGTGTAAAGATGAAATATTATAATGTGAAATCCAAATCCTCAATGAAATTTAAAATTCATCAAAAAAATAATCATTTACATGATCTTGAGTTGGAATCTGTAATTGTTGCATTTATAATCTGGTGGCATTATATCTATGGGGGGAAGAGTGGGCGATATACTAATCACATGAGCCTAAAATATATATTCACATACAATGAGATTAATATGTCTAGTAAATATGATTAGAGATCATCAACTATTAATATTATAAATTAAATATCATTATGGAAATGAAAATAAATTGTTGGATTCACTATATAGAATGGATACATATATTCAATCATTGATGAGATTTGAGAGGTATGTGATATTATTATACATGAATATGATCTAAATGTGATTCATAATGGAAGGAACATAATAAATCCTTTGATGAATAATTTCTCAACCAACTCTTCAAGATAGGATAACATTTTCTCAAATAAATGATGTGGGAATTCAGAAAAAAATTTAAACAATAATTAATGGGAAATCCTCATAGTTTAATGTTGATTAATATGGAATTGTGTTATTTGGGTCATGAAAATGTTTTTTGTCATACCCTATGATATAGAATGAACTATTGGTCGATTCACATAGTTCAAATTTTATTATTTACCCAGGAAGAACAAGGACATATCAGGATCTCCATCAGAATTATTGGTATGACAATGTGTTAATGAAATATTGAATTATACATCAAAGTTCATGGAATGTTAGATAGTGATGGATGAAAGGAATAATTATATGTAAATGATGAAACCATTACATATACCTACATGGAGATGTGAGAACATCACCGTGGACTTTATTAACGGACATCTAAAGGCATCCTAGTGAGACAATAATATATGGGTTTCTGTGGCCATCTTAAAATGATATCTCAATTTAGGGAATTTAAATAGACGTATCAACTGATCAAATTTTACAGATATACATTGGATATGTGTTAAGTTTTCAAGGAGTACCACAATTTATTTTATTTGATCATGATTTGAAATTCACCAAATTGTTTTGTAAATTATCCATCATTCTCTATACACTAAGCTGAACATCAGTATGGACTATAATCACAAAAAATATTTCCAAATAGATCACTATGATGGAAATTATGGGAAGAGTTTCAAAATACCTACATGTTGGGATTATGATCATGAACAAATAATTCTAGTCCCTCTAATAGTCAAGGAAATGAGGGAGATGGTTAATATCCATCAATACTACATCAAGGCTATATAGAGTCATTAAAAGATTTATACTGGCAATCCTCAATGAGACATAGAATTTTCTGTTGGAGACATGGTATTGCTCCAATTATCTCCCTGGGAAAATGTTATGAGATTTTTGAATAATGGATATATTCGTCAATGATACGTCATCCCCATTGATATCATTGATCAAATTGGAGTGATGTCATATCGACTACCACTAAAACAAAACATATCTCATGTATAAGATATATTACCAAAATCCCTAATGAGTATGTACAAACCAGAACCACCACGTGTACTTAGTCAATATGTTGTACCATTGGTGAATGATTATTCTCATGTTGAGAATCCATTTAATATTTTGTATTATTGAGAAAATGTTCAATGAAATAATACTATGCACCTCATAAAAGTGTAATGGAGAAAAGAAATGTTTGATGATGTAACATGGGATCTGGATGAGGTGATGAAGCAGAGTTATCCAATTATGTTTTACTATCGAAAATAAAAATGTAGAGAAAGAATTTTTTTTATTGGGGATTGTAACGTCCTAAAATTTTATAAATAAAATTCCTATTCTGATTTAATAAAATAATCACTGAATTGGTATTATTATCTTCTATTTTATTTAAAAGTATGTTATTTATCATTACAACTGATAATATATCCATTAAAAAAATCATCACATGATGGGTATAAATACATGGGTTTGACAAATCTAATTGAACTAGTCAAAGGTTGTGCTAGTGAAAACATTTAGGTTTGTACCTTATAAATACCATTTATCAAAGAATCTAAAGGATATAACATTTCTGGATTATCCATTTAAAAGTTTCAAATATGACACCCAAAATCATAAGCATGATTGAAACCACTTACGGGAGAATTCAAATATCATCAAGATCACAACACATACCATGTTTACTGAAACACCTCATGAATTTCCCGCCATCACACACAATAATATTAGGGTGTTTTATAGCCTATAAAATGGATACTAATAATGACACAATAAATATTTGTATGTACATTGATTTGATATGTTAATAAACATATTTTCATTCTACTATTTTTTCATTGAAAAAGTTATTTATCTTGATACAATAATGAAAAAAATTTATGTTTGGATAATGTTAAAATTCAATTAATAATTTTATTAATTAATGTACTATTGAATAAATATTATTTTAATATTATTTTTAAATATTTTTTATCAAATATAAATGAAATTATATTTCTATTTATGTCTAATATAATTTTCATATGTGTTTAAAAATCTATTATTGTCAAAAACCCAGCATTTTTCAATAAAGTTAGATTTTATTTTAAAAGTAAAAACAAAAATATAAATGAAATAATTTACCTAATAATAATAATATTTTTGGATTAAAAATGTTGAAATTATCTAATGGTTATTTGTTACATAATTGATGGATATTATCGATTTTGGGGTAAAAATCTGGTACCATATAAATATATTTAGGATTTTGTGACCTCATAATGACATAAAAGTGATTTAAAAAATAATATAAACCGGATATATGACTAAATTTGTGTTTCTATTTTAATTATTTAGGGGTTTTTGTTTATTTGATTTAATTTATAAATACATCAAGATTCTACCAAAAGATGTAACATATTTAATGTTTTTAAAATTATTTCAATAAGAGTGTCAATAACCTCTACATATGAAAGGGTATTATATTATTATTTTCCAAACTTTTCCTTATAAAATAATGAAAAGAACGACTATTTGGTTTATTATATGAGGAAAACAATTGTATAGTTTGTGTTTTATTGTATTTTATTATGTACTGTACCAAACCAAAATAATAAATAAGTCTTTCTATTTCACTATATAAACCAACCTATGATCCCATTAATATTTACTAAATATCCTTTTAGCACATAAATAATCTTCCCTTAACTCACTAGAGGAGCCCCAGGATCACAAGAATCCATTCCCAAGACTTTTTTTTCACAAATTCATGTAAGGTATTCTCACCATCCACTCGTTCATTAAAATATATGATTTTATTTGAAATTATTATGTTTAATTTTCATTGGATAAATTAGAATTTAATTTTGATTAATGGATTACTATAAAAATGATTTCATTTTAATGGGACTATATTTGTACATTATCATTTCAATACCTTTCTAAATTATAACTAAGTCAAAATTTCATAATGGTTTCCACAGTACTTATTTTCATTCAAACACATATTTAATGAAATGTCCCGTAAATTATATTGTTTTATGATGGAATATAATCCTCAATATTACATTAATTGTCCATTTAATGTAAACATTATTAGATACCCCTTTCACTATTATTTAGAGTTCCATTATCCGTTATGTAAAACCATTACCCTGAAAAAATATAACTATGATTATTTACTTTATTCGACGTTCTTATTTACCATATGCCAAATATTTAGAAATTTAATTTTTAGGACATTATTTTCCATGTTCTTTTCTCAGACTATTTTAAGTATATGTGATGAGAGAACCCATTCACTGTGAAATTTCATTAATATGCTGAAATTTCATGATGATCTTCCTTGATAATTAATATGGGTTGTGAATATCATGCCCATTTTCATTAATTTGTGATAGAATTAATGAAAATATAATATTTGACTTAGAATATATAAACATTTATTCCACAATCATTAATCATGGAAAATGTTTTATGGTGAATTAATAAATTTTATATTATCTAACTGTAACAGTTAAGCATGGAAATGAATGGAATATGATTTGTGAAACCATGTATCACTCCATTGAATTCAATAATGTTTAGTATCATGATATTTCATATTAAGAAATGGGTATACCA
This sequence comes from Viscum album, assembly GCA_963277665.1. Taxonomy (NCBI): domain Eukaryota; kingdom Viridiplantae; phylum Streptophyta; class Magnoliopsida; order Santalales; family Viscaceae; genus Viscum; species Viscum album. The sequence continues at coordinate 1,807,528,636 of OY728156.1, forward strand.
AATTAATTTATAGTAATTTGTCTACCATGAGGTCTTTATGGGTTATGATTGACATATTTTTAGGATTTAGTGTTTTATATTGTTTCCACATTTTCCTTGTTATGATTATCTTGCTATATAATGCGTTATTATTAATGTTCCATTTAGTCTCTATTGATAAGATGGTTGTCTAGAATCTAATATTCACTTGTTGTTTGGCCATGTTTAATCCCTTACTATTCTTTATTGGTCACCCCATTATCCTGTATGTCCCATGGTTATCCCATTATGTTCTATATTCTACGTAATATTATGATTATTTAAATAATGTTTTTAATAATGTCATTGTATCTAATGTTATAGGAATGATAAGTAATGTACCTTGTTCTAAAATAAAAACATATTTCATTATATTTTAGTTTATAATTAGTTTAACTCAATGAAATTAAATCTTTTTTAAAGTGTAATAAATATAATAGTTTTTATAAAAACTATTATGTATTATAATATCCTATGTATATTAAATTCTATGATTTTCACTATAGAAAGATCATTATATTTCATCCTCGAATGGAAAATCATATACATTTCCTGATATACTAGGAAATTATATAATAAATCTTTTTCAACATCTATAAGATTTAAATCATATGATTTACTTAGTAATACATATAATCTAAATGATTAAATATAATTACAATTTGTTAACTAATAACATAAAATTACAATAGGGTAGTATATTCCACATAAAAAATATTTGAGTTGTGAGTGTAACATATGAATCCCAAAAATTATTGATAGACTAGATATCGTGTTCCTTAACTATAAAAATATATTATACAAGTTCATAAATCTTATATAACAAATATATGAATATTATTAATCTATTCTAGAAACATACTCGTATTTATCTTACCACATATTATTTCAATATGACCTTCCATTACCCGTTTATTATCAATTTCACTTTATTGTCCCCTTTTGGGTAATAAATACTTCATTTTTCATGTATGTTTTTTATTATTATAAATCCTATTACATTTATCATGGATAAAACATCTAAATTTTTATATCTATTATATAAATATATTATATATTAATTAAATATGGATTTATAATTATCCATAGATTTTAGAGATTGAAAATGTATTACACCAATTGAAGAGATGGTATATCATACATAGATTTGAAAATTGGTTTTATATTATTGATATATATTGTTAAAGAAAGTTAAATAATATATAAACATAAAATAATAATTTCATTTATTATATATAATATATATTCACTAAATTTATCCTTACTAACATCAATATAAAAAATAAATAAACAACATATCATATCACTTGGTGGATTTGGTAGTCTATTCATAGACATGAGAGATGTAATAATTTTCTTAAGGAATTTTAGGTAAAAGTCATATTTAAAAATATAAATGAATAATTATAATAATTTTATTTATATAATATCTAAAGTATTCATATATTATTATCTTTAACCCTGAGACATGGAGACAAGAAACAAATTACATAAGTAGTCGAGGAGGTATTCAAGAACACACACAATCGATTATTTTTACACATTTCTAAAAGAGGATATAAATATAAGTTGTGAAAATAACAAAACAACATAATATTTTATGGGATATAATAGTTTTATTATATCAGTATAGTTGTATACTATTTGAACTAGTTAGAAGAAAAATAAATACGAAAAAGTATATTAATTTTAGAACATATTTATATATTATCTTTAGGTTTATATATTATTCATTTTATGGAGGGGTAAATAATAAATATAATCCCCTATTATTATGGTATAAAATTAAGTAATATTCTTTCATAGGTCATGGATAGAAAATGTGTTTCAACTTTGATGAGAAGAAGATGGTTGGTGGCCTTTTATGTGCGGGGGAGAGGAAAAACATTCAATATTTGAGAATAATTAGATGGAACCATGTTTTAAAGAACCCAAAACGATAATAAATGGTTACTTAGTGGCGATTATATGAGATATGATTAAAAATATATCCTTTATCATGGTTTTTTACATGTAACGATGTCAATTTTGCCCTTATCATTTTAGTTTAACCCCATCAAACCAATTTTAAACATATGTTAGATAAAAAAATTCCAATATTTTTTAGATTTATTTTGACAAAAAATTACCATTAAAATATTAAAATATTATTTTGATTATTATTTTAATTCTATATTCAATGTTTACAAATTTGAAATCACAAAATTAGTAAAATTTAATTTAAAATTAAATCTATATATGAATTTAAAATGTGGATTTCCGAACTGAAATTTATATTATATGAAGAATATAATAATATAAAAAGTGGATATGAAATTAAATTTAATTAATTGTATTTTTTTAATAATAACATAATTTTATAATTCATTTATAAAAAATTTTGTATGTGAAATTTCATTAAAAGACACTGATTTTTTACTAAAAATCAATAACATTAAAAATTCAATTAAAAATTCATTAAATAAAAATTATTACCAAAATTAAACCTAATATAATTTAGAAATGTTGAGAAGGAAAATGTAACAAGTTTTTCCAATGATTATTTATAAAATTCTCAAAATATAATTTTTACTATGTTCTCACAAAAATAAATGGATTTTTTTACAAATCAATATTTTACGTATATAAAGACATTACTACGAATTATGTAAAATTATAAATTCATTTTCAATATATAAATTTTTATTCTTAATTATAATAATATGGTTTTTAAGGTTCATACTACTATGTTAATCAAACATGAGTATAATTTTAATAATAATATTAATAGTATATCAACGATCATTATTAATTTGTGTTATGTGTAACAGAATCCATAAATAAATTTCAATTGAAATTAAATATTATAAAATATCAGGGGTAAAATTATAACCTATTTAAATTTTCATTTCACCTTAAAATTCCATCACATTGGTTTACACAAATATGGATACTTCTACCTTAATAATTCCTCAGGTTTCAATGTAACATCCTCAATCATGTCATTTCGAAACAAAAAATTGATTAGTTGACTGGCCTTATTTATATAATATTTTATATACAATAAATATTATCCATTGTTTGTTCCACATAAGAAATATCATTCCCTATATGTATGAAATTTGAGTTTAGATCACGTGATGATCATGTATGTACTCCCTCATGATAGATACATACAACACATCATGATTTTGAGAGTGGTTCAGTGGAAGTGCAATGTGAATTCAATCATAAAATTTAAAGGGACTGATATGGGTATATATAATTTTTCACTTATTTATATATTTAATAACCATCATCTATGTGGAATTCATAATAAAATCATCTCACCAATATCAAATTGTGGATCATGTCAGAAATTTTCAACACGTATTCTCTATGCCCTTTTTACACCACTAAATATTTATAAAGGCATATAAACTAATATTTAATTACTTATACTATATCCAGTCCAAGTAGATTTATATCTACAACTTCAATATATCATGTTTGAGTTATACACATATTTTTATAATGGTATTCATAATGATCCATTCTATATCTAGAGAAATCACTATTGTTGTATTAAAACATAACTAGAGGAAGTTTTAGATCTGAAAAACATTTTAAGTATATGGAATAAGATCCAATTATAACCTCGACATTTTGAGTTATTCTCTCAGATAAGAAAACAATATCTTTTCAATATGTAGTACTAAAACTCAATATTTTAACAATATTTAATTGAAGACACTACCATAACATCACGAAAAACATGAATCCCAATTATATAAAATGGATTATGGAACTATAAGAAACCTTTTACATATTTAGTGAATATTATTCCATGAAAAAATAAATATTAATCTTCTCTGATTGTGATAAGGAGTTATGAATTTATAATGAAATCAGCAACAAGCCATATATCATTATTCGCTTTAGATATTTTTTAGATTCCAAAAAATTAACATTGATGTTTCCCCTGTTACATTATTATATGGGTAATAATTGTAACATCAAATTAAACGATTTTTATTCATCCTTATCTTTTTTAAAAACCAATAATCTATATACAAATTCTGTAATATCACACATCATTCTATACCATAATAAGTACTCTATTAAATATCTACAAATGATCACACATTCAAGGTGATTAGTTAATGAAGATCTATAAACCCCAAAATTAAAAAAAATCATTCAAAAAAATTAAAATTTAATGGAAACATTCATGGTTTATAGACCTTAATAATCCATCATAATCGTGGTTGAATTTAGTAAAATTTTTTACCAACCGCAGTAACACCCCATCTTCCTTCTGTTCAATTTTAATTTTCACCTAGATAGATTGTTGAAAAATGGACTGTGAGAGATAATATTTTTCTATATCCTCATGTATTTCCATATCCACTATTATAAAATTTAGAAATTTAGGTTCTTTTTTCATCCTCATCATAGATAATATAACATTATTATTTCAACTTACAGAAATTGTTCTAATGATAGAAATTTTTGGGTGGTATTGTATTGAGAAGAAATAATAATTTATAATATATATCCATGTTCTCCAGTGTATGTTCAACTGATTCTATGTTAATATATAACTTTTTCTACAGAATAAAATGTATCCATTTTTTCAATATAAACATAATTATTTTATATCTTTAATTAAATAATTAATTATATTAACTCCAAATCGTGTTGTGGATAATTTTTATGATAAATGTTAATTTATTATGAGAGATAAGATATAATATTTTCATTGTTCTTAATAACACACCCAAATCCCTTAAGAAATGTATAATAGTAGTTTACATACCATTATCTAATTGAATTTAATTTATATATAGGTCTGATGACTAATCTTCTCTTCAGTTCCAAAATATATTAATAACATGAATCCTTCTAGAGGAACTTGGATCCCATCTAGGTTAACATGGATATGGATTATTTACAGGTGATAAATTATCCATAAACCATCAACAATATTTATCCAAACAAGGAAAAAATTATATTTCATTTACTATGGTTTTTCAAGGTGAAGGTTCAATTGCCTCCATTATTAATGGATCCACTGATATATCATCACATGAGATTATTTAACCTAAAAATGAAAAATTTTAAATCCAAAAATAAAATTTTGTTAAAATTTCTTAAATTTATTCATTTTATGTATTTTTATTTTAAATATCAATGAATATTAATTATCTTCATACCTCTGTTAATATATATGAATATCATAAAAAATACCATGAAGAATTGATCAAATTAATTTCTAATGATATAATGAATGGATCATAATACATTTCCAAGAAATTTCATTATTCAATATATCATCATTTGTGCATCAAAATGGGGTATATACCAAAGATAGTGTTTCATGAATGATATAGATACTTGTTTCTCAAAATATTCAACAATATATGTTATAAGATAAATTTACATGATTGTGATATTGTAAAACACACAGTAATCATTGAAGTGCTTCATCTATCACTCTTACTTAATCAAAAATAGAATAAATTCACTCCAAGTTGATAGATGTGGATGAATTAATAACTTATCATGGTTCCCATAGAGATTATTATTCAATTACAACAACCAACCTATTCCTTTCAATATAAAGTCATTATAATTGGTATTGGAAAATATATTTGTTCTATTAAGAACTCATATTTATTTATCCATGGAACATGTGATAATATTAAGGAAATAAATCAATAAAATACCCAAATAATAGAAATACCATTTATCTTGACTTGGTCTTTAACCATATGAGACAATAACCCCTATTAAATTAGGATCATTACCCATAAAATGGATGTGATCTCAATAGGAAATTTATATCTATCACCACACTAATTGGTTATTATAATCTCATTTGGAATATGAAATAAATACTCTATTCAATGGATCTTTTTCTTGGATTTAATTGGATAATGATATTCCATGGATATTATAATATAGAATTAAACTACATATTGAATAACATGTTTTGAATGAAGACGATTGTTAAAAAATAAATCATATAGGACTCATATACATGTGGTTCATTCCATATACCAGTAGGATTTCTCACTACTAAGTTAAAATCTATTTGTTGGGGATAAATATTTATTCCCATTGAATGTTATCCAAATCAAAAGTAGTTTTTATATCTATTATTTATGATGAAAAAATCTGGTCATGAGTGTGTGGTAAGTGTATATTTAACCATGTTATTATAACTAAACTCATCCAAAAACTTTTATCACATGTGATTTAACCTTATCTAAGGGATTATGAGTTTACTGACATCAATCATGATTATTAACATTTATATTAGGGAAAATGATCTCATAATTGCAATACTCAGTCCATTTTAAATGCCAGAGTGTGGGTGCTGATGTTTATGGTGATTTCGATATATTCACATCCTTAAGTAACTTCTTCCCATCACAAAAAAATTCTAGATGTATTTACATTCCTCATATTAATCATATACAAGTCTTTTTAAGACAATTTAATTCATACATCCTTAAAAACATTTAAGCATATAGGAAATATCAATTTATATTCTACTGGGTTTTTATAGTTTCTTTCAAATTATATGTTTAATTTATTTAAAAAACCATCAGGTTAATGGGTAATTATATTGTCCATCTTCACAATGAAAGAAAATAGTAGTATTTTTTCATAGTTACTATAATCCATTAACACTATATCCCATCAAATACATTGTTTTACAACACTGAATAATCGATGAATCATTCATTCATGTATGGTAATGACACTATAAGATTTACTTAAAAATATTGTAATATTCACCTCAATGAAATCAAAAGATTCATCATTATCCAAAAGTAACTCTAAGATTTATTTCTCCATTTTTATATGGATAATAAATTAATTGTACTTAATTAAAATACATAAACTCATCCCATTCAATTAAGTTAATTTCTTATTGATGACTAGTAATCCTCACAAAAGTCCTCCATTAACCCACGACACCATCTAGATAATTGAAAACCAAAATGTTATCTTCATGTTTTGATAATGGGAAAATAGAAAATATAATTTAAATGGTAATAATTTATTATTCATATACTAGTGTACTAGTGTAATCCCTAAAAGATGGAGGATGTTAACTCTTGAAGGGATCATTATATAATGGTTCTCTCCATTGCATGTTTAGAAGTTCAGATCGATTTATATCTTTAGAATGTTTTATTTATAGAGAAATAATATTTCCCATTCTATATCATATATAATTGTATGTATCAATTGAAAATTAATTTAATTTTATATCACATTTTACATTAACATGATTCTGTTAGGTTATTTACATTTAATTATTATAGTAAAAATAGTGTAAACCCAATAATATTAATGGGAAATCATATAGTCATGAATTTTTTTTATAGAATTTATAAATCAAAAATATTTATTTAATATATATATATTTTTAGGTTTATCCTAGAGTTTTCATTATCACAATATATCCAAATTGTTTGTGATGAGTCACAAAATGATCATTGACTTCCAATGCTTGACCGTCTTGAATGTCAAACTAGGTGTTCATCAAGGAAAATTTTTATTAAGAAGGTGAAAATGCATTCAGATCCACACATGCTTTCATGTAACAAACCATTCTTCTATGGTACTATTCTCTTTGAATAATACAGTAGCGTGTGTTGTACGCAACTTCGAGATTCTAACACACCGCGACCAATCAAAGTAGCGGTTATGAATTGTAATACCCACTTTTTAAAATTTTATTAATTTTATATTTCAAACTGGGCTTCATTTTTGGATTCGGAATATCGAAATTATCCGAGGGTGAAATTTTGGTACTTTTCGGATAACTTTTATATTTTGATGAATAGTGAAAATTAATAAATATTAATTAAAAACAACTTTTTAATAAAAATAATTAATAGTGATAAATTATGAATTTGAGTGATTTTAAAGTATATTTTGAATATATTTTGACCATATAATACAATCTTGGTCATTGGAAATAATTTCACATTTAAACCGGACATAAACAAGTGTCAATCTTTTGATAGTTATTAATCTCTTAAAAACACGCTTTTTGTTTTAACAAAAGGAATTAATTATAATTTTTTTTTTAAATTCTGTGTTTTAAATTTGGAAAAATGGATTCCCTATTTTTAATTAGGATTTATAATTTGTGTAAATAGGTAACTTTTATTGTTATACATTTTGAATAATTACTTCTGTAAATATTTTATTTACCATGGTTAAAGGGTAAATCATGTAAATAAGGGTCAACAAAAAATATTATATTAATAATAAATTACCCTAAAACGTTTCCAAACCATATTGGTTGATACATTTCCGGCTATGGAAATATTTGGGTTGATTTTGAGACCTCATGGAGCCACTTATAGGTGATAAGGACACTTTATATTAATTAAGTTAAAATAAATACAAAAATGACAAAAGCATATATCTTTTAGCAAAAAATTTTTTACATAGGGTTATATATGTTTGATTTTCGACTATAAATATTAATTATAAAGCTAAATATATTTCCTACATAATGGTATGTTATTTATAATTTTTAGACATTTAATAGTTATATTTATTTATGACACAGTAATGATGCAGTATTTTCATTACTAATGAAACAATTAAATAAATGGTATTATAAATGTTAAAATAAATATAATTTGAAGGTTTTGATGACATCCACGAATTTTATGGGTTAATATGACATGATATGATTGTTTAAATGATTTAGTTTGAATTAATAATGTTTTTATGACTTTTAAAAAAATCAATTATTAAATAGTGTCCAAATTGACAGAAATGAGTTTTTTTTAAAACAAATATTATATTATTAATTGATATTATATTCCTAAAAATATAATGTTTGGCCAAAGTACTTATATCATGATATGAGTATCATTAATGGACCACATGGGGGTCTCTTGGATATATATAGTATTTTTGTTAACTATATAATATAAAAAATAAAAAGTGACATGGTAAATGTCAAATCTAATTAACTAATAGTTAATACTAAATGATAAGGTTAATATTATCTCCCAAACCTGTCAAAAATATATTGGATGAAAGGATTTAGACCCATACCCACATTAGACTTTTAATAATCTACTTTGGAGCCATTAGAAACCGAATTTGAATTTATTATAAATTAATACTTTAGGTTATTCCTAAAGAGCCCTCCTCCCCCTTATAAAAGGACACCACTTCTAACCAATTCTTAACAACTTCAAAGACTTTTTTTTTAGCCAAAGACTGCCTAAATATTCTCTAAAATTCCCTAAATTTAACCTAGAGGCCTTAGTTTGATCACAAATCCAACCTAAGGATCCATTTTGATCAAATCAAAAGGAAGAACCCAAAGAAGAGGTAATGTTTTCACCACCCTTTTTCATGTTTTTTTCTTCTTCATCATCATCATCCTTTGTTATTTACGTTAGAAAATAATAACTCATGTGTCTTCTATATACTCTTATATCATTATAAATATGGTATAACCATATTCAGTATTCTATCCATCCTTTGAATGACATGTCACCACACGTGCGTACGTACGGCATACCGTCTCCACATCATGGTGTAATTGTTATTCAATACACTATTATTTGTATGGGTATAATAATGATATGTAATTCATGTAAATAATAAATATAACATGATAATGGGTCTGTATATATGATATATCATTCCATAATATATTATTTTAATATCAAAAGAGTGATATTGTCGCTCGTGCGTAAGTACGGACTACCGTCTCCACGAATGCGATGAGATTCATTCCCCATCGTATCCATTCAAGTATAATTCTCATTTGATGATTAAAAATAATGTTCAATGACTTGATATAATTTTGGATATGATTATGATACAACTATATATAACAAACATGACTTATGTTACCAAACATATAGAAGAAAACAAGTAAGTTAACACCTGAAATGATGATAATACTAAGATATTATTAACAAAGCAATATTAAAAGATCATATATGATATCATATTAATGTATATGATTCTTATATTTTTTAGTAAAAATTATTTTAACACTATACAAGAGTTTAAACTACCCTCACCCAAGGAAAAGTACAAGGTAAGGGGTGTTCATCTCACTCCTTATTCCCGTGAGATTCATTCCATATTGCCACTATTACCTTTTGTACGGTGTATGTACTTCCCATAATTTTATTCTTTATGTAATAAATTTTAATTTATGTGTATTTACATATAAATTATATGATACCTCTATCATGGGGTGTATGTTTCGTAAGTTACTAAATTGTAAAGGGTTTATTTCACAATCTCTTCATTATCTGAGGTTGTTTATAGGTAATTATCTACTAGGACCTCTTTATCATCCACATCAATGTTTCACAAAAATTTATTTCAAATCATTCTTAATATTTTAATGAATATGGGTTAAATTCACGTGTTTCCTTGTTTAAATTATTATAATATGTTTATAAAGGAATCATTCCGTCGTTTTCCAAACAGGTTCCTTTTTAACCTTTTCGACAAAATTAAAGTAAGAATGTCTTTTTTATCTTATACGGCGGGTGAGGCTATTTTCCGCCATTATAAACTCGTCGAAGCCTCCCTTAGAATATTATAAGAATATGTTCAATGTAAATGTTTTATTTTATAATTATGTGACTCTTAAATGATTTCAAAATAGAAAGAGATATTTCTCTAAAAAGGGTTTCGATTTCATCTATGTCAACATTCATCGATGGATTTTAAGTTTATTTGGAGTTAATTTATTATGATACAAAACTCCCATTATGTATTGAAGGTTTTCTGATATGTTTGACTATAGATGTTATATTTTTATACCATTCATGATTTATGGTTAATGTATTTACATTTCGTATGCTAGTTTTAATACGAATGTTTTTAATATGGTTAAACATTTTCATTTGAGGAATGTATTGGACTTAGTAAGTGACAGGTGGAGCCTGCTATAGCTCCTCAATGCAATGGTAGGTCTCATGATACAACAAGACATGGAATTGTCCAAGGACCTTTCGCAATTTGATTTATGGTTTTGGCCGAGGCCTTAATCATTTTTAGACGTCTTGGCCGAGGCCTTGACAAAATGTTTCAGAATGTCCGGCCTTTTACATTCCCTCATTATGTAAATAATAATGGTGGTTCATGTGGTCATTTGACTACTAGATTACCCATGAATATGGTTTATTATGACATTATTTACTCATCTCATACTCTTTCCATAAGATTATTCATTTTTATTATTGGTAAAGGCATGTGGTTTCAATTATTTACCATGCTTAATATTTATGTCATTTTCCGCTGTATTACATACCCTTACTGAGCATTTGAGTTCACCCATTTCAATGTTTTATTTTTCCTAGGATATGAAGAAGTTAGTTATGAGTGACCTGTTGGCATAATCTAGGAGGCTTGGATATTCCTAATGAAATATATTTTTGATTTATTTCTCTTCAAGATGTAATGTTGAACATATGTATGAATCATGTTTCCAATAATACTAAACTGATCGGTCTTTCGAGACATTATTTCCTTGTGATCATGACAATGTTAGGTAATAATGCACCGACTCTGGGTAACTAGGGTCGGGTCGTTACGTTTCAGAGGTTTTACCCATAGTTACAACATCTATTAATATATATACACATGGATTATGTCACCTAGTATGTTTTTATTGGATGATCACCCTCTGTTGTATAACATAACATATAAAATTATCCTACAAATAGTGTTATCATTATTGTTATCCCCAAAACCTGCTCAATATAGTTTCAATTTCTTATATAATACATTATCTATAATAAAATGTCGAAACCAAAACAACTCAATAAAATATATTACATATTGATATATTAAAATTCATTACGTAAAAAATTGTAATATGAATGAGTCATATTGGTGTAAAACCTCTTGGAAAGATTTCATAAATGAATATTGTCCTCTACATAAAAGTTACCCATAACTAGATACCTTCTTTGACATATCACACATAATACCAATATTCATAATATGGGAAATGAAAACATATTAAATGGTGAGGTCAAATTTTTACTAACATATAAAAAAGGATATATCATCATAAAATTTGTATTATAGTATAATAGTAAGGGAATAACATTTGAAAACCATACATTATATAACATAGATAAAAAATATGAGTAGTAATTTATGATTTCAAAAACTATCAAATTCGAATTGGATCACTCACCAAATCAATATTGTATTCATGGTTTACTCATAATAGAATCATCGTGGAAATGGACACTTTCTAAACTTGGTTCACCCCACATTCCCATAAGATATATCTTATTATATATCAACCCATTACTAATACATTGGTGAAAAATACAGATCCCACCCATAATTGGTTATAACATAACCACAATCCTTGGTTTTAATGTAAAGACCATCCATAGTTATAAAATAACTTTCTTCCATGGCTACTATATAACAACCATATTCATGGAAATAACATTAACATAATCATTGGTTATAATATAAAATCTACCACATAATGAATTATATACATATGTGTGGCCAAATATCATGAAATATTCATTACATCAAAATCCTTGAAGTAAAATGGGGTTGATGAAAAACATTTCTTAATACTCATAAAACATTTAATGAAAGAATAATAATCGTATCATGGGATTGTATTGCCAGTAAATCATAAGTAACATCCAAGGATGTTATCTTAAATGGATGAAGACATTTCATAACAATTATGAATATTTATTACAGAAAATATTAATCACATTTTCAAAATCAATTTGGAAAAAGAATAATTTGAAATAAAATTTTATAAATGATATTGTTTTGAAATTTAGTTGAAAATAAATAAATTAAAATTTAATAAATTCTATGGCCATGATGGATGAAAATACAAATCATTTATACACATTCAAATAAACATTCCATATAATTTTTTTGTAAAAGATAAATGTAAGTCATCAAAAATTGAAAATAATATTATTTTAAATACATTTTTAAAAAATTTAATACGCGTAAAAATTTCGTTTAACTATATTTTTAGAATAGAAATCACATTTAATACATTCTTTAAAAAATATCATGGTGGAAAAAATGCTTCAGACTCAAGAGAGATAACATAAAAAATTTATAAAAACATTTTTTATATTAATGAATAATTAAATGGACGAAATTGAAATGAAAACATGGATTTTCATTATATATATACAGGTTAGAAATCTATTTTTTAGTGATTAATATATAACTTCATCATCAGAATCAAAGTCATAAACATTTTTAATATACCCAGATATTGAATTATATAACCTTGAGGAATTAGTAAATATTGAGTTATAAGTCCTATTAATTTAAAATAATCAATTAAAACATTACATGTCATAAAAAAATATGTTCAAGATATAAAACATCAATTTCTTAGTAAATACAGAACATAAAAAGAAAAAATATGGAAATTTCATATACCTCTGTAGAAAAAATACAGACTAGAAATATCTTACCTCATACCTTGAATTACATTAGGCACATTTGGAATTCGTACATAATATATTTATGAATATGTTACAATTATTATATAATAATTACAATCTATACCATACCTTATACTATTTATATCTGTAATTCTCTATCGTATACTAACAATTCCTGGTTAAAATCATGTTTCAGGTAATAACTACTTCATTTCACATGTATATTTTTTGGATGTTTTTTTTCATTTAAATTGTTCATTATTTCGTAATATTTTTTTGATTTTAACATGATATAAATTTAATATATTCCTATTAAATATTTTTCTAATCTCATTTACAATTTATGGAGACAAATAATGAATTACACCATTCACGTAGAAGTTATATTTATACATATGCAAGATGACTTTTTACATTTTCAATATGTATGAAATAAATGAAATGTTAATTTAATATCAAAATAATTTAATAATTTTTATTTAATATATATTTAATACATTCACAAAATTATATCATTATGAATGTTCCTATAGAATAAAATAAAATACATATCACATCGCTTCATGGAGGCGGTAGCCCACATGTACTTCTTAGTGACAATATAAGTATCTAATATATTTTAAGTTAAGTATGTATCTGTGTTATTATAATTATTTAAGTATTATTATATTATAAAATTGTATATTTAATATTTTATACTTCATTATCTCTAACGTAGAGAGATTGTGATGGAAAATGAAATGCATTTGTACATGATGTGGTAGTCCACAACACAAGATATTGATGGTTTCATTTCCTAATAGATATAATAGGGTTTGGATATATGTTATTACATTAAATTAAATAAATTATACTATATTAGAGATACTAGTGTTATTATGTTATAAATTTTTATGAATATTTTATTTAGTTGGAGTAATAAATAAAACAAAGAGAAAATTTGAGAATTTTACCACTTCATTAGTGTCCCACATTAAGATTTATACCAAAATCAATACTATAAGTTTTTCCTAAAAATAATTAGGTGAAAAGAATATGTGGATTGATTAATGGATGTTATTTTTTTGTAATTATGGGATCCAAATGTTTTTTGTTGTTTGTGGTGGAGATGATATGTGGTTCCCTTTTATATGTGGGGGAGAGGACAGACTCTAAAATTTTTAATATAAAATAGTTTAACATATATTTAATTCATAATAAAAGCCTCAAAATATTTTATTATTGAATATTATATATTCCAAGGTCAATATGACTCATATATGCTATATTTGACAATTCGTAGTCAAATTTGACCCTTATAGATTTATTTTCACGCCACGAAAACAAGGTTTTCCCTCAACCTCTATAATTAAATTATAATTATTTTATATTCACGGTGACTACAAATTACATCAACCATATTATAAAATATTAATTATTATAATTATAAATAATAACACTATCACTAAAAACTAAAATAAGTGATGTGGCGTAATATAATTTAAAAAATAAACCCATAGATGTTGTGAAAAATTAGTTTTAGAAGGTGAAAATTTCCATAAGTATATAATATTGTAATATGAGACATAAATATAAATTTTACTTAAATGAACCAAATTGGTTTATTCAGAACATTATATATCTAATATTATATTGAAACATTTTTTATCAAATATTTAAATTTGTAAAATCTTTATACAAAAAATCTATATTTAATAATATAAATATTTACTACCTTTCACAGAAAATTCAATAGGTTTAGAAAATATTCAATAAATTATAATAATTTTTTTATATTATAATTCAATAAATACTTTGATTTTTACAATTAAATATAATTTTTTTAAAAAAATAATTTTTATATATATTATTAAATGTAAATATTTTTTTATGAAAAAATAGTTTTCATATAGTATAAATACATTATAAAAAATTATGTATTTATTTATAAATAAAAATTACATCTCTGAAACCTATGAACATAAATTAAAAAAATCATTATTTCATTTCATATTGAAACTCATATGTTCTATGTTATAATGGTTATAATAAAATTAATTGAATATCATAGAACATTAATACACATTGTTCTATGTAACAGAAGCTATAAATTAGATTATATTTGTTTTTAAAAAATATTAATTAAAATCATAGCGTGTTAAACCATATTAGATTCTAGTATATGTTTTCATTATG
Source organism: Viscum album (assembly GCA_963277665.1). Classification (NCBI taxonomy): domain Eukaryota; kingdom Viridiplantae; phylum Streptophyta; class Magnoliopsida; order Santalales; family Viscaceae; genus Viscum; species Viscum album. The sequence goes on from OY728156.1 coordinate 1,807,544,265, forward strand.
AGGTGATTGATCTCAAACATTTCATTTTATTCCCATTTACTAAGTGAATTATATGTAATATTATGATTTATAAGATATATAGATAACATTATGAAATACTTATTTATTATAAAATTATGTATTATATAATATTATATAGTAATGAGTATTTATATGTTAATTTAAAGATATGAAAAAATTTATTATATATTTAATATCATGAAGAATAATTAACATTTAATAAATATTCATTATGTTTTTGGTTACTAATTTCATTGGCATTATATCTACGTATTTAGATATATTGTTATGATAATTTAATTTGAATTCTTTAGCCATAATCCTATATTTTACTAGGTTATAATACTAAATTATGAAGTTAATTATTGTTTCTAGTAATTATGTGCAAAACTTTAAATGAAATAATTCATTCTCTTATATAACGAACATTTTTTATAGTATATTTTGGTTATACATTTGAAGGGAATAAGATTATATGCTCTATAAAATGATTGGGGGTTGTCCACATATCCTTAAATTCTTATTATTGTAGAGATTACTTATTTTAAATTATTCTAATCCACTACATTAATGGATTACATGTTCCATATTCATTTAATTAATTTAAATATCTGTAAATATATTGAAACATTTACTAGGGATAATAACACAAGTTATGGGTTATTTATTTTGTTACACATCAATATGGTTTGATATATTTATTTTTTGGAAGTAGGCATTATTACAAAATAAATCATTAGGAACATGAATACATGTAATGGGAAAATTAATTTTTGATGGGGAGTTATTTTAGTCTCGTAAGTATATTATGTATTATATTTAACCAAAACGGTATAATTTCCAAGACCATGATCACCCATCTATGTTGTTCATTCATATAAGTGTTTCCATGGGTTGTCATGTTTATAAAAAACATGTTACGGTTAAGATACCATATTTATCTATGAATGAACCTCTTTATGTTTTGGGTTTTCTTTCATCCTCTTCTGTACTGTTAATTATCTTTATGTGTTTTAGATATTTTTCTAGTGAATATTACCTAAGTACCAATGATGTATGTTTTTCTATTTAATAGAGTCCATGTATAAATGGTTCAATGGTATTGGAGGGTTTTTTGTGGTTTTAAATACACCATTGGTGGTTTTGGATTCGTTTGTGTTAGATAAGGTATGCACTACTTACTGGTAACTTTTACATCATGATCCTATCACAATATTAAATTGTTTTTTGATGGTTCTAGGAAAAGTGTTTAAATTGTGAAACTTCTTCATGTCATAGAATAATTTATCAAAGATATTTTAACCAAACGTGATGAGTTTTCCAGTTTAGGTTGTAAATGATGTGATTCATTTCATCAATGGATTTTAATCCGTGAATTTCATTGGATAAATAGTATAAATCTATGATTATTGTTTGATATAAACTCATCAACTATGTAGTCATATCCATGGGACCCTAGGGATAATAAATAATATTTTGAGAGAACTATTCCCATACAAACATTCCAATAAAGGGATAAATATATAATGAGTTCCTTTTCATCAGTTTTCCCCACATTGGCAGATGTTCAATATTATCATTGTCTGATAACTTTAATTCCATTGAATTGGGTTTTGTTCTAGAAGATTTTGAGACCTAGGTTTTTCTTTTTTTGAACATAACATTCGTTCCATTTGAGTCACTTGTTGAAAGTGTTTCAATTATTTCCAAATAATTTTAGGTGCCCTATAAAGGACCAATTTTTTTCTCAAGTATGAAATATACAATGTTATCGTGTCGAGACAACATGAACATGAACCAATTAAATAAAATGTAATGATAAAAATGTTTTTTAGTACTCTTGGATCCCATTAGATCAAATAGTTTTGTGACAAGACATGTGGAAATTATTGGACTAATCTAACTATGGAAAATTAATAAACTAGCTAATTTATCAAAAATGATATTACCATGATAAGAGATATTTGGTGACATAATAGGATTGAAACACCATGAAAATTGGAATTTTGGATTGATGAATAAATGGTTAATTAGAATAAAAATATTGTTTTCCTAATTGGATGTTTTTTATTTTGATGTTATTTTAATGAAATATAATTTTTATGGGGAATGTTGTGTGTTATGATAAAATAAATAAAAATGGTTTTGAAAAATTATGTTGAGGTTGTTATATAATGGGATTTTCTTGGTTATGGTAAAATTATTATATATAGTACATTTACATGTTATACTAAAATGATTACATAATTTAATATCCCTTATTATACTAAAATAATTATATAAAGGGATTTCATAGTTATCTAGAAATGATTTCTTAACTTGATTTCATTTGATATGATGAAAGGATTTTATTAAAAGATTTTCTCAGTTATGTAGAGATTTCTATATAAAGGTATTTTCCCGGTTATGATTTAATATAAATATGCATTGACCTAGTTTATTTATTATTCAATTGAATTATGGTTATAGTTGGTAGGTTTGTTCATTTTGATTAGATATATTTCATCGTGGTTACAAATTAGGAAGATTATTTTATAGTATAAATTTATTAATTAATACACATGTTTAGTGAATTATTGAATTCACTTATTAGAATAATGTTTTCACATACACAGTGGGATACACATTTAAATTTTTAGACACAAATTATCTAAGATTTCATTTTATATGTTACAAGATTATACGAATGTATTATGGGATATGGTAATGAGACCCTGAGGTTTATTTTTTCAAGATTAATGGGAAATATCATGATGAAGGGACCTCCCATGGATTCAATACTAGGGTATTTTGAGTTTATTTCTTCCATGATTTTATTTTATTTATATTAATTTAAAATTTAAATTTATATACAATGAACACTTTCATTAAATTTTAATTTTTTATTAATAATATTTTTCCCAATACATTTATTGTTTGGATTATACATTATGTTATACTCTTTCAACAATTTCCCTTAATATATATATTTTAAGATCCACATTGTTGAAACTATATAATAGGTTGTATATTCACCACACTATGTTTTATATATCACATCAATTATTTGGAAACCACTGGCGTGTGGGGATTACCCCTGAGGTCTAATAACCAACCTGATTTTGAAAAGTGAGAGGGTGACATATTAGGGAACATTACAATGTGGTATAATAGAATGGTGATTTATATGTATATTAAATTACTATTTTGAATTTTTATTGAGGATACTAGGATGTGTCAAGAGAAGATATTAATCTTGATCATAGGAGTATATAACTCATGTATGAGGGAATATCTGACTAGCTAGGGATGGGATTTCAGTTCAAGTTATTATCCAATTATGATTTATTTTATTTAACCATGGGTGGATAAATAATTGTGTGATTTTAATGGTTATTAATATTTCAACTTGTGACATAGTATACAATGGGATGAGTTTTCATCAATCATGGAAGGCATAGAGGTAAATATCATTGCATTAATTGTTCATGATTGGGAAAAAAATTAAGTGTAATATTTTCTTACAGGATTTATGTAGTGAGATACCTATTATATTTGATAAATTAAAATAATAAAAAATATTATTTATTACTAATTCACTTGTTAAGGGGTGTGTATAGGGAAAATATCTAGTGGTTCTATTTTATTTATACTTTTGTAAATTACCTTTTTGATATATAATTTCCTATTGTGTAAATTTTCATGAAGAGAATATCCCTCATATACATCATCTAATTGAGTGTCAAGAGAGTGGATACATTACTGATAACATAAATGATAAGTAAGAGATCCCTGCAATTTTTATGATCAAAATGATGTTCAACATTGTGATAGATTCTGTAGGGTTATGATATTCATGTTAAGGGAGACAACTCACACATGGACTTTATTATTGAGATGTTGAGAGAATTCCAGATCTAACATATTTCTCCATTCACTATGGAGGATAGCCCCAAGATAGCTACGACCATGATTGATTCAGTCTAGATGATCATCAAGAACAATAACAAACCAACATATTAGATAGTGATTCAAGCTATAGTCATTCTTCTTAGACTATGAATTAATTGTCCATACAAACTTGTTAATGTTAGGATCCAAGATGAGTTATCTTTTATGGACATAAAACATACATTTCGATGAAAATTTTATCCTGAGACGTTGATTGATGATGTGGATTTCAACTTTTTACACCAGATATTGGGTCCAATTCATTTGATATACTTCTGTATAATGTTAAGTGGCTACTAATGGGTTTGACCATGTATAGTATGATATAATATTTGTAGTTCAAGATATTTCCATGAAGGGATACAATATGTGATCATGTCATTTGTGAATGTTTTTATCTTGAGTAGCTTCAGAGATGTAATTAATCAAGGAAACCTCAATGAGTGGAATTTGAGTGAGGTAAAATGTTTTAGAAACCATTTGGGGGTTATAATAGGATATATTATTATGGTAGCAATATTCTCTACATTATAGTTTGTTTTTAAGGAAAAAATTTGTAGAGATGTCATGTCTGGTGAATCCATATAAGGATCATGTCCCATTTTTGTATTGTTTATGTAGAATTGTTTTCCATAAGAAACCTCAGAGTTTGTACCATTCATTGGATAGTCAATCATGATAGAGGGTGGGAAACTTATAGATGTTCTGTAGGGCCTTGGAGGAGTAGAGTAGTAGTAGGGGTCGTGCTTGATACTAGAAAAAAATAAGAACTCAACTGCCACTCAACTAACTGGTAGCTTGGGTTCTGTTAGATGTTTAGATTGAGGTATAAAATATTGTAATATAGTACCAGATAGATAATACCAAAAATAAATAAGATTAAAGGGGATTAATTTTTAATAGAAAATAAGAGGTTCATGTTTAGTCCATTCTATGTAGTATACTCCTTCTATTATGCGAAATATTTTTAATTTAACAATATTTAATATTGACGTTATCACGTAGAAATTGAAATGGATATTTAGAATATGAGAATATATATTATGAAAAGCATGGTAATATATTTATTAGAAATAGAATAATATTCATTAACATGAAAAATAAACGTTATCTGAAAAATTATTTTTTATAATGGATGGTATTGTCGAGCAATGAATATGTGATTTATTTTTTTTAATTTTTTTTAATATATAATCAAAAAAACATTAATAATTTAATTAATAATATTATAAATATTCTTTATAATGAATTTTTTGAATTTTTCTAAATTTTTTTCCATTTTTATGTATTGTGTGAAATGATGAGTTTTACTTGAAAACATCTATTTCTATTAAAAAATTATATTTTTAAATTATATTTTGCATTTTTTAATTTTTTAAAATAAACTCAAGTATATATCAATTAAAAAAATATAGGGAATTTAAATCATTTTGGTACATTAAATAAAAACTTTTTCATATTATCAATATTTTCTCATTAAAAACATTAATTCTTATTGTGTCTTCATAAAAAATTTTAGAATAAAATTTTCTAATTATATTAATAAAATTTTTGAAATTGAATTCCATATATTAAGTAATAATAATGTGTACAATCTATAATAGAGTCTTTATTTTTGACAAAAATGAATATTGAAAAATATAAATTTTAATTATTGCGGTTTACGTATAATGTGTTTTTAGGGGGGTAAGCTAAAATATATGGGGATAAATAAAAAATACTACTATAAAATTTATTTTATTTCTGGATTTATTCCATATATATTATAGGTTATATAATAAACCATTTTTAATTTTTTTAAGAGTAAATGTTGGTATACTAAAATCATTTCAAAAAATTATATGTCTGAAACTCAAAAAACATATGAAATTCCATCCCATATTATCTCTTTTTGACACCATAAAAACCATTTGGTTCAATAAATATGTAACAAAATTACATATTTTTTTAATATAATCTTATATTCCAAATTTTTTATATAAAGGATACCTAGGAAGGGTTTTGCTGCAAACATATAGAGGAAATCCAATGAAGAGGTAGTGTTCATCTACATATGTTCGTATTTTTTTTCACCATCCACCCAATTCAACTATTATTAAAACAATATTTTATAAAAACACAAATATATTTAATATAATGATATTTATCATTTGAATTTAATTACCTACAACTATTCTCACCATAATTTATTTGATTACCAAATCATCATTCGTGTGAATGTGGGAATTCCCCCACGAGAACCCATATCATTCATTTTTTCATTATAACCTAAAATGCATGGTATTTATTATTGATATAATTTATATATTTCTATTATATTTATAACCCAATTATACCTATTTAGTCATTAATAAATATAAAACTATTTAAAATTTCATTCCATAGGGGATATGATAACTTCACCCATGTGTATTATAGAATTGTACCTCATGAATTAATTTGATTCGGTTCTCAATAATGATTCAAATTAATGGTAATATTATTATATTTAAAGAATATATGAGATATACATAATGTAACTAAAGAAATATTATTGATTATAAAATGATAATATATTTTATTTAATTCATAACATTTCACCCACTAAAATATGATCAAGTCATTCATTTATATGTGGACGGTCACATTCAAAAAATTATATGACTCTTTTTTCATCCACAGAACAAATAAGATATATATATTATTATAAATGACGTAATAATAAGTTATTTATGACATTATAATCATTCTTTAAATATATAATACTTTATAAAACCCTTATATCATAATTCAAGATAAATAGAAATGTTACTCATGCGTATATATGAACTATAGTCTCCATGATTTAAAACATTGTTAATTTTCCATGAAATTAATTCATGATTTGTATTAGAACTATAATTATTGTACAATTATTATATTTTTTTCATGACAATTTCATTGAAAAAACTAGAATAAGACACTCTTAGACTAGTACTCACCTTCTGATGTCATCTCTTACACATAAGTCTAATAATGTCAAATCACCTATTATAAACATAAATTGATTATGTAATACTATATAAAATGTTAATATTTAAAAATAATATAATAATAATCATGAAAAAGGTTCTTAGTAAAATAAATAATTTTAAAATGTTTATTGTTTGGGAGTACCACTAACATACATGATGTAACAAACTCATGGTTATAGATTTCATCTAAATTTTATTTCATTGAGTGGTGTTTTAATGTTATTTCCCGAATTTCATTAATGTTGTGTATATAATACCCCATTACCATTTTATATCATTATTAAGTAATAATTATTTTATTTTATGTTTTCATTTTAATTATTTCAACCATGAGGATTTGACTTCAAAATTACTATTTGTGTAGAATTTCATAACTCATTTTTTATTCAGTTGGTTATACGACATATTAACTATCATTGAAATTATAGGATAATGTGTATAATGACTTTTGATTATTATCATTATTTATAATTATAATATTTTGATTAAAAATAGTTACATATAATCGATTCATTGATTAATTATCAAATCAATGTTATATTCAGTGTAAAAAAGTTGTTTCACACTCTCATTCTAATCGAGATTGCTTATTCTAGAAATCCATAAACTCTGACTTATTTAATAATTTACTAGTAAAACCCATTTCATTATCTTATCTGTTGGATATTAATGAAATTTTCAATTAAAAGATAAATTTTATTACTCTTTCTTAAATCAGTTAATTGAGAAACTATTTTTATGAAATTCTAAATTCATTACACTCATTAGTAAGAAATCAGTTTTTTATTGTACCTTATTCTCTAGAAATGGTATCATGATATTTAATTTTCCCAAATGATTTATTAATTAGAATATAACCCATTTTTACTTTATAATTTTTTTAATGGAACCATCTTTTATTTTTCTAAACTGAGAACCTTTCTATTATTTTTATAGTTTGAGGTTAATGATATTAGAATCTTCTTTAGTATGTAATGATTACCTACCATAATGAGAATAATTTATTTAAATGATTTATTCCATACTTAAAATTATATTTTTTAATGAATCTTAATCACATAATTCATTAAATTTATTTTTTTTATACTTATTATTGTATAAATTATTTTTCAAAATGATTTTTCTTTGAAAAAAGTATTTTACAGTTGAGAATGATATCTTCCTCTTATATTTCATTAAATATATTATTTTGTTATTTCTATTAATGAATAGAAATAACCCTTTTATTTTATATATACTAAACTATGTATATGATGCATTTATACCATATTTAATCTTTATCTGGGTGTTTTATGATTTTTTTCAATGAAGTATATTGACATTCAAATCAAAAATTTATTTTTTCAATGAGTAAATTTCCATAGAAAATTTCACATGCCTATAATGATTATCCATTAAAATTTTTATAAATAAGAATATTATTTATCGAGGATATGTTTATTTAATAAAATATATATCAATTCAATATTTCATGATCTACATTGAATTTTAATTGTTTATATAGGAATTTTTTATAAATCCATATTCATTACTAAATATTCATATTTTATAATAATACCAATTATTTATAAATTAAATAAATAAATTGATAAATGATGATGTCTTTATAAATGAGATATATGATTGGAACTATGTTACCCAAAGCTAATCAATGTATATATAGTCTTATTAGATGAATCATTTGGCCAACCTTAGTGAAATGAGTTTCTACACATTAGTTCTAAAATTTATTGAGCATAAATCTCGATGGTTGAGGTATAATGTTCCTTGGAAATATAACATCCAATAATTAATCATTGAAATAATTTAGGATATATTTATTATCATCAATGAGATTCTATCTCTGATATTATATGTGAGTTCATTTCATTTATAATTTCTAGATAAAATTGAATGGGTATTATATTATATACATTTCAATATTCACTATGCATTATCCATTTACGAGAGTCATGATATTGATAAAATAAAAGGTGTCTTCAATTATTTTACAACCCATAAATATTATTCTAATAAATGTAGTCATTTTTAAAATTCCATGTTTATTATTATCAATTATTAATTATATATTCTATTATACTTAACCGATATAGATCATTAGATATAAACCTTATTTTTTTATAGGTATCCATGATGAGTATTAAGAACAATATGTAAGAATCTTCTATATGAAATACTGATTTTATTCAAAACTATTATATTTTAATGTTCATAATAAATTGAATTTCAAATTAATTTATTTATTTAGTTTACCAACACTACTAAACTATTCGGTCCTTCGGGATGTCATAACTTTTATTTGATTGAATTTTATTTAAGATGGTACTGATCTAAGGATATAGGCATCAGGGTGACTAACCTTATTTTGACGATCTATTTGATATGATATGATTATTATTATTATTATTAGCATCAATGTACTACTCTTTTTCATTTCTTATTCCTTCATTTTTATTCCACCCCTTACTAGGAATTTTCCACACACATTTCATTTATGTATATCCCTAAGTGAATACATGTAATAAGGGTAAGAAGAAATATTTTCAGAGGACTATGAAGAATTTTTTTAATAATATTTATCCTTTATTGTTTACTAATGATATATGGACATAATTTTACTAGAAAAAAACCTTTTATTTTTTAATGTGTTAATATTGGGTAATTTATCATAAAATGTTGTTATATTCATATAATAAAATAGATTATTACAATAGTTTGAATAAGATAAATATTTAATTAGTTGTGGAATCATAACTTGAAACCCATGATTAATCCCTATTGATAAATATTAATATAGTAAAATTGCATAAATTATTGTTAATGTGAATATTCTAGGGATTCATATAACTGACATCCTAGTCTGGATAAAATCAAGTGGACAATATCATGGAATAGAAAAATATTTATCTAATCACCCTTAATGATGATATTTGAAAATAAAATAAATACTCTATCAGAAGATGAGGATTATTCATAAGACTATACACCATGTTATAAATCCTTGATGGTTATCCTTTGGTTGATCATATTCTCTTTTAAAATAATTATGAATGATTTATAACTAAATAAATTATTTGAGTTCATGTTTTATGAAATTATTTTAAATTATCCTAGATACTTCAATTTTTTATGTTCTTCAATAAAATATAACAATTTGAAACATAGGTATCCCATAGTAGATGGTATTTGAATTGATTTTCATATGATGATAAATTATATATACAGACTATAATGATTTATGTGTTTTTATATCCATTTTTTATTTTAGAATGCTATGAGAAGAATTATATTTGATGAACATAACCATTTTGAGGGAAAATGAAATTATTTTCTAAATGATATTCCCAATATAATGGGAGGTAAACTTAAAAAAATGAGGTTGTATGTATAGAGATGTCTCGGGCTATTTACAGGAATATGAACCTTTTGTGACATCCAAAATCAACCATGTAGGATAAAAAAATCCACCATCACCGTAATATTATATTTATAATAGAATTTAATCTATATTATAATCAAAATGACATGGAACAAAGTGTAATCTAAATATAAATTCTATTTTATATGATCTGTTGTTCATGGGAGGAGAATTTTATTGGGTCCCTTGATCATTTTGAAAAAGAATAAGATCAATTGAGGACAATGATCAACAATATAAATCCAAATATTAATTGATATAAATAGAGTGATATGATGATGAGATGATATCTCATGAAAATTATTTCCCTTAAAGTAGTAAAAATTAAATCTTAAAATGTGGGGAGTGAATCTGTTATAACATATTAAGAAAAATTCATAATAATTATAATGTAATCATTATGTTTTTTATTAATATATATAGAAAATATTATATATTATACAGTGAATTGAGAGAAAATTAATAAAATAATCTTGATATATGATAAATTTTTATTTTAAAAGGAAATATTTAGATGTTATTTAAATGAATGAATGGTGTTCTGAAAATTGTCCCTTGGAAATGGGGATAAGAAATGGACGATGGAATTTCTATCTTTAGGATCAAGAAATAATAGAATAAATAATACCAAACATCCAAAATTTATATTATTTTGTAAAATAAATCATAAAAATTCCTTTAATTGAATTATGAAATGATATAAGCGCTAGATAGATGGACATAATGCACATGACTTTTGAAGATAAGTAAAGTACTAACCAACCTGACGGAGGAAATGAAGTCACCAATAAATACATCAAACATGATTTATTGGTTACAAAATAATAAAAAAACGAATTATGGAATCAATTACACCAAAAAAATGTTTCATTTAGTGTAATAAGAATAAAAAACAAGATATGAGGGAGAATGTGAATGTTTATTCCATCACCACCACTTAGGTGAAGCATAAAAATTATGTTGTACATGGTACATAATGTATTTAGTAAAAATGGAAAATAGATTTACGGTTATGGTACTACAAATTTTTATATATGCTACATGATTTATAGAACCGTTATATCACTGCCATGATACAATGAAGTATAGATTTTGGTTTAAAAACATAGTGGTGATATAATTTCATGCCATGTGTTAAAATCATCCCTGGTGAGATTCTATGATGTTTTTAATTTATATATTCCCACAATTTTCAATTTTAGGGAATAATAACAATATAGAGAGATAACATCAACTATCCAATATGAGAAATATGTTTTCCAATTATAAATCATACCCTACAAAAGTAATAATTGTATGATGATCATGAGTAACCTTTGAAAATTGATCCAATGGAATTCGTGTTTATGCATATATAAGATTCATATTATTCCCAAATAGTAAATTAATAGTAAGGAATTAAAATAATGAAATTACTAGTTTGGTGCAACATAAAAATGTGTTTCCAAAAGTGTTTCTATGACATCCCATAAATAGTGAGGTAGTGTTCCCAAGAGAACATGTACCCAGATCAAATTCAATATCTCAATTACCTTATAGGATGACCATAGTATAATTAGTGGATTTAATGAACCTAAAAGATGATAATTTGGAAAAAAGATATATATTTCCTAGTGCATCACCATTGAGCTGATTAGTTCACTTTATAATGAACAAGGATATATCATCGTAGATATTCATTAATTATTAAGAGATTAACATGATCCCAAATGAATAATAATTATCCCATGTCCCGAAATAATGATGTGTTCAATCAAAATTTTTTATAGAAGTACTTATAAATTGTGGATTTTATTTTCGGACATCATTATATATTGTTCAGAAGGGATGGTTTTCATATGAAATACCATCATAAAGGATATGCCACTATTAGTTCATATTCATTTTATTTTGTCATATAATAGCCCCAGAAATCTATAGGTGTTTTATTAAGAAAGTAATTGAAGACTAACATAAAAAATATTTGGTTTTTAGAGATAAAATTCTTAATTACTCAATTTACAGCATAGATCATGAATACTCTACATATTTTTTAGAGGTATTTAGAATGAAATTGATATTTTCAATGTTATGTATATGTGACATTTTTATATATCATGTCCCTTCCCCCAAACATATAATCAATATTGAGGGAATTTATATGGAATCCTAAAAAAGTAAATTGGGTAATTTCCCATAACCAAATTTTTCATAGATTTTATAGCGATCTAACCATAGAAGAACATAGCTAGTGTCTATCATAATTACATTTTCACACTTAGAAGGGATTAGATCCTAAAGGACTAGTCAGTTTTGCAGTTTTGGACAATCTTATTATTTACATGATAACAACATTACATTGTGAATGAGAAAATAAATCATAATTCATAATTAATTGAAATTAACATCGTCACTTGTCACGACCCGCCCTCGGGGTCCGTGCCGTGACTACCCCAAGCCCGCCTTCCATAGGCCAGTGGCTGGCGACTAGCACCAAGGCGTAAATCCCGGTAAAAAGGGAAGGCATTGCCTTTGTAAAGTAAACAAACACCACAGAGTAAGCAAGCGGAAAGTAACACTAAGCAAAAACAGAGTACAACTAAAAGTGAGGAAAGTAAAAAGGGGCCGGAAATACAAGCCCAACTATAAAGTACAACTCGAAAGGGAAAAAAGCAACTGAAAAGTAAAGCTGCTACGCCGAGCTGTCCACTGGAAATCCCACCTGAAGGGTGGGTACAGATAGCTCCTCTGCTGCTCGGGTCCCGCCGTCTGCTCCGAGTATGTCCCGCCCAGTGGTCTGCCTCTGGGAACCGCCTCGTCGTATAGTCCACCTCCAGGTACCGTCCAGTCCTCGAATACTCGGCCTCTATCAGTACTGGCCGTCGTCTGCAACCAACACAACGAGGTGCGGGCATAGCCCGTGCAGGGGTGAGTATAACGATACTCAGTAGGGACCCCGAGACCTTCAAGGTCTCACTAAAACCAACAAGGATAACCACAAGAAGATCACAACAGATAAACTCTACTTAGGTATATGCCCATACATATAACTAAGTTATCATGTAACCCATCTCAGTCATGAGGAAACACAAGAATCATGAGATCAACGGATAACCACTACCCAGGTATATGCCCATACATATATCTAAGTTATCAAGTAACCCATCTCAATCATGAGGAAACACAAAGGTCAAAGTCTCAGCTCAAACCAGGATTTTCATTATCGAAACCGTAACTGCTGAAGAGCTCCGTCTCTAGAGTGTACAGTGGTCCTGTCACGACTCTGAGGCCGCCGCTCACTAACCTAAGACTGCTGAAGTACTCCTCCTGTCGAGTACTGCGGGTCTGCTGCCAACTACCAGGCGCTCCGTCCGCTGAGGGTCTGCTGCCAAATACCGGGCGCTACCCAGATAGCCTACTGAGGTACTCCTCCTGTCGAGTACCGCGGGTCTACTGCCAACTACCAGGCGCTCCGTCCGCCGTGGGTCTGCCGCCAAATACCGGGCGCTCCGTCCACTGGGCTAGTCGACTCACTCCAAGTCGAGTCGGTCAAGCAGTCGTCAGGTCTCAGCCGGATACACGGTCTCCGTACTCTGCACGCTCGTCTCCGGGAGGGTCCGCTCCACGAGCTACTGGTCGATACTCCAAGTATCACAAAGTCCCGTGAAGAAGTGTCTCAAAGGACCGTCTCGTCACAGGGGTCTCAACGCAACAGACGGCGCGTCGATCGGACGCCCGGTCTGTGAGTTATTAGCCTTTTCGTCCCAGGGGCCCGGTTGGTTTCGAGAGCGAAACCAATCCCGGCCGTATCTCAACTGTACCCCGAACTCCCGTAGGGTAAACTCAAAGGGACCGTTACTCAACGTAACCACCAACGCCGCTAACGGTTCGTCAAGCGGACGTCCTGTCTGAAAGATATTAGCTTTCCCGTTCCAGGGGCCCGGTTGGATTTCGAGTACAATCCAACCCGGCCATACTCCGACTGTAACCAAAACTCGGGCGGAGTATGTCAAAAGTTCCGTCTCATCAAGAGGAAGTCAACGAAACAGACAGCGCGTCAATCGGACGCCCGATCTGTGAGTTATTGGCATTTTCGTCTCCGGGGCCCGGTTGGTTTTTAAGGAAAAACCAACCCGACCGTACTCCACCTGCGTCCAAACCTCGGGCGGAGTATGCCAAAAGATCTGACTCACTAAAAGGAACACAACGCGACTGAAGGTGCGTCAATCGGACGTCCGTAGCTCAAGATATGAGCGTTTCCGCTCCGAAGGCCCGGTTGGTTTTGTGAACGAACCAACCCGGCCAAACTCAAAGTAATCTGAAACCTTGAGTGCGATATACCGAAACGACCGTCTCGATCCAAGGATCGCGTTGCCGCAGACGGTTCGTCATTCGGAGTTCCGAGGCTCAAGTTATGAGGCAAAAACCAATTCTGGTTCGAAACGGGAGGGTCCGGGTCCGGGCCGACCCTGCCCGACCCCCCCTGGGCGGCGGCGGGCCGCGGCGGCGGCGCCTGGCGCCGCACGTGGGTGGCACGCGGGGGGCTAAGCCCCCCCGCTTCTTCAAGGTGGCGCGGCCTTTGTGCCGCGCCTGGGTAACAAAACGGCCCCACGTGGGGGCCGGTTTTGGAGGGTCAAACCGGGGGGCTGCTGCCCCCCCCCCCCTTTCATGGAACCGCCCCCCTCTTAAAGAGGGGCGTTTTATGTGCTGGCCAGGGGAATTATTTCCCCCAGTTTAAAGACATCCGGCCGGCCAGCTGGTCGGCCGGTTTTCTCCAACGGGACCAGAAATTCCGGTCCCCTCCTCGGCTTCCGACGCCGGCGGCCCGGCCGTCGGTCTTCTCTTCCGCCGCGGCCCGGAACCGGCCGCGGTCTTCTCGTCCCGCCGCGGCCCGGAACCGGCCGCGGTGTTCGTCGTCCGGCGCGGTGCGACGGCACCGCGCCCCTTTCGCCGTGCCATGATTCTTTTCAACGCGGCGCGACGGCGTCGAGTTCTTGAAGATTTTTCCTTGACGTAGCGCGACGGCGCCACGTAAATTATTTGTACGATCATCCGCGTGGTGCGACGGCACCACGCCACTTGCTTCCACCCGCATGAATAAACATGAACGACGGAGGGGGGTTCGGCCGTGTTCGTGCGGTCCGGTCCCCCTCGCGTTAACTATAACACTTAAATAAAATATTTCAAAGCCTCACGTAGACATGCGATCCATGAGCAAGAAACGGAATAATTAAAGAATTAAACAACAACCCCTACCTTGGTATAAGTTTCGAAGATTGTTCTACGTTCCGCGGAAGACGACGTCGCGGAGGTCGGGCGACGCGGTCGTCGTTCGTCAAATTCAACGACGAAGAGGCGCGTCCGAAGAGGCACGTCGTTGGCGAATCCTTGTACGCCGACGAAGGTTGTCCGAGGAAGGTGCGGTGTTCTCTCTCGTTGACACCGAAGACGAAGAAGAGCGGAGCGGCGTTCTTCGTCGGAACTTGAGCGTTCTACGTCAAGTCTCGAGGAAAGTCAAATAAAAAGGAAACAACGAACTCAAGAACCCTTACCTTGATAGTCGCACGTTGACGGAGTCGTGGAATATCGGTGTCGATTCCTTTGACGTCGGAGGAAGAGTCGTTGTCGATGGCGTTCGTCGCGGAAAAGATGATGCGGAAGAAGTACGTCACGTCGCGGATATGGCGTCGCGGGAAGACCTTGTTCTTCGGCGAAGAAGTTCTTCGTTGAAGAACGGCGTTCTTCGTGTTCTTCGTCAAGTTGAAGAAGAAGAAGAAAAGCTTCCAAAGCTCTCAAGAAATCCTCCCAAGGTGGTAAAAGAATCCCCTAGAATAATATAAGCTTTAACTTATATTATTACATAACTTAACCACAAGAATTTCAAAGATTTGAAATTCAAAAAGGGTTTAACTCCCATAATTAATTAAGTAACCCAAGTTGACAACATTAAATGAAATGAGTTAAAGGGGAGGTTTTGAGAGAATTTGAGGAGTTGGGGTTCGTGTGGACCCCACCTCACTTAATCCTCCCAAGGGAGGTTAAGTGGATGTGGGTCCCACTCCCAACTCCCTTTGGTAGGACTTAACTAGATAAAAATAAAATTTGTTCCTCACAAATTTTATTCAACTTAAACTAAAAACCCAAAAACTAACTTTCAACCCGCAACAAACGCAACTTCCGAAAAGGTCTCATTAAGCGAATATCGGCACTGCGAGTTCATCGGTGCCCTCGGATTTCAATTCCGAGCACCGGATCAAAAGTTAGGAATTCCCGCTCGTTCGTTCACTGAACGTACCCGAGCCAAACTTCGGAAATTAATTCCGGGCACTCCGGGCCTCGGAATCAGGTGCCGTCTGAAACCGCGCTCTTGTAAAATTCTAAAGAAAATTAAGAAAAAATTTCCCTTGAATTTTACGGGTCTTTACATTACTCCCACCTCAGGGCTTTACGTCCCCGTAAAGATACAACAAAAACTAGGGAAACAAAAGAGGGTACTGAGCACGCATCTGAGCCTCCCGCTCCCATGTGCTCTCCTGGAGATTCCCGTGCCGCCATCTGTTGCGCACAAGAGGAATCGATCGCCCATGTAGGACCTGCTCCTGTCGATCCTCTATCTCCACCGGGACCTCCGTAAAAGTCGCCCCATCGTCAACGCCAAGATCCCCATGGTCAAAGATGTGCGTCGGGTCGTGCACGTATCTCCTCAGTTGAGACACGTGGAAGACGCCGTGCACCCGGTGTATCTGAGGTGGTAGAGCCAGGCGATAAGCCACCTCACCAACCCTGCTGAGGACTTGGAAGGGTCCGATGAAGTGCGGAGATAACTTGTCGCCTCGGCCAAATCTCCGAATACCACGTCGAGGTGAGACCCGCAAGAAGACGTGGTCACCATCCTCAAACTCTAGTGGCCTCCGCCTCCTGTCAGCGTATGACTTCTGCCGGCTCTGTGTTTTCCTCATCCGCTCCTGGATGACATGGACCTCTTCTGACGTGGCCCGGACCATCTCTGGTCCCATAAGAGCTGTGAGATTTCTTCTTTGCCGATAAGAGAAACCTGGTCTCATCCCCTGGATGAACCACATTCTTTGCCTAAAACAGTCAATCCTAACATGGATGATACTAATCCATACCAAGGATGACGTCGTAAGGCCTCGACGCTACTACTAAGAGATCCAACCGTAACTCTCGCCTCCAAGGGTTGAGTCACACTGTCGGCATCAGTGTGTGGTAACTGGGTCTCCTCCAGTAGATATCTCACAAGTGAGGGTCAAGTCAACAGTCAACTGGAACCTCTTAGTAACATCACAAAAGAGGACAGGAATGAAAACATCACAAAGGATGCGTCTTTTATTATTGCAGCTCATAATACAAGACGCTACACAAAAGCAACATCAACACGGAACTAGAAGTACAAAAGACGTATCCACTAGTTCCTCCCATGTCCACCTGCTTTACTGTTGCTCAAGCATTTGTCGCTGCCTCATCCTCGGTGGCTCCCCCCCCAAGCCTGCGGATCGAGGAGTCGGACAGTCACGTGCCAGGTGACCTTTTCCGCGGCATGAGTAACACAACCTGCTCCTTGCACGGCTAGCTCTGATCCTCCTGGACCTCTGCATCATCTGTCTACTGCCCACAGATGACTCGGCTTCTGATCGAAAAACACGCGGTAAAGGCAGAATCTCCTGTACACGCTCGAGGTGTAGAGATACTGGCACAAACTCCACCCTGAAGAAGGTCTCGAAGTCTTCCCATGCGAAGTTCATCTCATCGCAAAACTGAAACAAGTGGCTCCACCACCTACCTGCTGCTGCGTGTAGTAGGCTCGCAGCGAGGATCACCATGAGGTCTGCTGGTGTCCTCACTAGCCTAAACACTCGTACCACTGCCTCCAGCCAGTCCTCTGCAGCCTGGGGATCCGTCTCCCCGCGAAACCTGGGCGGTCGCTGGCGCTAAAACTCATGCAGTGCGCTGAGGCGACGTGCATCGTCAGCGGCTGCTGCTGGAAGCATCGGGGGCTCGGCGGGTAGAGCTACCGCCGGTGCCACTGCTGAAAAAGGGCCGTGCACCGAGGCCTCGTCGCTCGGTGGGCTGTTGTCATGTTTGATTCTCGGAACCCTAGCTGGCTGCCGTCGTGGGGCCATCCTGAAAGAAACAACGTAACACGATCAAACGATTATACCTGGTGAGCTGACCTGGTTTGAGCTGTTTTAAGGGGAAAAACCTTTGAAAACACACACGCAATCAGTGTTTTCGTGCACAAAGTCGGAAATCAGTTGTCAGGGTCCTGGTGTATGGATACGTCGGTCGCCCGCACCAACACTGGACTCCCTGAACTGAAAACCACACTCGGTACTCTCAACACTATTGCTTCACAGAAAGAAACATCAGAGTTATAAGTTCTGCGGTAGAACCGAACTCCTCTGATACCAATTTGTCACGACCCGCCCTCGGGGTCCGTGCCGTGACTACCCCAAGCCCGCCTTCCATAGGCCATGGGCTGGCGACTAGCACCAAGGCGTAAATCCCGGTAAAAAGGGAAGGCATTGCCTTTGTAAAGTAAACAAACACCACAGAGTAAGCAAGCGGAAAGTAACACTAAGCAAAAACAGAGTACAACTAAAAGTGCGGAAAGTAAAAAGGGGCCGGAAATACAAGCCCAACTGTAAAGTACAACTCGAAAGGGAAAACAGCAACTGAAAAGTAAAGCTGCTACGCCGAGCTGTCCACTGGAAATCCCACCTGAAGGGTGGGTACAGATAGCTCCTCTGCTGCTCGGGTCCCGCCGTCTACTCCGAGTATGTCCCGCCCAGTGGTCTGCCTCTGGGAACCGCCTCGTCGTATAGTCCACCTCCAGGTACCGTCCAGTCCTCGAACACTCGGCCTCTGTCAGTACTGGCCTTCGTCTGCAACCAACACAACGAGGTGCGGGCATAGCCCGTGCAGGGGTGAGTATAACGATACTCAGTAGGGACCCCGAGACCTTCAAGGTCTCACTAAAACCAACAAGGATAACCACAAGAAGATCACAACAGATAAACTCTACTTAGGTATATGCCCATACATATACCTAAGTTATCATGTAACCCATCTCAGTCATGAGGAAACACAAGAATCATGAGATCAACGGATAACCACTACCCAGGTATATGCCCATACATATACCTAAGTTATCAAGTAACCCATCTCAATCATGAGGAAACACAAAGGTCAAAGTCTCAGCTCAAACCAGGATTTTCATTATCGAAACCGTAACTGCTGAAGAGCTCCGTCTCTAGAGTGTACAGTGGTCCTGTCACGACTCCGAGGCCGCCGCTCACTAACCTAAGACTGCTGAAGTACTCCTCCTGTCGAGTACTGCGGGTCTGCTGCCAACTACCAGGCGCTCCGTCCGCTGAGGGTCTGCTGCCAAATACCGGGCGCTACCCAGATAGCCTACTGAGGTACTCCTCCTGTCGAGTACCGCGGGTCTGCTGCCAACTACCAGGCGCTCCGTCCGCCGTGGGTCTGCCGCCAAATACCGGGCGCTCCGTCCACTGGGCTAGTCGACTCACTCCAAGTCGAGTCGGTCAAGCAGTCGTCAGGTCTCAGCCGGCTACACGGTCTCCGTACTCTGCACGCTCGTCTCCGGGAGGGTCCGCTCCACGAGCTACTGGTCGATACTCCAAGTATCACAAAGTCCCGCGAAGAAGTGTCTCAAAGGACCGTCTCGTCACAGGGGTCTCAACGCAACAGACGGCGCGTCGATCGGACGCCCGGTCTGTGAGTTATTAGCCGTTTTGTCCCAGGGGCCCGGTTGGTTTCGAGAGCGAAACCAATCCCGGCCGTATCTCAACTGTACCCCGAACTCCCATAGGGTAAACTCAAAGGGACCATTACTCAACGTAACCACCAACGCCGCTGACGGTTCGTCAAGCGGACGTCCTGTCTGAAAGATATTAGCTTTCCCGTTCCAGGGGCCCGGTTGGATTTCGAGTACAATCCAACCCGGCCATACTCCGACTGTAACCAAAACTCGGGCGGAGTATGTCAAAAGTTCCGTCTCATCAAGAGGAAGTCAACGAAACAGAAGGCGTGTCAATCGGACGCCCGATCTGTGAGTTAATGGCATTTTCGTCTCCGGGGCCCGGTTGGTTTTTAAGGCAAAACCAACCCGACCGTACTCCACCTGCGTCCAAACCTCGGGCGGAGTATGCCAAAAGATCTGACTCACTAAAAGGAACACAACGCGACTGACGGTGCGTCAATCGGACGTTCGTAGCTCAAGATATGAGCGTTTCCGCTCCGAAGGCCCGGTTGGTTTTGTGAACGAACCAACCCGGCCAAACTCAAAGTAATCTGAAACCTTGAGTGCGATATACCGAAACGACCGTCTCGATCCAAGGATCGCGTTGCCACAGACGGTTCGTCATTCGGAGGTCCGAGGCTCAAGTTATGAGGCAAAAACCAATTCTGGTTCGAAACGGGAGGGTCCGGGTCCGGGCCGACCCGGCCCGACCCCCCCTGGGCGGCGGCGGGCCGCGGCGGCGGCACCTGGCGCCGCACGTGGGTGGCATGCGGGGGGCTAAGCCCCCCCGCTTCTTCAAGGTGGCGCGGCCTTTGTGCCGCGCCTGGGTAACAAAACGGCCCCACGTGGGGGCCGGTTTTGGAGGGTCAAACCGGGGGGCTGCTGCCCCCCCCCCCCCCTTTCATGGAACCGCCCCCTCTTAAAGAGGGGGGTTTTATGTGCTGGCCGGGGGAATTATTTCCCCCGGTTTAAAGACATCCGGCCGGCCAGCTGGTCGGCCGGTTTTCTCCAACGGGACCGGAAATTCCGGTCCCCTCCTCGCATTCCGACGCCGGCGGCCCGGCCGTCGGTCTTCTCTTCCGCCGCGGCCCGGAACCGGCCGCGGTCTTCTCGTCCCGCCGCGGCCCGGAACTGGCCGCGGTGTTCGTCGTCCGGCGCGGTGCGACGGCACCGCGCCGCTTTCGCCGTGCCATGATTCTTTTCAACGCGGCGCGACGGCGTCGAGTTCTTGAAGATTTTTCCTTGAGGTAGCGCGACGGCGCCGCGTAAATTATTTGTACGATCATCCGCGTGGTGCGACGGCACCACGCCACTTGCTTCCACCCGCATGAATAAACATGAACGACGGAGGGGGGTTCGGCCGTGTTCGTGCGGTCCGGTCCCCCTCGCGTTAACTATAAAACTTAAATAAAATATTTCAAAGCCTCACGTAGACATGCGATCCATGAGCAAGAAACGGAATAATTAAAGAATTAAACAACAACCCCTACCTTGGTATAAGGTTCGAAGATTGTTCTACGTTCCGCGGAAGACGACGTCGCGGAGGTCGGGCGACGCGGTCGTCGTTCGTCAAATTCAACGACGAAGAGGCGCGTCCGAAGAGGCACGTCGTTGGTGAATCCTTGTACGCCGACGAAGGTTGTCCGAGGAAGGTGCGGTGTTCTCTCTCGTTGACACCGAAGACGAAGAAGAGCGGAGCGGCGTTCTTCGTCGGAACTTGAGCGTTCTACGTCAAGTCTCGAGGAAAGTCAAATAAAAAGGAAACAACGAACTCAAGAACCCTTACCTTGATAGTCGCACGTTGACGGAGTCGTGGAATATCGGTGTCGATTCCTTTGACGTCGGAGGAAGAGTCGTTGTCGATGGCGTTCGTCGCGGAAAAGATGATGCGGAAGAAGTACGTCACGTCGCGGATATGGCGTCGCGGGAAGACCTTGTTCTTCGGCGAAGAAGTTCTTCGTTGAAGAACGGCGTTCTTCGTGTTCTTCGTCAAGTTGAAGAAGAAGAAGAAAAGCTTCCAAAGCTCTCAAGAAATCCTCCCAAGGTGGTAAAAGAATCCCCTAGAATAATATAAGCTTTAACTTATATTATTACATAACTTAACCACAAGAATTTCAAAGATTTGAAATTCAAAAAGGGTTTAACTCCCATAATTAATTAAGTAACCCAAGTTGACAACATTAAATGAAATGAGTTAAAGGGGAGGTTTTGAGAGAATTTGAGGAGTTGGGGTTCGTGTGGACCCCACCTCACTTAATCCTCCCAAGGGAGGTTAAGTGGATGTGGGTCCCACTCCCAACTCCCTTTGGTAGGACTTAACTAGATAAAAATAAAATTTGTTCCTCACAAATTTTATTCAACTTAAACTAAAAACCCAAAAACTAACTTTCAACCCGCAACAAACGCAACTTCCGAAAAGGCCTCATTAAGCGAATATCGGCGCTGCGAGTTCATCGGTGCCCTCGGATTTCAATTCCGAGCACCGGATCAAAAGTTAGGAATTCCCGCTCGTTCGTTCACTGAACGTACCCGAGCCAAACTTCGGAAATTAATTTCGGGCACTCCGGGCCTCGGAATCAGGTGCCGTCTGAAACCACGCTCTTGTAAAATTCTAAAGAAAATTAAGAAAAAATTTCCCTTGAATTTTACGGGTCTTTACATCACTGAATTAATATTAAAATAATTATTCTACATAAATAGTGGAAATGAATCAAAATAAGGGTGACCTAAATTTCAAAATAAGTGTATCAAAATAATAAGAGATCATGAATAAATTATAATAAAATAACATTTAATGGTAATAAAATATCCACACATTCCATTTAAATCACTGGATATTGAATAATAAATAGGGAAAGGTATATAACAGGAATAATATACATTAATTCAGTAAGATGATAACCAAATGAATCCATATATAATTACAAAGATAAAATATAAAGGATAAGAATAATATTAATAGAATTCTTAATCATGTAAATCTATAATTACTGGACTCTATCTATACCAGTCAAATGGTACCTTTATCGCCAAGACCATTTACCAAAATGTTTAGCATTTCAGTTAGATACCCATCTGATTTGCACAATTGATTCATCCCATGTGACAATCAATGAATCAAGGGGAT
Organism: Viscum album; assembly: GCA_963277665.1. Lineage (NCBI taxonomy): Eukaryota > Viridiplantae > Streptophyta > Magnoliopsida > Santalales > Viscaceae > Viscum > Viscum album. Next base: position 1,807,567,496 of record OY728156.1, read on the forward strand.
ATCAATAACTTGGCCCCAACAATGATTCAATATTACCATGAATAAATAATTTATTTTATAAATTATTTAAATTCATGAGTAAAGGAACATAATATATAACCATATTGAGTAATATATAAGACTCTAAAAATATTTCCCATGATAATAAAATAACTATAAAGAACACACCATAATAAAGTATTTAATACAAATTATGAAATAATTATACCCATAAAATAAGAGATTAGATATATAAAAAAATTATTTATAATGAATTATTATTATAATTATGTTATTTTTTTATGCAAATTCTAGCATTCAAAAAAATATTACATTGCATATATAACTTTTACAACATTATGTTTTTCAAGTGAACCCCATTATGGGAGATAAGATAATCTATAACATAAAATACCATAACGATAAAAGGTTTAATGAAATAATATATCTAAATGGGTGTTAGATACACTACAGAAAAATGATTCAGTGGTGGAAATATCATTCATCTCACAGATTTAAAAATTTCGATGAAAATCCATAACCATGGGTTTACTTTTTTCTGCTTGAAAACTTTTTAAACTCGTGTATAATAGTTTTAGTAATTTTATTATATTATAATATATCCATAATAATATTTTTATTGTTCACATATTACCATAATATAATATAACCATACCCTTTTGTTAAAAAATATCCAATATTTTTACTATTCTTATTGTTAAATACCGAGTTTTTTGAGTATGTTTAGATATTTTACATAGTTTTCCTATTTATTAGATCATGATTTAATCATAAAAACAATTAAACTATGATTGAAATATAATATATATTAATTAAATATATATTTACAACAATGCATAATATTTTGAAATAGTAAATGAAATGACCTATTCATGGAGACGACATGTCATATGTACGCATGAACATTACTTCAATTTAATTATATTAACTGAAATAATGAAATCTAAATCACATATATGTATATTATAATTATAGTTTAATAATGTTATCATATATATCATATATATCAATTAAAATAATCCTTCATACATTCCATTTATAGTGTGAATGAATCACAACGCTTCAAGAAGGCGGTAGTCCGGATGTCCACAAACAATATAATCATAACTACATACAATTTAAAACATAAGGGTACATGTTATATAATAAATAAATAATAATAATAAAATTGCATGTATCTTATATATATATATATATAAGCAAAATTTATGTCATAATTTTCATCCAAGATATGTGGTAATGGTAATAGGATCAACATCATTTCCTAAGGCGGTAGTGCACCATACACATGAACGGTAATTTCATTTCCCATTAGATAGAAGTGTGGGATAGGGTTGGTATAAATAATTGATGAAACAATTTTATTTTATTTATTATACTTATAATATTGTATTATCATGTAATAAAAAGTGTTTAATGGTAAGAGTGACGTTTTTGTAAATTTTGGAAATATGAATTACTCCCTATTTTTTCCAATTTAATATGGATCAAATAATGGTATAAATTCTTCAAAATGGATTAAATGGTGAACATTTATCCATAAAATATAGTTTGTAAAAGTATCTAGGTAATTTTTAAATTTCTATTTAAGGATTAGTTTTCTATTAATTTAATTTTCCATTAAATCCCTGTAATTAATTTCAAAAACTATCACTAATATTATTGGTAAATATTTGTTGATTATATTAAAAATTTAAATTTATTATGATTAAAAATATGTAATCCCTTCTCCAAAATACCTTTTATATAATTGGTAGAAGATAATGTAAATGTAATCTTGCATACATGACGCCAATGTGGTTTTTAATGTTAAATGATTCAAATTTTGGAAATGTTTTATATCATTTTTTATTTATAAATATGATTAAAACATACTAAAATAGATTAAAATATATATAATTTATCTAATTTCACATTAAAATAAGTTTAAAATATAATTTACTTATATAATTAATATTGATGAAAAATAGTATTCCATCAATTTTTTTTCATTAGTCATTAAACATGAATAATCTCCAAAAAATAGCAAAAATTAACCCCTTCCTTAATTTTAAGTTTTTGTATCATAAATGATGTTTTTTCCTATTAATTTTATAAATGTTTTAAAATTATTCTATAATATTGATTCTATTATATAAAGTGACAAAAATACCTTTTCATAAAAAATGTAACTGTATTATTTGATGTCTTCTTATATTATTACTCTAAAATATATAAGATTACTATTCGAAATTTTTGATTTTATATTATATATACATATATTTATATATATTTAATTAATATCATTCCATAATTTTAATTAATATTTTTATTATAAAACTCAATTTTAAATATAATAGAAAATATACTTTTTCAATTTGTTCCTATACAATTTTTTTAATTTTTATACATTAATCCTAACCATATATTTTCAAAATACATTTAATCCTATTAATAATCACAAAATAATTCTTATGATATATCTTACTAAATAATAACATCATAATAATATCTTGTTTTCCAGTTAGAATCTATCTTTTGTGTAGTACAATCTGACTCAGTGTTGTGTGTATTACAATCTCTAGATCAGATTTATTTAACAATAATAAAAGTATATAAAGTGTCATGAATTTATATTCCTCTATATTCACAAGATTGATTGTTATATATGTAATTAAAGAAAATATTCATCAGTTATAAATTTAGGTTATTACATTTTCCCTACTTATTTAAACTGAGTCCTCACAATATAAACATGATTTAAATATTTAATTGTGTGTCATTTAAAAATAATATAATAGAAAATAATATTTAGTAATGATACTAAAAAAAATTTAATAATTATTAAATGTAAATGGGATGGTTACAACAAAAATGAGCATTGTAATAGATGGTTATTAGTTAAAACATATAGATAGAAGAGGAATCTAACCATTATATATTGATGGAGAGCTATTGATAACATTTTCTATATAAAGGAGTTGAACACAATACCAGAAAAAAGTGGTTGGAATAATATTCATGGATATCATCATATATGATTATAATTGGTTAAATTTTTTCCTAATGACCATTTTTCTTATTGCTGAGGAATTATTTCATTATATATGAATATAATTTAATACAATTACATAATTTGTTTATATATGTGAAATAATATACATTGGTCACACTTTCCAATAATTTTACTTCTATTATTAGAATATGTTCCATCATAAGTAGATAAAATATAATTATATATAAATCTCCATCAAAAATTAAATGTAAACTAACACAAAAAATGAAAAAATTTATTTCCCTTCCCGAAATTTAAGAGACAAAACAAAGAATAAGTTTCAATGATATAAGTATTATCCAATTTACATTTTTATTCACAATCATTTATTTATCCAGTAATCATTATCCTGAAATTAATAAAATATTTTGTCTTCTCATTCCCTCATACATTTATTTTCCAAAAATAATAACTTAATACTAACTCACCTTTATTGGTAATATGCATCGACGAATACTTCCTTATGAATACTCGATGGAAATGTTATATCATATAATCCTTTTATATTATATAATACACATAACCAACATTAAATCAAAGAAATAATTTTACAAAATTATTCATGGATCCAAAAATATTAAAAATATAATAATTAATCTTCAATTATATAAATATCATATGTTAGACCATGGCCCCTAGAGTTTTTAGAGAAACATTCCCATGAATTGTCAAGAATTAATGTTCATAGTGTCCCATATCCTTGAATATGAATCACTGAAGAGAAAACTTTCATTTCAACCATTTTCATTACTCGTGACCTTTTTCTTCAAACATATAACATAATCCCAATCCTTGGAATAATTTCCATGGGTGATTATTTTTATTGTTTTCATATGTGAGAAATTTTCTCTTTCCCTCCTACCAATTATTTTCCATTTTTCGTCTATTTTATTCTTCAATTACATGCATATAAACACATATGACATAAAGAATATGATAACATACATGATAGAATAGAAAACTATTTCCTCATATGAATAAAATTTTTGAGTCACCAGCACCCATTGGAGACTAAGATTATGTCCGTAAATGAAATGGCTAATCCTACATTTTGTGTTTAATGTGAAATATGTAGCATACCGTTATAGACTTGGAAATTTACCTCCAAAAATTGAAACACATTCTTCAATATTTTTAATTAAACTAAGGGAAATTTCCATCATCTCAATATAACAAACAATAGGGAAATATTTTTTGAAGAGTGACTCTTTAAATGACCTCCATTTAATGAATTTTATAAATTATTTTCCCTGGTGTTATGGATCAATAACAACAATTGATTTTCATCATCCTTTAGAAAATATACTGTAATTGTAATATTTTTTATTACACCACATCCCAACATAGGAAATATATTCTCAGAATGTATAATCCATTGATAATCTATATTTGGATTAATAGTCCCACTATTGGATGTGGAATTTGTAGCATAAATAGAACAAACATTTAGGAATATCACTATGGAACAAGTTTCTCTATCTATAAAATATTATGTATCATAACCCAATTAATCATCGCTAATATATCTATATTATACCCACTTCCAGTAGAATCTACATTGAATTTTTTTATGTGGACACCACTATATTGAACATGTGTATTGATAAAATTATTCTTTATAGCTTCCATTTCTAAAAATGTTATATACTAAAGTATCTCATAAAATTATGAAATGTATATAATTATAAATATGGAATAAAACTAACAAAATTGTCAAGTATAATAATATTTAATCTCAAAATAAAAAACAAGGGTTCTTTAGGGATATAATTACTTAAAAATTATTCATAATGGATTGTGATGAATATATGAATTATCCTATGTGTATCCCCTACGAGTGTAAATCTAGGTTTGAAATAGGGACAATTTTTGTGTATCTGATTATTATTCAGTCATGAATGACACACATTTTTGTTTTTTTACCCCACTATATATCTATGCTATAGCCACATGATCTTTTGGTATCCATACATGGATGTATTTATAGAAATTCCCACTTAATATATATGTTTCCAAAATTCTAGTATGTTAAAACTTAATTATCATAAAAACATATATTCTTGTATGTTCCCTAATATATGATTTTTAAAAATTGTTTTAATGGATTCTATTAAAATTTATATGATACCAACTATAGAAACCCGCCCCGAGAATCCCAAATCCATTATCCCCAATTATTATATTTTCAAAGTTACATAGAATAATATTATGACACGTTGATTTGTTAAATAGTTTTTAGATTAAAAGATTTTAAAAATGATACCCATTTTAAATTAGGAAATAAAAAATAAAGCATAATAACTAATAAAATAAAATATACAACACCGTTGGAATAATATTCAATTATTTATTCTTCATAAAATGTGGAAAGGAAAAAACAAAAGGGGGACCACAAATTAATCCTAATGGTATGTAAATAATATTAAATAATGAATATATGAGATGAAATTAACAGGGAAAGGAAAATAACTATGAAAAAAAATTATTCAAATATCACTAAAAGTAATATAAATATAGATATTTACATGATCAAAACACATTCCACTTAATTATTATATTTAGAATGAAATAAATTCATATATATCTTCAAAGGGAAAATATTATAGATAATAATAATAAATAAATAACAATAAATTTATTAAATGATTAATTATTAGAATCCATGATTTTAAGGTACATGGTACCTTTACCACAAAGATCATTTACAAGATGATTTAGAAAATTGGGTAGAATACCATCCTAAGGGTAAGATTTCCTATATTACATGAATTTTTTATAGTGTAAGTTTTATAATGTAATGTATCATATATTGTCACAACTTAATATGCATTATTTATGTTCTTTAATATGATATTGAAATATTAGATTTGAATTTTCATGTATATTGTTTATATGACTAACTATATAGATTGTGAATGAATAGTTTGATGAATATCTATATCACCTCTTACCACATTAATGGAAGGTAGTTGAATGAACCTTGAATATAGAATATGCCCAAATTGGATTAAATGGAAATATGTTATTTTTCGTTACAACATGATAGAATGGTGAGGCAGAAACCAGATGACTTGATTAAGAAGGTTGCATGCTATATGACCTTATCACACTAATGAATGGAGGGGCTTGAACAAAATTTTGAATGATATATAACTTCTCACACTAATGAATAGAAAACAATAAAAAATAATAATACATGATATCATAATCAAATAGAAATGGCCTTACTCAAGCTCATCTTGGATTCAGATTGGAGAAAGCCAAGAACAATCAGGAAACCCATTCTGATTCAAGGATATCACATTCTTAGTTTGATACCGACCTATTTTCCAATAATTTCATATTCTTGGATACCATATATGGTAACATAAAATCATGTCATTATCATTATAGGATTCCTTGGATAATATCCTTAGACCAATCATTGATTTGTATTTGTCATTGTTGAATCCCATCAAGACTGATCTCTACTTAGCCCCATTTTAACTTTGTCAATAACCATGGAATTGATAGAAACCTCATTGTTGAATGCCTTGGACTGTTATCCAATGATTACATTATTATCCCATTATAGGTTAAAATTATTACATATTTGGCGACCATTGAGGTGTATGTCACCATAGTTATTACATTGGGACATCATTATCAAATATCATTAATCATGCTTTCAATACTACAACATTGAACCTTCACTATTTAAACTATCATGTGGTTATTTTAGTGTTTGATATTCCTCATTAGATCTATCAATATAAAATTTTCAAGAAAATAAACTAGGTACATGATCAAACACCAATTAAGGGATGAAGCATGAACATGGGTATTTAGTTACTCTGTAATACTTCAATTTATATATGCATGCTTTCACACAATTACATTTACTTTACATGGTATGGATGATAGTGACGCTATTTTTTCAGCCCAATGATATTAATTCTAGACCCTCTACATGAGTAATTTCGTACCCAATGTAGATTACATGGTTTTAGTTTTTAATAAAGGTAATAATATGTATTCAAACACTTTATTTCTTGTTATTTAGTATGTATCATGATAGATGATGACTGATCTGAATCTTCAGATTCTTGGGAAAGTAATTTATTTCATTAATGCATATGTGGAATATGTTATTCCTTCTATATTTTATTCATGTTTTCCTATTTTCTAGTGTAATGATATAACATAAATTGCTGAATATTATTACTGTGGTTTTAACTATGGTAACGGTTGTCCCTAATTTTTATGTCCCTCCTATTTAATTATATTTCATATTATATTTTCCAATGATTACAATTATTCATTGTGCTATACTTTGTAAATAATGGAATTTTATCCTCATGGAAAAACTGTAGGCCCTCGCTGCAAGCCGGTAGACTCTCACATTCAGGGAGATTCTCTAAAGGCCATGTTTCCCACCAGGCTCAGGGTAACCATTAAGTGGAATCCGGGATCAAGACCTCACAAAGCTGTATTAGAGGATTTTTTTATTATATAATATTTGGAGACAATATTGGAGATTATGAATTCTCGGTACTTTGTCATATGTCATTTTTAGGAATCACAAACCCATGTTCTGGTTAAAAACAATGTAAAACAAAATATAATTGATATTCTTTTTTTTTTCTAAAATAATGACATTATTTTACAATTAGGTGATTCATATGAGGTCTATTATTGTTGATTATTATACTGTTTGAGGATTTTATTTCATCCTTATCTTGATGATATCAGGGAAAGGATAATTTCATATGCAACATTATAGGAACCAAGAATTCACATGTCATGCATATTGTCAAGCCACATAGGTGCATTTCACTGTTTTCCATTTAATGATATGTCTGTGATTATTGAGTGATTCTATGATAGTTATCTCATTATTGTTTTACTCCTGGCAGCTATTAAGTGATTACATATCTCAATTAATGAGGTGTATGGGCCCACATGGTTTGGGATGACTACATTACCATGTCAGGACATTATGCTATAAATAAATGGGTGTCATTTCTGGTTATATATGTTTGGGAACTAATTCATCAGAAATGGAAATCCATTATAAAGTGAAACATGACATCTATAATGAAATGTTTGCACATCCTTATAATATCCATTCATGTTTATGAATGGTAAACTATTAATCTGATTAATTATATATTAAAAAATGAATCTTATACTTGACCAAATATTCATACCTAGTATTCTAAGCGGGTATTGAGGGTAGCATGCCTTTGTTAGGGAGTTTTCTTAAATTAATCGTACACTAGTGATGTTTATCCATGATTATAATATTTTTTAAAGGTGTGTTCTTGTTATTTGTGGATCAATGATTCCACAAAGTCCTCGTATCATATACTAGGAGGGTGGAGATGACTATGTAGTAGATGTGGTGGGAAACGATCCTCCAGACTTACCTCCAAGAGTTCAACTCAAGGCCCCACCTATTGTACACAATTTGGGCACTAATTTGTATGTTCATGATAGTTTTAATGGTTATCCTAGTCCATGAGTGGTTCTCTTTGACATGTACCCATGATGGTTGATCTGACCAGTGAGTTCCAACAGTTCCATCATCCAACATTCTCAGGGGATAGTAGTTCATAGGTTGTTGAGTCGTGGATAGATTACACGCTATCTATCATGGATCATCAAGATATGCCTCCAATGAGGTGGGTAATTCTTTCCATGTAAATGATTAAGATTCAACTATGAACTTGTGGGATGTGATTACCTAGCCTGGTCTTCATTATGGCATGTAATGGGTTGATTTACTGACTTCCTTTTATGATCACTTCATTCCTTAGACGGTAAAAGAAGACATAGTAAGTGAGTTTTTGTATCTCATGTGGGGTTCCATTTCAGTCAAGTATTATTCATCATATTTCATGGATTTCCGTAACTTTGGAACACTTATATAAGGTGGTGAACTTTCACATGACAGAAGAATTGAGGATGGACTCTAGTAGGATATCCATCTACTGGTGAATGTCTTTCTCCTAATTACTTTTTCAAGAATAGTCAATCATGTTCTTATCACTAAGATCAACCTATGTTATCACAACCCGTCCTCGGGGCCCATTCTGTGACTACCCCAAGCCCGCCTTCCATAGGCCAGGGGTCGGCGACGAGCACCAAGCCGTAATTCCCGATAAAAAAGGGATGGCATTGGCTTTGTAAAGTAAAAAAACACCACAGAGTAAGCAAGCAAGAAGAAGCAGACACTATGTAAAGCTGGGTACAACAGTAAGTGCGGAAAAGTTAGTGGGCCATAATACAAACCCAAACTGAAACTAAAGTAAAACTGGAAAATGGAGTACAAGAACTGAAAAGTAAAGCCTCAACGTCGAGCCATCCACTGGTACTCCCACCTGAAGGGTAGGTACAGATATCCACCTTAGCTCTTTGGATCCAGTCATCCGCTCTATGTACGTCTCGCCCAGTGGTCCACCTCTAGGTACTGACTGCTCTGCAAGCCTCAACCACGACCAACATTGTCCGTCTTCTGCAACCAACACAACGTAGTGCAGGCATAGCCCACGCAGGGGTGAGTATAAGCTACTCAGTAGGGACCCCAAGACCCTGAAGGTCTCCCTGAATCCACAAAGGATAATCCAAAAAGGAAAGATAAATTAGTAAGTAACATCTGACACTACTTAGGTATATTCCCATACATATACCTAAGTCATCAATTCCAGTTTGGCTCCAACATCCGAGCCCAAGTTCGCTCACATCAACACAAGAAAGAATAACACAATCCACACAGGAAAGAAAGTCAATCATATTGAAGATAATGATTGAAAGTCAAGATTCAGCTCATACAGGTATACTTCTTCGAAAGATGATTGAGATTATCAGATGTAGCCACTGATTCATCTAAGTCGTCGGACCCACACTGGATCGATAGGTACTAACCCCCACAATGACACACAAAGGATCGATAGGTAACTAACCCCCGGAATGACCCACACAGGATCAGACCCACACAGGATCTGTAGGCGCTGGCCCACACAGGACCGCTGAGTGCGGACCCACACAGGATCTGACCCACATAGAATCGGTAACACTGATCCACGTAGGATCGTTGAGGGCTGTAGTCGTCGTCAAATCCAAGGAGGATTTCTTTATAGTCATCAACGTCATCGCCATCGCAGCCAGCTCTAGGGTTCCAGCACACAGCAAACTCATTAAGGATGGTCCACTCCCCGAGCCGAGGGGCTGACACATCAACTGACACATAGTCCGGAGTTGATGTATCCAAATGTTCTGAATCGTCAACAGGAACTCAACGTCATAGACGGTGCGTCAATCGGACGCCCGGACTGAGAGTTATTGGCTTCTTCGTTCTAGGGGACCGGTTGGTTTTTAAGTCAAAACCAACCCGACCATACTCCAACTACGTCCAAACCATGAGCAGAGTAAGCCAAAAGGTCCTTCTCAGTAATAGGAATCCATCAAAGTCGACGGCACGTCAATCGGACGTCCAAAGCTCAAGTTATAAGCGTTTCCGCTCCGAAGGCCCGGTTGGTTTCATGTACGAAGCAACCAGGATGAACCCAAAGTTCTCTGAAACCTTGAGTGTAACATACCGTAACGACCGTCTCGATCCAAGGATTGCATCGCAGCTGACGGTGCATCAATCAAAGGTCTGCAGCCAACGTTATGGTAAAAAGACCGAAAGAGGTCCGGGTATGGGGGTTTCAGGCCCGGACCGACCCGGCCCGAACCGGGTCGACCCAACCCGGGTCCGGGTCTGGCCCGCTTGGGATCGGCCCGGCCCGGCCACGGCCCAGCGCGCTGTCGCTGGCTAGGTGGCTTGGCCGAAACTGCCGAGCGTTTGTTGTGCGGGGGGGGGGGGGGGGCGCTACCCCCTTCCTGTTCATAACTACGACCTCCATGTGGGGAGCCGCTCTTGTCCGGCCAGCCGGGGGTCGTAACCCTCATCTCCTCCTCTGACTGGTCAGCATGCTCTGGCCGGTAGGCTGCTGCCGCCACGGGACTGGCATAGGCCGGTCCCCCTGCTCCGACGACAGCGGCCCGGAACCGGCTGCCGATCCCTGTTCCACCGCGGCCTAAGTCGCGGCCTCGCACCGCCCGACACAGCTCGACAGCACCGCGCCCCTCTGCCGCGACCCTACTCCGGTCGTAGTGTCTTCGAGGTTCCTTTTAGGTTCTTCGGCACGGCGCGACGGTGCCACACACCCTTTTCGTATAATCCCAATTGGTGCCATTGCACCGCCCCGCTTTCCTTCGAACCGAATCAACACAACTTACAAGGGAGGAGGGTCGGCCATGATTGTGCGGTCCGGCCCCCTCCCGTTAATCGATAGCAAGTGGAAGAGATTCACGAATTATGTAAATGGAAGTATTCCTAAACAAAAAAACAAAATCCCCTACCTCGTCGAATTCGTTGAGAGAGATTTCATCTTGGAATTTATCATCGTGGAAGAAGGTGTCGCGGAAGGAGAGGGTCGTTGGCGTCGTGGTACACGGTGTCACGTAATCGATCTCCGAGTATTCAGCGTTCTTCGTCGGAGATCGGTGCGTTTTTTGCGTTCTTCACGTTAATCGCGTTCTTCGACGAAGAAGATGATGATCTTAAAGCCTCCCCTTTTTCTCCCAATCCCCTCTCAACACAACAAGTCCAACCAAAAATAAAATAACTGCTTCACTTATTTTATTATCATGACTTCAGTTTTAAAATTAAAAAATGGAATTTAAAACACTTAATTAAAAGTTTTCATTAAAAGGTGGTTAAGGGGGGTTAGAGAAAATGAAGGGGTGGGATTCATGTGGGCTCCACCTCCCTCATAACCTCTCTTGGGTGGTTACCCAACTTCCACCCAAAGTTTAACCACTAGTAAAAATAAAAATTGTAGCTCAATTTTTATTTTTACCATCCACAATTTTTAACAACTCCTCCCGTGTAAACGCAACTCCCGAAAAGGTGTTCCTAAGAAATTACCAGCACTACGAATTAATCGGTGCCCTCGGAATTCGATTCCGAGCACAGGTTGAAATGTTAGGAAAACCTGCTCGTTCATTCACTGAACATACCCAAGCTAACTTCGGATAAAAATTTCGGGCACACCAGGCCTCAGAATCAAGTGTCGTCAAAAACCACGTTCTTGTAAAATCCAAAAGAAATTTAAGAAAAAATTTCCCTTGAATTTTACGGGTCTTTACATTACTCCCACCTCAGGGATTTACATCCTCATAAAGATACATCATAAACTAGGGGAACAAATGTGGGTACTGTGCACGCATCTAAGCCTCCTGCTCCCATGTGCTCTCCTGGAGGTTCCCGTGCTGCCATCTGATGCGCACTAGAGGAATCGACTGTCCACATAGGACCCACCCTTGTTGATCCTCGATCTACACTGGGACCTCCGCAAAAGTCACCCCATCGTCTATGTCCAGCTCCCCATGGTCAATGATATGTGTCGGGTCATGTACGTATCTCCTCAGCTGAGATACTTGGAAGACGTCGTGCAGCCGGTGCAACAGAGGTGGTAGAGCCAAGCGATAAGCCACCTCTCCAATCCTACTGAGTACCTGGAATGGTCCGATTAAGCATGGAGAAAACTTTTCGCCTCTGCCAAATCTTTGTAATCCACATTGAGGTGAGACCCACAAGAAGACATGGTCGCCATCCTCAAACACCAGTGGCCTCTGCCTCCAATCAGCATAAGACTTCTGCCGGCTCTGAGCTGTCCTCATCCGCTCCTGGATGACCTAGACCTTTTCTTTCGTGGCCTGGACCATCTCCGGTCCCAAAAGTGCTGACGTCCTAGGGTTTGTCCAGCACAACAGTGATCTACAAGGTCTACCGTACAATGCCTTGTATGGTGCCATCCCGATGGTGGAGTAGTAACTGTTGTTGTACGCAAAATCCACCAAGGGTAGGTGGTCCTCCCAGCAGCAACCAAAGTCGGGGACACATGCACGAAGCATGTCCTCGAGAGTCTGAATGGTCCTCTCAGTCTAACCATCATTTTGGGGGTGAAAGGCGGTGCTCAGACGTAGCTGTGTCCCGAATGCCTCCTATAACCCCTTGCAAAGCCAGGAAGTAAAGTGAGCATCTCGATCAGAGATGATAGATGACGTCACTCCATGAAGTCGTACAATCTTCTGAACATGGAGGCATCCCAAGATCTCTACTGATCCCTGCTCTCTGAAGGGTAAGAAGTGAGCTGACTTGGTGAGTCAGTCAACAATCACCCAAATGGAATCATGAACCCTGGAAGTGCGTGGAAGTCTAGTCAAAAATTCCATAGATATGTCATCCCACTTCCACTCTGGGACCTCCAAGGGTTGTACGAAGCCTTCTGGTACCTGGTGCTTCGCCTTCACCTCTTGGCAGGTGAGGCATCGAGAAACTAACTAAGCCACATCCATCTTCATGCCCAGCCACCATTATTATCGCCTGAGATCCTAGTACATCTTCGCCACTCCAGGATGTACCTCCAAAGGTGAAGTGTGAAACTCTCTCAACACCTTCTCCCATAAAGCAATTGGTACCAAGGTACGTCCTCTTAAAAGGACGTCGTGCTCTCCTCCTAAACAGAAACAATCAGGTTCTTGTCCTGAGGATATCTGTGCACGCCTCGTCTCATAGTCGGCATCACCACGTTGTGCCTCTATGACCAACTGTATTATTGGAGAAGTGACTGTGTGTAACTGAAGAAAGGCTGCTCCATCTCTATCCATGAAGGATATCTGCAAAGTGGCTAGCTGCTCTGTCGCATCCCCAAGTAGATGAATGCCCGTCCTCCTGCTGAGTGCATCGGCTACTATGTTCCCCTTTCTAGGAGTATAGACTATATCAAAGTCAAGTCCTGGAGGAACTTGAGCCATCACCGCTATCTCAGGTTCAGTTCCTTCAGTGAGAAGATGTACCTGAGACTCTGATGGTCAAAATAGACTGTAATGTGCTCACCCATAAGATAGTGTCGCCACATCTTCAGAGCGAAGACCACTGCTGCTAACACCAGGTCATGGGTAGCATAGTTATGCTCATGCTACCTCAACTGATGTGATATGTAGGAGATCACTACCCGCTCTTGCATCAGGACACATCCGAGTTTGGTCCCTGATGCATCGCAGTAAACTACGTTCCCTACTCCCTCCTCTGGTAGCCTCAAGATAGGTGTGCTGGTCAATCTCTGTCTCAACTCTTGGAAGCTCTGCTGACATCTGTCTGTCCACACGAAGGGTTTCCCCGTCTTCGTCAAAGCTAAAAGCGGTGTGGAAACTCTAGAGAAGTCTGGAATGAATCTCTGGTAGTACCCAGCTAGTCCCAAGAAACTCCGCACCTCCGTCACACTACAAGGTGGCTCCCAAGCTAGCACTACCTCAATCTTCACAGGATCCACCGCAACTGCCACCTCAGAGATGACATGTACCAAGAAGTGGACCTTGCATATCCTGAACTGACACATCAAGAGCTAACCGTAAATCTGGTTCTCTCGGAGTGTGTCCAGTACAACCCACAAGTGGTAGGCATGCTCCTCCTCAGTCGTCGAGTATATCAAAATGTCGTCAATGAAGACCACGACAAATCGATCGAGGTATGGCTGAAATATCCTGTTCATGAGGCCCATGAACACTGATGGAGCATTGGTTATGCCTAATGGCCTAACAAAGAACTCATAGTGGCCATACCGGCATCTGAAGGTCGTCTTCTGCATGTCCTCGTCCCGAACTCTGAGCTGATGATAGCCTGATCCGAGGTCTATCTTTGAGAACCACCGTGCTCCCTTGAGCTGATCAAAGAGGTCATCAATCCTTGGTAGTGGATACTTTTTCCTCGCTGTCACCTGGTTAATATGATGATAATCGAAACAAAGTCACAAGCTCCCGTTCGCCTTCTTGGCGAACAATATCGGGGAAGCCCATGGTGAAACACTAGGTCAGATGAATCCCTTTCCCTGCATGTCCTCAAGCTGTACCCGTAGCTCTCGAAGCTCGGCGGGTACCATCCGATATGCTGGGGTGGATATCGGGGTTGTCCTGGGGTACATGTCAATATAAAATTCTACCTCTCTGCGAGGAGGTAGTCCTGGAACGTCGTTGGGAAAAATGTCTGCATACTGATCCACCACTGCAGGAAAACCAGGACTCTGCACGTCAACTACTCCTAGGATGTGGTGAGACCATTGATGATTGGATGGTCTATCCTCTCCTCTGCGAGAGACCATCCTGTGCTGCGAAGGCTCCCTTCTTGCCGGTGAAGGTGAACCTGCTCTCATCAGTGCGTACACATAGCATCTTGCGCCTAATACAGTCAATCTGAGAATGGACTATAGTTAACCAATCCATGCCCAAGATGATGTCGTAAGGCCTCTATGTCACTAAAAGAAGATCCCAGCTGAAGCTCTCGCCTCCTAGAGTAAGCTTACACTGCCAGCACCAGTGCGTAATCATCGAGTCTGCTCCCATAAGAGTCTCTAGCCATAAGGATCGTGCCAACGACTCTGTCGAAATCTCCGAGCTTCGAATAAGGGCAGAGACTATGAAAGAATTACTCTCTCCTATGTTTATAAGAACTGCAAAAAGGGTGGAATAGACACAGATAGTACCTCGAATCATCTCTGGCGCGCCGTGGTCATAGGCCTCCACTGCCTGGAGCTGTGCCTGTCTCTGCCCGCCAGATCCATGTGGTCAGGGTGGACCTCCTGGTGGTGGTGGTGGTAGAGCCTCAAAGCATCGCCCACCACCTGCTGGTCGGCCAGCTCCTCTGCCTCGTCCGCCTGCTCCCTGCGGACCGCCACAGTCGACCCTCTGCCTCTGCCTGGGTGGTCCCTCAACCGCCTGCTACTCCTCGGTATGGCAGGTTGGGTAGTCACATGCCATGTGGCCCTTCCCGCCACATGCGTAGCACTGTCTGCCTCTCGAATGACTGGCTCTGCGTTGTGTTCCCCGGACCTCTGAGCCAATGTCCTGAGGTCATCTGCCTGAGGGTCTGGTCTACCTGGACCCATGAGTCATCTGTCGACTGCCTTCTACAGAAGATTCTAATATGTGACGCACTGCGGTAGGTCTCACTGCTGATGTAGGCTCAGCAAGGAAACTCACGATGAGAAGGGATCGCTCCAGTACCCTTTTCTGTGTCGGAATGCTGAGGGAGATCAGCGATGCCATGATCTCCTGCCTCAATCCCTGCTCGATGTTCCGAGTCTGGATAAATGGGTCCCATACCATGTCAATCGAATAGCGCGAGAGATCTGTAAATCTCCCCGAGTACTGGGAGACCATCAACCTTCCCTGCTACAGCTCTTGGATGCGCGTTGCACGGAGGGTGGCTGGGATGAACTCCAAGCAGAAGAGGCTCTCAAATTCCATCCAAAGGAGAGATGCCTCATCGTGCACCTGGAGTATCAAGCTCCACAATCTTCCTGCTTCCTCGTGTAGGAGGCTCGCTACGAGGATCACCATGAGGTTAGCTGGTGTCCTCACTGACCTGAAAACTCGTACAACTGCCTCCAGCCAATCCCCTTCTGCCTAAGGGTCTGTCTCCCCGCGGAACCTGGGCAGTCGCGGACACTGAAACTCGTGCAGTGCACTAAGGCGACGTGCACCATCAGCAGCTAGGGATGGTATCATCGGTGGCTAGGCGGGTAGAGGTACCGCAAGTTCCTCTTCTGTAAAAGGGCCCTATACCGAGGCCTTGTCGCTTGATGGGCTGTCGTCCCGCACAACGCTCGGAACCCTAACTGGATGCCGTCATGGCGCCATCTTGAAAAGAGACAGGTGCGCCATTGTTAGAACAGTATACCTGGTGAGGTGACACAAAGTAATCATAAAAAAACTTGAAACACACATGCAATCAATGTTTTCATGCATTACGTCGGATATCAGAAGTCAGGGTCCTGGTGTACGAATATGTCGGCCGCTGCACCAACACTGGACTCCCTGGACTGATAACCATACTCAATACTCTTAACACTATTGCTTCACATAGAAAAAGATCAGAGTCCTGAGTTCTGCAGTAGAACTGAACTCTTATGATACCAATTTTTCATGACCCATCCTCAGGGCCCGTGTCGTGACTACACCAAGCCCGCCTTCCATAGGCCAGGGGCTGGCGACTAGCATCAAGGCATAATTCCCGATGAAAAGGGAATCCATTGCCTATGTAAAGTAAAAAATCACCATATAGTAAGCAAGAAAGCAGAAGAAAAAAACTAAGTAAAGTTGGGTACAACAGTAAGTGTGGAAAATTAAGTGAGCCAGAATAGAAACCCAAACTGAAAGTAAAGTACTACTAAAAAAGGGAGTACAAAAACTGAAAAGTAAATCCTCAATGTCGAGCCATCCATTAGTACTCCCACCTGAAGGGTAGGTAAAGATATCCACCTCAGCTCCTCGGGTCCAGCCGTCCGCTCCATGTATGTCCCTCCTAGTGGTCCACCTCCAGGTACCGACTGCTCCGCAAGCCTCAACCACGATCAACATTGTCCGTTGTCTGCAACCAACACAACGTAGTGCAGGCATAGCCCTTTCAGGGGTGAGTATAAGCTACTCACCAGGGACCCCAAGACCTCGAAGGTCTCCCAGTATCCCCAAAGGATAATCCACAAAGGATAGATACAATCACGAAGTAACATCCCACACTACTTAGATATATGCCCATACAAATACCTAAGTCATCAATTCCAGTTCGACTCCAACATCCGAGCCCAAGTTCGATCACGTCCACAAAGGATAGCACAACATAATCCACACAGAAAAGCAAGTCAATCATATCAAAGATAATGATTGAAAGTCAAGATTCATCTCACACATGTATACTTATTCGTAAGACGATAGAGATGATCACATGTAGTCACTGATTCATCTAAGATGTCAGACCCACACAGGATTGATAGGTACTAACCCCCACAATGACCCACAAAGGATCGATAGGTAAATAACCCCCACAATGAACCACACAGGATCGGACCCACACAGGATCTATAGGCGCTGGCCCACACAGGACTGCTGAGTGCTAACTCACACAGGATCTGACACACACAGGATCGGTAGCACTAATCCAAATAGGATCGAGTGCTGTAGTCGTCGTCGTCGAATCCATGGAGGATTTCTGTATAGTCGTCATCGTCATCACAGTCACAGCCAGCTCTATGGTTCCCACACAAAGCAAGCTCGTTCAGGAGGGTCCGCTCCACGAGCCGAGGGGCTGAAACATCAACTGACACATATTCTGGAGTTGATGTATCCAAAAGTTCCGAATCGTCAATAGGAACTCAACGTCACAGATGGTGCGTCAATCAGACGCCCGGTCTGAAAGTTATTGGCCTTTTCGTTCTAGGGGCCAAGTTGGTTTTTAAGTCAAATCCAACCAGACCATACTCCAACTGCGTCCAAACCTCGATTGGAGTAAGCCAAAAGGTCCATCTCACTAATAGTAATCCATCAAAGTCGACGGCACGTCAATCGGACGTCTGGAGATCAAGTTATAAGTGTTTCCGCTCCGAAGTCCATATTGGTTTCATGTACGAACCAACCCAGCTGAACCCAAAGTTCTCTGAAACCTTATGTGTAACATACCTAAACGACTGCCTCGATCCAAGGATCACATCGCAGCTGACGGTGCGTCGATCAGAGTTCTACAGCCCATGTTATGGGAAAATGACTGAAAGAGGTCCGGGTATGGGGGTTTCGGGCCCGGACCGACCCGGCTCGAGACCCATTGGGTCGGCCCGACCCGGGTCCGGGTCCAGCCCGCTTGGGCGCAGCACGGCCCGGCTGGCGCGGCCCATCCCGGCCTGGGCGCGGCCCATCCCGGCCAAGGCACTACCCGGCCTGGCGGCCCGACCTAGCAGCTCGGCCCGGCGCGCTGGCGCTGTCCAGGTGGCTCGGCCGAGCATTTGGGGTGCGGGGGGGGGGGGGGGGGGGGGAGGGAGGTGGCGCTGCCCCTGCCTATTCTTAACTAAGACCCCCTTGTGGGGGGCTGCTCTTGTCCGGCCATACGGGTGTCGTAACCCCCGGCTCCTCCTCTGACCGACCATCCCACTGCTACCGCCTCAGGACCGTAATGGGCCGCCGGTCCCCCTGCTCCGACGCTGACTGCCCAGAACCAGCTGCCGGTACCAGCTCCACCAGAGCCTAAGCCGCAGCCTTGGTCTGTCCGGCACAGCACGACGGAACCGCGCCCCTCCGCCGTGGCCCCGCTCCGGCCGCTTTGTCTTCAAGGTTCTCCGGTGCGGCGTGACAGCACCAGGCCTTTGTTCGACTTCAACGGCGTGGCGCAACGGCGCCGCACACCCTTGCCGTATGATCCCATGTGCTTCCATTGTATTGCACCACTTTCCTTCGAACTGCATCAACACAACTTACAAGGGAGGAGGGTTGGCCGTGTTTGTGCAGTCCGACCCCTCCCGTTAATCGATAGCAAGCGGAAAAGTTTCACGAAGAACGACAATGGATGTATTCATGAACAAAAAAAATCCCCTACCTCATCGAATTTGTTGAGCGAGAGTTCATTGCAGAATTTATCATCTTTAAAGAAGGTGTTGCGGAAGGAGAGGTTTGTTGGCGTCGCATAGTCGATCTCCGAGGATTCGATGTTCTTCGTCGGAGATCAGTACATTCTTCACATTATTCACATTCTTTGCGTTCTTCCTGTTCTTCGTCAAAGAAGATGAAGATATTTATGCTTCCCATTTTTCTCCCAATCCCATCTCAACACAACAAGTCCAAACAAAAATAAAATAAGTGCTTCACTTATTTTATTATCATGACTTCAGTTTTAAAATTCGAAAATTGAATTTAAACCACTTAATTAAAAGTTGTCATTAAAAGGAGGTTAAGGGGGGTTAGGGAAAATGAAGGGGTGGGGTTCTTGTGGGCCCACCGCCTTCATAACCTCTCTTTTATGGTTACCCAACTTCCACCTAAAGGTTAACCACTAGTAAAAATAAAAATTGTAGCTCAATTTTTATTTTTAACCTCCACAATTTTTAACAACTCCTCACATGTAAACGCAACTCCGGAAAAGGTGTTCCTAAGAAATTACAGGCACTGAAAATTCATTGGTGCCCTCAGAATTCGATTCCGAGCACCGGTTCAAATGTTAGGAAAACCTGCTCATTCTTTCCCTGAACATACCCGAGCTAAATTCGGATAAAAATTTCGGGCACACCGGGCCTTGGAATCAAGTGCTGTCAGAAACTGCGTTCTTGTAAAATCTCAATGAAAATTAAGAAAAACATTCTCTTGAATTTTACAGGACATTACATAAGTGATAATAATAGTACATAGAATATAGGAACAATTTTCTATCAGGACAGTAGTTCTTCCAGTGGTAGGAAGCGTTCCTTCATGGATTCTCATTAGTTGAGTGACAAAAAGAGTATCTATTTTGATATCTCTAAATCATGTCATCAGTATGGATGACAGGGGAACTCTGTTACTTAGTTTGATATAGACCCAACAGTGTGTCGGGATTGTGGTCATATGTGGAATCTATAATTTTTCTTTTGGACCATTCCATTGGCTTCGAGAGGAAAATGATATGCACTAGCTCAACTTTCAATAGAAGGTTCTTTTACGACGTGTCAGGAGGGGAGTTGGGTTATCTCGGGTAGGTCTGGACATGGAGGTGGTAATTGTAGTGGTAGCTAGTCCCCAGATCATTATCAACACCAACATTGAATTTATGATTATAGTTGTCCATCTATTGAACAATGTCATGGATCATGTTAGTTTTGTGAAAAACAATTGATAACTGATGATCGTGATGTAAGAACATCTATTGTACGATGTACTATGCTTGTTACATATACTATAAAATAATATGTATATGATATAGTTGATTAAATTTATATTATATCTGTATTTATCATGGATTATCCTTGACTAGAGATACTATATTACTATTGTTTAATGAACCTAGATAAGCTGTTATGGGTATGAACATAGGGAATAGACCATTTTATGTACTTTTCTCGTTAAGTAGGCAGTTAAACTATATTATGGAACATCGTTGTTCTAATGATTATATGATTTTATGTCATTATCAGAATGGAAGGGTTGGTTCAATATCTTGCTTTTGTAAACTACATCCATTATAGGGTATATTTTACATCACCAAATTGTAGAATTTATCTACATAAGAGTGAGTGGGATGTTAAGACTTGTAGAGATAGACCAAAGCATCATGGTTTAGGTGATGTGTTCACCAATAATCAAAAACTATTCCTGGCGGATCGGGGTTTACATCAAGATGAATTTACCCCAATAGTTGACCATTTCATGGAAAATTTTCCAAATGATTTTTATGTATTACCTTTAATGATAGAGGTAGATTTTACAACTGATCTTATTCTTGGAGCAGCACTAGTTTCAATTCCTCCATACATGATGATATCTATAGAGATTCAAAAACTCAAGAGGTAGTAAGAGGATTTTGAGACCAAATGATTCATATGTCATAGTACAACCTATTATTGTTCTCCCATGTCATTCTCTAATATGGTGGATGAAACCATAAATCCATGTGTGGATTGTATAAATTTGAACCATCTTACATCCATGAATCAATATCCACTACCTTAAATTGATGATCTCTTTTAATAGATCCAAGAGAAATGTTCTTCTCCAAGATCAACCTATGATTTTTTTATCATTAGTTATTAGTCATACAATCAAACTAAGATCATTCATCTTTTATAGCATGTATGGTCTTAATGAGTACATTGTTATGTCATTTAGTCATCCGAATTCACCATCAATTTTTGTGGATTTTATGAATAGGGTTTCCCAACCTTATTTGGACACTTTTTACAGGTCTTTGTGGATGACGTCATTTTTTATTTTCATAATGATGGAGACCAGAAAAACATCTTGAGACCATTTTGAGTATAGTTATAGAGAATCAGCTTTACGAAAATATTTCTAAGTGCTACTTATATATCAAAAAATACTACTTATTTGGTCATATAATATCAGAATTAAAAGTATATGTGGACCAATAAAATTTGAGTGCTGCAGTTTCCTATGAGCATCCCAAGAACATATTTGATATACAAGGATTCATAGTGATGGTTGGATATTACATGTGTTTTACACAAGACTTCAATTTCCTTTCTTCACCTCTAACTAGTAATGCAATGTTGTTTTTAACGTTCCTTTGGTCAAAAGCAGATGATAAATAATTTCAAAAGCATAAATGGAGGCTTGTCTCGACACTTATTCATGATTCCTCCAAATCCAATTATAGATTATAACTTCTCCTATGATGCATTAGTCTTTTTCCTAGGAATAGTACTAATGATGGAAGTAACATTCAATGCATATGGATATTAGCAGTTGAGGCCTCATTAGAGAAATTCCCCAACAAACCACCTTGAGAAATGATCAGTTGTCCATGCCATACGTAGATCATGACACTATTTGTTAGGTGAGATATTTGTTGTGTCCAAAGATGATAAAAGCATCAAATATATCTTTTCACAATCTGACATGAACCTTTGACAATGATTATGGGTTGAATATAATCAATCCTTGGATTTTGAGCATTCATATATGCATAGAAATGGAAATGTGGTTGCAAATACACAAATTTGGAAAACACATTAACATGCTATATGGGAAGCCAGTTATGAATTAAAGATAATGGACCACTTTTCTAATATACTTCTAGAGTTTCCTTGCATTCATGAGCAATATTATATCTCATCCTTAACAGTTACCTCTTCCTTCTTTAAGAAGGCAAAGATTAGATAATGTTTAGATAATGAAGGCATGGTTCTCTCTGAGAGTATATCTGGAAATTACTCACCCCCAAATTGTCCCGTAGATAGTGATGACATCTTATGAATTCATGGACATGTTGGGGTACCTATTGATATGAGAGAGGATTATATGTATGATTCCCATGCATCTGAGTGGGCAGCTCATATAGACTTTTCGAAGATGTATTGAGATATAAAACCCCAATATTGTTGTCTGGGAATTAAACATCATATTTCATGGTTTATCTTCCAACGAGCTTGTAACCAAGTGGCAAAGCCTCTTACTTCGCTTCCAAAAGACCAAGGATCAAATGCGGGCATGGAGTAATTTCTCAATACCGTAGAAGAACTGTAATAGGTCACTGTGGTAATACTATAGTGACGACGGAAATGTAGTGCTGGTAGCACTATAATGCTGGAGGCACTATAGCAAGAACTAGGGGTGACAGTACTATATAAGGTTCATTAGCAGCCCAAGCACTGTAGTAGTACTATTCACTGAAGGGATATTTGGGCCATAAAATGGGCTTTCATGCCATGTATTCAAACCAGATGGTCATGGTTCTTGTAGCTATATAATGATTCTACCTCTATCTAATTTACAAGAGGTCTTTTTATTAACTAATAAATAAGGCTTTGAACCCAACCTTTAAACAAATAATATGCTTTATCTCTATGTGTTCCACCTATCATCTAGTTAGGGAAGATCCCTAGACATGTGCACACTTTCTCAAAATGATTCTAGTCCCTGAATGGAAATGGGAATATGTTTCTACAGATTCTTTAGTCGGCTAACCAAGGTCACTGATTGTTAGCGATGTTTTATGGTTAATCATTTAGTGACTAAGAAAATGAGACAACTTTATTCCTATTGGAGAAAAAAATTTCGTCCATGAGCTGACAAGACTATATGTCTATGAGATCACATCACTAATGGGGATTCCATGTACTATCATTTCATATAGGGATGCCCATTAGACATCAAACATCTTATAGCTATTTTAGAAATATATTGGAACTCTAGTTCTTTTATGTATATTTTTTCTCCATTACACAGATTAAAAATAAGATTGGATGATATTGGTTATAGAGGACATGGTCCAAGAATGTGTTCTTGATTTTGGTGGTTCGTGAGAAAAGATGTCCCTCTCATCATTTTCACCCATAATAAAAGTTTTTAGGAAACAATTCATTCAGATTCTTTTGATGACTTATTTGGTAGGATATGATTCTCACATATGGGATGGATTGAGGTTGGTGAGGAAACCCTACTAGGTCCTAATCCCATTTTTGAGATTATAAAGTAGGATCAAATTATCGTAATGTGTATGAATACTACTTAGTCTATAAAAATTCATTTTCCAATCACCGTCGATGACCTCTAGTGTTCGAGGTCAAGGATAATTTTTTCCACTGGGTATCACCCAGGATAGTGTAAAAATGCTAACAAAATTATGGGATGTTGTTGGATCGTTATTTAAGGCTATTTGAAATTATGGATAGAGTCAGGTTGGTAGCTAATCAATTTCTACTACCTTAGATGTATCGTGCCACGTGTGATGTCTTCCATGTCTGACTGCTTCTCCAGTATCATGGTGATCTATCTTGTACATTTAAACCCAATGAATTTTAGATAGATGCTGATGAAACCTTTGATGGGTATCTAGTACGCATCATTAATTGGAGAATGAAGGATTTTTTAAGAATATATTTCCCAATAATATGGGTGTAATGGTAGTAGTAATGATTATAAGATGAGACATGGGACTATGATTCTGAAATACATGCTCAGTTGATGGAATAGTTCTCTGGTAGTGATTCTCCACCATTGGAAGGGGAACTCGGGGGTAGGGGTGATTTCTGTTTTAAGTAATAATTTAATTTATAGTATAAATCACTTTCATCGATGTAATATGGTTTCCCGTTCAGTTATTAATAGTCTCATGGGTGGCTGGTGTATGTTTGGATCCCAAAATTCTTTTTTTTGGGAAATATGGTTCGGTCTGATGGTTAGCACATGGTTAGATAATGATTTAGATAACCATGTTGACTAAAATTTCTAGAAATAACCACTTCTCACTGTTTGTGAATGACCATGCATCCGAGCCATTCAATGTGTCCCTTCTACACAGAGAACCTCACACATTTTTCAAAAGGTTTTTCCAAACCGTGCAAACAAACATGCACTGGCTAATTTTACAAAATTTCCCTTAATTATTTATTATGCCACCTCAATATTCCCTAAATTGAGTTTATGAAGGAATAACCTACTTCTCATTCAATTTAGGGATTTTTTAAGATCAAATATAGGGATTCAAAGAAATCCATCATTCATGATCTGATTGGGATTTCGTTCATCATGTTATATGTGCAATGGTAAGTACTCTAGTCCTCTTGAACCATTCTCCTTCTCTATTTATCCCGACCTAGATATCTGGGTATTAGTATTTTCCCCTTTTTCATTGATCTACTATAATCCAATCCTAATCAAGGGAAAATATCGATGGATAAGGATTATAAGACCCTATGTTGGATGGTCTATAACTCATCTGTCAAGTTAGTAGATTTCAGGAATTTCATGTGGGGTCTACTAATTTCATTGGGTACTATTTAAATAATTTACATGCCATACGTATACTCATTATAACAATATGGATATGTTATTTCCATACATTTTATTATCTTTTGGTCACTATGACCACAACTCCATCCATCCTATGTCGAATGTTATTTCATATTTTTTGATTGGTGTTTTGACGTGATTAATCCACTATTCGGGAGTTATTTAGCCTGAACATCTTATGGGTAAGCTCTCTGATATTAAAAAGATTATTAATATTAATAATTTCATAATGGAACGTACAATGTATTATCACCACTTGACCTACATAAGGTATGTTATTTGAATTGATAATGAAATATTATATTTTAATTTGAAAGTATATTAATTATATTTCTCGATCATATTGAATATAAATAAATAGTAGGTCGCATATCCGTAGAACCCTTTAATACATTAATGGATGGTATGTGAATGACACATTAATATGTAATATTCCTCAAATGAATTAAAAGGTTGCATGAAACTTGTACATGTCATATTAATGAAAGGAAAGGCTTGGTAAAATAATTTCATGATATATGACTGTATCACATTAATCAAAGGAAGTGATTGAGAAAAAATATATAAAATGACTTCAACATCAAATATGAATGGACTAACTCAAACTCTCCTTCGATTCTTATTATAGAAATCTAGGAGCACTCATGAACCACATTCTAATTGAATGATACAAATTGATTAGTTTGAAACCCACCAAGATCCATATCCTTATCTATTCAAGGGTTCCGGGTATGACAATGTGTGATCCATTTATTATCATTATATGATTCCTTGAATACACTCTGTCAATCCAACAATGACAAGTATGTTCCATAGTAAAATCTCATTCAGCCATGTCTCTGCATATCCCTATTTTACCTTGGTCAATCAACATGTACATGGTAAGTGCCTCGTTTTGGTTTGATGATGCTCCATGGATTCACTCTAACCCCATTCCAGGATAATGTAATTATTGTGTTACAGACAATTGAGGTCAATGTCACCTTGGTTGTTATAATAGGACTTCATTATCAAATATCATTAGTCATGGTTTCTTTATTTCATATCGGAAGCTTCATTATTTATACTATCATGAGGTGATGTTAGTATTGTATTTTCCTCATGATACCTATCAATATTCATTTTTTTACATATTTAAATGAACATGGAACATGTTCAGACACAAGATGAAGGCTGAAGATGGTACTTAGGTATTTAGTTACATTGTAATGCATTAAATAATATATGCATGATTGAACAGAGTTATATTACCATTAAATGAGAAACATGATATAAACCCTATTGATTGTTTCCCAATGAAATTTATCTATCCCACTTTGAGTTCCATTTTATACTCCGAGTAGATTACATGGGTGCATCTTTTGACAAAGGGAATCATACGACTTCTAACAGTTGATTACATGCTGTTTTGTATGGATCTTGATAGAAGATGACCGAGTCAGAGCTCGAGATGACTGGGATAGTCATTTATTTGATTTATAATTTTGGGGAACATGTTATTCCTACTGCATTGTATCCATATTTTCTATTTTTCTTCTAATATGACATATCATCTTTTGTTGAATGTAATTCCTCTTCTTTTATCTATTGTCATTATTGTCGATATTTTGGTTTCTCCTTCTGTTTACTTGTATTTCCTCCAATATTTAACTATTTTTACATACATATACTACACTACTCTTTGGGAATGAGGTAATAGTCTCCCCACAGACACACCCTAGTCCTTCAATATTACTCGGCAACCACTGGAATTCAAGTGGATTCACTTTAAGAGATGTGGACCACAGGTACATAGCACCCATTAAGTGGCATCCTGGATTCGGATGTCACACACTATAATTTTATATGTTATATTATTATACCTATCTTCATGTGAGGTAATTTTTTATAGTATTTATAACTATAAGAGTTCAAAAATAACAATGTTTCATTATCATTATAATTAGAATGTACTTTCATAAATTAAATTTTATGAATATTCCCTTATTTTTTCCTTCTTGGGTTTAGTTTTTAAAAATATTTTATTCATAAACCATGAAAAATAAACAATACCTATTGATCATTTTTTGAATTATGATTTAGAGTCTCTAGTTTGATGTAACATTATCTTCCACTTAAATGTTAATACAATGTCATGATTCCATGGTTATAAGTGGAGAGAAAATCTCTATTTATAGTGAAATATACCTTGATTAATACCCTTTAAAAAGTGTTGCATTGAATATTATTTCTATTTTAATTGATAGTTATTGAATTATTTGAAAACCATTAAAATCAAAATCCAATATTTATAGTTTATTCTGACTAAATTTCAATTACAAATAATAATAATCTCATTTAGGTGACTATTTTGGGTAATATTGTACTTTGTTTTAATATTATATATATTATATATATAGATACCTATATTACATTTAATGAAAATTGGTGGATCTTGGAATAAGGATATCACAAATAATACATTATCACTATAAAACTATGATTCTTTGAGTTTTTATATGTATGCATGGATAAATTAAATATTTTGGTAATCCATAAATCCATTATTATTATTTCAATTATTGAAATTGATGATTTCATAGGTTTATTTTTTAATTATATTTCTTGGGATTTTTCACGGGTTTTAGTATAAAATTAGAATCATTATACAACCTTATAGACTCTAATATAGTGACATGTGAATATTTAAATATAATTCTATCATATAAATAATACGAATCCATCATTGATTTATTGTAATAGAAATATGGTACAAATCTCCATTATATATATTTAAATTTCCTCAATTATAAATAATATTTTATACCTAAAGTATGAACTATCTATTTTTAATTTAATATTTCATGGAAATAAAAAATAATTGTTATTATATTATATATTTCATGATTAACCGTACAATTTTTTATTTCTTCAATTATTTAATTTTAAATGCACAATAAATCATCATTCTACAATATCATACTTTAGAATGACCTAAATTTCATCAATTTGGTACCATTGATACACAACATCATTCATATTCTATCTAATTTTATTTAATGTTTTTAATTTAAATGTCATTTAAAAAATATTATATTAATCCATACTTGTTAAATATAACTATTAATGAACAATATTATAATTTAACATACACTATATCAATATCGTAAAATATTAAATGAAATACATATAAATTTTATTTTTATTAACAAAATTTTCACTTCAAATTAATTTAATATCAAAGCACATGTTTTACCAAGGAAATTTTCAGTGTGGAGACTAAATTTATACTTTGACATCCACTCAATATAACTCAAAAAAATCTTTAGAAATCCCTAGTAATAATGTATCCATTTCAAATCATCTAGAGGATAAGATAAAATACCCCTTTTTCAACCCATTTTGAACTCATGTTCATTTTTTTGGAGATAAATTATATATTATAATTTATGATTTTGAATTTATATTCCATTTACAGTTATGTGGTATAATATTTTCTTAGTACAACTTGTTTTGAATAATTATTTGATCAAAAAACAATAGTTCACATGATAATATGATGATTCATAGAGTATTTCATAATTATAATATATTATTAATGACACATACATAATTTAATTGTTATTAAAATATGATCAACATTATTTATATTCATTGGTTTGTGTATGAAATAATACCATGCAAGGAAGAGTGTTGTCTAAAATAGTAGTAACATTGTGTCAAGGATAACATGAAAATTCTTAAATCTATAATTTTGTGAAACTATACTTTAAAATATTGTATTATTTCAAAAAAAACTTATTTTATAAGTGTACTATTGTATATCATATTTCAATATTATAATTAATTTACTTTGATAAAAAATTTATTTGTGAAGTATTTTTCTACATCTATTTAAATATTTTAAACTCTACTATAAGATATATTTTTACTATTTAATTATCAATTTAATCTAATTTTTAATTATTATTCACTATTAATTGGGAAATAGAATTTATATTCCTATACAGTATATGATTAAGCTAATGTGATTGTTATTATATTAGTTTTATTATAGAAATATATTAATTTGTTTAATCTAAAATATGGATTCATTCATTTATCTTATTATTTTTGTAATAAGATTCAATTTATCTAATGTAAAAATTTGTGGATAATGCATGTTATAATTCAAGATATACTTTCCGTACACACTATATCATAAATATAAATTTTTATTTCATATTTAATTTTTTAATAATTTCATTAGATGATTTAATTTTGTCTGTATAGCAGCTACACATCAGTTGTATTAAAATATTATAATTTTGGAAGTAAGTTTATATTTTAATATTATTTCCTCAGTTATAACACATCAATAATCGTTAAAAAATTAAATTAAATTACTCTAAAATAAAATTATATTTCTAAGATAAATTATAAAAATTTATTACTGATCTAGTGTTTATGTGTGAAATTAAAAGTCAACATCAACAAATGATATAGGGGTATAGCCATGGGGATGTGTTATTGGATATTTTGGCTAGTTGTAAACTATTTAAAAGGAAATTACTCTTAAATAATAGATAAATGAAATTTGGGTGATTGTTTTATCATAATTTCATCATCTCTTGTGTTATTTTATATTCATACAATTTATTATTTATAGATCAACTAATGTAGATGTTTATATTTTCTAAAGCTTCTCTTAGATTAAGTAAGGATGATGTTTTGAAATACAAAGATCTAAGCCCTAAGGGCGAATATCCTATAAATGGAATAAAAAATGTATCCATAAGTCTATCTCTATCACCCTAGAATATTTTTGGAATTTTTAATAATATATAATGATTGAATGTGTGGTGTTTGACGTTGTAGATGAATATTTTGCAGGCATAGTTCCTTCTGTATGAGACAGAGATCAATAAAAAAAATGTGTTATTGGGAAGGCAATTAAATATTTTTAAAATCCATATTCCATGAATGCTACATTTCATGATATATAGGTTTTAGGGATTATTCCTCATTCCTCAGTTTTGTTAAGTATATTT
The DNA here is from genome assembly GCA_963277665.1 of Viscum album. Classification (NCBI taxonomy): domain Eukaryota; kingdom Viridiplantae; phylum Streptophyta; class Magnoliopsida; order Santalales; family Viscaceae; genus Viscum; species Viscum album. Next base: position 1,807,597,892 of record OY728156.1, read on the forward strand.
TTTTCCATCATATCACTGTATTTGTTTTAGGATTCTCTTTATTGGTTTTGTTATCATCTTTTTATTTAATATTTTTTATCTATAACAAAATATTAATGTTTATTTTTTGATTAAATATGTATTATATTTAAATATTTGAACATCTACATAATTTAATTTTTTATACTTATATCTTCAAATGGAATTATTGATGGTTGATCTCTTGAATCAGATGGTTTGAAATTTCTTATACAAAAAACACATAGTTACTATTATATGGTATATAATTTAATTTCCCACTATTGTTAGTCTCAATTTCAATTATATTTTGTTTATAAGACATTATTTTTATGTATACTAGAAATATGATTATTACACATATAACTAGAGGGAGATATATCAAAAAATATTAAATCCATAATATATGAAATTCTTTAGGAATTTTCAATAATATTTAAATATTAATATCTTTTTATGATTGTAGAATAACATATAAAAACATTAAAGGTACTATTTATTTTGAGTGAGGTTCATATTTTGATTTATGTCTTCAAATATCATTATCCATTTTCATTCAACTTAACATGAAAAAAAATTAAATATACAAAGGTGATTATTTTTGTTTTCATTTTCAATTTTTAATATATGATTTACATATGATCGCTTTGATTTCACATGTGAAGTGAAATTTTTCTAAATTATATATTTACATTTTTACATGTTGAGACATTACATAATTTCTAACAAATTCTAATTATTTTATTGTTGAAAATATTTAAAAAATGATCACCCTATTTATCATTATTTTCTAAGCCTACAATTAAAGGATATATTTGACCATAATATATTCAAAAAAAATAATTTTTTATGGAATAACTGGATTTAATGAATCATTTATTTCATTCTAACCCACATATTATAGATCTTATATGTCCCAAATGTAATGAATTTTTTATTTTGATTTCTTTTTGGGAATTATTTTTCACAAATGGTTTTCATTGTGGGCGAATATGAATTTTTATTTTTTCATTATAATGAAACATGATATGGTGTTATTGGTTTCGTTTTTAAAATTTATTTATTATAATGATGTAATGAAACAAATATTTCGTGAAACTAAAAATGGAAAATTCATTGTATTATCATAATGTGTAATATATTTCTTTCAATTTTCATTGGTTTCATTAGTAATGTACAATTCAGTCCCTATATTAGGATATTGAAAATGTATTTATTAATTAAATAATAGATATTCAATGTCATAAATTTTACATTATTTTAGTGTCCCTACCTGAATCACTAAAGAGTTATTATCAATTTTTATTAAAGTTATATATATTTTTTTGAGAATTATTTCTTTTAATCAGTTAGCATGAAATGAAAAGTAGTTATGTTTGGGTCATTTGAATAAATAAGAATGAATTTTACATGTTTAATTTGAAATTCATTTAGAATTTATTTTTTGACATATGCAACATGACATCATTAACTATAAATTGATTCAAAATGTAATATTATTATTCTTTTATAGTTTTTTTACCATGATAAGTATATATTATTTTATATAATAATCAGTATGGAAATGTTAATGTGATTTCAAATTAAATGATAGTGATGTATCAAATCACGACTGAAATTTGAATATAGACTATTTTTATGACTATTCGATGCATATTCCATAATAACATAATTCATATTACTCTAAAAATAGTACCTCTGCACTTGGCATGATTCCTCTACTCCATTATACACTCAATACGATTCTTCAAGACTCCCTTTATCATTCCAATATCCCTGAGTTCAACCTAATACGAAATCCATCGTTAATAACTATATGTTGCCTTAAGGCCACCATCAGACCACCTAAACCACTATACATTTCATCAAGAATTCCACCTCTACATAGCCAGGTGTTACCTTACTATGAATGACATTCCATCATAGCCTCACGACCTCTACCTCTCTTCCACTATTACAACCTTCCTTTCCACCTCCACCTTGACTCATCACTTCCACATCAACGTGTTCATATCCATCTCCATTTTCAACAAGGATTTAATTTATATATGATATACATGTTCAACATCCATATAATCTACTCATTTAATCATTGTTTAGTTCATTTATTATCCAATCTTCTTAACTGAATATCTGATAATTCCAATTTTGTAAATATTATTTTATATCAGATACATAAGCACCTAATTTGATTAGAGATAAAAAATCTAATTTAATGTAACCATAATGTATATTTTAAATATATATATATATATATATATATATATCTTATTTATATTACATTTATTATTGGATTTTTTCAGGGTTCATAACAGACAATTTTACATTATTAATATCATTGGTTTATACATTATACAAAGAAATTCTAATAATATTCTATTATATGTTCAATCATATCATTATTTTCCTTTTTTATATAATTTTATAAAACAATAATAATTATCATTACAGAAATTATAATTATTATTGTTTAGTATTGTTACCCCAGTATGATGTAACATTAACTTATTTTCAGTAATCCACACCTAGTCTTGATACTATGTATTTATGAATATAGAATCTTATTGGTCATAGTAAAATATATCATGGTAACTTATTTATATAAAATAAGATCATATTTTTTCCAAATTTCGTATTGGTTTTATAATTATTTCAAATTATTATAAAATATAATCCACAATTGAAAACGTATCATGATCGTCATATAATTAATTTTATTATAAATATTCCCCCTAGAGTAATATTTTTTAGAAATTATATCCATTCTTTTGATATTATATAGAATTAACATATTCATATATGTATATATATTACATTATACAATTTTGATAGAAATGACTATTTTTTGGAAGAATGATATACCTAGAAAAAAATTATCCAAACAAAACTAATATGCTTAATGTTTATCCATTTAGTTAAGGGAAAATTAATGCAGCTTGGAATTCCTTAATAAAATTATATTACATACAATAATAAAAAAATAACTATCATTTCATCATTATTATTTATATTTTAAGGAATGATTTGGGTATTTTAGTATAATTTTTTAATAATTTCATAACAATATAGATTATAATGTCATAACATATGAATAATATAGTAATATTCATTCTCAATAAGTATATGACACTCGGAAAATATTATTATAGAATTGTATATTTATGTAGTTAAATTATATATATTAATGTTTCTTAATATTAGTTTACATGTGAACTCATAAAAATGATCACGGGATTGTGAATTTAATCATTCCATAGACTATGAAATTTTAGTTATTATATTCCCTGATCTTAAAGGACCCGTATAAATTATTATTACATTAATTATTCTATTTTAATTGTGTAAAAGTTATACCTTTATATGTGGATTCCCAAATCCTAATGTAATGTCTACTAATCTAGGATAATTGGCAATCAAAATCCCTTGTACAGTCAGTAAGTATTTTAAAAAAATCTCATCCAATTTTTTTAATTATCGTTGTAGATAAAATATCATCAGTAATGAAAAATATGATTTATTAATATATATCTTATTTATATGTTACTATATGAAATAAATAACATTTAAAATTAAGTGTCATTAAAAAATTTCAATTCAAAACAATTTCATTTTACATGACTTATTTCACAAAGAAATTATTTTGTGAAATTGAATAATGTCTACTATTAAATATGATCAATATAATTCACATTCCCAACTTGAGTAATGCATGATCATAATGCTTCCATTATAAACATTCCCAAGGATATGTCAAAATATCCTCATATTCCACCAATTTGAAACTCAAGTTAGGTTTACTGAGAGACCCAATAATCAATAACATTATAAATATTGAATTATAGTTACTTTGAAAATGTAGAGGATTATTATTTTTCTGCTTCCCCTTTAAAAAATTAATTATAAAAAAAATATTATTTCACCTAAAAACATTATGTTTCATGTTTAGTTTATTTTTTATATTGTACTACTTCTGATTTTTTAATTATTTAATTTTTAGAAAAATGATGTAAATATGGTTTACATTACATTGTTTATGTATAAATTAAAATAATTATATAAAATATTTGAACTAAAAATTATAGAAATTTTTTACAGATTGTTAAAAACATTTGACATTTATAATGTTCTTACTTGGATCTAATACATGTGGATATTTTTTACAATACTTTAAATTATAATTAATTTGTTCGGAATCATGTATTTGTATTTTATTTATGAATAAATGATAAATATATGCTTTCTGAAGACTTTGGAGTCCTTTTTAGTTTGTATAGAAACTCATCCCGATATGAAATATTTAGTTTTACATTAAAAATATATAATAATAAGTGAATTTTTTTAATTATTTATTAAATAATTGAATATGTAAGTGCAATATATGTCTGTGTTAAAGCTACCATTAATCCTTTTATTTTATTGCAATAATATGATTCATTTATCTATCCATAAATATAGACAGCTTTATTTAAATTTTTTATATTTGAATAATATTCATATAACCTTAAATTGATAAATTAGAACAATAAAACATATAATTCAGGTTATACTATTTTTCCACATTAATCCTAACATTAAATTTATATTTGTGTTCTGATTTATGTAAAATATCATTAAATGATTTGATTAAAACAGTAAAATTAGTACACATCATAAAGATACGCTATATTTTTATATATAGACATTACATCATTTTTGGGGAATATTTAATACATTACACAAACACAATCCCAAAAACAACATTACTTTTTTGGCTTTGGAAACATGAAATCATAAACCGTATTCCATAATTGAACTAAATTATGCCCCAGTTGGTTCTCCATGACTTGATCCCTTCATAAACAAATAATAAATAATACATTACATCATTTATTTTTAATTAAAACATTATAAAAGGTGAGGTTATATTGTCAAAAAGCGTAAAAAATTGATATACATAAGAATAACATGAACATAAGGGTATGATAACATAATAATAATTTTTTATGATTATACCCTACATAAAAAAGATTGTATACTAGAGACCTTAAATAAATATGGTAATTTCTTATTCACGAATCATAATTAAATAAAGAGAATAATCCATGATAGAAAAACATATGAATAAGACTCTGAATTGTTTAAGGAACATAAATATATGAAATTATTATCATATAAGTGAAGGATTACTCTAACAAAAGTCTTAGTGGAATGGTTTCAATCCCAAAAAAATCTTGATAGCCAACATTAACTTCAAAGGTCATCTTAGTGAACTATTTACATTATTGAACACGATTCACTCCCCAACCTAGAAATGTCTATATCATGAGGTTTAAATAACCACCTTATTCATTGTAGGGAGATATAGTTCCCACCTATCACACAATGAAATCAAAAATTCATCTACAGATGATTATAAAGTAATCATCATGTCAATAATCATGAATGGAAATGGGTTTCATAAAAATATCATCAGATCATATCTTTTATAAAAGATACAAGTTTCATAATAATTTCATCATAACAAAGAACATTAATAGAAGAGGGTCTAATGAAATATTTTTCATGGTATTACCCATGGAAGAGAAAAGGATGTCATAAATATCATGAAATAAAAACATTAATTATTAATGGAAATAATATGAGGGATGTTCGTGGTTAATATCTCCACTACAGAATATATAACACTAATGGATGATAGCATAGATGGAAAATAATTTTCAATGTAGTTTTAGGAAAACATTTATTATGCAAAATATAATATAAAATTTTAAAACATTATTCTTAATACCTCATATATTTTGAAACTAATTTTATTTTAAATTAAATATGAAAATTTATAATACATTATATTCATAATATGAAGTTTCATTATAGTCATAATTGATAGAAAATTGTGATATTTTTTTATAAAATTCTAAGGAAATTTTCAAAATAATTATTTTTATTAATGTAGAATACAATACTTATACAAATAATGATAAGAAATATATCATAAATTTAATTATTTCAAAATATAATTATAAAACAATTTCTAAATAAGATATGGTTTCTATAGACATTGAAAAAGTAAATTCTTATAAGAACTTCATAGAAACAAAACAGACATCTAAATGAAATACTTATGATGATACAAATTTAGTTAAAAAACTAATGACTGAAATTTATTTTTCAAATATTCACTTATCAAAATTTTCAATTTTAAAATAATCTTTTGATAAAATTTATAATCAAATATCCCTATATTAAATTAGTTATAGAATGGGATATATGAATAAAAACCCATTTTAATTAATAATTATTTTATTCTTAGCAGTTCCACAATGGTAAAAAATTTAAAATCAGTGCACATTGGGATAAAAAAATTAATTAAAAAAATTGTATTTTGGATATCACAAATCCAATTTTTCAAAAAAAAATCACATTCATATTATATTGTTATAAAATTTTTCCAATCCCATGAATGATTGGTTTCTAAAAGTCTATAGTCATTATTTTCTGAAAAAATAGAAGTACCAACAAAATGAATATATAGTTCATGGGTAGTGGTTGTTCAAGAAATATGACTAGTAATAATAATTTCATTGAAAATAATTTCAAGTTGAAAAGTGTAAAATATACTTTCAGATATAATGTACAAGGAGAAATTATCAGAATTGGTAATATAGTTCTTATTATAAAAATTAATTTCAAATATTTTATTATGTAATGGTCTTAAGAATTAAATTATTATAATTATTCAATTATGTTGTGAAGGGTTTCTTGTTAATTTTAGGAATAATTAATTATTAGTACACAATTTCATGGATGAATATATTCTTTATGCTCATTAGCATGAGAATGTTTACACACATAAGAAAGAAAAACTTAGGAGTTATGACATACAATTCCATAGTGCGATGGAATAACATTATTTATTGTGGAATAATGGTTAGGAAATTTTAATCATAAAAACAAATCCATTTTTTAAGAAAATTCTTATTAAAGATCTACCAGAGTATAATTTTTTTTTTCAACAGTGTGTGATCCTCGTTAATATGGTAAAAACATAAGTATAGGTTTAAATATATTGGTGAAGTTTAAATTTATAATTTATTATAGATAGTGCACATACATATATTTATTGCTAATGAAATGGGAATTATTTGTGTAAAATACCTTTTTAGTTGATGATTTTACATGATATTGAATGAATTGAGGTTACCTTGAGAGGGGGGTTAATTTGGGAGTCTAATTTTTCTATTTTTATTAGATATTGTTCTGACGTTGGTCGGAACATAATTAAACTGTTATGATGGATATGTGTAGTAATTAAAACAATCACATTCATAAGGACAACACACCACTTTTAATTGGTTCACCACTATAGGATATTTCCAAGGAGCATATGGTGACATGTATCTGGTCTTACCTAATTCCACCAATATTCACTAGTTGTGGACTACAAAAGTTTGGGTAAATTCACTCTATTCTAGGCACACTACCATCAAAAATGTTTAGAGATATCCTATTTCATCCCTTGGATCACTTCCATTGACTCCCCTGGATCACTTCCTTGGGAGAGGCCTCACTCAATATATTGACTTAAATCTCACTTCAATGGATAGGCAGCGAAGTATTTGTTTTCAGTTTAAAATGAGACTTTTTCTACTTCGATATCCGAAGTGGATTCCCTTTAATGTTCAATCATATTCTTTAGTTCTATAACCATATTTATGAAGGCTTCTTGATCCTCATGGCTAGAATCACACAGCATTTTTGTGATTGTTCAAACATAAGAAATCATCTTGTTAAGAAATATCATAATCAAATATTCTTTTTCCATGTATGCATGTGTCTATACAGGTGAAACTTTAGTTAAAGATAACCACTTCTCATCTTAATACAGGTCCAACCTTCGTTTAGGAATTTTCTTTTCAATGTCTCCATGTATACACATGCATGAATGAATGTATGTTGTTCAACTTCTAACATATTGTTTGAAGGAAAAAATGGGTATGGTTTCGTTAAGCACACATGTGGCCTATATTCTACTATTCTTTCATTTATTTTCTTATCACATGGTTATGATGTTCATGGATCTTATGTGTCTTCTTCATCAAATCTGGCATATGAATATATTTTTGCACTTCCAATCACCATGAATAGTCTTTAATATCATATTCTCAATACATTCTGTTCACTTCATTTTGTGTATATTTATAAGAAAGTGATTTTATTCAAAAATCATCGTTTTTATTTGGGTATGTAATGGTGTTCTTGTTATCCTTCTTCACACCAATGTTATAATGTTATCCAATGCACAGACTTTGATATTCTCCATTGTGAACCCGGATAGTTTGTGGCTCCTCTTTGCGCAAGGGGCCCGTGGTCTTCCTTCACACAAAGAGTACATAATACTTTCAAGTACCATGTGGTATGTTATTCTCCTCAAAAAATTGAATTGTATGTGGGAATCCCCTCTCGAACCAGAACGATATGCAAAAACATTTCTCTGCAACCCATAACATTATGCATGAGCTTCTCTAAACAAATTAGAAGTGGTTCACTGCACTTCTTCTTCATGAAGTTGATTTTTATTTTGTTAACCTCTTCATGAACCAGAATGGTATGTGGGAAACATTTCACGATCCTAGAATGGATTTGGGCTTGTGCTTGACCCTTTTTGAACATGATGATTAGAGAAACTCGGTTTCTCAGAATTGGAGTACTTGAAAGGCATAGAAGCAACATCACATTCCCAGATCATAGGATCCCACTGTATAAGTAGAGATTAAATATTTTCTACATTTGAAATCCTTGTGATATTTCATGAATATCTCTCTTTTTATTCCTTCAAACTACTATCATCATATACATCGTGATTTTCGATTGTTTCCTTTTCATCTGCACGACAACTCCTTTTCGGTGTTATACAATCATTCATTCATTTATAAACTCATGCAAAAAACATCCCAAATTATATAAGCTTCTAAACATGGCCTCACATCATTGTTTTCTTCAGCTATGTTCAGTATTCATTATAACGTTTGATGCAGTAAAATGTAATTGCATGCATGTATTTGTTACATCATGATGATCATTATGCATGAATTATGAAAATAAATGGTGTCCAGAAGTGAGATAAATGTGTATCAGTATCATCTCTCTTGGTCAATGTCATTAGGAGACTTCTGTGGGATCCCAGGATGACGATAATGGTAGGATAGATCTACGATCATTGGATCAGATTATATTTACCAGGTACTATGGTGATTAGATCATAGGTTGTGGGATTAGGATTAAAGAATGGATCATGTGTTGGATCATATATACTGATATGATCTCATCTAGAATTTAAAAATGTAAACAATTTCTAGAAAATACTTTCCCCACATAGAATCTTTACACTATATATCCACTATTTATAAACATTGAATCACTATACACATCTCAATTGTATCTTCCTCCCCTCCTGGTACCACCTCGTACCTGTGTTCTATGAGCGCGCACTGCGCACACTCTTTCTCGTCACGCCGCCCCACATAGTGGAGCCTCCATGCCACTATGTTCCCCTTGGGCATGCACACTCCCACAGCCGATCGGAGCTGGCCTACTGGATACGGAGAAAATAAGGCTCAGCCTCCCCATTGGGACATGTTCCCTCCCCTAGATGGCTAGTTGGCATTTGGGATAGCCCCTTATTTTTTATGTAAGCCCAAGAATAGAATGTGATATCATGAAATGAATTATATAGACACCAATTATGTTTAAGACTCTTCTTCTTTGTTCTCAGCTTCTATTTAGATTATAAATTTTAAAGGAAATCAATCAAACTTGAATTAGGAGAGCATATCAGATCATCATTGACATCCATTGACACCTATTGACAACAAATTCAATCTGCACACCAATATTTTCCAAAGAATCCTCCCTTTTGATTTGTATGAAATACCCGAACTTTTCAATGAAATGAATGTGTCAATTTGAATATTATTTTTACTTTTATTTCACTCACTCAACATTTAAATCATTTATTTCATTTCACTTATCACCCCATTATTGACTAAAAATACAAAGTTCATGGTAGAGAGCATATTATTCCATACATAAGTAATGTATCATCCATCATTACACTTTATGTCTACTTGAGTAATGTTTAGTGTAAAAAAAGAGGATTTTATTTAGAAAACATGGCTATCCATTATCCAATAATTGTGATACCATGAGATGAGAACTCATATACTTGTCATAAAGGGTCTTCCCACTTTCATTCCATGCTGATGATAATGAATGTAACATAAAGAAATCAACCAAAAAATCATTTTCAAATGACATGATCTTCAAATATATATTAGTGTAATTTAATTTGATACAGATTTGATATTGATACTAAATGCAGTAATGATTCTAGAAGCTTCATTATGTGTCTCCCCCAGAAGGAAAAACTTCTCCACTTCTCCCATTGAAGAAAATTCCTCACCATCAATTCACTGTATTAAAATACAATGCACAAGGATTTAGGGAAATAATTTGGATCCTATTATCTTCTTCAATGTGATAAAGAAGAATGTGATGATTTTCTCAACCACGATACTTGGTTTTATCTACTTCTCACACTTGAAAATGTGGTTTTCAATTCTAACTATTGTTGTCTGGATATCAATATTTCTACCATTAATTTGTGTGTGAGAATAATTTTTTCATGATCTTTCAATGAACTAGATTCTCCTAGTGAAACTATCTTCTTCATGAGGAATTATTCTTGGGATGGAATAAATGAACAACAATTCTTAATAGTGGGACAAGCTATGTTGCACCTCACACACAATATCTATTTATTCATGTGGAATCTTCTTATTTCCTGTTGGACTAGCCTTTGACTGTACATCTCTGTTCATTATCCTTCATTCCAAATCATCAGACCAGATAACAAATATGTCTCTAGGAACAATGGTAGCATGATTGGATTTTCTTCATGGATTCTTCCTATTGAAATCATTTTTAGGAATTATTTTTCTTGTTCCACTCATAAAATTCATGGATTTTAAATCTAAGGACTTATAAACATTCCATCCCAGAGTCTTCTTGGATGAATTTTATTTTGAGAAATACTTTTTATTTTTCCCAAGGGAGTTTTTTCTTTATTTTCTACCATCTGTGGTCTTCTGTTCTTATCATCTCTAGATATATATTGAGATAAGCATGCCTCATTCTTATGACTAGTCCCATTGAATTATCATATATGTTATCTTGCATTCCAAATCAGTTTGTAGTATATAGATGCTTATGGATATGTTTATATTTCTTCTTCATCTCTGGCATTATCTCTTTTAATATAGTCTTTCTCTATGACTTTTAAATTAATGTATTACACCAAAAATCCAGTTCACAATGCCCAAAAATGTTGTAGCACCATCACTGACCCAAAAATCATGTCTTCTTGATATCTTTCATATATTTTCGTTGCGAATTCATACTAATGTGGTGTTATCTATCTTGGGAACTATATTCCAGCTTTTTATTCTTATCCAACCTAGCCATAGTGAATTGTTTCTTTTCTTCACCTTTCCTCATACATTCTTTCTTTGAATGTTTTTATAACCTGCATATTTTGAAGTGACATATTTAGAAACATTAGTACATGTTGGTATGGATAATACCTTTACCTTCTCATTTTCTTGAGATAGATCAATCAGCAAAGTCATGATCTTCTTATCACATGTTGGAGGTATTTAAATAGAAGGATCCTCTATTTATCATTGAATACTCACAACAACTATTTAATTATTTTGTGAAGTCTCAATATGTTTCTTCAAATGAGTGGTCAACTAAACAAACAATTCTACTCATTTTAAATTTACAATGTACTTATGATCTTAAATCACATTCATCTTCCCTTCACAAGCCAGATTCATTATAAAAATTTCATCCTCATATAGCTTCATTTTATTCTGAATCAAAGAGTCATGATCCTTGGTCCTCCTGAAATTTTCATTAAAAAATAAACTATTCAGTTGAGTTCTCTTCTCCATATAGCTTCCAGTGAAAGGATATTTTCTTCAAGAGACTTATTGACCACTTGTTTTTCTTCAAAGGATTTAATCTTTTTGGTGAGATTTAAACATTCAAGAATTTTGTTCTTCCAAGACATTTTACACATTATAATATTCTATTTCGAATCAGATAATCTCCACCCGAATACATTGAAATATTAAACAAACATCAGCAACCCTTTCCTAATGAATATAACTCAGATACATTCTTAGTATCTCCAGATCACATGATATAGAAGTTTATTCCTTTCCTAGGGTCGAAACCAGATCCACATTCTTTTTTTCATTCAAATCCTGATATTTATTAATTATTGAAAGGGTAGGGAAAACCATACACCGCATCTTATTTGGACATTAGGTATTTATTCAACTTCTTCTTCTCATTATTTTTCTTCTTTTTCATGGATTTCATGGATGTAGAATTCTACTAAAAAATTACTGAATCATCATCATACCTAAAAATCATTGTTCCCATTAGGAACGAATCTCAAATCCTCCTCTGAATATAAATACTACTGATTATCCATCAAACATAAACCTTTTCTCTCTAATACCAATTGAAGGACCCATGGTCACCCTGATAGGGGGTGGTCAATTAGGGTGTGAAATTGTTGTCCTTTTTATTGGATATTTTTCCCACATTGGTAGGAACATAATTAAACATTTACAATGGATGTGTGCAGTAATTAAAACATTCAAAAGCAAAAGAACTACATAACACTATTAATTGGATCAGAACTAAGGTTTACGTCCAAGGAGCAAACATAAAAATGTTGTTAGTCATATATAATTCCACAAATATTAACTAGTCATGGATTACAAAGTATCAGGCATAGTCACTCTGTCCAAGGAAAATATATTATACAAATGTCTTGGGATAGACCACTGCTTCCCTCAAATCACTTCTGTTTTCTCCCTTGGATCACTACCTTGAGAGAGGTATCACATAGTTTATTGATATGACAGTAAAATAAATGGATAGACATGGAAGTATTTCATTCCAATTCAGCATGGGGCTTTTCTTACATCAATATCTAGAGTTGATTATCATAAACATTCAATCTTCTTCTTTAGTGCTACAATGATATTTACAAAGACTTAATATTCTTCATGTCCAGTATCAAAAATCATTTTGTGATTATTCAATCAATAAATATCAGATCTATTGGCATCATCATAATCAACTCATCTTCTTCCATGTATGCATGTGACCATGCATAATACAATTTGGTTGTGCTATTACTTTTAACATCTTTACACACACACACCCTCAGTTTAGGATGTTTAATTTCAAAGGCCCCATGTATGAACGTGAATACATGAATTCTTTAACTTCTTATTATACCTTTTTTTTGTGAAGGCCCAAATGGGTATAGTTCCATTAAGCTCACATGCATCCACATTTCTCCTTTTCATTATTTTATTTTATTACAACTTGGATCAGATGTCCTTTGAATTTATGTGTGTACTTATTCAAATCATTCAAATGAATATATGAATTCACTTCCCATCACCATGAACACTCCTAATTCTCCCTTTCTCAAGACACACTATTCACTTCAATTTTTTTATATTTATAAGCATGTATTTTTTTAAAATATCAATGTATTTATTTGGGTATGTTACGGTATTCTTGTTCTCCTCTAACACACCATGGTAATAGTGTTATCCAATGCATAGAGTGTGCTTGTATCCTCGACAAACCAATTCGTTTCGCGTCTCCTCCCTGTGCAAGGGACTCACAGGCTTCCATCACAAAGGGAGTGAAGAATTCCTTTTAGTAAAAAATGGTACACGGTTCTCCTACGAGAATTGAATGGTATGCAGGGCATCCCATCACAAACTAGTATGATAAAGGGAACTATGATCTACGATCCAAAACATAACATGGAACATTCTCTTCACGAACCCGAAGTGGATAATGACTCATCATCTTTACGAAAAAGAGTGGTATGAAGATCACCTCTTCACGAACCAGTATTGAACGTCAGAAAATTTTCATGAATATGGAATGGTTCACAAATTGTGAATGGAAATTCACAAACCTGAAGATCATATAAATTGTGTTTCATAAAATTGGATCTCTAGAGAAGAATTGAAGTAGCAACACATTCTCAGATCAGTGGATCCCTATTTATAAGTTGTGATCAAATATTTTCCTCATGTAAAACCCTAGATATATTTCATGAAGATCATGGGTTTGAAATCATCAATCCATAGTCATGATATACATTGATATTCTTGATTTTTTTCTTTTTAATCCTCACAACCCCTTATTTTTAGTGTTATCCTCTCATGCGTACATTTATGAAGGCATGCAGTGAATTTCCGAAATGTTACGAGCTTCTTAACAAGGTCGTGAAACTATTTTTACTCCATCCCTATCAGAACATTATTGTGTCGTTTCATGGATGCAAATGTAACAACATTCATGGATTCATTACATCCTGATGAACCTTATTCATGATGTTTGTGCATAAATGGTATCCTGAAGAATGATCAAAGAGTCTCGACATAATCTCGGACGGATTGTGTCATTGGGAGCCCTCTGTAGGGTTGGATGATGAAGATGATGATGTGGTCAACCTAGGGCTATTGAATCAGCATATATTAACCAGGGATGGTGATGATTAGATCTTTGGCCTCAAGATGAGGCGTGCAGATAGGATCGCACGTGGGATCAGATAGATGGATGAGATCTCATCTTTGTTTTTAAAAAGTAAACACTATCTGCTAAATGCTTGTCTCACATTGAAACTTACCAGAGTATATCCTATCCATGTCTCAATTTTATCTTCCCCCACTCCAGATATTGCCTCATACTGGTGTTCTATAAGGGATATTTGGGCCAACACCAGACCACAATTAAACCATACATGGTGGAACTTCCTTGCCACTAAGCTCCCTTTATGTGTGAACACTCCCACAGCTGGTAGGAGCCAGGTGAATGGCTAGGTAAAATATACGGCTTAGCGACCACTTGGGGGAGTTTTTCCTCTCCTGGTAGGCTAACTGGGCTATGGAAATGTGACATATTTTTTATGTAAGCCCATAATGAGAAAGTGTAAACATGAAATGAAATATAAGGCCACCTATTATGTTCATTCATATTCATATACGTTCTCCATTTTCTTTTGGATTATAAATTCAAAAGGTCTTCAATCAGTCTTGAATTATGAGATCATATCAGATCATCATTGACATCCATTGACACCCATATACAACTAATATAATCAACCAACCAAAGTGGTCCAAACTAATATAGATGGGGCTATTTTCAAGAAAATAAATCTGAAGCCTTTTTATACTTTAAAATATTTGTAATGAATGTTAAAATGAAATAACATTTCATTCATAACTATTTAAAGTTATCATGGTGGATAATTTATAAATTATGTTTTTGGAGAATTATATAGTAAGATAGCTATTATAAATATTTTTTCAACTCTAATAACCCCCCAAAATGATATTATTGAAGAAATGAATTTTATTCTTCATGATGTAGTAATGACGATGATGGGTGGATACTAAATTGAAAAAAATGCGATTAACCCCTTAGTTCTATATTTTATACTGTAAATCATGTTTTTTTCATGCTATTTATTAAAAAAATAGTGCGAGTTGTTGAAAAGTATAAAAACACAAGTATCTTATATTATAATATTCAGATGAATTGTATTAATCATGAATTAAAAAGACATATTATATAAAATTCCACCCAAATAGATTAAGGAATATTCTTAGGATATTCCAATACTTCTAATGCATATATTGTTTTTAACAAAAATTATTATACTTATGAAGTAACTATACATGTTAATAATGTTAAAATTGGTCCTTTTTTATATAACCCCAACCAAATACTTTATCAAAAGTGTTTTAAAAAATTTATTCATTATACTTTACAAAATAATTATCCTAATAATAAAAAAATCATGAAATAGTTATTAATTTATTTAATCAATAGAATTTCCTTCATTATATTGATGAACATGTTACACAAAACCAAGGAAAACAATTTTTTCTTAAGAATCATCCAAGTGATAGTATCATTGGTGATGCAGATCAACCTGTTGGGATAAGAAAGTCTTTTATTAAATAAAATAGAACATCTAGATTTCCTATGCCAATTTGAAAATAAAAATTCTGACGATTCATTAGGTGATGACCATTGGTTAGTCCTTGAAATATTATCAAATTAAATTTAACTGTTTTAATTCTGGATATCTAAATTCTTGTGATGAACATATGTAGGATCGAAAAATGATATTAGATGCCCAATATACAAGAGGGGGTGAATTGTATACTTTAAAAATTCCTTTGGAACCTTTAAAGTTAGTTATGAATAACTAAAGTTTCCTTAAGAAAAGGAAAGGACTAAGTTTAACAAAGTTAAACTAATCAAATTCATAACACCTCTAACACCGAACTAAACTTGGAAAGAGATTCCAAAAGTAGGTTCTGGAAATATGATTCCGGAAATTGAAACTTAACAAAAGTTACAATATGAGATTCTACCTTAAAGCGTATAGAATCTAAATGAATCAGAGTAAGTAAGGAAGTATAAGAAAGTTATACTTTCCTTAAGATACAAATTACAGCGGAATAAAAACAAGTAGTAAAACTACTAGTAACAAGATATAAGTCTTTTAACCCAAAGAGAAGGGTATCCAACAACCTTGGATAAAGGTCCCTTGATTTATACTTTCAAGCAAGCCTGTCTTACCCACACCAGGGTAAGCCCTCAATACAAAGATCGGAGTCTCTGTCTTGCTATCCCCGCAAGCCCTCAACTTCAAGGTAGTTGGCAACCTCTGTCCTCCTCAGCAAGGAAGCCCTCTAACTTTAAGGTAGTCGGCAACCTCTGTCCTCCTCAGCAAGGAAGCCCTCGAACTTTAAGGTAGTCGGCAACCTCTGTCTTCCTATCCCCGAAAGCCCTCGAATGTAATCACCAACATTCGGAGTCGCACGAAGCTTTGAGAGTTAATAAGAGACTCTCTCTCTAGAAATCACTTCAACAGCATGTAAGCACTTTTTCAACAATCGGCACATGCATCAGCACCGAGCTCTTTCAAATGAGCTCTTATTTATAGGTAAGGTCGGCTCCTTCTCCAACGGTCATATTTTCCTTAAAGTTCGGAGGGACCTGTACACGTGTCACTTAGACAACGGTTAGTTTATAACAAAATGGACGACATCGTTTTATAACAAAACAAGTGTAACAGAATGTACGACATCGTTTTAAACTCTAACATAAAAGTTCGGAATAGAAATTTCGGAGTGAAGGTTCGGAGTGAATAAATTCAGAGTGTATAAAACAAAGATAATCAGATTCTGTTTAATAGGTGAATTCGGAATGAGAATTCGGAATAGGAATTCGTCATCAGAAATCGTATTGAGAATTCATCATCATAATTCGTAATGAGAATTCATCATCATAATTCGTAATGAGAATTCGTCATCAGAATTCATAATAAGAATTCGGAATGAGATTTCTTCATTAGAATTCGTAATGAGGATTCGGAATGGGATTTCTTCATTAGAATTCGTAATGAGAATTCTTCTTCAGAATTCGTAATGAGATTTCTTCTTCAGAATTCGTATCCTGAATCTGGAATAGAACTTAGTCAGAATTCATATCCGGAATTCGGAATGAAACATCCTTATAGTTCTTGTCCAGAACCGAATCCTAAAACAGAATTATTTATATCAAAGTTTTAATGATTCCGAGAAAATGAATCTGAATCTCATACTTAAGAAAAATATGGATGAAAATATGATAAGGATAATTTTTCTTATAAAAGCGATTTTCCTTAAGAAAGAAATTTTCCTTATAAAAGCGATTTTCCTTAAGAAAGCAATTTTTCTTATAAAAGAAATTTTCATTAAGAAAGCAATTTTTCTTAAAGATAAGGTGTTTGTGATTTTCAAAACAAGAAGGAATGGAAAAGTCATAAGGAAAACCTTATTGACTCAACAATCTCCCCCTTTTTAGAAACCACAAACATCCTTACGAAAAAGCTATTCTAAGAAGAAAGAAACATATTAAAGCTTATCTCCCATGGTTTAAGAATATAGATGAATACGACTAACTCACCCTTAGGCTTTGAAACTCTAAGGATCGTATTCATATTTCCGGAGTGATGTTTCATAAGAAGGTCTTCTTTAAGAAAAACTCCCCCTTAAACAAACTCTTATTAGAGTTCTTTTTCCTTGGGTATTGTTCCTTTCTCCCCCTTTGATAAACTCTTATTAGATTTCCTCTTTTTCTTAAGGATCTTTTCCTTCTCCCCCTTTGTGATTTTCAAAAAGAATTGGAGGGAATGGAAAAAAAAATAACAAAGTACCTGAAAGATTAGTAATGACAACAATAGAAACAACAAGCACAATTCTCATTAGATTTGAAATGTCAGCAACAAAATAATTACAACAAAAAGATCGGATTGGTTTATTTCGGATCTTTCTCCTTCGACATGAGCCCCTTAAGAATCGTCTTGATCTTCTTCAAGTCTTTGTGATCTTCTTCTTCTTTCTTCTCTAAGACGACTATTCTTGCGGAGTGGACTTCAATTATTTCTTCCTGAGCCTTCAACTTTTCTTCCTGAGCTTTCTTTTTCTCTTCCTAATCTTTCATTCTTTCTACAAAATCGATCTGATGATCCCTTTCAAATTTCCAATTCTGAGAAACAGAATTCAACTTCCCATTCAGATCCCTGACTACTTGGATCCGGAAGTTCTTTTCCTATGTCAACTTTTCTTTGAATGATGCAGTCAGCTCATGAAATTTCTTGTCCTCGGTTTCAAATGCATCCTTAACATTATCCTGAAACTCATCGAAAAGTCTCATCTCTTCCACAGTTTTCTTAGACCATCTTGTCATCCTCTTGCAAGATCTTTTATGGGCTTCGTAACCAATAAAGAAATTTTTGAACTGGGCTTCAATCTCAACACACTTATCCATAACCATGGATACAGAATCTGTTTTCTGATTCAACGCATGTTGGAGCATCTGGCATCTGGAGTCTATACTAGAGAAGGTCGGAATGGTTCCCACTAACTTCTTCAAAGACTGGACAACAAAATCATGCCCCAACGAAGATGACTCCGAATCTGAAAACTTGCTCGGAGAGTTTTCTTCCTCAATAAGCTCCAACTTCCTCTTAGAAGAACTACCAGCTTCCTTCCTCATCCTCTTTTCTGAACTCGGGGTATCAGCAAGAATTTGTTTCCCCTTATCTTTTTCCGGAATTGAAACCTGTTCCGGAGATTTTTTCTCACTATCAGAGACTTGAACAATATTATCTTCCTCATCAGCAACTTCTATATTTTCCTTCTGAGCATCATTAAGTAAAAGATGTTCTTCTTCCCTCAGATAAGAAACTTCTTCTTCACCTTTCTCTTCTTCCATAGTTGGAGTAACAAGCTTTGAAGATTGAGCTTCAGATGTTCGGAGCGACAGGTGTTCCAAAGGAGTTCCCTTGTACTCATATACTTGTTTTAGCACATCTCCTGTCTCACCACTTCCTTCAGAAGCTTCTTCAACTTGTTCTACTTGCTCTACTTCCTCAGAATTCTTAGCAACATTCTCTTCTGGAGCAACAAGATTTCTTCCTGGCGTCTCAGGTAGAGATTCCAGGGAGAAAGATCTCGGAACTGGAATTGTTGCTGAAACCATTTCATTAAACTTCAACAATGCTTGGACAGCCTCAACTTCTGACATTTTCTTCTTAAGTTTCTTCTCCTTTGCTTGCTTCTCAAGCTCATCAGCGGTTTTCTCTTTCAGAGCCTTAGCCTCCGCAGGATCCAATCCGAACTGCGGATCCCCTTCTTTCCTCTTCTCTTTGTCAGCTCTCCACTTTGTAACAACCTCACCAGGATAGGTCTTCTTCTTCTTAGGCTTTGGTGGTGCGGAGTGGACTTCCTTAGACTTGGGTTCCTCGGCTTCGACTACCACTTCTTTCAGCTTTCTCTTCCTTACCGGCTTAGATGATTCCGGATCAGCAACTTTCGGAACCACTTCTTCTTGAGGAGGTAGATCAATAAACATTCCAGACTTCTTGTCGAAAGCTACATTCATTCTCTTAAGAGTGGCATCGCTGACTAGCATGATCTTGCACACCATTGGTTTAGAACTGCAAGCTACCTTGAAAGATTCTAGGCACCGAACTATGAGCTTTGCTAATATTGCTGGGTACATTACGATCTGAGCCCTCAGATTCCCCTTCTTTAAATTTTCAATATTAAGAAGAATATGCTTCATCAAGTTGAACTTTCTTAGATTTATCAGGAAATCTAAGATATATATCTCACTCTTCTTCAAGCTATCCTTATCACCTTTTCTCGGTAAGATAAGCCCTTGTACCCATAACTCCAGCATCCGGAAGTTTGTAGATAGGCTTGCAATCTTCGGAGCCTTGTCATCATCCAATCCGATAGTTTCTAAGGCCTTTTCCTTGTTGAAACTACCCAAAGAGTCTGGCAATACGTGCGAAATAAATTCGGCTTCTCCTTCATAGGATAGCCCTACCAAGTTTGCAGCCTTGGTGTGAGAAAGTTTGTAAGTCTTGCCATACGATTTGAAAGAAAACTTCTCTCTATTATCTTCCTTGAAGAAAGCAACTGACTCATAAAACTCAACAAGAAAATCAGAGTAGACTTCATCTTGGTTGCCAGTTTTTGATACCGCAACATCTTCCCAGCCATTCAACTTGATATTCTTTGAAATAATAGAATCGTAGTTGTTGAAGAAAGTCGGATGGACTAACCTCTCTCTGTAGACTAACCATTGAGAAATAGGCTTGGTTGAAGACATTTCTTGAGAAGCTAACTCTGCAGACATTCGGATCTGAAGTCTCTGAGAAGTTCGGAATTGAGAAGACTGATGTTCGGAATGGCCTTAAATCAGAGAGTCAGAGCTTCAGCACGCAAAAGCTTGAAACCGATGTGGGACTAGAAAATAGGGTCCCCTTTATATAGGCAATGGGATGACGGTTCAACTTCCTCAGTTGATCTAACGGTTTAGAATGATCTGAGATCAAATCTGACGGTTGAGAGCTTGAATCCGATCTTTTTGAGGTTTTTATTAAAGTAAAGAATTAAGAAATCCAAAAACTGAAAACAAACTTTAATAAATTACAAGCAAGTAAAATATGATTACGAAAACTTCAGTAAGGAAATCATACCTTTCGGATTAGCTTAGGAAAGTTATTCATAATGGGTAATATAAAGACGACTAAAAAAAACTCAATTTGAAAACTAAATATGAAAAACTAAATACAAAAAGTCAATACGAAAAAGTAAATACGAAAAGTCAATACGAAAAAGTAAATACGAAAAGTCAATACGAAAAAAGTAAATACGAAAAACTGGTTATGAAAGTACCAGTACGAAAGTTGTCCATTCCGGAAATTTTCAATACGAATACTTTCATTCCAGAAGTATTCTGTATGAAAATATCCATTCTGGAAATTCTTCATTCCGTAAGTTCCATTCCGAAAATATTCATTCTGAAAAGCTTGAAAACAAATTTTGAAAAACTTTGTTAAACAAACAATCAAATGTACTCCCCCTATGAAAAGGAGTTTATTACTGTAAGGAGATTTTTTCAACAGAAAGTTAATTAAGGAAGATTACCTTACGGTTATTATTCCTAACTTCTGTTTAATATATTAAAATCTATCTGACGGCAAAGATTTTGTGAAAATATCAGCAAGTTGATCTTGCGTTCCGATAAACTGAAGAATAATATCTCTTTTAAGTGCGTGATCCCTAAGAAAGTGATGCCTAATATCTATGTGTTTTGCACGGGAGTGATGTGCATGGTTTTTTCTTAGGGCAATGGCACTTGTGTTATCACACAAAATTTGAGTTTTGGTAAAACTCAAGCCATAGTTTGTGAGTGTGTGTTGCATCCACAACACTTGTGCACAACAACTTCCAGCTGCTACATATTCAGCTTCAGCAGTGGAGAGTGCAATAGAATGTTGCTTCTTGAATGACCAAGAAACTAGTGAATCTCCTAAGAAATGACAAGTTCCGGATGTACTTTTCCTATCCATTCTACATCCACCAAAGTCAGCATCAGAAAAGCTTTTTAGAACAAAATCATTTCCAGAAGTATAAAATAATCCTTGATCCATGGTTCCCTTAAGGTAGCGAAAAATTCTTTTTACTGCCTTTAAGTGAGATTCCTTAGGATTGGATTGATATCTTGCTCATAAGCATACTGAAAACATTAAGTCTGGTCGACTAGCTGTTAAGTAAAGTAGACTTCCAATCATACCTCTAAAGGATGTTTGATCTACTGGTTTCCCAGCTTCATCAAGATCTAAAGAGTTTGAGGTACCAATGGGAGTACTTATACTCTTAGTGTTGTCATAACCATACTTTTTAAGAAGATATTTAATATACTTAGGTTGGGATATGTAGGTTCCTTCTGGTTTTTGAGAAATTTGAAAACCAAGGAAAAATGTTAACTCACCCATCATACTCATTTCAAACTCAGATTTCATTAGACTCGCAAAGGAGTCAGTCAAAGATTGCTGAGTTGAACCAAATATAATGTAATCAACATAAATTTGAACAATCAAAACATTTTTCTTATCTTTCTTTATAAAAAGAGTTGGATCTGCATTTCCCTTAACATAGTTATTTTGAAGCAAAAATCCAGTAAGTCTATCATACCATGCTCGTGGGGCTTGTTTAAGGCCATACAAAGCTTTGGTAAGTCTAAAAACATGATCAGGATGTTTTGTATCTTCAAAGCCAGGAGGTTGTTCAACAAAAACTTCCTCTTGAACATAACCGTTAAGAAAATCACATTTCACATCCATTTGAAATAGTTTGAAATTAAAGAATGCTACAAAGGCAAGTAGAATACGGATAGATTCAAGTCTAGCTACTGGAGCATAGGTTTCTTCACAGTCTATACCTTCTTGCTGATTATAGCCTTTAGAAACAAGTCTAGCTTTATTTCTAACAATGACTCCATTTTCATCACATTTATTTCTGAAAACCCATTTTACTCCAATAACAGAAGTTTCCTTAGGTCTCTCAACCAAAGTCCAAACTTCATTCCTTTCGAATTCATTTAGTTCATCTTGCATTGCTTTGATCCAATCATCATCACCTAAAGCTTCATCAGTGCTTTTAGGCTCTAATTGGGAAAGAAATGCTAGATGTTCTACTTCATTTCTTAAGGAACTTCTAGTCCTTACAGGTTGATTTACATCACCAATGATACTATCACTGGGATGATTCTTAAGAAACACCTGATTTGGGTTTTGTAAAACCTGTTCATCAACATAGGGTAGAATGTCTTCTGGGGTAAATGTCTCAGAAGTATCTTCTAGAACAATTTCCTTATCAGAAGGTTCTTCTATCAACGGTTGACAATCAGTTTTTGAAAACACATCCGAAGATGTAAGTTGAGATGGTTTAAAAACAAAAGGGTCTGATTCATCAAATTTTACATGTACTGTTTCCTCAACAGTGCAAGTATTTTTATTAAAAACTCTATAAGCCTTAGAGGTTGTGGAATAACCTAAGAAAATTCCTTCATCAGACTTTGGTGCGAATTTATGTAAGTTATCTTTAGTATTCAAAATGAATACTTTGCAACCAAAAACCTTGAAGTAGGAAAGTCTTGGTTTTCTACCAATCCATAACTCATAAGGAGTTTTATTAAGAAAAGGTCTAATCAAAACTCTATTTATAGTATAACAAGCAGTACTTACAGCTTCAGCCCAGAAATGTCTAGCAATAGAATATTCACTCAACATGGTTCTAGTTATTTCTTGAAGAATTCTATTTCTTCTTTCAACTACACCATTCTGTTGAGGAGTTCTAGGTGCTGAAAAATTGTGAGTAATACCTTTCTTACTACAAAAAGTTTCAAAATATGAATTTTGAAATTCTCCTCCATGATCACTATGAATAGTTTTCAATGGAAGGTTTTTCTCATTTATCACTTGAGCTCTAAAACTTTTGAAATAAGAAAAAGCTTCAGATTTCCTTGCTAGAAAATAGACCCAAGTAAATCTAGTGTAATCATCAACTAGAACAAACACATAGTATTTGCCTCCAATACTTCCAGTTTGTGTTGGACCGAAAAGATCCATATGCACCAACTGTAATGCATCAGTTGTTGAGACTTCACCGATTGACTTAAAACTAGATTTATGTTGCTTGCCATATTAACAAGGATCACAAACTTTAGAAGAATCAAATCTAAGCTCCGGTAGATCCTTAACTAGTTTCATCTTAGAGAGTTTACATAGGTTTCTAAGATTACAGTGTCCTAATCTTCTATGCCATAACCAAGAGTGATCTTCCATTGCACTTAGGCAAGGTAAATCTTGGCTTCTTAGGTCTTCTAAGTTTATGGTGTAAACATTCTCTTGCCTATTGGCTGAGAGAATAAATTCTTCCTTGGAATTGTGAACTAAGCATTTATCATTCCTAAAATTCACAAGGTAACCTTCATCACATAACTGACTTATGCTAATGAGGTTGTGCTTAAGACCTTTAACAAAAAGAACATTTGAAATCAAAGTTTTACCTAAAAGAACAATATTACCAATACCAACAATCTCTCCCTTAGCATTGTCTCCGAAAGTTACCTTTCCTCCTTTCGTTTTGATGATCTTTTCAAAAAAGCTTTTGTTACCAGTCATATGCTGGGAACATCCACTATCCATGTACCATATATTGTTGCTGGAACATTCTTTATTTTCCTGAAATTAAGAACAAAGTTAGATTTTCGGAATCCAAACTTGTTTGGATCTGAGATTTCCAGACAATAAAATTTTTGGAACCCACATTTTCATAGAAAAATAAGCTTTATGAAAACCTAAGGATTGGGTTTTATTTAAGGAACAACATTTTGCCCAGTGACCACCACATTGACACTTAGTACAAAATGGGGCACTTTGAGGAACAAAATAATTGTTACTGAAAACAGGTTTTGCATGGGTATAACCAAATCCGGATTTATTTCTTAAAGGTAGTATTTGAGAATACATCTTATCAAAATTTTCTTTACCATGAGTAAAGTTTGATAAACACTTCTTTAAGGAAAAAATTTCGGACTTGAGTTTTACAACCAAGTTTTTATCCTCAAAATCATTAGTTTTGGAACTGGAGTTAGGCTCGAAAATATTTTTCTTAGAAATTACTTTTTCTAATTCTTTAGAAAGTTTGTTCTTCTCAGAACTTACTTCCTCAAGATTTTTTGAAATATTTTTAAAATCAGCATTTTTCTTATCAAGATCTTTAGAAAGATCTGATATCTCTTTAGTAAGAATAGAATTCCTAGAGTTTGCCTTATCAAGTTTCATGTTGAGTTTGGAATTCTCAATCTCAAGAAGTTCAGCAAACGTAGAGACTTCTTCAAAAGTAGGTAAAGTATTTTCCTCATCAGAAGATGATTATTCATCAGAAGAGTTATAATACTTACTATCACTAGAATTTAAAGAAACATTGGTCAATGATTCAGCATTTCGTACCTTAGCCACAAGACAATGATTATCAATAGGTAATCTGGCTATAAGACCAAGATTCTTTTGTCCTGAAGATTCATAATCAGAAGATTCATCTGAAGAGTCACCACCACTGGCACTCTAGGTGTCATTAGCTTTCAGAACATTCTTAGCTTTGGATTTGTAATACTTCTTTCTGTTCCTGTCTGAATGTCTTTCCTTCCTTTCTTTCTTTCTAAGCATAGGGAAATCTGGTCTAATATGTCCAGCTCTTTTACATTCATAACAAGTAACTTCTCCATCTTTCTTATCTTTCCTATCCTTCTTCTTATACTTAGATTGAAAGTTTCTTTGCCCAGCTATCTTGTTTATCCTTCGAGCAATATTGGCTAATTCATTTTCTGAAACTTCACTCTCACTAGATTCGGATTGGAAAATGATTTTCTTAGATTTGGATCTAGTAACTCTTTCAGGAGTCTTAGCTTTCATCTGATTTGAAGTTGTAGTAAAAGAAACAGTACCATTTCCATTCTTCTTCTTGATGTTGTCAGCATCTCTCTTCATTCTTGTTTCATGTTGTAGAAGAGTTCCAAATAATTCATCAAGAGTAATTTGAGTAACCTTCCTGTTCTCATCTATAGCTGTTCTCTTGGATTCCCACTCATTGGGCATAATGTCAATTATCTTGTCCACAAGAGCTTCATCATCTAAACCTTTTTCTCCCATAGATTGTAGACTGTTGACAATAGTCATAAACCTTTGTTGAACTTTACAGATAGGTTCTCCATAAGGAAAATTGAAGCCATGATATTCAGCTCTAAGCATAGCTCTTCTAGTCTCAATCACCTTAGAAGTCCCAAAGTGTGTAACCTCTAACTTCTTCCATATACAGTTAGCTGCTTCACAAGAAGAAATTTGGCTATATATATTTCTGGTCATTGAACATAGTAAAGTATTGCGTACCTTATAGTTGAGTTCATATTCTTGCTTTTCCTGGTTAGTAAAGGTTCTGACTTCCTTGTCAGGAATTTTATAGTCACCAGTAAGCATGACAAAGTTGTCTACACCAGTATTGATAACAAAAGTCTTCATACGATCTCTCCAGTATTCATAATCATTACCATCAAAGATTGGTGGTCTTGTAGGATTCAGATTGTCAATAGATCCAACATTAATTGCTGCCATACTAAGAATAACTTTGCACACAAACTTGTTAGTAGAAAAAGATTCGTAATAACAAAGTTCGGAATGAGAAAATTTTGGAATGGATAAATCGGAATGACAGAGTTTGGAATGAAAAAGTTGAGCAAGAAAAACTTGTATGTGAGTACAAGTATTTCAGTAACCGGGCTCTGATACCAAATGTAAGAATGGTATAGAGTAAGAGGTTTCCAACCTCTGATACCAATTGTAGGATCTAAAATTGATATTAGATGCTCAATATTCAAGAGGGAGGTGAATTGTATACTTTAAAAATTCCTTTGGAACCTTTAAAGTTAGTTATGAATAACTAAAGTTTCCTTAAGAAAAGGAAAGGACTAAGTTTAACAAAGTTAAACTAAGTAAATTCACAACACCTCTAACACCGAACTAAACTTGGAAAGAGATTCCAAAAGTAGGTTCCGGAAATATGATTCCAGAAATTGAAACTTAACAAAAGTTACAATATGAGATTCTACCTTAAAGCGTATAGAATCTAAATGAATCAGAGTAAGTATGGAAGTATAAGAAAGTTATACTTTCCTTAAGATACAAATTACAGCGGAATAAAAACAAGTAGTAAAACTACTAGTAACAAGATATAAGTATTTTAACCCAAAGAGAAGGGTATCCAACAACCTTGGATAAAGGTCCCTTGATTTATACTTTCAAGCAAGTCTGTCTTACCCACACCAGGGTAATCCCTCGATACAAAGATCGGAGTCTCTGTCTTGCTATCCCCGCAAACCCTCAACTTCAAGGTAGTTGGCAACCTCTGTCCTCCTCAGCAAGGAAGCCCTCAAACTTTAAGGTAGTCGGCAACCTCTGTCCTCCTCAGCAAGGAAGCCCTCGAACTTTAAGGTAGTCGGAAACCTCTGTCTTCCTATCCCCGGAAGCCCTCGAATGTAATCACCAACATTCGGAGTCGCACGAAGCTTTGAGAGTTAATAAGAGACTCTCTCTCTAGAAATCACTTCAACAGCATGTAAGCACTTTTTCAACAACCGGCACATGCATCAGCACCGAGCTCTTTCAAATGAGCTCCTATTTATAGGTAAGGTCGGCTCCTTCTCCAACGGTCATATTTTCCTTAAAGTTCTGAGGGACCTGTACACGTGTCACTTAGACAATGGTTAGTTTATAACAAAATGGATGACATCGTTTTATAAAAAAACAAGTGTAACAGAATGTACGACATTGTTTTAAACTCTAACATAAAAGGTCGGAATAGAAATTTCGGAGTGAAGGTTCGGAGTGAATAAATTCAGAGTGTATAAAACAAAGATAATCAAATTCTGTTTAATAGGTGAATTCGGAATGAGAATTCAGAATAGGAATTCGTCATTAGAAATCGTATTGAGAATTCATCATCAGAATTCGTAATGAGAATTCATCATCAGAATTCGTAATGAGAATTCGTCATCAGAATTCGTAATAAGAATTCGGAATGATATTTCTTCATTAGAATTCGTAATGAGAATTCGGAATGGGATTTCTTCATTAGAATTTGTAATGAGAATTCTTCTTCAGAATTCGTAATGAGAATTCTTCTTCAGAATTCGTATCCTGAATCTGGAATAGAACTTAGTCAGAATTCATATCCGGAATTCGGAATGAAACTTCCTTATAGTTCTTGTCCAGAACCGAATCCTAAAACAGAATTCTTTATATCAAAGTTTTAATGATTCCGAGAAAATGAATCCGAATCTCATACTTAAGAAACATATGGATGAAAATATGATAAGGATAATTTTTCTTATAAAAGAGATTTTCCTTAAGAAAGAAATTTTCCTTATAAAAGCGATTTTCCTTAAGAAAGCAATTTTTCTTATAAAAGAAATTTTCCTTAAGAAAGCAATTTTTCTTAAAGATAAGGTGTTTGTGATTTTCAAAACAAGAAGGAATGGAAAAGTCATAAGGAAAACCTTATTGACTCAACAACATAGAGAAAAAAACACTGTTTGGGAATCCATATGATCATTACATGATCGCTCATAAATTCTTTGTCATTTGAATAGTTTAGATCAAGTATTCATATGATTATTATTTTTACACTCAAATTTTCTATAGACTACAAACATTTAAAGTATTGTTCTTAGATATTTTTATTTCCATAGTGAGATATTTTCTTAAGTAAAATTCAACAGGTTCCCTTCTAATGATTTTTTTTGAAAACTACTTTGTTCATCCAACTGTGTAAGATCAATCGACTACTTCTATGGGTATGAAGACATTAAATATGATTTGATTGATCGAGGGCACATGATGATAATGTGATGGAATCCTATATTTTTATCGATGTCTTGTGGGGAAAAAAATGTAGGGAATGTAATATTCATATCTATGTCTTACTATGGTGTGTGAAGAGAGATATTATTGATAGTCTAAATCCAGGGACCTTTAACGTAGTTTATTGGAAACCATTATCCTTGGGTAAAATCAATTTGTTAATTATTTACTTATTTTCTTAAAAGTTTGTTATTTCTCCAGATTTAAAATATAAAGTCATAATTTTTATAATCAATGATCTATTTTTATTCTTCTATTTATAAATGTTCAGAATATGATATCATTGTATTACATTCTAATTATCATACATCGATGATTAGGATTCAATACACAATAAGATATAAACTTATCAAGACTATTTAAGTCTAATATAAGTACCAAATCATCCAAATTATGATATTTATTTATAATAGGAACCATGGGATATGTCAAATATGATAAATACGTTAGTATGTTTTTATAAATATAGTATTTTTAAATATTTTAAAATAAACATTGTTAATATTAGAAACAAAAGTTTTGAATACATAAAATTTTCCCATATCTTGTATTTTGTCATATACATATTATATAAGATCCAAAAATATGTTTATCCAAGGGATTTCCTAGCCTAAATCAATTTAAATAATTGATGATAGTTTATCAAGAGTTTTATAATTTTCCTATAATATCTCATCAGATGGTCAAAATAGGTGTGCATCAAAGGACATTGTCATTTTATAGTTCCCAATTGTGTCTAGACCAATTTGGTTTTATCAGGACTATTTAACCTAGATATATATAATCAAGAAAAAAATACATATGTAGAATCTAGAAATTGGTTTATTTCTAGGAAACCTCAATATCTAACCTAGTCCAAATTTTGAGGGAATTTTTATATGTATTCATTCATCCATAAACACATCCTTTGGTAGATTTCATTAGTTATATTTGTAATTTGTTTTCCCAACCCAGTTTCAAATATTTAATAATAATTTTTTTATGTTACCAACTATGTCATCCATTTATTTCCATAAATTTAAAATTCAAAATTTGTTTTTGAATAATTATTATATTACCCAAACACATGGCTAAATAATGTATTAGTTTAGTGGATTTTGAATGACGGAAATATAATCCCTCATCTACAAGTGATGTAAACTATCTCCGACTAGGTTCTCTATGATTATAACCCTTCATAAAAACATCATAAAAATATATATCTTTATAACATGGGGATTTGAAAAATAATAATGGTTGATATGAAAAACACAGTATGGTTAATTATGGGATATATGAAAGAAAAAGATGAGCACAATGGTAAGAGAACATGATCATAACATTTTAATATCATAACATTAAAAATAAAAATCATATACCATATAAATATAATAAATATTTGTAGTTCATAAGACAAGATTCATAAGGTGGAAATGATAATAATGCATAAAATCGTAACATGTGATGAAGATAATGAATTGTGGATGATTGATAAACTTATGAAATGGCTTCCATAGTAGTCAAGGATTACAGCCAAAGAAATCATAGTGGAACATTTTCTATACCAAAACCTTCTTAGTAGTATAGGGTTACCTAAAATAATACCATCAAAGAAAATGTATAATATGTAATTTGGTTCACTCTCCATCCTATATTTGTCTTTCTAAAGAGATATAAATCTATACCCAATGCCTCAGAGGGTATCATAGGTCCCACCCATCATGCAACGAAATTATACATACATGATTCACAATATAATAAAACAATAATCATATCAAAACCCATGAAATGAAATGGGTATCATTAATTTTTCATCATATCATAAGCTATGCAGAAGATATAGGTTTCATAAAGATTTCATCATAACAAAACTCATGAATAGAAGCTGATTTCATTAGAATTTTATCAAAGTATATCATGTGGAAATGAAATTGGTGGAATACATATTAATCAATCAAAACATAAACCATTAAATGAAAACATATGAATTGTAAACGTGAATCATATCCATAATAAGAAATAGGCCATAAAAACATATGTTATATTAGACTAAAAATGAATTTCAATGATCATTTAAAATAAATTTTTTGAGGAAAAGAATGGTTATCATTTTTTAAAAATACATTTTGAAACGTAATAAATGATGGAAATAACATCTTTTTAAAAATAAAATTTTAGAACGTAATAGAGAAGATTTGAAGCAGTGATTAGTCATTATGGAATTCTTTTTCACATTCTGTATATGATAAAACAATGATACCTTTTTATATTTTTATTTAATCTAAAAAGATCCATGATCCGAAAATAAATAGAAATTTCTTTTTAAATCCATCTATAAAATTTTTAATACATTAGTAAAACACTATTTTAAAAAAAATTAATAACTGAATAATACTTTTTGAAAATTTTATACAAAACATTATTTTTGGTGAAAAATGATTTCTATCCTGAGAGAAAACTAACCTCATATTTTCCAAAAAGAATATTAATAATTAACATAACTACAAAATAATACAAAAAATTGTAATGATACATGATTATATAATGAACAAAACATATTCATAAAAATTTAATGATATTTTACAAGATATAGATTATATTATTTCATTAATTGGACGTAATCGTAAACATTCCTCGTAAATGATGAGATTGTAGAAATGAAGTCATACCACTTTGTTAAGATTGAATCATAAAACACCTGAATAAATAACATAAAATGATGATTAAAATATCATTATTTTTTATGATATTAAATTAAAAAACTATTTTATATAAAATCAAGAATTAATATAGGTGCATATCATGACATATGACTCAACGATTGAAATGTGTGAAAAAACCCTTTAACGAATTCATATCTATTGAAATGTAATCCCAATGAATGGGGGATCATCTAATTGATATGTATATACTAATAATTATCATTAAATTAATCATGAAATAATTCCATAAAATTTGTACACACCGCATAAAATAAATATGTTGTGAACACAACTATTGTCATATATAAAATAATGTGTGATTGAAATTTTTTACCCTCAGTCTTGACTACCATCCGACATATTCCATGCTATTATATGAATAAATTATATTTAGTATATTTCAATAATTCAACCATTATCAAATATAAAAAACAATATTTTATCTACTTTGGACATTAAATTGGTCATTTATTAAAAAGTAAATATTAATCATACATTTTAGCTAATTACTATATTGTTTGTAATACATGTTTTGACCAATTATACTTGTTCCTTTGACATAGATCACGATTTCATCATCTCCATAATTATAAACATGATATTATTATACTACATATATATATATGATAATTAAAGTTTTATGAAATATTATCATAAACCCCTACCAAAAATGTGTTTACCTCCACAAATAGTAATGAGAGAAGATAGTTAGTGACCCCAAGACCCGTCTCCAGTAGGCCCTATGTTGGAAACTAGCACTGAGGGTATAATAAACCCACACAAGGGAGGAATTAAAAAATTTGATAACAGATGATGAATATTGAGATAATATAGACACTATCCAACCCATGTTAATATGATAATTTAAAATAAATCCATGTACATAAATGTAATTTCATAAAATAAGTACAAAAAATGAATGGAATACAGGAAGTACCAAATGAATGTAAATGTAGAAGCGACCACGAAACCCAAATATCTCCTACAAAACCTTGAGCTAGTTGTAACTAGATTGATCTCCAAACATCACTAACTGAACCAAAATAATATTATATATATTTTGGGAGAGTATAATAGTTTAATTAGTATGATCGTCCCTAGATACACTCATGAATATGTAAAGAATGATTGATAAATAATAATGTAAAAAAATTGAAACCATCACATGGCCTAAATTGTTATAATATATTCCCAACTTCCCCATGGTTACTACCTCCACACATCGCATAAAATATAATCAAACATAATAATGAATACTATGGTTACCCCATGAAAAAATACCCATTAGATTTCTGCATTATTCCAATGTTGCATGTCCAGAGCATCAATCGTATAAAAAGATGCATGAAGACACATAGGTGAAGCAAAACAACATGCACCTTGTGTAACTCACCACTATATACACATGACCAAAAGTAACTAGGTAGTTTTCCAAATCCACCACAGGCCACATAAGACATATCATACATCATGTATTATATCTCAATCCATCACAACCCATACAACGACTATGTATCCTTAAGACATAAATTCCAATACATGTTACACATATATTAGAATGTATAAAACTATATACAAGATATATGTGTGTAAATTTACCACTATCCATTAAAACCCTCTACACACTTAAATGTGGAAAATTAACCACCATGCATAAAATTTCATGTAACTAAGAATAAAATATAGTTGTCTAAAGGGGGTAGTTATCCATCCATCATCCCATCGAGATGTTGGAGAAAACAACAACCGAGGCTCTACTCCATTAGGTTGTCTGTTTCTATAACTAACATGGTAGTGTATCATATTAAAAATGTTATGTGATAAAATAGAGTTCACAACCACATTATCGTCATAACAAAGTCTCACAATCAACTATAGATAATGCCTCTAGAACTGCCAATTGTCACAGCTAATACAAGTTATACTATAAGAACAAAACCAAATAGATACATAAACATAATTAATCAAAATTTTATCAGTTTCAAATTTCAATATTTATTTCCTTGGTGCTTAATTAATAATTATAAAATTAAACATTACATTCAATTTGATCACCATAATGTTCCCTACCCTCCATGCATAAAAAAAATTGTCCATGCCTTCACAAAATTATAAACTATGCCTTTCACCCCAGCAAGCTCAAATTCCATTGGTTAAAAATTTATTCATTTATTTAAAAACATCATAACATTCAATGTTATATTTATTATAGGAATACATTATCATATACCAATCACAAGGGGTTCAACACAGTGAGCATATGAACTACTCGTCATGTCTTTTCCACCGATAGTCGGAGCATAGTCCCATCCAACCATCAGAATCAATACATGGAATGCATGTGGAATAACATGAACATCTTCACCTCTCATTCAAGGAGTGTAATTAAAACCAACTACCTCATGATGTGGGGAAGTAAAATAGACAAAAAAATAATTTTTAATAATAATAAAACATTTATATCAACGTGTAAGACCACATTTGTAACACCCAAGATTTTTATGAGAAATACATTGTTTTTATGCTATATTCATCATCAAAGGAATCCTTCACTACACACAACACTATATTGGATATATTTACATGCAATCATAACCTTCCTCAATAGCTTGCATTGTAAGCAATACCGAATTTCACTAAACAATGACATGCTATTAAAATATTATTAAAACTAGCCATTATGAATAGTAATACACACTTTTTGAAATTTTATAAATTTTATCCTTCAAAATGGACTTCATTTTTGGATTCTGAATATTAAAATTAGCCTAGGGTGATTATTTGGTATTTTTCTGAAAATGTTCAATTTTTGATGAATAGTGAAAACAATCGGTTACTATTTAAAAACCTACTTTTTATTTAAATAATGATTTTTTTATTTAAATTTATTTTTGGTAAAAATTGATACATAATACCTATATAAGTTAAATTTAATTCATTCTGGTCATTTTATAATAATTTTAGATATATAAAAATTTTATTGAATTTTTCACCGTCTTTTACCCACCTCCTAGGAGAATTTTCATATGTACATAAAACGTAATTTAACCGCTTTTGTGGGAGGAATTTTGAAAATCCGAGAGACACTGTTATTATAAAGGAGTAAAATGTGGTTAAATAAGATAAAAATAATTTTTGGTGAATATTAACTTTTTACTAATATTTACCACAATTACAAGTAAATAAGGTAATTAAGGGTAAAAATGATATTATTATTACCATAACACATGTCCTAATTCTATTGGATAATTTTAATTATACCAAAAAACCATATGAATTAAAATATGACCATTTAGGTCCACTTAGATTATATTAGGACATTTAATATTATTTTATTTAATGATAAGTTAAAATAGTTAAAATCAAAATTTAATAACTAAATCATTTTTAATATTGCGTTATAAATAAGATAAATTCGACTATAAATATTCTTTAATAAGATAAAATGATTTCCTACATAATGGTATTTTATTTATAATTTTTAGACTTTTAATAATTTAATTTATTTATGACACAATGATGATGTTATAATTACCTTATTAAAGAAATATTAACATAATTGATATTATAAATACCCATATAAATGTAATCAGAGACATTTCATGAATTAAACTAATTTTATTGGTTAATATGACATATTATTATTGATTTAATTATCTCTGTTCGAAGTAATCATTTTGTTATTAGTTTCAAAAAAATCAATTAACAAATAGTGTCAAAATTGACATAAAATAGTTTTTAAAACAAATATTATATTATTAATTTTTTTTATATAAAATCTAAGGTTCGAAAAAATGACTTATATAAGGTTATATATATTAATAAATAGAAACATGTGGTTCTTTTGACTTGTTATTTTATGTTTATTAACCATATAATGTAAGAAAACAAGAAGACAAAGTAAAAGATAAATTATTTAACTTAGAGTTAAATCTAAATGATAAGGTTAAAATAATGACCTAATCATGTCTAAAACCCATTGGATTAGATGATATCGTCTCATCCCCACCTTATATTTGAAATAAATCAGTTTGGAGCTATTGAAAACCGAATATGACTTTATTATAAAATAATATTTTCAGTTTTTCCTAAGGTGCCCCTCTCCTCCCTTATAAAAGGGAACCTCCTCCCTCTCTTCCTCACACCACATTGAGCCATCATGCTCATCCAAACCCTACCAATTTATTTTCTCCGCTTCTCTAGAAACATCCTAGAGGTTGTGGTCTTCTTCAAAGTCCATATTTAGTGCCCTAAGAGAAGGTTAAGAAGAGGTGCTTCAAAGAATATGTAATGCATGTTACCAATTCTTTCAACTTTATTTCTTATTATACTTATTCTTAATTGGTTGTTTCATTATGAAGTAATAACATAAATATCACTCATATACTGATATGTTATTATAAATATGAAACAACCCTATTTCACCTTCTATCCATCCTACGTAAAATGAAATCACCGCGCGTGCGTACGTACGGAATACCGTCTCCACACCGTGGTGTAATCTGTTTTCAACCACCGCCTTACTTGGATGGGTATAATGGTTTATAGAATAACTATATATGATTATTGTAAATTGATATTGATTCTGAAATAGTATACATACACTTCAATACAATTCCACGAACATGGGAAGGATATCATCACTCGTGCGTACGTACGGTCTACCGTCTCCGCGATGTGATTCGAGTCGTTCTACATGATCTTCATGGTTTAATGTTTATATAAATGAATTGAATGAATAACTATGATATATATTACATTAATACCATTTAGGAAATGAGGTATCTATAACCTAAAAAGAATAATATTAATTTATTCGACAAAACACGCATAAAAAAAAAGCAATAAACACCTAAATAACAAGTAGCAGTGAAATATTACCAATAAGAAGATAAGAAAATGACCATATATGATATCATAACAATGAGTACGACTCTGGAATAAGTCAACAACTTTATTTAAATCATTATACAGGAGGTTCGGACACATACAAAGCAAATCAGACCTAAGGTAATGGAAAATCTCACAATCTCTTTTTTATTCGAGATTGTTTATACTTCAAAATTTACTAGGGAATATTTATCATCCAAATCATTATTTTCTCAATATGTAATATTATTTCTATACTCCTACAATTTTTTAAATCCATTTTTACCCTTTGGTGAGTTTTTAGTAAAATACATGAAAGGAATCTTATGTCGTTTTTAGTATGAGGTAGTTTTTATGATTTTTCCGGCCAATGTACGAGAAGAATGTTTTTCTTTAACTTATACGGCATGAATGGATTTTTAGAACAATATTTCCATGAATATTACTTTACATGTTATGAATTTTATTATTAATTAACTTCTTTTAGTTTAATGTTTTATGACATGTTAAGAATGGAAAAATGTTTTTGAAGTAGAAAAGATATTTTCTTCAAGAATGAAGTTCAAGTGTTTTATCAAAATTATTTTCCATCTAAGATAATATAGGGTTCTGTTTTTATCCCCATTTTTACATTTATTTGATTATGTTATGATGGAATTATTTTTATGACATCCTTTTATCTTATATGAATTATGTTATGATGGAACGATGTTTAAGAATACCATTTTTATTACATGGGTTATGCTATGATGTATTATTTATGATTTTGTGGAACACATAAGAATGGTTTCATTATGAGATGGGTGGGACCTCTATCTCCCTCCAATGCATTGTGTAATGATTTATATCTGATGAGATAGAAATGGCTGGAACGACAGGTTAATCCAGTTCAGTAATACAATATTGAAATAAGGAGTGAACTCTATTCAGAAATGGACTTTGTCCACTAGGATTGTCATGGAAATGAGTCTTGACTACTAAGAAATGATTCTATATGATTATGTGTGTATCCCACAAAGTTCATGTTATTATTATTGTGATTTACATTACACTACCATGACTTATCCCATGTTATGATATTATGATCTCTTTTGCTGGTTATGATTTTCAAAATATTATGTTCTTATGAATATGATTTGAATGATATTTCTTTTGTTTACCCTTACTGAGCATTTGAGCTCACCCTTCTGTATGTTTTATTTTCCCCAGGTCAGGAAGAAGGGTACTAAGTAGGATATGCCAGAAGGGACTCTAGATATGATGAAAAAAATTGGAGACAATGTAGATGCTTTATGAACCAGTTGTTTATGTTTCCGGGTTTCTAAAGACACTATACCAACATGGTCCTACCATGGTTTTGTTATATGTTGTAATAAGTATGCTTCAATTCTAAAGTAATAACAATGTATGTAATGTATGGGTCATTATAGTTGGTATTAGAGGAAAGGTATAGTCAACCATTGGAAACTAGGATGTGAATGCCTTAGTAAGAACCAAATGTATAAGTCTAAGCATAAAACACAATCTTAGTGTTTTAGAAATGGCCATGAATAGCCTATGATAAGACCTTAAGTGTGAAATTTTATTCTTGATTATGTGGTTTTCCTATTATGAGTTGTGTTTCTCACACTATGCTTATTGGTTTTAGTCAATGGGTAGAACCCGAAGGAACCGTGTTAATGCTGAAGGTGATGGGAAATGCAATGATTGTCCCCCTGAGTAACCAAATGTTATGGGAGAAGGAATGAAAAATCTTGTAGCCATGCTCACACAACGTTCTGAATCTTTGAATCATGTAGGACATCCAAATGAGTAAAGGAAAGAGCAACATTCTATTGAATCCTTCATGAGTTAGCATCCACCTTCATTCTGTGGGTCTACTGATCCATTAGTGGGTGAACAATTGATTAGTACCACTGAAATGAAATTTTCAGTTCTTCAATGTTCTGAACATGATAAAGTCATCATAGCAGTTTATCATTGGGAATGTGAAGCTGATCAATGGTGGAATATTATCAAGAATACAAGGCCAAGAGAAGAAATTGAGTCCATGGAATGGGACAAGTTCAAGAACTTATTTTCAATAAGTAATTCCCTCACATTCTTTGAAAAAATATGGAGAAGGAGTTTCTTGAACTAATGAAAAAGGATGATGAATCTTTTGGTACCTATGAAGCAAAATTTTCAATACTTTCAAGGTATTATTCCAGAATTATTATCCAACCTGAGAGTAAGATCGGTCAATTATTTAGTGGCTTAAAACCAAGTCTTTGAAGGGTGTTAGCCATAAGGGACTTCAATAGCTACAAGGAAATAGTCTGATGTTCTCTCAAAGTTGAGATGGAGATTAGAGTAACCGATCAGTCATATGGGTTTGATAGGAATAGGAAAATGGAATTCGAAGGAAAATCTAAAGAGCACACTGAAAAGAAGATGAGTTTCCCCTTATGCTCAAAGTGTGGAAAGAAACATGGAGGGAGTGGTCTGAAATGGAATATTAAATGTTTCAAATGTGGAGAAGAAGGTCACCGAGCATTTTAATGCCACAATGATGGGAAGAAGATCTTGAGTGATGCGAACAAAGAAAAGGCTACACAGAGTGTACCTCCTACACTTCAATGTTACAAGTGCAACGAAACAGGAAATTATGTTAATCAAGGCCCTAATCGAAGGGTTGTTGATGATGATCGACTTCAACAAACTGTTAAGGCTAAAGACAAAGGAATGTCACATGCAATTTCTATTAGTGGTGTGGATTATGATAATGAAGTGGTGAAAGGTACACTTACCATCAACTCTAAAGTAGCAAACATTTTATTTGATTCTGGATCCACCCACTCTTTTATTTCTGAAGAATTTTCTAAGGGTATCACCATATTACCTCAACAATTAGATGTTGAGTTAGCTGTGACAACTCCTAATGGAACAACAGTCGCATAAAAAGATTACAATTCTTCTCCGATTGATGTTTGTGGGAATGTGCTTCCTACAAATCTTATGATCCTTCCTATAGTGGAATTGGACGTGATTCTTGGCATGTATTGGCTTTCTTTATATGGATCTCATATCAATTTCCAAAGAAGGGAAGTCACATTTCATATTCCTGATCAATGTATGATCTTCTATCGATGCAAGAATGAATATAACCTTCCAGTGGAAATTTATTCCATCATATGGGTCTTGTTTCCACTAAATAAAGGTTATTTATCTCAAATGGTTGGTGAGAAATTCACGATTATGAATATGCCCATTGTACGAGAGTTTGATGATGTCGTTCAGAAGGAATTGATGGGTTTTCCACCAAATCATGGAGTTGAGTTTTCAATAGAACTCGTACAGGGTGGTTTGCCTATTTCAAAGAAACCTAATAGAATGGCCCCAATTGTGTTGCAGTAATTGAAGAAGCAACTCCAAGAGAATCTTGATAAAGGATTCATAAGCCCTAGTGCATCACCTTTGGGAGCACCTATTCTGTTTGTTAAGAAGAATGATGGATCAATGAGACTCTACATTGATTATCGAGAACGTAACAAGATCATGATCAAGAACAAATATCCTCTCCCACACATTGATGAATTATTTGACCAACTATGTGGAGCTCAATACTTTTCCAAGATTGATCTTCATCCGGGTATCATCAATTAAGGGTTAAAAGGGAGGATATACCAAAGAAGGATTTCCGTACAAGGTATCGACACTATGAATTTATAATGATGCCATTTGGTCTTACTAATTCCCCTGCCATCTTCAGGGATCTGATGAAAAGAGTCTTTAGAGACTATCCTGATCAGTTTGTGGTAGTCTTTATAGACGATATTTTTTTCTATTCAAAGAGCATGGAAGAACATTAAGATCACTTGATAATTGTATTAAAGACCATGAGAAAGGAGAAGCATTATGCCAAATTTACCAAGTGTGAATTTTGGCTTCAAAAAGTTTCATTTTTGGTTCACATAGTCTCAAAAGAGGGGATATATGTGGATCCAGCATAAATAGATGTTTTCAAAAGATGGTCGAGACCAACAATAGTAATCGAGATCCGAAGTTTTCTTGGTTTGGCTGGATATTATCAGCGTTTTTTGAAATATTTTTCACGATTATCTAATCCACTCACTAGGTTGACTCGAAAATGAGTTAAGTTCCTTTGGACGGAGGAATGTGAAGAGAATTTCAAGGAGTTAAAAAGAAGGTGATGTAGTGCACCTATGCTCACACTGCCTTGTAGTGGAGAAAGGTTTTTGATCTATAGTGATGCATCCAAGAAGGGATCTTGGTTTGTTCTTATGAAAAATGATATTGTGATAGCTTATACCACATGATAGTTGAAAATTCATGAGCAAAATTACCCAACTCATGATTTGGAGTTAGCTACGGTAATCTATGCATTAAATATTTAGAGGCATTAGCTTTATGGTGAAAGGTGTGATATTTATACTCATCATAAAAGTTTAAAGTATATTTTCACAAAAAATGAGCTGAATATGTATCAAAGAAGATGGTTGGAGATTATTAAGGATTACAACTGCTCAATTCATTATCACCTTGGGAAAGAAAACAAGGTGGAAAATGCATTAACTCGACAAGACCATTCTAGCTTATCCATGATTAGGATCACAAAAGATCGAATATTTATGGATTTACAAAGGATGGATCCTGGAATTTTAATGGATGGGGAAAAATATTATCTTTCTCAAGTGAATGTTAAACCATATATACATGCGAAGATTATAGAGGCACAAAAAGAAGATGCAGAGTTACAAAAGAAGGTGAGAAATGTTACTTCATTCAACCTTTATTGTGATGGGATAATAAGGTTCAGGAATCAGGTTCGTGTTCCACCCATCCAAGAATTAAAAAAGGAGCTACTGGATGAGGCTCATAGTTCTTCATTCTCTATTCATCCTGGAAGCACGAAGATGTTTAGGGACCAGAAAGAGTACTTCTGGAGGGAGGGCATGAAAAGGGTGGTTGCTGGATATGTCTCTCGATGCTTGGTTTGTCAGCATGTTAAAGCTAATAGACAGAAGTCTAAGGGGATGTTAAAACCATTACCCATACCAGAATGGAAATGGGAAAACATCACTACGGAATTTGTCACTGGACATCCAAAAAAATCCAAAGGCAATAATGCTATCTGGGTCATAGTTGATCGTCTTACGAAGTCAGCACACTTTGTTGCTATTAGTGAATATTTCTCTCTATATTAGCTTGCCAGGATAAATGTAAAAGAAGTGGTAAGGTTTCATGGAGTACCAATTTCCATTATATCTGATTGGGATCTGAGGTTTACCTCCATGTTTTGGAGAATTCATCAGAATACTCTTGTTACAGAGTTGAGTTTCAGCACTGCTTATCATCCTCAGACAGACGGTCAGTTTGAGAGAACAATTCAAACATTAGATGATATGTTAAGAGTATTCTCTATGGATTTTAAAGGTGGTTGGGATCAGCACCTACCATTGGTGAAATTTTCATATAATAATATCTTTCACTCCAGTATTCATCTGGCTCCTTATGAAGCTCTCTATAGAAAGAAATGTAGGACTCCATCTTTCTAGGATGAAGTTGGGAAAAGAAAGCTATTAGGACCTGATAT
Source organism: Viscum album (assembly GCA_963277665.1). Taxonomy (NCBI): domain Eukaryota; kingdom Viridiplantae; phylum Streptophyta; class Magnoliopsida; order Santalales; family Viscaceae; genus Viscum; species Viscum album. The sequence continues at coordinate 1,807,640,013 of OY728156.1, forward strand.
TGTCGATGAGATGGCAGAAAAGGTCAGATATATTCAACAACACATAAGCATAGCTCAAAGTTGACAAAAAAGTTATGCCAACAACCGAAGAAACGACCTAGAGTTTGAAGTGGGTGATAAAGTGTTCTTATGAATTTCTTCTTGGAGTAGAGTAATGAGATTTGGAAGGAAAGGAAATCTATGCCCTCGGTATATTGGTCCTTTTGAAATACTGGACCGTATTGGGAAGGTAGCTTACCTATTGGCGCTTCCACCAAACCTCTCTCAAGTTCACGATGTGTTCCATGTATCTCTCCTGAAAAAGTACATACCTGATCCTTCACATGTACTCAGATCAGAAGTTGTACCATTGGAGGAAGATATTTATTATAAAGAACAGCCGATAGAGATTCTAGATCGTAGAGAAAAAGTCCTATGGAAAAACACCACTCACTTGATGAAAGTTTTATAGAAGAACCACCAATTAGAAGAAGGTACATGGGAGTTTGAGAATATAATGAGGGAGAGGTATCCTCATCTGTTTGTTACAAAGTGATGAATTTTGAGGGTGAAATTCATTTTAAGGGGGGTAGAAGGTAACACCCAAGATTTTTATGATAAATACAGTGGTTTTATATTATATACATCATCAAAAGAATCTTTCACTACACACAACACTATCTTGGCTTGCTTTACAGGTAATCATGGCCTTCCTCGATAGCTTGGGTTGTAACCAATACTGAGCTTCACTAAACAATGATATGCTATTAAAATATTATTAAAACTAGCCGTTATGAATAGTAATACCCACTTTTTGAAATTTAAAAAAATTTATCTTTCAAAATGGACTAAAATTATGGATTCAGAATATCGAAATTAACCTAGGGTTAATTTTTGGTATTCTTCATAAAACATTCAATTTTTTATGAATAGTGAAAACACTGAGTTACTATTTAAAACCCAACTTTTTTTTAAATAATTATTTATTTTATTTAAATTTATTTTAGGTAAAAATTGATACAGAATACCTATATATGTTTATTTTAATTCATTGGAGTCATTTTATAATAATTTTTGATATATAAAAAATTTATTGAACTTTTCACCGCCTTTTACCGACCTCCTAAGAGAATTTGAAAATGTACATAAAACATAATTTTACCACTTTTATGAGTGGAATTTGAAAACTCCAAGAGACATGGTTAATGACAAGGAGTAAAACGTGGTTCAATAATATAAAAATAATTTTTGGTGAGTATTAACTTTTTACTTTTATTTACCACGGTTAAAAGTAATTAGGGTAATTAAGGGTAAAAATGATATTATTATTACACTAACACATCAACTAATTCTATTGATTATATTTAATTAGACCAAAACCAACCTTAGATATAAAATATGACCTTTTAGGTCCACTTGTATTAGATTAGGAAATTTAATATTATTTTATTTAAAGAAGAGTTAAAATAGTTAAAATCAATGTTTAAGAACTAAAACATTTTTAATTTAAGGATATAAATAATATAAATTAGACTATAATTATTCATTAAAAAAATAAAAATATTTCCTACTTAATGGTCATTTATTTATAATTTTTATACTTTAAATAATTTAATTTATTTATGACACAATGATGATGCATTAATTACCTTATTAAAGAAATATTAACATAACTGATATTATAAATACCCAAATAAATGTAATATGAGTCTTTTCAGGTATTAAACTAATTTTATCGGTTAATATGACATATTAGTATTGATTTAATTTACATTTTTATAACTAATAATGCTGTTATGATTTTCACAACAATCAATTACCAAATAGTGTCAAAATTGACATAAAATAGTTTTTAAAACAAATATTATATTATTATTTGCTATTTTATTTATAAAAATCTAAGATTTGGAAAAATGACTTAGATAATGTTATATATAATAATAATGAGAAACTTGGGGTTCTTTTGTCTTGTTATTGTAAGTTTATTAAACATATAATGTAAGAAAAGAAGAAGACATGGTAAATGTTAAATTATTTAACATAGAGTTAAATCAAAATGCTAAGTTTAAAATAGTAACCTAAGCTTCTCTAAACCCCATTGGTTGTGAGGATTTAGAGCCATACCCACCTTATATTTGAAATAAATTAGTTTGTAGCTATTAAAAACCGAGTATGACTTTATAATAAAATAATATTTTCAGTTTTTCCTAAGGTGCCCGTCTCCACCCTTATAAAAGGGAACCTCCTCCCTCTCTTCCTAACACAACTTTTATCTTTCATGCTCAGCCAAACCCTTCCAATTTCCCTTCTACACTTCCCTAGAAACATCCTAGAGGTCCTGGTCTTCTTCAAAGACCACCTTTAGTGCCCTAAGTGGAGTTTAAGAAGAGGCGCTTCAAAAAAGAGGTATTGTCAGTTACCAATTATTTCAAATTAATTTCTTCTTCTACATATTCTTATTTAGTTGGTTTATTATGAGGTAATAACATAAGTATCACTAATATACTGATATGTTATAATAAATATGAAAGTACCCTATTTCACCTTCTTTCCATCCTACGGAAAACAAAATCACTGCACGTGCGTACGTACGGAATACCGTCTCCACACCATGGTGTAATCTGTTTTTGACCACCACCTTACATGGATGTGTAAAGAAGTGTATAGAATAAATATATATGATTATTGTAAAGTTACATTGATTCTGAAATATTATACATAAACTTCAATACAATTCCACGATCATGGGAACGATATCATCGCTCGTGCGTACTTACATCCTACTGTCTCCACGCTGTGATGCAACTCGTTCTACATGATATTAAATGCTTAATGATTATATAAATGCATTGACTGAATAAAGATGATATATATTACACTAATATAACTCTGGAAATGAGGTATTTATAACCTAAAAAAGAATAATAAGAATTTATTCGATAAAACACCCATAAGAAAAAAGGCAATAAACACCCGAATAATAAGTAGCAATGAAATATTACTAATAATAAGCTTTGAATATGACCATATATGATATCATAACAATGTTTACGATTCTGGAATAAGTCAATAACATTATTTAAATCATTATACAGGAGGTTTGGACATGTACGATGCAAATCGGACGAAAGGTAAGGGAAAATATCGCAATCTCATTTTTATCCGAGATTGTTTATACTTCAGAATTTACTAGGAAATATTTATCATCCACATCCATGTATTCTCAATATGTAATATTATTTCAATCCTCCATCAATTGTTTAAATCCAATTTTACCCTTCGGTGAGTTTTTAGTAAAAGATATGAAAGGAATCTTTTGTCTTTTTTAGTACGAGGAAATTTTTTGGACTTTTCCGGCCAAAGTACGAGAAGAATGTTTTTCTTTAACTTATACGGCATGAATGGATTTTTAGAAGATTATTTCAATCATGCTTCCTTTTCCAGTTTTCAGGTTTATTTTTAATTTACTTCTTTTAGTTAAAAATTTTAAGACATGTTAAGAAAGGAAAAATGTTTTTGAAGTTGAAAGGATATTTTCCTCAAGAATAAAGTTCAAGTGTTTTATCAAAAATATTTTCCATCTAAGATAATATAATATTCTGTTTCTATCCTTATTTGTACATTTATTTGATTATGTTATGATGAAATTATTTTTATGAAGTCCTTTTATCTTATATGGATTATGTTATGATGGAACGATGTTTAAGAATCCAATTTTTATTACATGGGTTATGTTATGATGTATGATTTATGATTTTGTGGCACACATAAGAATGATTTCATTATGAGATGGGTGGGACCTATATCTCCCTCCAATGAATTGGGTAATGATTTATATCACATGAGATAGACATGGATGGAATGTCAGGTTAATCCAGTTCAGTGATACAGGACTGAAACGAGGAGTGAACTCGTTTCAGAAATGGACATTGTCCACTAGGATAGTCTTGGCAATGAATCTTGACTACTATGAATTGATTCTCTATGATTATGTGTGTATGTCCCAAAGATTCATGTTTTGATAATTGGGATTTATATTTCACTACAATGACTTATCCCATGTTATGATATTATGATCTCTTTTGAAGGTTAAGATTTTCGAAATGTTATGTTCTTATGAATATGATATGAATGATATTTATTTTTCTTACCCTTTATGAGAATTTGAGCTCACCATTTTGTATGTTTTCATTTCCCTAGGTCAGGAAGAAGGGTACTCAGTAGGATATGCCAAAAGGGACTCTAGATATGATGAAATAAATGGGTGACAATATAGATGCTTTATGAACCAGTTGTTTATGTTTCCCAGTTTCTAAAGACACTCTACTTATACGGTCCGACCATAGTTTTGTTATATTTTGTAATAAGTATACTTCAATTCTGAAGTAATAACAATGTATGTAAAGTACAGGTCATTATAACATTCAACCCATTTCATTATCTCTAGTGCCCTTCCTAACACCAAATGCATAAACCAATCCATCTTGACACTCTAGAAGTCATCTTATACCACAATAACCAGGCCTCCCTACCCTATACCACAACATCCCTGCAGGATAAGACATTATAGGTCCATATCCCATCCGAGCCTCCTTTCACCCACAACCACAACAACCCTACAGAATCATCCATCCCAAGAACAGATCACATCAAAATATGTAGTAAATTGCAAGAAATGTAAATCATATCCCAATAAAAGGCATCCAAACATAACACAAAGTGATATCTCTTTACTATAGTACACCTAACCCTCGACATTTACATGAAAATGGGAATCTTGGTCCTAATAAATGAGTTATATTTTATCAAAAAACTATTTCTTATTCCATCTTGAATTAACCAAATCATTGTTCATAGAATCCAACTATCGGAAACATAAGCAATGAGCTTTCAGAATCTATAAAATAATAATTAAACAGCTATTTTTACATGCCATTAAATATTTTATCTACAAACATCATCATTTTTATTATTAACCAACCAATTCAATTAAACATGCATTGTTTAATCAATTTTTATTATCAGAAATTTGTAAAAAAACAATGATATGATTTAGTATCGTACCAATTTAATTCCTTATGACAACTAATTAGCAATAAATTTCAGATTTATGTTCCTTACAACATTCCATCACGAAAAACACAATAGACCAATAAAATCATAGATATCACAGTATCTAGCATATCAAGAGCAATCCTATTTGCATATTAAATAATGAAACTTCACTATTCAATCGATATGAATTCGTTATTCTGGTTCATATAATTATTATGGAAACTTCATTGATATCCAATGGGATAAATAATTCTAACAATATTATTTCATTTAAATATATAGAGAGGAAACAAATCCACTACATCAAAAGGTTATTGACGTTATTTTTTTGAGAATAGATTAATGCAAGGAATCTCTAATTTCACTTCCCACATGATCTACATAAATCCAAGGACTATGAAACACCACCACATCAATTAATATAAGTGAAACCCCATTGGAAACAAGATTAAGGAAATTCAGAAGCATGCTAAGAAGATATTATAGGAAAAAATATCAAACCAGGAGAAAACACTATAAAACGAATGAAAAAACACACATTGGATCATGTTGGATCACCACGAATCAAAGATGGATACCAAGTATTGATCCCCATTTAAGGGACCTATATTTCATAAATGAGGGGATTTTCCAGACTTCTAAGATGAGAGGGAAGGTTGAAATAACTGTAGGGTTTGATAACCTGAGCGGCTGTAATTTTTTAAAAGATTAAAGCATCAGGGGACTATATGACATGTAATCCACTTTAACATCATGTAATATGTTGGTGATTGTTTTTTATGAAAAAATATGGCCTTTAAATTATTTTATTTTTTTATCTCTGAAATAATACACATCGTGAATCCAACATTCACATCATGCAACTCTTTACGATGTAAAATCCATCCCAAATTCCAACCTCTAACAACAGAAATAATCTACATTTATTATGCTCCTCCTATAATAACCAAAATCCTCAAAATGATATAAATGGTCGATCCAAATAGATTTAGAACCTTACATTAGATACCTATAAAATTTTTCTCATCCTTAGGAATCCAAATCCAACCGTTAAAGATAACAGAAAATGGGTCGTTCGAACAACCACCCTAGGAGATACCTCTAAAGGAATTTTACACCATAGGATCACACCAATATCCTTTATATAATAGTATAAAACATTGAAACAATAACAACCAAATCATAAAAAATCTCTTATGGATGATGCTCTAAAAATAGAGTAAGTTAAAACAAGTAATAAGAGAAATACATCCATAAATAGAATTTTTATACAACCACAAAACGAGAGAAATTACAATTTTAGGGAAGAACATCAAATAGACTGTCGATCTAAGTTTGTATCTACAACTCACGAACCAAGGGGATAGGACACATGTGAAATTCCTTCTCCGGATGGTTCTGGATCTCTATAAGCCACTCCTATAATGTCCCATAATATTCCAAATCAATCACACCACCAATCTATGATGTCAGATTCTTCATGAATATAACAATGGATATTAAAAACATGAAAACATTATTTATACAACTCAACTATGGAGGAATAACTATTCGATATTTCATGGATAAAAAAATGAGATAAAATCTTGAAAGTCCCAAACAAAAATGGAGAAATATTACTCTCACAACAAAACCATTGCATGCCATAATATTGTGTCACCATAAAGAACACATTATCCCCATGTGAAGATAATTTGGTCTCCTCCTATGATCCACATAGTATTTGTGATTATAATGTGCTATATTTATCCTATCACGAATCATTTGAACCATCTTGGGCGTCTTCTGTACTTGTTATGGGATGAGAATTGCGAACTCATCAGCACTAGTCCAAAACAACAAATAATTGAAAGTTGTTGCCTAAAAGTCATAAAAAAGAATCATATATATGGTGTAGTGAAGACAATTTTTATAAACAAAATCTGTTGAGGGAAGATGCCATGTCCATGAACATCCAAAATCCCTAACACAAGAACACAAGATGACATCAAGAGTCTAAATGGTCTTCTATGTATTCCAGTCCATTTGAAGATGAATACAAAATCTAAGGCATAGTATAGTTCCAAAATCCCAATGCAGAAATCTATACACCATGAAGGTAAAATGAGGATCATGATCAGAAATGATCATGATTAGGACACCATGGAGTCGTGCTACCTCCTTCATACACTTCCTCGATAAAACCAACACTCAGGTCGACTACTTGATCACTATAAAGTGGTATGATTTTTTCAAACCATCCACTACCACCAATGTAACATCATAGACTCTCAGATATCAATCTAAACTGGCAATAATTTTCACATATATGTCCTCCCACATATATTGAGGAACATTTAATGGCTCGATAAAACCACCTGGAACATGATTCTCAACCTTAACCTTCAAGCATACCAATCATCGAGGCACAACCACTTTGACTCCATGATTTAACATAGGCCACCAAAATTTTCTCATAAATTCTCAGAACATCCATTTCATACGAAGATTTCCATAAAGGAGTGATTATGGGACTCTCCAAGAAGCATTTCACACATCCCCAAATGAATGAAAATCCTACCCTAAAGCAAAACCTGGTGTTGTTCATCCTAATACCAACCATTAGAGACATCTAACTAAACAAATCGGGCTCTCCATACCTCCACCTCAATTTACCCCATCTAGGATTATTACACCTCTATAACAAGATATGACTACACATTCAACAAGAAAAGACAACCTCTTCAACCATCATCTCCCATATCCATATGTACTGTTGAATGTCCTCTCATCACACTCCAAGAATCTCCTAATTCACACTCTCCATGACTACATGATTTCATGATCAATGTATCAGCCACAATATCTCCCTTCTAATTTTTTTATAAAATCTAAACGTTTTAATCCAATAATAACTTCTTGTAACAATGTTGGTTGAATTTTTTGTCACATTGGGAGAAAACACACCTCATGTTCTAATGGTCACCGGATGGCACAAAATATTCATCGATGACATAATATATCAAAATATTATCTAGAAGCACTACCAAAACAAACTTGATATTGAGGTTGGAATAACGATGTTTGTTGGCAAACATCACTAATGAAAATGAGGAATCAACTGATATTTATTTCATTATAACACAATTTATCCCCTGAGAGAAAGAGTCAAATAAAACCTCAAAATAAACACTTCTGTTGGCAGACAATGAACATGGTATTTAACAAACTTATGTTTTAGATACTGAAATGATATCTGGAACTGATCAGACCATAAGAAGAAATGATCATTTCTTGGAAAATTTCTAATGAGGTGTCAGATCCAATGATTTATCGACTACAAATCTTCTATAATATCCTAAATGACCATGGAATCTTTTCTCCCCTAAAACTATCCTGGGGGATTCACAAGACAAAACAATTTACATCATTGATGGTTCCATAACTAATACTTACATGGACAAAATATTCTTCATGAATAGACATCATGATCCAAAATATAACACTTTATAAACATCTAAAAAAACTTATTAGGGTAAATAACAGACAAAATAGATCATAGATTATCTGCATGATCCTCCTAAGTTGTGAAGAAAACAAGGATTTTTTCAATGAAAAACTCTAAGAAAATATCCACAATATAATTAAAATAAGCGTTCATCAACTCCATGAGAATATATAAAGCATGTGTTACACTGAATGAAATCACAATGTACTCATAATGGCCTTGAAGAAAATGGAAAGGCATATTTAGGATATTATCATCCTTTACACACATTTGATGATAAGATGAATGAAAATAAATCCTTGGGAACAATAATTAATCCTTATGTTTTTCAACGAAATAATCAATCTATGTAAGATTATTGATATTGTTCAATTTTCACATGGTTCAGGTAATGATAATTGATATGCAACAGTAATATATCACCAAAATTCTTGAAAAAATAATCAGTGCACCCCATAGTGACACACTTGGCCGAACAAAACAACACTGCAGTACACTCTAAATAATTATATTAAGACCATCTATACAAGAAGGCACCATCCCATATATAGACCTCAATATAAGAGATAGACATTAATATAGATTTATCCCTACTCGATCTCTTAACTAGGTTGAATTCTAAAACCCTCACTAGTAAGAAATCAAGGTAATCTACCAAGAACCTAGTAAATGTCTATTGTTGATCCTAGGAAGAACTCATAATCATATCATCCATAAATGATGATAAGGTTGGAACACCCTAGTGAACCATATAATGGAGTATCTCACAAATAAATTGTGGCCATCTAGAATCATCAAAAATAAAACCATCCTTCTGAATAAACCCATAATACCCCTCACTGAATATAATAAATCCATGTTAAGGATTATTTCACATAGTTTAATCTGAAATATAAAAAATATCCTTAAGAGAGGTTCTCCTTAAACACTAGATGGATGTCTATAAATAATGTATTCAAGTCATGTTAACATCCAATAGACATAGGAAATTCCATGTGCACTAGAGTTATCATTAACTCATTTAAAAATTCATGGAAAAGTGTATGTGATATGAAGGATTGTATTACTCCTACGTGAAAAATATCTTAACCATTTAGAAAAAAAGAATAGGGTATCATTAATCATGTTTGGTTCACCCAGCACTGGAAATGATTAATCCTGAAGCTCGCAATGACCTACTCCACGACCTCTCTGACTCTACTGAAGAACACATTCATAGTGGTGAAATACTAACTAATGATGGGTAGCATCCCAGGGATGTCCTCTACCAACCCCATCAACTCTCTACTGATGAAAAACTAGAGAATCATGATGCTGATTCCTTCGAAGGAACTGGCTCATCCAACGAACCTGATGTGGAACACCTAAGAGACACAGACTCCTCATAATGTTCGGGCACTCTCACCACTGCTGACCTTTACCTCCATAAGAAAACAATATTTATGATCACTTGGAAAAGACTATAGAATCACTTCCCATACTGAAATGATACATTTAGGGTAGGGACCTACCCCTATATGAGAATAAGCTCTTCTGTCCTAACAACTATGATCCACAAACAATTGCTCGGCATCATGAGAAATCTTGATTACTACCCTATCAAGTTTATATAGATTTATATAATTTCCTCTCAATAAAATCTACTATCACCAACGCCTCATGATATGTCTACAACATAAACATAGTGACCTAGCATTGGATCTATAGATTAAAATACTCTTCAAAATGCCATACCCTATCCTCTAGATACAGATAAAGGTATGAAGTAAATCACATTAGGTTACCAAAATAGATTTCAAACTATCAAACACTAGAACTACCCTACTAAGGGGTAAGAATCTCATAGAGACTATCCACCTTCATGGTTGAAGAAATAAACTCATCTATGAACTGGTCTCATTACTCCTCCCACAATAAATCAAACTCCTCAAATGCTCCAACAAATTAGAATCACCACTACCTAGCTTCCCAATGTTTCATATTCATAGAAAATGGTACATACTTCTCCTGCGAAGAACCGATCAAACTAAAACCTATCCTAACATCATCTATCAACTCTTCTATGAATGCATCTAACAAAATTTCCTCAAACTTATACAACCATTGGTGTTGATCCTCACAGTGTGTCCTCTTCCATGTGTCATCATTTTCATCCTCTACACTATGGTGATCTACTAGGGAATCCAAATTAACATCCTCTACAAATCATGATGTGGACGTTAACCTAGTTCCATGCCGGCAAAGCAAAATAGTTATATCTCTTTATCCAAGAATATAGAGGACATTAACAATTATTATTTGTTGTGTTTTATTAATTTTATGTAAACATATCCCATAATCAACCCATTAAATTAAATGAGAAAAGAAGGATGGGGCATGCTACATTACTTGGTCACCACCCTGAATATAGTATCACCTCCTTTATTAGTCACTATAATCATAAAAGACAATGAATAAAATCATAGGGTGACATGATTAACCATGTATCTACTAGTATCCCTAGTTTAATGAACTTATTAAACAAATATGACAGTTTTTCTCAACAATCCCATGAATCCTCACATGTTCGTAACTCAGAAGTCCATCATATCACTCAAATAGAACTATGATAAAACTAATTCATGACCCCCTCCACAGAAAGTGTACCCCTCATGGTCCAACATTGGGATAAGAGAGATAGTGACCCTTCTAATCCAACCACTTGTAGGCATTGGTTTGGTGACTTGCACCGAGGGAATGAAAAACTCATATATGGGTGGAATTACCTTCTAAGAGAACTCATGCAAAAGAGACACATAAGATAGAAATCTACTAAATAATGATCAGACCACAGTATAAATTAAACACAATAACATAAATTTAATATCATGAAAGAACTACTAAAAATTTATGCATGAAATGAAAGTACCCATAATAGTCAATATGACAACAACCATGAATACCAAATTTCTCCAACAAACCCCCTATTCAGTAGTAATCAACCTAACCATCAACCTGATCAAACTAAACTAAAAATAAATTATATATACGTAGGGGGATAACAAATGTATACTCAGTGGGATCTTATCCATCCCTAATGCCTCCCATTATAATGACAAGAAATCATTATAATGCAAAAAAAATTATAACTGAAACAATCTAGTTACCAAAAAATATATACTAATTTACCATACTCACAACATATACACACACCATGTGTCACATAGAAGAGAATATAGTACATTAAATAATATAAAAGGTACACCACTACCTCATCTTCACTGGTTTTTCCCCCCAACATTACTTGTCCATAAAATTTCTACATTAATGGATATCATTAAGACACCAGGACGATTCATCACAAATTGCAGCATCTAAAACTACCCACCACATCCAAATATGAATATTTAACCAGGTAGTTTCTGTGAGCCACCATATGATGAAATATGATTATCATAAAATAGTTATTATACCTTAATCCATCATATACCAAACACCAAGATATGATTCTTAGTCCATGTCAGTCTATACATGTTACACCAATAGTAACACTTAGGAAACTTTATGCAAAATATATGTTTGTGAAATAATCAAAAGGAATTATATCCCTATACATACATATATGTAGAAACCTAACCATCTTTTATATGTGAAAAATTACTTACCAAGAGACGAGTGTAATGCCAAATGGATTAAAAAAATCTACCTTCCCTCAAATCATAATAAAACCACTTCCACGGCTTCTCAGAATTATAAGCTCAACAATGCATCCAAGAAATTTCTACCCCCATCGGTTAAACATTAGTTCATTTAATTAACAACATTAAAATTTTCCATAATTTAAGTATTCTAGGAAAAAACAATATTCTAAATAACACAGGGGTCTCAACATGTTGAGTAGAAGAACTATATACTATATATTTTAAATGTATAACAAGATCCTAGACCCATGGAACCATTAGAAGATAAAAATAGAATGCATGTGTCATACCCTGCACATAATCTCTTCTCATGTAATTAGTGTACCCAAATCCATATACCTCAAGTAGTGTGGGATAGAAATAATATTAAAAATAGATTCAAATAATTATTAAACTTTCATATAAATAGGAATTACTAGATTCAAACTTCTCCATTATAATTGGTGTCCTACCAGACACAACATTCATAAATAGGTACATATTTCTAGAGTATGCATCAACTACTTCCACAACCACAAGGATTCCCTTACCCACATACCATACCATCCCTCTAGGTTTAGAAATCCCAGGATGTGGTCACATCTGGGCCACCCTTCCCCCTTAATAGAAACTAACCTCTTGGCTCATAAATCCTAGGATCACATCACATCAAAATCTGTAGGAAACAACCATAATACAAGAACTTGTCCCTAAAACATGTAATTTATCCTTAACAGAAAATGGGATATCAAGGATATAAAGAACAAGGTACTCAGGAATTATAAGAAAAGGGAAACTTGGGCCCTACCAAGAAATTATATCTTATTACAAAAATAGTTCTGAGTGCATCATGAAATACCTGATTCATTATTTAAAGAATAGAACTACACAATATCGAAAAAAAACATTTCAAAAGATGTCACGAATTAATTAATCCATTTATTTAACATTCCATTAATTATTTATTTAGTAATAATATACATACATCATAATTAACAACTAATTCAATAAAACATGTGTAGTTGCATGAAATTTATTATCATCATATTACACTAAAACTGACTAGATTCATTAACATTCCAATATAGTTCTTTTATCCAATTAATTCCTCATTAATTAAATCTTTTTGTTAGATTAAAATTTCAATCAAGAGAAACATGATAAACCATGAAAATCATAGGAATTACTATATCATGCTTGTGAGAAGGCAATCTGTTATCAATATACAAAGAAGAAACATTGTTATATGATTAATACTAATTCTTCAATATAGGGAAAATAATTATTAGTTATATTTCATCAATATTTAAGGGGATAAATCATACCTACTCTATAATTCCAATTAAATAACATGAGAATCAACAACTACCATACATTTAAATAGTCGTTGGCATTCTTATTATAAGAATGAGTAAACACAATAGATCTACACTTACCCCACATGCATGACATGTATATATATGGAACTTTTTTGGAAGAAATGTATTAAGAAAAATTGGGGAGTCCCCATTAGAAACATGTGTATGTATATGGGATGTCTTGGTTAGAATACACGAGATGATGTAAGATCAAACTAGGAAAAACTACTAGAATAGGAATTAAAATTATACCTAGGATCAAGCCTGATAATCAACGATCGAAGATGCGTAACCAAGGATCGATCCCCAACGATGGGATCTCTAATTCATCGAAGAGGGGACTATGGAGTCAGTTGGGATGTGATGGAGGGAAGCGAAATTCATAGGGTTTGACAAATCGAGTAGTCATATTGGTTTAAAAAATTACAAATTTGGGGGATTATAAGAGATGTAGTCTCATTTATTTCCATCTAATGCATCAATGACAGTTCCAATTGAAATAAAATATCCTTTAAATATTATTTTATCTTTGAACATCAAAATATTACGCATCATCAATCATAAATTCACATTGAGTAACTCTTCACGATGTGAAATCCTTCCCTACATACATCCTCTAGAAAAAGAAGTACTCTAGACTTCCATTGAGCCTCCTTTGGGAACATTAACCATTGAAATAATTAATTGGTCAATCATTATAGATCTGTACCCTTTAAATGCTATACTATTTAAGATAATTATTTGATTTAAAATACACCATTCATCAAGATTTAAAGTTGTACATATTTATGAACATTATTATTATTTTCATATCTGATTAATAAAATGAAATGTGTATTACATATTATCATTCCATAAATACATTTAAGTAATATATGTAACAATATCTAATTAAATACCTCTTTAATAAATTCATTGCAATTCCAGAATGAATAATATCACTTCATAATGTGGTAGTCCAATGTACAAATGAACAACATTATTATATTCCCACACAGTTGGAAATAATGAATTTGAGTGTTACATATCTAATCGAAAATCATAATAAAATTCACTAATATTAAAAATATCATTTATTAATAAAATAAAAAATCAATATAACTCTTCATGAAATGTTTTAATTGAAGAAATGATGAAATAAGTATGTGTGTTGATAGTCCACCATACAGACGAATGATTATTTTGTATACAATTTTTGGGAATTATATACTATTATAGGCCATACACATAAAATTTAAACATATAGGTATATTTAGAATAATTTTGATACACTATTATCGTGTAATAACTATAATAAAAGGTGCTTTATGATGAAATAAAAATATGATATTTGATGAATGTTGCCTCTTCTTCTAGTATATTTTATTTTTTTTCATCAATGGACTTGGATTCGTGTATATCTGAAAAATGTGAGGAATCAATGTTTCCAGGATAAAAGTTCTGAAGATATTTGGATGGTCATATTCTTTCATAAATTTAATTAGAGGTGAAAATATTAGGGGCAATGTTTGTGGCTTTTTATAAGTTTCATGGGTGGGACCATGTTAATGCAAAAAAGGTAAACACTATTGTGGGGTCACAAATTAATTTTATTCCTCCAATAAATAGAAAAATAATATAAAATGGGGAATCTATGATTTATATGTACATATTATATTTTTTTGACATGACTATATTTAATTTTCTCTATAATATTAATGCTTATTCTTTTAATATTCATGTTAAATTTTATGTTTTTCTCTTCTAATTTGGATAAAAATTTAAAATTCACATATACAAATTTATAAATTATTATAATTCCAAATATAGATTAAGAATTCATAAATTAAAATCACATAAATTGTATATGTTAATTAAAGATTATTCCAATAGATAGGATGAAACTTAGAGTTTCCATTGTGAGAATTTTCAAATGCTTGAAATATTTTGAAATATGATGGGAATATGAAATTGATTAAAATGAACAAAATTGGGGTTAATGATGTATAATTGATCAATTTGTACTTTTAAAAGAATAAAAATATATATTTTTTCTATAAATAACTTTTATTAAATGAACTTTATAATTTTAATTTTAGTATAATTCAATATTCATCTGAAAAATAAATAATTCTTTAAAATCTGAAAAAAATAATAGTAAGATAACATAGATATTATATATTTAAAAATTATTTTTTTATATAATTATATATTAATTTGTAAAATATTAATTTTATTATTGTTCATCAAATTATGTAAAATTTATTTCATTGAGAAAATATAATTTTCTAACACATATATATATTATAAAAAATATTATATTTTTCAATAAATGTATTTATGTTGTTCAAAAAAATATATTTAATATTTAAAAATTATTTACTTTTCATATTTTTTCTATTTCTAACAATAAAAACACATGATTTTCATACATGGATATTAAATCATTTTTAGATGAATATTCATTATATTACACAATAACACTGCCAATGAACATATTACACTCATTATTTTGGAAACACGGAAACATATAAAACCAACACGTAATACACCTTATTTTTATAAAAGCTATTTATTAATAAATGGAACCATTTTTTACATAGCATACATAATACCTATCAATGTATCCTAAGGAAAATAAGAATAACAAAGGGTGAGATCTGAATGACAGTAAGGGAAAACATATGAGATATGAAATCAAAAAATTATCATGTGTGTATTAGAACATACTCATATCATATGAATATTTTACCATTAATATGATAAATAAAATACAAGATTCGTGGAATAAATATTGGTAGTTAATAATTTATGAATCAAAATGGAGTCAAGAGAATATTTCATGAAAACATAACGTGTAAATAATACATGAAATGTGTGTAGAAACATAAATATATAAAATTATTTCTATAATTGATAAGGATTACCTCAAAAGAAATATGAATGTAAGGGATTTACTAATAAAACCATATTAGTAGTGAGGGTTTACTCCCAAGACCATCATAATAGTTGAGGATCACTCCAAAGACCATATCGGTATACATTGTTCACTCCTAATAATAACGTTGTAGTCAATTTTCATTACCAATACATTTTTAGTGGAAAATTCCCCTTATTAAACTTGGTTTACTATCTATTTCATCGATTTTTGTCTCATGACATAAAAATCATTACCCCTTTCATTGGATAGAGATATTTGTCTCACCCATTAATTAATTAAAACCATACATATGTGTTCTAAATGAACATAAATCATTCATTTGAAAAATAAATCAATATTAAAAAATATTGATATTATCCTTTATTCATTACCCCCATAAATCATATAAAACATAAAATAATTTCAACACATAGGGATAATGGGGTTGAAGGATCAATTGTAATAATTATTGAGGAAAATAACATTTCCATTTTTTATAATCAAATGATTTTTGAATCATAACATATTTAGAAAAAATTATAAATTGTAAATAAAAATAAAAAATAATAAATGATGGATTTATAAAAATTTGAAAAACATGATACATATTTTTACCAAATATTTGTTATAAATTCATAAAAGATCGTTTAAAAACATTTTATTGATAACAATTTTAGATTTTTTTAAAAAAACTCTAAATGAATATAATATAACATTTAGTTAAGAATAAGGAATCATGAATATAAGGATATTCATGATAAAACATCTAAATTGTAAGTATATACAACCTAGAAATAAATATATGTTCATAAAATAAAATATGTCTCAAATAACGAAAATTGATATAATATTACATTAACTATTTTAAATATTTTGACCCATAACCCCAAATATATATATATAATAATAAATTTTATATGTAAATTACCTTAAATTTATGTATACATATCATAGAATTTAAAAATTTTTAGTGTAGATACAATAAAAAATTAACATTTTTTTAATATAGTTGATGTTTCATAGAAATAGAAATGATAATAAAAATCCATATATTGTATGTGTTGACTCCCTTCATATAAAAAACTACTCCTATATATTAAATATATGATTAATATACATATTCTAAGGGATAATATTAATATATATAATATAATATATGATTTAATTATGGATTTATGATAATCATTTAATAACAATTTTTTTATAATGTTATGTTTTTGGAAATAAATGATTTTTTTTCTATACAAGTGATGACATGTCATTATTGGAAATCATAAATATATCATGATGTAATAATAATTAGTGTGATATAAATGATATATATATTATATATATTCATTATATATGTATATATGGTGATACATAAAAGTAATTTGAAGAACATAAAATACACTATTCATGGAGACAATATGTTGTATCTATGCATGAATATAATTTTAATATTAATGTTTTATAAAATAAATAATGATAAATGATATATTATACGTCTATAATCAGTTTATTATATCATATATATCACATGAAATTATAAAAAAATTTCTATTATATGTTCCATGTAATGCACAGACGGATCAAATTGATCTGAAAGACAGTAGCCTACCACACATATGAACGATGTTATCATGATTCCACAAAATATAAATCTTGAAGGTATGTGTGATAAAAATATATAGATTCTTCAAAAAAAATATTATAAATATATATCATATATTAACTATCTATCCATCGATATTACCATCCATTAGATGTTGTAATGGATGAACAATCGATATCAATTCACTAGAGGTAGTATGCCACGAATAATGATTTTATATCCCATCTGATGGAAGTGCATCGTGTAGTTGGTTTTCACCATAATATTACAAAATAACATTATATTGACAATAACGGTGTAAATATTCAATCATGATATAAATATAGTTTAAGTGGATTAATTAAGAAATAAATAAACATTTTTTGAAGAATTCTACCTCTTTAACAGTTACCTCACTTTTTTATTCCCCATAAGACATTCACTGATGGTTTTATGAAATTTTTTTGGCTTATAGTATTAAGGGAGGTATTTTGGGGGAATATTTGGATAGGTATTTTCAAATCCTAATAGGTTTGGATGTGTGTATAATAGACATGAATATTTCCATTTCTAAGATGGGGACAACAACATTTATTATTTTTCAATATAATTGTACTGTATTAAATTTAATATCATTCAAAATACCACCAAGGGGATATTTATTAAAATATAATATATGATAATGTTTTAATATCCTAAAAAAAATATTTATGAAATTTTTTTGTGCTATTTTTAAACATATCATTTTTGATTTATCCTAAGTTACCAATTCTAATTTTTAAAATGATATGATTTTTTTAGAATTTTAATATTTTGAAATCATTATGTGTATGTGTGAACTTGACCTAAAATGGGAAATTTATAATAATATCAACCATATCTCATCACAATGTTATTATTTTTTGGTTTTTTTAAATATTTTTTTAAATATTTGTTTCCATAAATTATCATTTCGGTCAATTTTCTTAAAATTAAATACAATTACCATATGAAATTGAATATAATATATATAAATTTGAAATGAAAAATGTTATTCATTAATAAATTTTCATATTAACCGATAACATTATATTACAACCATTATTAAATGAAATTATATTTCATTTAATATTTATAATAACATTCACTTTATTATTTGACTAATTTTATAATTATTGAATCGTAATTTTGTAATTATGGATGATAATTATTTCCTGAAATATATTAAAAATAATATTTCATGATTAATATAATAGTTTCATATTTAAAATTAATATTCTATGATGAACATATCCATTTGAATCCATATAAAAAAATTCTCTTATTAAAATTAATAGTATATCAAGTATGAATTGTCATTGAATAAAATATTATAATGATTACACTATCATTTAAAAGGCCATAAATGTTTATATTACCCAAAAATTATTTATTAACGATTATTAATACAAATCCAATAAAATTGGTTAATAGGATATGGTAATTTTATAATATTTATAATATTATTTTTACCATTAATTACCAGATGTATCCTTAAATGCGATAATATATAATAAAATATCTTCTATTAAAAAAATATATAAGTAAAAGGGACCCATATAATATATTTCTCAATAATAACTTAAAATATTTAATCAATTTATAAAAATTTAAACCATTAAACTGGAGAAAATTAATTTAAATGTAATCTGTAGATATGGTGAGAAATTGGGTTCTTAATGTGATGTTATTCAAAATAATTTAGTTTTAAAATATAATATATTAATATGAAAAATATTCAAAGGGCCTAAATTGTATTTATAAATTTATAATTCATCTAAATTTCCTTCCAAATGAATTTAAAAAATAATATTTCATTAAAAATATGTTACATGAAAATTCATTTTTCAAATAAAATCCAATATTTTTTTCACCATTTATAAAAAAATGAATATATGAAGAAAAATAGAAAACATAAAATTTAAAATAATATGTGTATTATCATATAAGAAAATAATATTAACAATTTAAATAATTTTATTTATTTTAGTTTAAAATTAATTATTCCCATAAAAGAAGATAATGACGTTATTAAGAAAAAAATTTATTCATAAAAATGGATTTGATCTTATTTTATTTCTATATATAATGTTTAATTAATTAAATGTCATTTAATTTTATAAATAAAATCTATATTTCACTAATGTATTTCATTTAATGTTACTAATTTAATTTATAATCACAAAACTCATTTATGAGATTAATAATTGATTACTATAAAAAAGCATCATTTATTTTCAAATGGATTTTATCATCATTTCTAATCAACTAGTCACAAAAGGTTTACAATAAAAAAATTTATAACATATAGTAATAGTTCATTTAATTATATTCACTCCATCTCTTCAAATGTTTATGCGATAACTATCAAAATAAATTCTATATTTTTTTGGCATAATTCAGTCTCGGATGAAACAAAATCTATCAAAGGGAAACATTATTTTTTGTTAAAAAATAAAAAAAATAAGTCATTAGTGAAACAAAAGAAAAAAATTTGTGTCGAATTTAGAATAATCATGTTCATAAATCATGATTGACATGTTACCGCATTAAATGATGATATCATTGAATTTCAATTTATTTGAAATAATATTATTGAAAGAAGAACATTTTATAACATTTTAACATGCATAAAATGAATTTAAAAATAAAAATTAACCATTATATTAAAAAATTGATGTTACTTATACCTGATCATATCCTCATGTACCTATTTATCTTCTTCAAGTTGGTGGTTTCTCCACAAAATGTTAACTAGGAGAGTAGTCATTCTTCTAGAACATTATATCCACTACCAAAAAAAATCATAAGTTTTGTCTTTAGATGAATGATAATGTTCATGTTGTACATCCTATTTGTTTAGAAAATAAGAAAGCTCAAGTATCTACTTCTTCAGAATATATACATAGAACACATCATTAACTTGAGGTATTTTTCATGGAATGGAAAATTTATAATATAAAATTGTGATAAGGTCATCAATTCTTTTTTGAAAAAAAAATTCCTTGGAATAAAATAATTTTCTTTGAAAACAGAAGAGTATGTAAGAGAATTTTGTTATGGGAATCCCACATTTGAAATTGGTTCAATAAAACATCCCCTTAAATTGAGGGAAAGAAAAACATGAATATCATCACGTAACTATGATTCTGATATGGATAACGTTAATAGAAAGTGAAAACATGGGCATGGAATTGAATTTTATATATTAAGATATAACTAGGAGTTTTAGGGAACGTTGTAATTATAATGTTACCCTCATAGAATTATATTACTCATATGATCAAAGGGACTATTTTATTCATCATATATTCGGGTAGTTGGATAATTTTTTTAAATGATACTAAAACTAATGCTGAAGAATTTTAACAATAAGTTAATATTTTGGAATTTCATTCCATTTTCTAAGCTCAATCTCATTCATCAGTTGTTACTTTATCAATTATTACTTCATCCCTTACCCCATGAGATGAGGATAAAATTGTAAATCCCAAATAACTATTTGATCATATTATCAAAAATGGGATGATACGTTATTCACTATATATCTAGTTATGTTTAAAAAATTGTTATAAAGTGTTATCTAATATGCATAAATCATAGTATGGTTCAATAAATAAATATTCTATAAATACAAATCCATATTTAAATAAAATCAAATTACATAAATGCTAATCATTTTGAAAAATAAAAATGATTAAAAAACCAATCATTCAAATGAAGAATACTAAATTTCAAGAGAAAATGTATCATAAATCCATTAATAATCATGATGTTGATATGAATGATAACAATCCAATAATGTGAAGATCAATAGCATGTATTCTCTTGAATCATGGTAATAACGAAATTTAAAAAAAAAATCCAGTGTGAAAATGTCAATCATTTCAAAAATAGCGTCCCTCATAATACTATAAAATAAAAATATATATATATTTAATCAATTATATCATCAACCAATTTTCCATTAGTTCCAATGACATAGCTACTACCCAATATATCTTATCACTATAAATGATCTATTTGTATCATTATTATCCCATCATCATCCACATTTTAATGATTTCCTTTCACATGAACTTTCATTCTACAGAAATATCATCATACTACCTCGATATGCTTTCTTGGTTAATTGTACCATTCTAAATATATAGTAAAATCCATAATGAATCACATAGGAAAAATACATAAATGATTATTTTTTCTATATTACTTTAAAATTAATTATAATTGTATTTATTTAATTAAAATATAGATATACTAAATAATTCCATGACTCCATTGTCATATTATACATTGCATGTAATGATCGTATGATATTCTCATTTGTCAATGCCAATTTGAGTTTGCTGAAATTGTTCATCATTATTGACAATTATATTTGGGATCTGATTATCATAAAGACCATTTTCCTTATACATGATGTATTTATTTTTTTATGGTTAATTGATTATAGTTTTCTCTTTATATTCATAATTTGATAGCATTTTGTCATCACTCCACCAGTAAAATTCACAATTGACCTTCATTTTTACACATAAAACAGTTACTTGTTCCCTTAATAAATATTCATCCATGATTCATTCAACACATATTTTATAATGAAAGGAAAAAATTCTTTTATTTAATGTTTTTCTATTTTCATTTAATTTCCATATTTATTTTATTATCAAAACCATGAAATTGGTATGAAACTACAAACTCCATTTCAAAAATTATAGCACAACATACAATATTCTCATAGCTAATGATGTCTCTTATGGATAACAACCTTATAAGAATTGTTATTAATCCACTAATGAATATATCCAAATTACATTCATCTTGTATGAAAATACGTGATGAAAAACTAACTTGTCCTACAAAATAATCCACATATGTACCACAAGACTCATAATCCATTCTCTTTTACTCGATGAACACTTTATCCATAATCATATGAAGAACATGAGGAATTCAGATAGTAAAGAATACATTTTTGAACTCGTCTATGTTCATGGATTTAATATATTATTGACAAATCGTATTAATAATTCGATTCCACCACTTTTTGGCTTCACCTTCGAAATGATAACCATCCAAAATGAATTTTTTTGTGTTTTAAACACCAATGGATGGAAAATATAATATCTTTATTACTGAACTATAATAAATAAAAAAGTATATTAGTAAAGTAATGATAGAAGGTGGATGTTTCTGCATGATGGACTCAACAGAACATTGTTCAATCCATATCACATTTTGAAGTCCTACATGTCGCATATACTAGGTGACTAATGTGATATGATATTTCATTCTAACTCCAACAAAAAAACAATTCTCATGAGGATAATTATTGAATTTCATATTTCAATATTCATTAACATGGTTACATTGGGTTTCATCCATTGAATGAAACAAAAAAATTATAGTGTCAGAAACACTAATCAAACTAGGAACTCCTCATAATCCTGGTAAATGTTCCTTAATCTTTAATAGCTTTGATTCATTCCTTTGATATTCATGAACATTATCAAAATTTATTGATTATAATTGAAATATAGATATATCATTATATATTATACAAAGAGTTTATCATCAAAATTACCAATAGATGAGTGAACTTTTTCATTAGTACCTACTATAATATCCTATTATTGTCATAAATAGATATTAAAAAAATTATTATTCTTAACATTAATAAAAATACTCCCGAAGTCCATATTATTTTGTTTCATCCATAAAATTTTAATCATAATGTCACAAACCCCCCTTCACCAAAATGAGGGAAGGGATACCAGATTGTTAGACTCATACATCTTTAAGATGAAGAACAAATAATGACCCCTGAGACCCGTCTTCAATAGGCCTCGGAGTGGTGACTAGAACCAAGGGTATAGAATCACTTACAAGATAGAAGGAATTAACCTTTCCATTTAGTAGGATTGGGAGATAAAATTATAAATCCCAAAAACACAAAAACTGAAGGTAATAGTAAATCCAAAAGAAAACTATTCCAATGTGAATGTCCAAAAGTAAGTTCTTCAAAATTATATGAAAACACCAATAGAAAGTACCAAAGAAAGAAAAAAAACAACAACAACAACTGTCCAATGGTCTGAAGTAGTATGGTCTTGCACGATCCCCGAAGTCCTCCTGGAAACCTAAATATAGTTTATAAACATAGGGGAGTCTATAGGTATACTCAGTATGGAAAACCAAAATCTCATGTGCATATGTGGGGAGGCATTCTAATTCCCCTTGAGAAAAGGAGATAACTATAGCACCTAGCAAGGAAACTATCCACCACAACTTCAACAAGGCACACTCCCCAAATAATGCAAGTCAAGTGATGTAATATTACTAACACATCGATGTTTGGGTAACACACATGAATTTACCACTAGTTAATGAAGACATACTACATGTCAGACCTCTCCCGCCATTCTCACTATAGTCCCACTGCCACACCACGCCTGCACACACCTGGGTGATCACAACAACTCATCCTGCCCGCAAACACCTGGGATATCACTACCACACATTCCACCTAAAAACACATGGGCCAAAACAACCAAACGTAACCACTCCCACACAAACCTAGTCCTGAACAACTACTTCCATGCCCAAAGACACCTAGTCCTCATCTCGAAGACACTTGGGAAACCACCTTCCCACACAATCTTAGGACAACCACCACCACATACCATGCCTAAATAATATAGGGCTATAGTGGACCTCAAGCCATCACAAACTACTCGAATTGTATTGGGTTACTTGATAAAGGGAGAAAAAAAAGAAGCTAATAACCAACCACACATAAGAGTGTTGGTAAAAATACCCTCCCCCATGAAATTTGGGTTTTCGGAACAAAGTTCTCAACATGGGTGTGGAGAGAATATAAAAAATAAGAATAAAATTATACATATATGTACGAAATCACTCATCCCAACCTAGTTGTTCCAAAATAATCCCAACCACAAACACCCTTGTTACTATTCATTCATAAGAAGCAACACACCCACAACCATGTAACAAGTAAATCACAGATCCCCATTGACCCCATTCTCATTATCATATTCAAGTGACTTTGTTTATATTAATACTACACTACTTGGAAATTACGAGGCATAACCACAGGGTAAGGAAAATAAAATAGCCAAACAATAATTTAAGCATTCACACTCTGTTCTCTTGTAATGTCCCAATAATAAATGGGATTCGTGAGATCTCTCAAAGTACTAGAATCAATCCAAGCCCCAACATACATCCCCACACGAACTCAAATCCAAAAACCAACAACTAAACCACAATAAGAAATTCCACCTGCATCCATGTAACCACACGAGGAACCAGCCAAACAAACACACATCCACCAAACCAGAGAAAGGATGGGTTTATGTGATTTTAACACACGACTCATTTAAATCCTTATTTTCCTTTCAGTTAACCAAGGTGATCACATAGGGATTATTGTTCATTAGACATTTTCTTTATCAACCAACTTTACGTGATTATCTAATTTTCATGTACAACCATTTAATCACCGAGCTATCTATAAGACAAAGATTTATTAGTCATACAGAAGGACCACTAATGACCATGATTTTTAGTTGGACATAAATCCATATAATTCACAACATATAAAAAAATGAGTAGAACAGCACCACTAAACACAATCCATGATTCGTTAAAATTCCACTTATTATCCTAAATATGGTTTGGTTCCTTCCATCCCCATAGAAACATTAGCATACCCGCCCCACATTATACTGTGTAAATAGAGTCGAAGGAAGATCCCTACATGGATGATCCACAATCGAACATTCGATCGACATGACATGAATAGGGGATATGCGATATGCAGATGTGGTACTCAGAGGACTCCAAGAATGAGTAGGAAAAGCTCCACATGTGTGCACAACTAGACTCAAGAAAGGAGACTCCAAACACACCAAGGAAATAATGAAACCATCAAAAAAGAAGAAAGAATGAAATCTAATGAGATAAAAATGGTGAGATCTCAAAGTTATGGGATATGAAGATCTTGAGTTGATTTAAAAGAGAATTTTGGTTTCACCGCATGGTTAGACAGTTACACATGATGGAATTAATTATAATTTACTAATTCTCATTGGAAGGGTGGCCAAAATAGTCATGATTAAACAATTTTATTTAAATAGAGGAAATGGGTAATACTGACACATAGTATGGGTCCTTTGAGGGTCTCCCCACTCTTATTGGCCTTTAGATATCATTTATGGGCTTTAACAATGGCCTTGAACCACTTTAAAAAGGATAAAAGTACATAAATGTGGTGTTACTTGAAAAACTGGGGATGAAAACCCCGACAAGACCCCTCATGGAAATGATCGATGTTACTGATGGTTGAAAGCATGATCACATCCTTCCACAGAGAAACTACCCTTAGGATCTAAAACAGATGGGTCCAGTGCGTTCAAAACACCAAAAATTATAAAAAGGGTTAGACAATTAGGGTTTGTGCCATTACACATAAATAATTAGTTCAAAATATAGCTACGTGTTCTCCCACCTATTTCATCAGAACTGGAACACCTTATCACATATCATACCTAAGACCTTTCCCCATATCCTATTACAAAACATACGAAAGGGTGGGATGAGTTGATGAATAATTTTAAAAAAGGTAGATACATAATCGAAATATGAAATTATAGTTATGAAAAACTTTCAAAACATTTGAACATCATATCATCCATATTAAATATAATATAAATGATTCATGGAATAAATATTTTTAGTTCATATTACATGAATTAGAATATATTCAAAAGAATAATCCATAATGTCATAACACAAAAATAAGACATTGAATTTTGGATGATGCATAAATATATAAAATGATTTGCACAGTAGTAAAGGAATAACTTATATTTTATCTTATTGGAATAGGCTCACACAATAAACCATCATAGTTAACATGATTCACTCCCATGATGATTATCTCTATAATTAAGGGTCACTCCCAAGACCATGGTAGTAGTCAACGTTCACTCCCTAATCTATCATAGTACTCAAGGATCCAACATAAGAAAATATTTTCTTACAAATTTAATTAATGATACAATCTCACTCCCCATTTTATTTTTTTCTATATCATGATATAAAATTCATTTCCAAATGAATTGGAGGATTATATATGTACCACCCATTGAATAATGATAGTCATAAATATTCTTTCGACAAGAACATAATTCATTCATTACAATCCAAAAATAAACCCAATAGGGATTAAGGTTATTTAAATTGAATCATGGACCATTTAAAATACTAGTAACATAACATAATGTCATGTAATATGGAAAATGGGTTTGAAGGATCATTTTAAATTATTATTGAGGAGAGTATCCTTTTAATTTATTAATTAAACTCTTTTTAAATCATAACATATTTATAAAAACAAATTATTTGAAAATAACATTGAAAAACTTTATGAAATTATTTTAAATCCAATTTAAACAAATAAAAAATATTAGAAATTTTCTTACATGAAATTAAATCGATGATAATTTATAAATAATTTTGATTTTTTTTATATTACATCGTCCTTTAATAAAAAAAATTACTACAGAAGAGAAAAAAACATTTCAATAATCATAAAAAATAATTAATTGAAATGTGTTGAGTTGGACCTTATGGATGAATTGTAATTTAAATTGAATAAAGAGAATATAATAAACATTTTTTCATAATCTCCATATTTTATATACATATAAATTGTTTTATTATTACGAATTAAATGATCAAATTTATTTATGTGAAAATTAAAATGTTACTTTTGTATCCTTATCCCAACACTAGAGAACATTCATTGGTAAGGGTGATACACAGATTTCGACTTCTAATTCATTGGACCAGATCATCGAGAAGAATAATTTAAATTAATATTAATGGATTTTATTATATCTATTATAAACAAGGATTGTAATATATGGCACATTTGAAAGGGTCCCACGGAATATAGTTTTATGATATCACTGGAGCACTACATGATTGTAATATTTTAATACCATTGAAATGATTAGAGGAAGTACCATTGAGCCATTCATTGAGTTATAAATGGATCCCCATGTCGAATTCCTTCGGTGGACATAGAGTAAAACTCCATTATAAGATGGATTTTGTGATAGTTTGGTTTTTATGGGGAATACATTATGATGACTCCTGTGGTGATGCATTTTTTATAACACACATAGATAAATACATCTCCTCATTATTTGAATTTCGTTGGATTTGATCAAGATTAAAATTATTTAAATGATAAAGATTCAAGTTAAATTAAATATTTAAATTAAATATATTCTATATGTAGATGGAGTACCATATTTACATCAACTATAATGATTAAATTTCATTGTAATTATTGAACACCATATTTCTACTACCAATAGAGACTCCATGGTGGTAAACATGACGTCACATAAATAATAATATAAATTTGAAATCGTCATATCTTAAAGGATTTGATCTAGATTAGTCAAGAGAATGTTTTTTGGGGATTGTTTCCCAAGGTGAACATTAAATGATGTTATTTATTTATATATCGACGTTATTTATTATAGTTTGGAATTGTATAACATATATAATAGTTTGGATTGTTTAAGAAATAATTAGTGGTGGCCCACTGAGTTTTACTTACACACTATTCTTACCGCTGAATTGTACTAAGATATGTTCATGTATGCCAATTAGGATTGAGGATTGAATCTAGAACGAGATATTATATTATCTATAATCAGATATAGTACAAGAGAAGGGTATATAATCTATTATCATGATGATATTGTATATTTTATTTGGATATTTTCATTATTTTTCTATATCATGTACTATGTAAGAAAACTCCCTAGATCCCCTAGTATTTCCCAATATTTGTATAGTATTATGAAATGTAAAATTTCTAAATTACACTGGATATTACATATTATATTTAATATATCTGTATGGGGACTTCCACTATTTCCAATTATTATATTTCGAAAATATTATTTTCAATCTTACTCACATTTATCTAATACCCAATTGATGCATGTCTCTCTATTTATGAAGATATTATTTACTAAATAGTCCAAAATATACCCCAGTTCATGACTGAATCCTCTATCATGACCATATGTGTGATTAAGTCCTTGTGTTCATCCACGATAGTTTACTTATAAGTGAGAAAAATTTTGGAAATAACACCCAAATACAGTTATATTAAATTTGATCTCACTCTATATTGATAATAAACCTATATTTCTAAACAATTAAGAGGGTGAGTTCTCAATAAAACATTCATATAAATATTTTCTAATATCTATGATTCCTAACAATATGTAAACTATTGAACTTCAGAATTTAATGATGAAACTATAGGATAATGTAAACAATTTATTTTTATAACTATGTAATTCATTGAGCGGTGGAAAATCATTATTCCTTAAAAAGGGATTGTTCAATACACAACTTCATTTGTTATTATGATACGAAATAAATAATTTTTAATAACATGTATCATTTTTCATAGTTTTATGACTTGTTTGACCAACATCATGGGGAACAATAATGCTATATGATGGATGATTAATAGGTTTATAACTAGTCAATATTCAATTATAAGGATATACCCATGAATTTATTTCATGTAATGTGTGGTAATTATGAGTTCATGGTGATGTGATTTGGACATAGTAATTCTCTAAAAATATTCGTAGAATGGAATAATAGAGTCATTAGTTATTATATTACCAAAATTATTATAGTTTATATAAATGATATTATTATATACTATAAATGAAACGAGGAACATGATGAGAATTTCAATTTTTCACATAAAACATGGTTAAAGGAAAATTTATATTTAATATACAGTAAATGATAGTTCTATGAAGGGAAAATTATAATTCCAAGACCTGATTTCAACATTAAAGGGATATTGATAGACCCATAAAAAATAGTTTCAATTGAATGATATAAAATACATAAATATGATAATAAAATGAAATTATCCATCAAATGGTTATGTAATCTGATCAATTAGTGAGAAAATAATCATGATTTTCAATTCCACTACCAACTTATCCCAATATAGTTTCATATTTTTCTATTTTAAAGAATGTGAGGAGATATTATATGAGCTGAAATATGTCTAAACACCTCCCTATAAAAACATTACCCACATGTGGTGTAGGATTAGTGATATATAATGATGAGTAAAAAATATGTTGGGTTTTACACATATAATATAAAAATTTAGATCATATTCCTCCTAATAATTATAGTTCTATTTGAAGGACTACCAATTTCAAAATTTAGAATTGGGAATAGTGATCTTCACATTATAGATGTGTAAATATTAAAACTTATCAAACATGTATATTCCATCTTAATAGGAAAATATCCATTACATAAAGATCAATGCTAGAATCATTTTTTACTAGTGTCATTGGATACATTTAAAAATAAAAAAATTATCCATGCATGACATAATACATCTACCACTACATTCTACATTTATACAACATAACATTGAAATACCATATATATTGAATATATTCATTACATGGGAAACATAAACATTTGAAATGGTGATGTAAAAATCATAGTAATGTAAAATATGGTATATATAATTATATCATGAGAATTAAGGTATAATTACTCGTGAATCATATTTTGAAACTATCCTCAGAAATAATAAATCGTAATCCTCAGTCATGTAATAAATATTTGTAGTTCATAAGAAATTAATCATAAAAAAATCATGATAATTGTCCTTGAGAGTGTACTATTGTCATAATTCATTGAATTGTGAAATACACGTAATCATAGAAAATCGATTCAATATAAATTTAAGGAATATATCGAAGACTAACATAGAGGAATGGGTTTATTCACCAAACCGTTTTTGTTGTCATGGTCTACTCTCAAGTCAATTATAGTTGAATAAACCCCATTCAAAATAGGTTTCAACATCTTTTCAAATTATATTTATCCGATTAAATATTAATTTTTACCTAATTCATTAGAGTGATAAATATTTCCAACCCATCACAAATTTAATATTATACACATTTGTTCAAGAATATCATAAAACATCATCATATTAGAACTAATTAAAATTATCGGGTTTCATTGTCATATTATCATAACATATCATATATAAAATTAATCTGATTCATAAATATTTGGCTATACATCAAATAATTACCTATGTAAAATGAAGTGTGTTTAATAATAATTATTTCCTGAAATAACCCACGGATGAGAAACACATTTCAAAAAAATCATTCCATCAAACAATTAAATAATTTTGATAAATAATAATAATAATAGTATTTCCATATCATGTCCCTCATAAAGTGTAAGTAAAATTATTCGATATTATTTATAAATTAATTTTTTGGAATGAAAAATACATTGGAACGTTTTTCGTAAGAAAATATCATTTCATTGATTTTTTTTAATATTTACAATTTCATAAAATATTACATAAATAAATTTCAACAAAAATTAAATTAAAATACATTTAAATGATGTATTAATAAAAATAATTTTCATGTTTATTTGTTGAAAATAAATCCATCAGTAACATGTTAAAATAATGATTTCATTAACATTTTTGTTAAATAAAAATTGTGCATTTCTTGGAAAAAGACGCGAAGATTAATTTTAAATAAACATAATAAATGTTAAAATTATATTATATAAATAATATTATAATTTTTTTAAAAAAATTAATATATAATTTGGAATCATAGTTCTGGTAGATTAAGTGTCTTCGACTGAAGAGAGAATTACAAATGATTTTTCATTAAAATTTGTTTTGAATAAATTGTTTACATAAAGAGAGAAAAACTAAGGGAACCCATGTATTATAGTAATATAAAATTATTTTATGATATTTTAGGAGATAATTGATATATATTTTATAATATTATATCATTTTAGTAATAATCACGATTAATCCCAATAAATGATGTAGTTTTGTAATAAATCCATTACACCTTGGGTAAAATCGAATCATAAGCCCCATGAAAGAATACAATTAAATGGAAAATAGAATATGATCATATTAAATAAATTCCTTATAAAAAATTTCAATAGGTATTTATATACACATCATAAATTTTTAGTGGTTTATAATATAACATATTTCTCCAATAATGAAAGTATATATAAAATTACCTTACCTAATCTTTATCTTTTAAAACATAAACATAATAAAATAGATATAAAAATCAATATATAAATCAACTTTAAATTTTAGAATAATTATAAAATAAATCACTCAATTTAATTACATACACAACATAATTTAATTACATTATGAATATGTAATGAAACTCATAATAAAATAAAAGTTACATTCAAATCCCTTAACTTATGTGCCCAAATTATTTGAACATGTTCACACCTATTTAATACAAAAAACATCTCCATTATACATATATAATTGAACCAAGAAATATATATATCAAAGAATAAATTATTTTCATATGAAATTTTATTCCACTATTATTAATAATTCAATGATAAAGTCATGTTTCAGGCAATGAAAACATTTTTCATGTACGTTTTGATTTTTTAATTTTAGACTAATTTCATTGATCCTAGAAAAATAATATCCAAAATTATATCAATGATATAAATATCATGTCTATTTGGAATATATTAATGTACAATAATTCATAGTATTTAGTGATAAAAATTAAATACATCAATCATAGAGAAAGTAGGTCGTACTCACACATGAATATTGATTCCATTTCCAAAAGGATTTTGAGAAATAAATGCAAAAAATATTGTAAAATTATAATATAATTACTATTTAATATATTTCACATATTTTCAATGAACCCATCCTTATTAACATTCATTCAAAATGTGAACTTATAACATCACTTAGCAATGTGGTAGTCCGAAGTACACCCCCACAATGATATAATATTGAAATAAAATAAAACTTTAGAATTTATATGTCATATAACAAGTAATAAATTATATTAATATCATATATATCATATAAAAATATTTGATCCATCATTATATATATTTATGAGAGGTTGTGATATAAAATGAAGAACATTAGTTCCTGAGGAGATTGTCTTCCACACACAAGAATGAAGATTTCGTATACCATTTATTGGAGGTGGAGATATATTATGTAATTAACTAAAAAATATTAGTATATGGAAAATAATTTTTCACATATATAAATTTTTGATAATAAATTAATGATTTGGAATAACAAATAAAATAAAAACATTCATTGAACAATATTATATCTTCTTCAAGTATTCAAATTAGGTTCTCAACCAATTTCTTTAAAGTGGAAGTATTAACTAAAATAAGGCTTATATGTTGATATTATGGATGTAATTAAGATATTATTTATGATATTGGATTATAAAAAATTTCAAGGAAGTATGACATGATGATAAGAATTGGTATCCTTTTATAAGTGTGGTGAGTGTCACCCTAGTAATTTATTAAATGAAAAAAGTGTACCGATGATTTCCACATGCCATGAGGCTAAAAAATAGAACATTATACTATATTAAACATGATTAAGTTGATATTTGTCCAAATAATTGATTTTTTCAAGTACTGGGACATTTTATGTCAATCCATCTTAGATTAAACCCGGTAAACCAATTATTACATGAACCGTGGTAATTTTTTGTATATTTAATATTAATAATGGTAGAATATTATGTTATCCATTATATATATATTTTTTAATTTAAAATATTTCATTATTTTCTTCATTTTATAAAAATATGATTTTCGAAATCTATTTTAAAATTACACCTGCAAATGCATTGAGAAAAGTTTATTCTAATGAGAAATGTTCAAAAATTAAAAGGGTTTTAGATAAAAATATTATTATAATGAATATGATGACCTAAATAAGATCAATTAAAACAAAATTAAAATATTTTTACTATAAATAATATTTAATCACACCAAAATAGTATTTCTTATATAAAAATTAAGTGTGGTACATGATAATAATAATTCACATGAAATTTATCATTTTGATATAATGATAAGAAAATATGCCAAATAATAAATGGTTTAATAGAGAATTAATTAATATTTTTCATAATATATAATGTTATATTATCATTTATGATTAATTTTTAAAATTTTGAAGTGAAATTATTTTCAAACATATTCATTGACAAATAATATTCGCGAATTGATCTATAAAAATGAAACATTTTTATTTCATAGGATATAAAAATAGTTATGTAATTCCTTATATTACATATAGACTTAAACATTTTTAATATATATAAAACCCATTTTTTAATCACACATAAATTATGTAAGTGGAAAATTTTCCTTTAAATGATTCTCCTGAAATATAGAATGATCACATGTGTTGACATATATTTGGATTTAAAAAATATGTAATTAAAACATTATTCTAAATTTTTATAATTGAAATGGTGGGGAAAATATTGTTAATAAAGATGAGATTGTTTCTTAAAAAATATAATTTTAGGAGAGTGATATGTATGAACATGTATCATCGATTTAAAATAATCATTTCACCAGGATAAAAAAGTGGAAATAATTAAAAAAGGGGACATATAATTTTCTATCAAATTTTTGAGAATCATTCTTATAGAATATTATTGTAACTCAATTACTATAAAATTATGCCAACCAAATCCCCTATGGATGGAATAATTCATTAATCAAGACAAAAATATGAATGTATTTATGTTGAAAAAATATATGAACCCATAAAAAAGTGTATAACACCCATCAATATATTTAAATTGAATTTTTTACCCAGAATATATATAATAATTTCATGAATGTTAATTACAACTCAATGAATTGAAATTTAGTTAAATTAATTAATTACATCTTAAAAATCATTCAATTTAAAAACCCATGCAATATAGAATTTTGTTTGTATTTTTATAAAAATATTAATTTATTAAAAAACCATAATTGTAATCTATGATCAATATATACAAACCATAATTTTAAATAATTAATTAATATCCATTAATCACAATGTATTAAAATTTAAATATAAAAACAATAATGTCGAGTACTGATTCATTAGGCACATTTATCTAAAAACATTAATTTTCAAATTTATAAAATTAATAATTTCAATAGTTTATTTTTTATAAATATTAAAATATATAAGTACTTTTTATTATCGTATGTTATTTATTAATTAATTATTTTCACCTTTGGAGGTTACTCGAGGTGGTTCAATCCATTTATATGTTACTCTTTGTTATATTAACAATGGTAAAGTGTGTAATAATATATCATCATAAATTAATAAATTATATAAGTTATTTAATTTAGCATTTCATTTATATAAAATTTATATAGGTCCATAGTAATCCCACAATGTACTAAAATTATGGAAAATATCCTCAATATGTTTATAAAAGATCGTTCATTTTACTCTTACCATTTATTTTTTATATCAATTTTATAATTTATATTATTATCAATAAAACATAATAAAATTTTAAAAAATATCCAATTTTTATATGAAATATATTTTTATATTTATATATCATTAGAATTATTTTAAAAATAATCACATCATTCAATGAGGTAGTGATTTGCAGGCACACATGAAAAAATAATCCATTTTAATTTTGTTATAGAAAGATACATATGGAAATATCATCATTCAAATAAGACTTTAGAAAATTTAAAATACAAATATTATAACACATTATTTGATTATAATATTATTTTTCATATAATTTGAAACAAAGGATAGGTTGGGAATATTACAATATGATTTCAATGTTATCCCTCATGTATCAACTTATGGATCAATATGTTAGTGCCTTTAATTTAAAGTTATTTTATGATATAAAGATTGTTTTTAAGAGGTAATATGGAATGGTTTTTGTGAAATTTACTGATTTAGAATAGGTAACGAATTGTGAAGTCATCTCTTTTTTTTATTAGAGAAAATGATTCTTCTAAAATTACCTATTACTTTTTCTATGATGAAATGAAACAATTTGAGGGAAACAAATTCAAAAGTAGGGAAATAAAGATTTTTGAGATGAGATAATATTGAAAATTCATCTAAAAATAATTTCCATACATGTTTCAAAAATATTATGACTCATTTACCATTTTTTACACATTACTAGTCTAGTTTTTTCCTTGTTATCTAGTTTTCACTATAGTAAATATCATTTAGTTGAAAATATATGATAGAATTTAAAATAAACAATTTTATGTTATAGACATTGATTTATTCTCAATATAATCTAATTCATCCTATAGAATTTATAAAGTTATCTTATATAATAAAAGTTTAATATATAGAAAAAAGGTTAGGTAGATAAATGTTATTTTCAACATTAAGTGTTATTAATAATATTTAGTAATGATATATAATATAATTATTTTCATTATATTTATAAATACTTATATAAATTATATTAAATTAATTTCTGGGAATATATTAATTAATTTTTCATATAATATTTTTATAATATTTAAAAAATACTTACATTAAATTTCATTATATATCACCTTACCTCATTCTCATAGCCAAATATGATGTATACTAGTGGGTACAAAGATGGTTTTTAAAATGATGATGGATATTATTGTTTTTCTATAACATTAGTGAGTGGATATTTTATTTTATTGAATAATATAAAATGTAATAACATAATGAAAATAAAACCACAACGTTCCCTCAATATAAAGAGTTTAAAATTAAAATATATTGTATATATTTGATCTTTATAGTGAAATTTTATTTTATACCTTGGATTTTTCTAGTATTATTTCTACCAATTTTTTCTATTAATTTTTTTGAGTGATTTCAATTGTATGATATGATATAAATTTCTATATAAATTTAACACTATCATATAATGAACACTAATGAAAGACATTTTAAAACTTATCATATGATGTTTGTTCATTATTTTTGTATATAAATTATCCATAATACATTTCATTAAAAATCACAATATAATGTTTTATATTTAAATTATATATATATATTGTTAATTTAATCAATATAAATTAAGATTACAAAAAAATTAATTAAAATTTTGGGTAAAAATTTTCGTTAATATTTAAATATGAAAAGTATAGTGGATTCCATTCTGAAATAATTTTGATACACTATAAATATGACAGTTATAGTTACAATTAATATTGAATTATCAAGTGAAATTTTGAACTGTAGTGTTATGTGAATTTATATGGGTACATCTTATGATAATATCATATAAAATTTTGATATCTAATCATTTATTATTAAACCATTAATGTGGAATTTGTTTTGATAATACACAAAATTTTTATACTATAATTGGTTGTTCGGATGATTTTTCTATTTTTTTATAGTAATCATATGCTTATAGATGGTATTAATTGTTTTCTATATCATTTATCTTACCATATACTGTAAAAATGTCATAAATAAGATACTGAATATGGAATCATGTTGATTTTTTCATGGAATTTGATAGAAATAGGATATCTTAGTCGAATGAGTGGATTATTGATATCTATATGGAAATCAACTTATAATGATTTTGTAAATGAGTTTAATCATGCCATATTTTTTCCTGAATATACTCATATTATATATTTATAATAAATTATTATAGAACCACGTGTGGTGGAGTGTGATGTGTATTCCATAGTTAATAAAACTTTTTTTTATCTATTGTATCAGTAGATATCAGATGTCGATGTATTTTTAGATTTATGAATATAGTTGAGTTGAATTTTTTGATAATTAAATTGAATTTTATAGGAATAAAAAAAGAGTATGATAGGTTATACCCAAATTTTTTCAATCATTATATATAATTAATCTACTGAATAAAAAATGATAAATGTCATGATCGAAAGAGTCGAATAAAATAATAACACATAAGTGATTCAACCCTAGAACCAAAGAAATATTGACATATAATATTAACAATTTATTTATTTTATTTAAAATTTACTGATCTGAATTAATTCTTTTCTGATGTATAGAATAATATATCTTCGTTATACCATCATTTTAATGAAGGAATTTAGAATATATTTCCCCTGGTTGTGATCCACACATGCTTTGAAAATCTAAAAATACCACAATATGATTCATGTGTTTCTAACAAGATTGATCATATCTATTGTTACAATTATATTTTATTTCAATGAGAATATGTTTGAAAACATTTTCCATGATATCTCTAGAAATTATTGTATGATGTGGAGGAATATCTCTCTCCATTCATGAGATCTTTCATGAATAAGGGTTCTCTCAGGGGCTTTAATAGGATTTTCTGGATTTGTTGTGATTAAAAAAATAAAATGAATTAGCTATATTTTAAAATTATATAATTTGGGTCACATATCACATGATATTTAAAAAAATACAACACAAGTTAAATATATTATTTTATAAATGCCTTGAAGATCCCAATTTCAAAAATAATAATAATAATAATAATATTTCTCAACTTATGATTAACCAATGAATTAGTATTTAAAATTATTTAATCAAAACATATTAATTATATATTATTTCTTATAAATCCATTAAAATATATCCTCATTTACCAAAAAATATATCTTAGTCCTTGAACAATATATATTTTTATTAAATAAATGTCACATCCATTTTCAACAATAAATAAATGAATAATATACTCACTAAATTACAATTAAATATTTATTAAATATTTAATTAACGTATTATTCTTTGTTATAACAAGAAATGGAATATATATTTTCATGAATAAATGGATAATTATTAAAGCAAGTGGTGGAAAATATTTATTCAAATTATTTAATTTTAAATAGTAATATATTATTTAACTGTGATTCTGGATACACGTAGTGTGTCTTATCTACATAATTTTGATACACAGAAACAAGTTGATACCAATTAAATATTATGGTAATGTAATTTTAATTCAATGAAATTTTATATATGTACATGTTGTGCACAAGCTTTTTACCAGACATGTACCATTTTCACCATCTATATATAGCACACGCTTATGGACTCGACCTATAAATTATGACACACAAAATATTGGATTACATGGAATGTAGATATGATACATGACATGTGTTATCATAGTAACATGTTCACTAGTATTTTAGTCCATGGAATGAGATACACAGCCACTCTGTTACTACTGGATTACATGCGATGTGTGTGGGATACGTGGCGTGTACAATGGGAAACCATTCCCTAGTATATCTAATTGAACAGATGATGAAAATTTAAATGAAAAAATATTTATAAACGTACCCACCTATAATTAATTCTAAATAAATTGGTTTCATTACAATCTGTTAGACAATATGTACCCCTTTGTACATGTCATGTATTCTTCTACTATCTGGCTTGAATCCTCAAAATATCACGATGAGATCATCGACTTTATTTCATTCATAAAATCAATTTATTTCAATTTAACGATAATAAATTAATGACGATTAATGCTATCATTCAATTTGGTTTAATAAAAACATAATCTAGAATAAAAAATAAAATTGAAATGGTTGAACAAATACTCATTAAATATTTATATATGTGTAAGTGACCGCTCTGATACAATATGATGGTTCCTGGAAAAACAGAAATTTGTGATGGTTTATACTGAACATTTATATTTTTCATAGTCAATGGTCAATCCAAAATTTAAATAATGATAAATATTTTTATCTATATAAGTGAATGAAAGGAAAAAAATAAATGGTTATTAAATTATAATGAATTTTTAAACAATTATTTATTATTGATAACTAATTGAATTAATTAACAATTACCTTGTAAGAAATATTTCATTATTATTGGATCTTGACCATAGAACATCATTTTAGTATCTATTCATTGAGGGAATCAACATAAGATCATCTCTAGTGGTGATCCACATGTATACCAAAATCCACCAATCATAAATATAGGGATCTCCATGTGATAACAAGGATGATCCAATCACATTATTCATTTTCATTTTTTCTCCGGAGTAATTCGTACAATATATTTATTAATGATTTCTATAGTTTCAAAAGGGGGAGGTGGAGGGAGATCACCCAATAGTCATGGTGGTTCTTTGAGAAGAGATCTATCTAGGCCTTAGCTAGTTTTCATTAGATTCATTTTTCACAAGGAAAATGTATTGTCTCAATTTTATTATAATATATTTGTGTTTATATAATGAATTGGTTTGAAAAAAATTACAAAATTTCACTTTATTACTTATTTAAACCCATAAAGAACACCATGTCTATAATAACATTAATATTAATTTCTCACGATACGTGATTAAAATGTGAATTAGAATTAGAAATTATTTATTCAAATAATATGGGATATATAAAAATTATCACCAAACTATAATGCTATAATTTAAAATACCCCTTAATAATTATCAAGCCATGAAAAATTGAAGTTTATTTATAAAAATAATCACTTCATTATTCACAAATAAAAGATTAATAATTTTATTAATTATTAATAAAATAAATATTTATTAAATAATATTTTCACTAAATATTATCTTGAATAACTGGTGATAGAATATATTCATTAAAAAAACAAGAATAATTATTAAAAATGAGAGGGTATCATATTTCATTAAATATTCTAAGGATAAGCAATGATATATTATTTAACTAATATTTTGGATATACATAGTGTGTGACCCTCAAGGGTACATTCAAAGTGGAATTAGGAGACAGAGCCTAATGTCCATGGTTAGCATCAAGAAACAATCCAAGGAACCCGTAGAGAAATAATGTAATGGAAAATGAAAAAAAAACACATATTGATGAAAACTATGAGTAATATTATATTTTTCATGATATTTATAATCATGAAGGATTGAACTAGTATTTTCAAATAAGGTTCTCAATGTCCCATTCATTTACATTATATAAATTCATTGTCCTTATAGAACATCATATCCATATATTTTTTTATGGGAAATCATTTCCATCAATGGTACTCAAATTTAATCATTGGTTATATATTATTAAGGTTAAATTATTTCCTATATTATTTATTAATTAAATTTTACTATGGATTCACCCAACATATCTTACATCCCTAAAAACATATATTGTAATAGTTTTCATCATTAAATTAATGTAAACAACTAATAATAATCATTTATAATAATAGTGAAGTCTTATGATCATTAAACCATGCCAAATATATGAACATTTAATGACACATATAAATGATTATTTTGTACCAGTTGTTCCCATTCTTATAATGTCATTATACAAATATTACAATGGGTCTACAAAATGAAATTGTTACACAATGTCCTATGAGTCTCCACCCTTGATAGACATTATCATTTTTGTCTCTCAAATTAAATAATCGGACTATAGAGCATAAATATATGAATATTTCTCTAGAAAATCTGAGTAATAATTATTTTTGGGAACTAATATAACCTTTTATTGAGAAATCTACCCTTAAGACATTATCACAAACTATGTTACACAAAATAAAAATTGTGATGTGATATGGAATTTATTATTATTGAGTATTATGAATATATGTAAACATAATGTAAAAAATATTTGGTTTTAGGGAACTATGTAATCAAAGATATCTTTGAAAATTAAATCATGTTGAATTATTGTTTTAGAAAAATTATATATTTTTCTACAATAATAGTTAATTAATCCTATGATAATGTAACCAATTGTTTATTAGAAAATCAGAAAATATAATAAATTTTAATATTTATTTAAGGATTTTATATTATTTCACACCTAATTAAACATGATAAAATTAATAAATTTCCATGTGTTTTTACGTCTCTATTCAAGATTTTGAGATTTCTGTTTTTTTGGAATCTTTTTATATCATGAAATATGATTTCCTTTTATGCGTTCATTTTAGATGACTTATTCAAAATTATGAAACCCTAATTTCTATATTAACCCTTAATAAGAAGGATAATATGACTCTATACGAATATTCTAAAATATTCTTTTTTATTTATAATGTAATTATCTATGAATCGTGAAAGAGTAAAATAACATTATATCATAGCATAAGTAGTCTATAAAAATAGTGATATCATGGATACCTAAAGGGGAGATATATCAGTTCCCAATGATTTAGTTATCTATTATTTTACCATATTACGTTTGATATTGGGTATGTGATACATGATTTCATAATAATCCCTCTCGGAAAATTTATTAATTAAATATAATTGAAATATTACTAACAAAGAAAATCATATCCCTCGGGAAGAAATGAATGGATTTAAATGCATATAAAAAATAATGTCTCACATTATAATCATTAATTCTTTTTTTCCTCTTTTGTTAACCTATTAAATACATTTTTTATTACATACATAAAACATAAGAGTATTCTAATAACATTATATTTGATATAATCCATCATGAGATTTCTGATAAAAATAAGGATAGTGATTATTTTATTTCTATAACTTGGTTTTTAATATTAGGAAGATGACGATGACGAGCCAATTGAATGGAAA
Organism: Viscum album; assembly: GCA_963277665.1. Taxonomy (NCBI): domain Eukaryota; kingdom Viridiplantae; phylum Streptophyta; class Magnoliopsida; order Santalales; family Viscaceae; genus Viscum; species Viscum album. Next base: position 1,807,682,556 of record OY728156.1, read on the forward strand.
ATAATATATGTCATAAGAATGGGTGGTATTGAACCCCATATATAAATAATGCATATTTTTTTTAATCTACCATTGAAAATAAGAAATATGTATTGGTAACATGTTTTTCATTTTATTTTTGAAATAATTAAATAAGTTCAAATGATTCGGAAACAACATATCCACATTTGTCACGAACCGAATCTGGTCCCCACCAAAACCGGCACCAAACCTGGCCCGTGAAAAGGCCTGATGGGCATTCCCTATCCCTATGGGCTGGAAGAAGTACTCGGGTATCAAACAATTTTGTTTGGGAGTGATTTAACCTAGTATGAATGCATAAAACCTTAAAAACAATCCATAATATAAATTCTTAGATTTAAAGACAAACATGTCTTAAGAAAAAAAAAGAATTGTATACATGGATTTAAATGTAGTAAAAAATGTCCAAAGACTCAAATAAATTGCATAAAAACAACCTAAAGGACTCCACATGATAAGGGGTCATCACCCACCGGTTTTCTCCACAACTCCACCCCAAGGATGGGAACTAACACCCCGAACCACCATCACCCAATTCCTTTCTTTTACCAGGGTCAAAAATAATAATTTCTATATACACCCAAGGGGTTTAAGTAGGGTGTGAGACTATGCCCAATTGGATACCACCATATCATTACAATTTTAATGCAATACAAGTTGAAAAAGCGAGCAGTTTTAATATTACATGAAAAACGGTGACAAATTCCCGGAAATGAAACATTAAATTTAAAACATTTTTCAAGATAAAACTTTCATAATGTTAACACATTTAAATTGGAATGTTAGATACTGCAATATAATTCCAAAGACACCCAAATACTAGGGAAATTACCACAAATCCAATGATCCACAAAATCAGAAACACCCCTAGGCACTAGATAGTCTCGGGCCCCATGTACCTCATACCTCGGTGTAATGTAACCATAGTCAAATCCATTCTCATGCATGAGCCACTAGTCGGGAACATACCCAAAAACTAGTGGTCCCCAATAATCATACATATAGTTTAGTTATAGTTCTCGTTATCCAAATGCTACGTGAAATAGGGACAAAACTCATTCGGTCCACTAGATGTACTAGTACACATCCGCCCCACCTAGGTACCCGGGCTTCCCCCTTCGTGATCAATCAATTTCATCATTCTAAATAAATCCATTTTAATTTAAAACACCACTACTTATCACATTCAAATATTACAGTAGCTACACACTCTTTATACCACTTAAAACACAGAACAAAACACTTTGATTTTCCACAATGCAATTTCACAAAAACAAGATGAACCAACTACAATAGAGAATGAGCCAACTGGATGCTCTCCAAGAACACACCTCCATTGTATTCCCTGGTCTCCACATGAATCTGAGAAATGATCCCCATCAATGTCCACCCAACACTATACTTACTCAAATCCTACACTAGAACTCTTCTTCTCAAAGCGTTGAACACCACATTACCCTTGCCTTTGGTATATACAATGTCAAATTTGATCCCCTGGAAGTACTTGATCCAACGACGATGCCTCAAGTTGAGGTCCATCTTTGAGAAAATATAGGCCAATCTTTTCTGATCAGAGTAGTCCACAAACTTCTTCCCAAGGGACACAAAGTCTTCAAACCATGCATCATTGCTTCTAACTCCAAGTCATGGGTCGAGTAGTTCTATTCGTGTGGTTGGTGTTGGAGAGAGCAATACACCACCACATGATTATCATGCATAAGCACAGTCCCAAGTCCCATACCAAAAGCATCGCAATAGACCACATATCATTTTCCAACCACTGGTAAAATCAGCATGGGGGGTAGTAGTCAATCGTCTCTTCATCTCCTCAAATGATGCCTGACATTCTAGGACCCATTCAAAAATTACCCCATTCCAGGTGAGTGCGTTCATTGAAGAATCAAGCCGAGAGAAATCTTGAATGAATTGCCTATAATAACCAGCTAGGCCGAGGAAACTAATGATCTCAAACAATTTGTTTGGCTGATCCCATAACATAACTGTACTAATCTTATCAGGGTCCGCCGAACCCCCCATATCGGAGATCACATGCCCAGGAAATCTCACCTCCATGATCCAGAAAGTGCGCTTTGACAACTTTTTATAGAGGTGGTGATCCGAAAAAGTGCCCAAGATGATCCTCAAGTGATGTTCATGTTCTGCCTCAGAGCCAGAGTATACTATAATGTCATCCACGAACACCACAACGAAGCAAATGAGATAATTATGGAATACCCTGTTCATTTGTTCTAGAAAGGCCGCTGGTGCATTAGTCAATATGAAGGGAATTAACATATACTCAAAGTGGTCGTACCTTCTCCGGAAGGCTATTATTGGGATATTTGGATCCTCCACCCTAATCTGATGATAGTCCAAACACAAGTCTATTTTTGAGAACCAATTTTCCACCTTCAAATGATCAAACAAATAATCTATTTGGGGAAAATAGTATTTGTTATTAATTGTTACCATATTTATCTTCCTGTAGTAAATTCACAACCGGAGGGATCAGTCAACCTTTTTTGTAAAAAACATAGGTGCTTCCTAGGGAGAGGCGCTCAGGCGAAAGAATACTTTGGATTATAAGTCTTCCATCTATATCTTTAATTCCATCATCTCGGTGTGGGCCATGCGATAAGAGGAAAGAAATATCATATGTGTTCTTGGTGCCAAATCAATCAAAATCTCCACATCCCTCTTTGGGGGAAAACCTCGGAAATCATCTAGGAATACCTCTAGAAACCTGTTCACAACATGAGGTAGTGCACCTCTAGGGGAAATACCATCATACTATTCCATGAGCGATGATAACTGGATGGTAAGACTTTCCAAATCTAGGAATGGAGGTCCTGCGTGACCCGACTGAGGATCCCATCCTCCCAGAAAATCCTGATGACTCCCATTAGGTGTCATGGAACTCACTCGTAGTCTATAGCAATCGATGTGTGGCTTCAATTGTACTATACAATCCATGCAAAGTATTATTTCCAACAGATCCACATCTAATACCATGAGGTCCCACTACATCAAAACCCTTGACATAGAAAGCACACATGACTGGAACTTAAGACCCTGCTCTTTTCCCAGTGGCGTCACCAACTCCATTGAAAAATACAGTAACCCGATTAGAAAATTCAGTGTGTTCACGATACCTTGAAATTTAGGAGGCTTATTTTTCAGGAAAACCTAGGAATTTTACTTCTTAAGACCAGTCTCATCTCCCCCAACATGAGATGAAATAGGGTCTAGTCTATGTCCTAGTTCATGGATAGCCCGAACGACAACCTTTACCATCTTCTGATCATGCACCGAGGGAGAAATCACTCTATCTTCCTTTCATGGATGCATGTGAGCTTTTTAAGGAGGCAAGTTGTGAAAAAAAATGCAAAAGTCACAAGAGAAAAAATCAATAAAAAATTTCTGAAAAATTAAATCAATATCATCAAATATATTGAATCCAAAAATATAACAACAACAAAAAATCCACTACATCACCTCCTCCTTATATCAACATGTAGTCTACAGCCTACACGTCTCACCTGGAAGAGAAGTCAATCTGTAAATTCCATCATCTCCTAGTGAATCAACATCATCCACAAGAGGTGTGGCCTACCCACCCTACTCACAACAAAAACCTCGAGTCCCGATAATATTAGCTCATATCTATCCCAACTCATCCAAAATATCAATATAACACAAAAAACATTTACCTCCTCTGATACCATTTTGTCATGAACTGAATCTGGTCGCCACTAAAACTGGCACCAATCCATGCCCATGACAAGGCCCGAAGGGCGTTCCCTATCCCCACGGGCTGGATGAAGTGCTCGGGTATCAAATTATTTGGTTTGGGTACAATTTACCCGAGTATGAAAGTATAAAACCTTAAAAACAATCTATAATATAAATTCTGAAATTTATTGCCAAATAAATCATAATAAAAAACTAGAATTGAATACATGGATTTAAATACAGTAAAAAATGTCCAAAGACCCAAATAAATAGCATCAATACATCCCAATGGACTCCACATGACAAGGGGTCATCACTCACCAACCGTCTCTACAACTCCGCCCCAAGGATGGGAACTAACACCCTAAGCCACCATCACCCAATGCCTTCCCTTTACCTGGGTAAAATAAAATAAAATCAACTTACACCCAAGGAGTGGAACTAGGGTTTGAGCCTAACCCCAATAAGATACCACCAAATTATTCCAAGGTTCATGAAATACAAGGTTAAAAAGCAAGCATTTTCAATATACAATGAAAAAATTGACAAATTCCAAGATATGGAACATTAAATTGAAAAAAAAAATTCAAGATAAAACATTCAGAATATTAACACTTTTAAATAGGCATGTTAGATAGTAAAATACAATTTCAAATACCCCCAAATATGAGGGCAAATACCACAAATCCAATGAGCAACAAAATCGGGAAAACCCCTAGGCACTAGATAGTCTCGGGCCCCATATACCTCATACCTCGGGGTAATGTAACCATAGTAAAATCCATTCTCGTTCATGAACCACTAGTAGGGAACATACCCATAACCAATTGGTCTCCAATAATCATCCATATAGTTCCTTTAGTGTTGTCTTTATCCAAATTCTATGTGAAATAGGGACAAAACCCATGTGATCCAGTAGTCGTACTAGTACACATCCGCCTCACCTAGGTACGTGTGCTTCCCCCTTTGTGCTCAAACAATTTAATCTTGATAAATAAATAAATTTTTATACAAAACACAACTAATGGTCACATTAAAATTTTACATTTTATAGAAACACTTTCTAACACTTAAAACACAAAACAAAACACTTTTATTTTCCATAAAGCAATTTCACAAAAACCCGTATTATTTTTCACCCAAATCTCCTTGAAAACCCCACATTTCACACTATGTGTACAATATCATTTACCAAAACAGAATTCATAGTGGGAAAAACATTTCTATAAACCTTTTATATGAGTTATAAGACCACCACATTAGGCAAAACATCAAATAATCATGTAAAACAACAAATTTAGCACCAAAATGGTGACAAAAAATCCTTCACTTATCAAATGTCACCAAAATATGATTTTTTAGAAGCAGAAAAGGGATATAAAAATTAAAAAAATAATTATAAGACCTTATAAATTTCAATAAAACCAACCATGTAGTTAAAGGTCATCCCCAAATAAACTCATATATCATTTCTCTGAAAATCCCCCAATTTCACATAAAATTGGAATTTAAAATTCATATGCAATACAAACACATATAAAAATAATTTTTGCAGAAATAATAAAATGAGATAATCCTAGAAATATGATATATAAAGCATGCTAAGACACAACGATTTCATAAACATGGAATCACATACAAAAACCAAGGAAACCCTTGAATCATTTGTGCGAAAACACAAATGCACCACCGTCGCACCTCAAAGAGGGTAGATAAAACCTAAAAACAGAACATTGGACCAAGATGTATTATGATGTTTGTTAGCATTTCTGGTGGCCTGTTTTGAGATGTGACATAGCGGACCTTGTGTCGAGATGCTACACATGATATTAGGTCAAAATAGAGCATCGAAGTCCCTTTGGTTTGCTCCAACCATTACCCATTCCTTCTTGGAAGTGGGAAAATGTAGTCATGAACATCATTTTTGGATTAACTTGCACAACTTGGGATAATAATTCCATTTGGGAGGTAATTTATTGTCTAACCAAATCAGTCCACTTTATTCTGATGAGATATACTACTAAAGTGGATGAGTTGAGTTGTTTGTATCTTCCTGAAGTGGTGAAACTCAATGGTGTTCCATCAGCAGTTAACTCAGATAGAGACCCCCCATTTCACTTCTCGGTTCTGGAAAGGCCTTTAGAAGACCTTGGGTCTCATATTAAGATGATCACGGCATAACATCCTTAGAAAGATGGTCAGAAAGAGTGGGTGAATCAAAATTTTGAGGACATGCTTCGTGCATGTGTATTGGACTTTGTAGGTTCCTTGGATAGCCATTTGGGGCTGGGTAAGATTTCTTATAATGAAAATTACCAATCCTCGATTTGAATGGCTCCTTTCGATGCCCTCTAAAGTCGGCCTTATCGGTCCCCCTCTATTGGGATGAGATAGGTGAGACCTCACTGTTGTAGCTAATTCAGGTGCAGGAGACATCTGAGAAGGTCAAATTTATCAGGAAACTCTTTTTCAAAGCTCATAGACTTCACAAATCTTATACTGACCAGAGGGGTCGAGACCAAGGGTTTTCTGTGGGAGAAAGGGTATTTTTGAAAATGGCCCCTTGTCTGGGCCATCGTCGATTGGAAATGGAAAGAAAGATGACTTCGTTCTATGTCAGACCTTTTGAGATCATCGAGAAAATTTACAAGGTGGATTACATGTTGGAATTAACATCTTATTTGACATCTATCCATGATGTATTCCATGTCTCTTAGTTGAAGAAATACAACATAGATCTGTCCCATGTGTTGAGTTGGGAAGAACTAGAGATAGAGACTGACATGTCTGTTGCAGAGCGGCTGGTGAAAATAGGGGACTCACAAGAAAAGGATCTTTGAGGGAAGTCCATTACATTGGTCTATATTCTTTGGCAGCATGTTAATGATACACATGATACATGGGAGCTGAAGTCATGGGTCCAGGAAGATTACTTGTTCTTATTTTCCGATCAAGTTTTAGGTTGACTTTGAGAGGCAGAAATTATTTCATGGTGGGGATAATTGTCACATACATGACTTATTTTAAAGGTATGTTTCATTTATTTTCCATTTTTTTTTTGGGGTTTCTCAAAATTTTACTGTGGAATGGGTGAGTTTTGTGAATTGTTCCAAACCATGAGCCCAATTACTGATTTAAAAATAAATTTTATTTCTTTTATAACATTTTAATTTTTTAATATTTTTCACCCATTAAAATTCCTAAATGGCCTCCCCTAACATATTAACACCACCATTGTAGTTTGGAACCTTTACAAATCGAAAACCAAGGTGTATATGGGTTTTTATTTAAGGGATTGGGCCTTCTCGAAAGCCCAATTACAGTTTTGAAATTAAAATTTGATTAATTAATTTCAAATTTAATTTTATGGATTTTTGGGTGATTCCAAGACCCACACACTCTAGTTGAACCCTGCCGCACGTCTAGTATCCTCCCACCCTCTTTGGAGTTCTTCTTTCTTGCGGGTTAGAGAGAAACCTCTAAAGCACTCACATTTCATCCATATTTATAAAGGTAATTTGATTCCTTCATAAATCATTATTTATTCACACTTTCCCCAAAATTAAAGTTCTAAATTTTCCTTATATTTCTTATTCCAACATCAATTGAATTTTTGGATATTTTCAAATTCATCAAGTAGTGTATTTGGGTCTATTTCGTCAAGAAAACTCAACTGAGTCAGTCTCCTTCATTCTTCTTTCATTTTTCTTAGTGTTTCATTAAATGTGCTTAGGGTATCTTCCCTTATACATGAAGTTCCAAATTTCAAGATGGTACGGTTTCAACCCTAAGGTTTAACTTTGGGTTTTCTTGGTCCAATTTTCTATTTTTAAGTTTGATCTACCCTCCTTGAGGTGCGGCGGTCATGCGTTTGTGTTTTCCCACAAAGGATTCAAGGGTTTCCTTTATTTTGGTAGGTGATTCAATAATTAGGAAATATTAGTGTACATGATGTATTTATCATATTATCGGTTTATCTCATTTTATTATTGCTTCAAAAATTAGTTTTAGTGTTGTTTGTATTGAAAATGAATTTTAAATGCCGATTTTATGTGAAATTGGGGGTTTTTCATAGAAATGTTTTATGGGTTTATTTGGGGATTCAATATTCCTAATTGGATGATTTTATTGAAATTTATTAAGGCTTATAATTATTTTTTGAATGTTTATATCCCTTGTTTTCTTCTACAAAGTCTTATTTTTGTGACATTTGATAAGTGAAGGATTTTTTGGCACCATTTTGGTGCTAAATGGATTTTTTCCATGACTATTTGATGTTTTTCCTAATGGGGTAGTCTTACAACACATGAAATTGGTTGATAAATTTTTTTTGGACACATATAATTATATTTTGGTAAATTTGAGTGTGCACATAGTGTCAAATGTGGGGTTTTAAAGGAGTTATGGGTACAAAATAATGCAGGTTTTTGTGAAATTGCATTATGGAAAATCAAAGTGTTTTGTTGTGTGTTTTTAATTGTATAAAGAGTGTGTAGATACTTTACTATTTGAATATGACAAGTAGTGGTTTTTCATATTAAAATGGATTTATTTAGAATGCTGAAATTGTTTTAGCACAAAGGGGGATGCCCGGGTACCCAGGTGGGGCAGACGTGTACTAGTACGGCTAGTGGACCGGATGGGTTTTGTCCCTGTTTCACTAAGAATTTGGATAAAGACAACTATAAATAAACAATATGGATGGTTATTGGGGACAAAAATGTTATGTTTATGTTCCTTACAAGTGGTTCATTCATGAGAATGGATTTTACTATGGTTACATTACACCGAGGTACAAGCTACATGGGACCCGAGACTATCTTGTGCCTAGGGGTCTTCCCGATTTTGATGCTCATTGTATTTTTCATATTTTCCCTTATATTCGGGTGTCTATGTAATTATATTTTAGTATCTATAATTCTTATTTAAATATGTTAACATTATGAATGATTTATCTTGAAAAATGTTTTCAATTTAAAGTTACATTTCTTGGAATTTGTCGCCGTTTTTCATTGCATATTAAAAATGCTTGCTTTTCACCTTGTATTAGATGAACCTTGGAAACATTGGGTGGTATCCTATTGGGCTTAGGCTAACACCCTACATAAAAAACTTGGGTGTAATTAGAATTTATTATTTTAGACTTAGGTAAAGGAAAGGCATTGGGTGTTGCGGGTTTGGGGTGTTAGTTCCCATCCGTGGGGCGGAGTTGTGGAGACGGCTGGGGGGGTGATGACCCCTTGTTTGGTGGATTACATTGGGTTTTTTTATTCTAATTATTTCTGTCTTTGGACATTTTTTACTGTTTTTAAATCAATGTATTCAATTCTGGATTTTTTTCTTATGACTTGTTTGGCTATAAATTTCAGAATTTATACTATGGATTGTTTTTAAGGTTTTATGCTTTCATACTCCGGTAAATCATTACCAAACCTAATTGATTGATACCCATGAACTTTTTCCTACCCCTGGGGATATGTAACTCTACTCAGGACTTGTCATGGTCAAGGTTTGGTGCCAGTTTTGGTGGCGACCATATTCGGTTCGTGACAACATTCTACCATTTTGATGTGTTTGGGAACATAAAAAACATTATTTATATAGTATAAAATTATCTACATAAATTAAATATTCCCTGTAATAACCAATTTCATCTATTTAAATTGAAATTAAATGTTAAAATATCTCATGACTTTCAGTCTCACCACTTAAAATATTAATAGATGACAATTCTAATTGTGTATTGATGGGATGTCCATAATAAGACGATGTTTAATGGTTCAGTTGGTTCCATTACGGAACATTATAAAGTTTTTAGTCATTATGGTTATTATGAGAATAAATCATTAAATATTAATGTTATTAAATGTGTAGTAGTGGATAATGGATTGACATAGGCAACATCTCGTAGTTATTTGGATTTGATATCCCAAACGGATGGGATCAGTAATCAATGATGCATCACTACAGTTATGTTTAAACAATATTTCAATAAAATGGTTATTGTTTGTCAACCATCCTTAATTTTCAATTATAGAATTTTTTTTACCTATCTAGATCTAAACAATTAGTTTATATCGAATATTTTAAAATTTTATTTTTACTATTTGTATTATGATATTTTATTTATCATCTAAAATTTCATGGAATATTTTAATGTTAATTTCATTCAATAGATACTGAATAAATTGTTATTTTAAGTGTAATCATCATCTGGATATTAATATTAAAATATGTAAACCTTTATTATGTTTTGGGATCTAAAAAAATTTGGAAGTGAAAATTAACATCGATATATTTTTGTGGATTTCCATAATCCTCTTATTGTTTAGAAGAATTTAATGAACCTAGGATGGTAGAATTGTTTATAAGATAATATATTTTTTTATATGAATTTAAGGTAAATAATTAATAACGAGTTTTTTAAAAATGGGAACATTTATTTTAAGAGATTATATGTTTTTTTTGATTTGGCAAAACTAATTGAATAGTGATTTAATAAAAAAATATTTTGTGATGGTAGTTTTATTGATGTATCACAACATATGGGAGAATAATTTATCACATCACCAAGATTAATGTTTTTAGAAAATAACTTCATTATCCATTTAATAGGAACTCTATAATTAATTTCAATGTTTCACTATGAATCTTATTGGTTGATTAAATAATTCCTTGGAGTTTTACATCAAATTGATGAATTTAATAATTTCATCATGTCACATAGTATAATATTTCAATGTATAAATTATACTTGTATATCATTTTTAAATTTAATTTTTTTTAGTGGAATTTTTCTAAGGATGTTTCCCCTAAATATTACATATGGATTGTTCTATTGGAATGCAGTGGAAAAATATTGTGTATGATTCAAAGGATGTGTAATAGTTTTTGGCATCATATTTACTGTTGATGTTATAATATTATGTGTCCACTAGATTATTAAGGTAAAATTTCACTATAAATATATAAAATTATAATATTCTATACATATAATAAGTCAAATTATCAATTGGGTTTTTTTCTAAAAAAATATTATTATAAATTTATTTTAATAATGTCTCTAATCATATAAAATTGAATAAATAAAGTGGATTCCATTTTCAAAGATTCAATAAATATTTATATAGATGATATAATGGAAATTTCTTTTCAAAATTGAAGTGAGATATTACATTTTAATGTGAAGGTTGTTAATTCCAAATAACATTGGTATAATATCATAATAGTGGTTTATATGTCATCATGTATTATTAAACCACTTACAGTGATGATGTTCAAATTATAAGATGATTCCCATTATCATTATATTATTTTTATTATATTAAATTGGATTCATGTGTGATAAATGTAAATATAAAATAGATTAATGATAATTTATTTTCCATAAAATGAAAATTTAACATATTAAATAATCCAATAAAAATTATTTCAATCATCAAAACATGGTGAAATAAATGAATATTGAGATACATATTTCATTTCTTGATAGGAAGGGAATTTTTTATCTCATTAGAAAAAACAATGTAATGTTTTAGTTAATGATAAAAATTATTTCTAGTATGGTTTTGAATATAATCATATAATTTTGTTCACATTTAAGGTAGTATATCCAAATACATATACTTAATAGTTGAAACTTTATTATGTATGAAAAAATTACAATATATTTAGATATTTTTGGGTACACATGTGTTAATCAGTTGAATTTTTAAATTTAAAAAAGTAAAATGAATTTTTTTCTTATGGATGAACATTACTTATGGATTTTTAGGTTTTGATAAAATGTAATTAAAAATTTCATAACATAATAAGAAACCCAATTCTCAACATATAAATTCAATGAAATTGAAACCCTGTATATATAAAAATATAAACATGTATACCATAAAATGATGTGGGTTAATACATTATCCATTAACAATAATATATGATTATGATCAATATGGAATTGAAAACGTACTCTACCCTTTGAGGTGTATGTTGGGGATGATAAATCACAAAATATTTATGAAGGATCCTCCCAAAATTCAATGAAATTATAGTACTACTCGATAAAAAGAAATAATTAGAAGTGTTAAAAAGGGAGAATAGTATAATTCATTGGTCACCACTTCATCCATATCATTGGTATCATCTTCATTTACAATTTCCATTGGGGTATTATAAGTGTATCTACAAATTTACTCATGAATAAAAAATGTTTGATTATATTGAATTTTATTAATACTGTTGTAATAATTTTTTTCATATATTCCATTATTATATAAATAAATCGGTTTAGGAAAATGTTAATCACATGGAATAATTATGGTAAATTATAGACTATATGTAGTATTACAAAAAAGTAATTTAGGGATTTATATCTCATTGAAAATTATTCTTTTCTATGAATATAAAAATACGATTCAATGAATTACTATTGTAAGACCCTGATCCTTTATGAAGATGAATTGGGGTATTTTTCATGAACTTTATTTTTCAAAATATGTACCATTTTATTTAGTTTTACATTAATGTTTTATTTGATGAAAATTGAAAATATTTGAAGAAAATGGGACTCTTCACAGGTGGAATCCGGTTATGGAAAATCATTCCCCCAGCCTAGTAAATAGTAAAATCAAAAAATTGAGGGGATTCTCATGGATAGAGAAAGGCTTAGGGAACTATATTACCTTTACTAAGAATGTATGAACCCCTAAAAAATAGGTACTTGGTTGGAATATCATTACAGAAACCATGGTCTTCTACCCATGAAACTATTCATGACTTTTAAATTTTATAAAATAAAAATTTTAAATCCCCCGAACACATATAAAACACATATTTCAACTATCATTCTCCCTATGTGGTCATTAATATCATTGGAGATTCTTGGAGGGTTTATAAGGTCATCTGATGTCCATTTATCATGATTTGATACCAAAATTTAAGACCTTCAACACTCATTATATAAGGATCATTTCTAATCTCTATTCAATTCAACCAACTATGATCATTGTTTTGATGGTTGGATGAAATATTATATTTTTTTTAGATATATATATTGATTGGATGAATCTAAATTGAGTAGTGTGGAAATATATATAGATATAATAGATTATGTTTTGATAAATATTGATTTAGTGTAGTTTATCTAGATCTAATTCTATTTGACTATGATGCCCAATTTTGGTGTTTTCCATTTGGAGATCATTCATTAATGAATATATGTGGGTGGTCTAATTTCTAAATACAATAGTCAGGAGTTTGATTATATATATCAATGTTTTATAATTTCTTGATTTTTTTATCAATAGAAACATTTTTATAAGTTAATTAATGTGGTAAATTATTTAATTTCGATAATCGGGATATTATGATATTTAATAATTGTTGATAAAAATATTTAATTGGATAATTGATAATGAGATATTGTGATTAATGATTTAATAAATAATAGTGGTATGTGATTATGATGAAATGTGAGATGGTTGGATTTTGGAATTAAATGTTGAATAAAGATAATTTATTGTTAATTTAATTATAAATGTTTTGACTGAGAAATTGTGATAAATAAATGGTGAGTTAATTAGGAAAATGTATGTCTATAATGAAGAATTATTAAATTGTGAAATAATTATTCGATATTGAAACTGTGAAATAGTTAATTGATTTTTTAATTGACTAACAAAAATTGATATTGTTAAATAATCATCAAAATAATTAATGGACATGTATTAATTAATTTACTAATTAAGAAATAGACATATTGGAGGTTAATTGTGATAAGAGTATTAATTATTCTTAATCATGGTTTAGAAATTGGGTATTAGACATGATGATATAGTCAATGTAATTAATGATATAATTTAATGATTTTTTATGTGGTATAATACATGATGATCAAAGACTAGTAAATATATATATATAAATGAATGATTTTTAATGGATTGGTATTAATTAAATTTTAAAAAATGTCATGCATTAATATATTAGAATGGTGTACGAGACATAATGTTAGACAAAAATGAAATATCTATATTTTTTATGATAATTTTTGTGTTACACATGATGATCTAAACCAATGATATGTGTGGTTGATAGATATTTGTTGTTTTATACATAGATTTATACGCCCAATGATTTGTATTCAATATTGACGATATATAGTACTATACAAGAGGTTCTATGACCACAATGAATATATATGATGGTTAAATGGATTCCAACACATGGTGTTCTATAAAAAAACATTAGCATTGGACTATGGTTCTCTAGGGCCATAATAAATACTATTAGAAATATAATATAATGAAAACCCAGGTGTCGAAATGAATTTTAAATTCAAAATATGAAATGGTTCTGAATACGACATGGGGAAAAGTAGGTATTGACATATGGGTTTTCATGGGAACCGATAAGTTTATGTTATTAAATAAAGGATAATTGAATATATGTAAACAATTTATCATATTAAATATAATTATTTATTAATAGAACTACATTAACATGGTATTGAATTGAATTTTCTTTAGAAAACATTAGTGGAGGGCTACTGAGTTGTACATATGCCCTAATCGGGATGCCTAATCGGTACCATAACAGAATTCATTGTTAAAAGTCATTTTAGAGGTAAGGGTCCCGTTTTAGAAGGATATTTCATTATAGAGCATGGTTGAAGGAACTTTATGTTCTTTTGTAACCTCTTGGGAGTTGATAATGACTTTAGGTTGAGGTTAATTTTAGAACCACAACATATACATTGGCATGACATGTTCTCTACTTTAGTTGGATATTGTATTTTTATGCCCTGATAATCATATGATGTTGCTATTTTTTATGGTTGTATATGATATTATTATTTATATATAACTTATATTGGAGTATTACTCTAATAAAATAGTTTAAATTATACCTAGTTAGACATTCAAGACCCTCTAATCTATTTAGCATCATATTATATGTGGGGATCCATTCCTGAGGTCATGTGACTGTCTGGATTAGGTCATCGGTACATGGAATCTATTATGGGTTGTTACAAAGTAGTATCATAAGAAGGTAGTGATGAGATTCTTCATTGAATATTGGTGCGTGTATGAGATCTTTTAAACCATTTCAGTCTGATAGATGGAGTTCTACTATAAAAGGTATTAGAGGTAGTGAATCCAATTCTCTTATCCAAGAGAACTAATATTAGAAGAGCGGTGAAAAATAGGGGAGTCATAAAATATCATAGGAAAGAGGTGCAGGCAGTTACATGTAGTGAATTCTAAACACATTGATAGTGAGGTTGGACCATCTATAGTGGGAGGTGATTTTCAATTATCTTCTACTCTACATAGTGACTTATTTGATACTTGTTCCACTCAATCCTTTATATCTTATAAAAACGACAATGGTCTGACCGTTTATATGCTATATCAGAGTGGGAAAATGATTAGAGATATACTATTTGGATTGTATTCCAGGGACACATGATTATTCAAGTGATGTTATCTCAATATTGGGTCATATATTATTTTTCTGGGACCACATTATTCTTGACTTGACAGGATTCTACATAAATTTGTGTATGGACTGTTTAGTGGAATACCATGGCTGTATTGAGCGATACAATTGAAGAGTGAAATACATGTCTTCTAAAGCAGAGCAGTATGTTCTTCGTAAAGAATGGGACAGCCATGTAGTCCAACCTAGGCCAATTACTCAGCAACTAGGTTATATCAAAGCCATGGATTCATGATTGTAATAGATAATAGATGATGGGAGAATGAAATCCTTCCACCTATAGTGGGAATATTTTATTAAAACATTCTTGATGATTTCTTAGTTTTTCAACATTAAGGAATCGTGGAGTATAATATTGAGCTTTTGTCGAGCACTGAGACTGAGTATTTTCAACCATATGGTAGGTAAATAGTAGAGCATCATGTGGTCAAGACTTTCCTAGGGGAATTGGAAGATATGTTATTTATTCATCCGATTACCATTCCTTGAGGATTTCCTATGTCATTTGTAATCATTAAAATTATCAATTTATACTTATTTTTTTATTATATGATGTTAATCAAGATTATTGTGAAGAACAATTATGCTCATCGATGTATCAATTATTTTTTCCTACTCACAGAATGTGGTGTGTTATTGATGATTGAAATGATGTTAGGGTTTCATGATTTGAGATTTATGAATTATAATAAAATGATGACTTATTTTAGAATAATGTATAACCTTTATGAGTTTTGTGTAACACAGCTTGGGTTGATGAATACACATGCAATATTTAAGGCTGTGTGGAATAGGATCATTCATCATTATCTGGATCATTTTTATGTATTTGTTTTCACTATGTCTAGGTGTACTACTAGGTTCCTGAAGATCATTACAGATACCTTGAATTCTTATTGAGTTCACTGAGAGAGATCTAGATTTATGCTATGCAATCCATGTTATAGTTTTGAATCATCTAGTTACAATTCTTGGGTCACATCATCTTGGAAGAATGTATATTAGTGGACCCATAGAGTGTTCTATTTGTTGTGTCTTGGGAGAATACCATGAATGTTTTTGATATCCTATGATTTGATATACTATGTTGATATTATCATAGATTCATATTTAATTATTCCCATTGGGCCGTACAATATTCAGTCTTGGAAAAAAGTGGATAAATTTAAAATTAATGGAAGCTAATAAGAAGGCCTTTAATGGGTTGAAGAATAATTTGAAATTGGAGAAAATAATGATCCTACCAGAGTCATGTGATGAGTATATGTATCATTATGATGCATCTAGTATCATTCATAGAGGAGTATTGATTCATGGAGAGAGAGAGAGAGATTCATTTCGTACTTTTCTCAGTAGTTGATAGCACATGATTTTAATAACATATACATGACCTCTATCTTGAAAAATGGTTTAGGCTTTTATGTTTTGGTTGAACTATATGTTGTGAAAGAATTTTATCATACTTTCTAATCAAATCATCTTAAATTATATCTTCTAATAATGTGATTTATATCAAACATATCATTGATGATTTGACTAAATGAAGTGTTATGATTTTGATCATAGATATATTCCTAGAAAATGAAACAGTGTGGAAGATTCCTTGAGAATGAAAATTACAACTTAGATGGGCAGGATTATAGTTCTGAGTGGAGAAGGATGTCTTTATTGGCTAAAATACATGCGGTGGTTCAGGAAAGTCAAGAGAAGATGAATCTGGATAACAATTTTGTGGAGCCCACAGTTTTGAGATGGATTTGAGATATGTAGTATGGGGACCCAAAATGGTTTAACATGATGGAAATTCAAGAAATCAGGGAATAACATTTCTATTAGAGTCAAATTTGGATTAGATCATCTTTGATAGAAATCAATTTGTTTTGCATATGATCATGTGATAAGAGATCTTTCCGGAATTTCTTGACTGGAGGTGGGAGGTGGATCCATGTTGTAAAAATATTAACTATGACCAACAATGAATTTTTTGTTGTTCGAGAATAAAAAATGAAATAGAAGGGCTGATCACATGATGCTACACCAGTAATAAGTTAAAGGAAGAATATTAAATACCTGGAGGTTTTCTACAGAAATTTCCCATTACGTAATTGAAGTGGGATGATATGGAAATGGATTTTGTTGTGGAACATCCAATTAATCCAGGTATGAATAATGGTATTTGGATAAGTTTTTATTATCTTTCAAAATATGTTCACTTATTTAATATATGGGATACATTTTTAGAAGAATATTTGGGAGACATGTATGTTCGGCAGGTATTTTATCTTCATGGGGTTTCACTAACTATAGATTCATATCGTGCCTCACTTTTTACTTCATACTAATGGTAGGGCATATAGAAGTCGCATAGAACACATGTATTATTGAGTACATAATTCCACCCATAGACAAATGGGATGTCAGAGAATATTATATATGTGTTAAAGGATATTATATGTGAATGTTGTTTAAACCTCTATTGTACTTAAGAGAAAACCATATCCTTGGAAGTGTTTTCCTATAATTAAAATTAGTCAGAAACTCAATTGATGTTAGAAAATGAGGTTCATTATGGTGAGTCAATGTTATTGGGACCATGTTTCATGCAGAATACTTAAGATAAGGTACATCTTATAATGAAACATGAGGAAACAGATCAGTGTGTACATATGTCATATGTTGATAAACACAGATGACCCCTAGAGATTACAAAGGGTGATAATTTATTTCTTGGGGTGTCACATAGGTTGGCTCACCACATGTTACAATGAAATGGAATGTTGGTGCCTAGTTTTGTTGGGGCTTTTGAGGTTATGGATAGAATCACATTGATGGAATACTATTTGTATCTTCAATAAGAATACAAAATTTTGCATGATGTTTTCTATCTGTCACAACTATAGGCGTATCACACTGACACTTTTCATGTGATCGATTTGGGAGGGTATAACATTTATATATATTCATATTTTGAGGATAACTCAATAAGTGTGTTGGATAATAAATGGAATGTTTTATGGGGAATGACTATACCAATATTCTATTTTGTATGGAATCATTTGTGTGTGTTGAAGGAAAAATTGGAAGGATAATAAAACATGTGGGCTTAGTGGCTAGAAAATTGTGAATGGAGATCATAGATATTCATGGGGAGTGAGAATCAATCATGAAATGTTATAAGGTAGAGCTCTATTATGGTCACGACTATTTTTGGAATCACGCAACTGGTGTATGACACAAGAAACCGTGCAACTTTTTGTGAGATACTATGCACCCATAAAACAATAGGTTCCTTGTTAAGTAAGAAAATTAACCTCTACAAGGGATATAGTGAATAACTTTTAATGTGGTCCAAAAGTTAATTTTAAAATTCCCTAAACCTGTAGAAATCACATATTTCGACCCTCATTTGACCCTAGGAAGAAATTCACATTATTTTAGATTTAATGAAGGATTAAAAGGATATCTGACATCCATTCATCATGATTCAAATCTAGAACTGATGATCTACTCCTCTCCCCCGTATAAGGAACCTTTCCATTTTCATTTCAATCCATCATCCTATGGTACAACTATTTTTTAGTAGATGTCATATTATGGGTTTTATAGATCCTGATATATAATTGATAAATATATAAATAGGCTTGTTTATCTACAAACATATCTAGTGGAACACTATTTGTTATATCTCTATTTACGGAAATTGATCAGGATTCGATTCTACATCATTTCTCTTATCAATTTTTGGGGTTTACATTAGGAAATCGTTAATTAATGAATCAATGTATGTGGTTTAATTTATAAATCCAATATAAGTTATTTTTATTACATATATAGATGTTGTATTATATCAATAAGTATTCAGTAATTGAAATCCTAAATTAATTAACTAATGTTTTAAATTAATTAATTGAGAAAATTGTTAGATTATGAGATTTATGGATTGTTGATAAAGATAATTAATTTAGTTATTATTTATCAGATATTGGAATCTGTGATTTGATTATTAGTTTTGGGAATTAATTATGATTAAAATTTAGGTTTTTGGATTGAGGAATTAAATGTGGAATTACAATAATTAAATTCTAAATTAATTATCAATAGTTTTACTAGGAAATTCAGATAATTAGTTGTTCAATTAATGATAGTATTTTTCAATTGTAATTAAGATTAATTAGTTGGAGAATTAATTATTCGATGTTGAAATTGTGAAATTGGTAATTGAATTTTAAATTGATTAAATAAAATTGAAATTCTCTCTGATTTAGATAGTTAATTAATGGAGATTGATTAATTAATTTATGAATTAACTTTTTAAGTAGAGGTGGTTAATTTTGATAAGTATATTAATTTTTTTAATGATAGATATGAAATATGGTATTATACATTATGATCTATTCAATGTAAGTAATTATATAAATGAAAAAAAATGAATAAGGTATTCATCATGAAGATCTATGGTAATTAAATATTGATATGAATGAATGATTATGAATGGAGTGTTAGACATTACATTATAGACCAAGGATATACATGAATATTTTACAATGGAGTTATATACATGATTTAATACACCAATAACAGATCTATATATATTATTGAGAACTGTAGTGTTAGACATGGTGATTTACCACATAATATAGGCCCGTGATTGAGATTTTGGGAGTTCGCCATGATATTCTACACTAATGATTTATATTTATGATTTATAATTGGGTGTAATAGGTATGGAATAATATTCCCATTATAAATATTTATGATGAACAAACATGGAACAAGATGTGGTATTATATAACCAAAAAATTTACAATGTAATATGGTTCCATGTGGCTTAGTAATTATCGAAAAATAAATATAAAATGGATAATAAAAGACCATTTTTACAAATTAATACTAAATTAAAAATGTGAAATGGTTTAGACTTCGGCATGGGCCAAAGATTGTATTGAGATATGGGTGTCCATGAGCACTCTTGGGTTGATTTGGTTATATAATGTAAAATTGAATAAATGAAAACAAGTTATGTTATTATATGTGATTAAATATTTTATACCACATCATAATTTTTTTTTCAAGAATATGATTTACACACACTAGTGGCCTACTATGTTGTACACACTCTCTTTTGGGATGCCTGATGGGTAGTTTAATAGATTTCAAGGATATATGATAGGTTAAGTTAAAGTTCCCTAGGATAGATGGCTATGTCAGGATGGGTCATTATTTGGGGATCCGGTCATGGTTTAAGACCCTCATTAAAGATTATAGTTTCATTATTTCGTGTTTCATTTCAAACATATGACATATACACTAGGATTTAATAATTTCAACATTATTTAGTTATTTCTTTTTTTTGTTATACATACTCCTGAGTTATTGGTATTGTTTATGGATATATATTATTTTGTTGTTGCATATATAATTTGTCATGTTTCTTACACTAATAAACGTGTGTATATTCTATTGAAATATGACTTACCAGACCCTCACTACTAGTTGGAATCATCTAGCATATGTCGAGGAATGGCTGAGGTCATGTGGTGGTCTGGCTCATGGAACCAATGAAGGGTACCTAGGAAACTTCATTACAAGGACGTTCTAATATCTTAAATTTATACACATTGAGGATGTAGTAAAATGATATCAATATATTTTAGGAAATTAGAAAAAAATAAGGCATATAAAATGTCATTCAGGCATTGATAAAAAAATATATAAATGCCTCATATTTTCAATATGTAATTTGGGTATATATATACATATGTGAATTATTTATAGTGAATAAATACACCAATAATAAACATAACTAATGCCTCACCAATTTATAAAACATCTATATATTTTTTATCATATAAAATAACTTTTATTAAAAATAAAAACATTTTTACATATTTCCAAAAAAAATTATTTCATTTATTTTAACTATAGCATCATGTATCACATCATATAAAAAAACCCCAGAGTTTACAACCATAATATTTTCATAAAAAATCTGAAAGAAATATTATGTAAAATCTATGAGGGTAATAATAATAATTCTCTATCAAGATAAATAAGAAGTCTCACACCTTATGAGTTGTGGTGTTGAAAACAAATACAATTTGAAAATTTTCATAATGTAATAATTGAGTTTCTTCTTGTGAAACAGTAGTTCCACTCGAGCTATGGAATAGAAGGTTTATACATTTTATGTTTAAATTCAAAAGATATCATTAAAATAAAATACACTCAATTTACAAGCCTAGAATTCATTTTCAACAACCAAATGAAAGAAAATATTCTATAAAATACCAAGTTTTCCCACATTCATTTTTAGTAAATTAATTAATTTGATATATAATGGTGTTATATTTTCATAAATGTCATATATTATATTCATATATGATTTATATTGTCAGAAAATTTAGTATTAGAAGATTTAATTTTGATATATGATATTTTTAGTATTTCAATCTATAACTTCCCCTTTCATCATCTATAAATAACATATATCCTTTCAATTTCAAAACCAGTCCACCCATGTATTCTAAATATAGATATCTCAAAAAATATTCCCTCTTATTATACTTATAACCTAGTATAATTTATTAGAGCTATAAAAATCCAATCTCCGCTGAGTTATAGTTCTTTACAAGTGATGCTCCAACAATGATTAATTTCTAATCCACTTCTCTCCCTTTGTAGTTATTATTCCTCTTCGTTATATTTTTCTACCAACTAATTCACTACATATATTTCAAATAATTAATTGGGAAGTAATTTTAAAATATATTTTCTATATTAACCTAATATATGTATCATACAAATATATATATATATATATATATATATATATATATATTCTTCTTACTCTTCCGATAATTTCATATGAAGGGTGGATGTTATACAATATATATTATATAACTGTATACATTGTTTTATATTATAAAATATATATTATATATAAAAATTAAATTATACACATTATATATCGATGTAATTAATTTAATTAATGTATAAAATTTATTTAATAAACTTATTAAATTGGGGAAAATAGAAATTTTTTATGTAAATCATGATATAAAATCACTAAAATTTCATCAAATGTAATTAAGAAATATAATTAAATTATTATAATTTATAAATAATTTTATAAATATCGTTAATTCATATGTGAATTATCTTTTTAATATTTATATATATTCTTATTATTAAGGAGGTGAAAACATGAACACAATAATTAGGAATTAGGGTAAGGGGTTTCTTATTTAAATATTACTTTATGACCTATATTCCTTATTAAAGCATAATTTATTTTGTATACTGAAATTTTTATGTATCATTATAAATAATTGACTATTTCATTAAATATCTATATATATTATATCATAGATTTCATTATCTTCCAATCCATATTATATTTTTTTCATAGAGGTAATATTTTAAATGTTATTTTAACTGGGGAGATATTGATAAATCCATATCCTGTAATCAAAATGGATATTATGATATGTAATATTTTTAATGAATTATTTCTATTTATGAATAAATTTTATTAATTTCTGATTGTTTTTTTGTATCATTATATATCCCTAATATTCCCCAACATTTCTCTTGAGGAAAAACTATTGTTGACAAACAACTCGTGTTTTTTCAAAAGATGAATCTCATGAGTTTCAACCCTAATACATAAACAACTGTGTAAAATGTTTTCATGGTAGTGGTTCATGTGATAGATAAAGGACATATAATAATTATTTATTTTTTTCATCCAATATTCATTCAACACATTTACTGAGATTTTTACTATGGATAATTATATGGAATCAATTTTATTCCCAGTTCATTGTTGGAATTTAATTATATTCTACACTCTTACACATGATAATTATGTAGTTTTTATTCTTTTTCAAATATTATTAATTCATTTTAATATGGTATATACCCCTTTAAAATAATTATATATCACCCTTTCATTCATCTTCCATATATATATTATGAAGATGAAATCATTGAATAATGTCAAAGAAGTAGTTTGTTTTCATTCATTATGTTATATGTTTAATTTACAATGTAATAATGGGAAAAGGTATGTATATAGTAATTCATGACTACTAAAACTATCTATCCTTGGTGATGTGAATAGTTGAATATTTCCCATTATAATAAAATGATCATAGATGATGGCATACCGGTTCAGCTTCGTAATAGTTCATATTAGAGATGTTTTAGTAGAATCCTTGGGAACTATATGTTAAAAAAAATTATTATTATAATAATTACATACAATAATTTTTATCTCAATACTAAGGATGATTATGATCTTTCTTATTGTGATCTATTATGTAGTTATGGATCATAATAGTGAAAATGGAATGAAAACCCATGAATAGTGTACGGATTTCTCCATTAAGATCATTTAAAAAGACAGTGTTATAGATTATCACATTCTGACAATATCTAGAAAAAATAATCAGGTTATAATTAGTAACTATAATACACCTATATTGGATCATTTCATGCATCATGATCAACCATATTTTAATGATAGTACAAATACATTGGTAGTTGAGTAGTGGATCACATCCATATAAATAATATTTCATGATTTTGGATGACATAAAAGTGACAACATGGTACTAATGGTATATTTCCTCAAGGGATATATCTATCAATGGTTTTATATTATCTATAAAATTAAAGCGTAAGATGAAATAAAATATAGGGAATTTAAATCATTTATTGAATATATATTATTAATATTTATACATCATTTGAAATGAAAGGAAATGAAGATATAATTCCTTATAATAATGTTAAAGGATAATGTGAGTACTTTTGAGTATGTGGTTACATTCATAAGTGTGTAATGGGTTTCCATTGAATTTCTAAGTGATTATGAAAATTAGATTGATCATCATTATTATGGTATTAATTCATGTCTCTAAAGGGAACTATGTTTTTAAATATTTTCATAATACAAGGAAATATTATTATGCCCCATAAAAAACAGAGAAAGAACATCATGTATCCTAAATGATAAAGGTAAATATAGAGTATATGGGGTCTTATATTTACCATGAATATAATAAATTCTCATAGAATAAGAGTGTAATGAAGAGATTCCATTTATGAAAATATTGAGGAAATAAAAATCTTATTCAATTCATTAAAGGGATGGCGTTTTCTTATAATTTTGACCAAAACAGCCATTATGTGAAAAAAAATGTAAGGTGAAAAACATATCAATAATGTTCAATTCATTGACTATAATCCAACAAGTAATTATTACCAATATTTTAACCAGAATCCGAGGAATCTACCATTAAAGAATCTAATTAGAGATGTCCATGATTATGAGATCACCAAATCTAATTTAGAAATGCACAATGATTTGGTGGAATGTACATTATTCTTATATATGTTTTTATCCAATCATTTTCTTTATTGTGTATTATAGAGATCATTTATATATAATATATTTTATATTAAAATTATACATTTCTATTTTTCATAAGATAGTTGTTAGTAAAAAATAATTTTGGTTGTATTTTTGATAAAATATAACATGCAGTCCCTAATATGACACAAAAACATGATTCATTTTCTGACCTTATCATTATACATATGGCTTCCTTTTAAAAAAACCATAGTATAGAATGCATTTAAAATATAATGAGAAAATTTATTTCAATACGTTGGAAATTATTATTTCAAGGAAGATGTAGACTCCCATATATTTAGAGCAGAAATGACCTCATCAGATTATTTTATGGATCTAATCTAGTAGATATACAAGATGAAATTATTGTGGAGGAAGATAAGAAATACCGATGGATATGGAATGAAAGAATAATATTTATAATGTACCAATTTTGTAGGAAAACAGTTGTTTATTTCCAAGTGAATTACCTTGATACCTCGGAGCACGAAGATTCTATTATCATTGATTTGATATAAGATTCATTACCTATATCTAATAATCATAATATAATATCCACTTTGGTGTTATTAAACTAAATAAAAAACTAGAGGATTTGAGTAATATGGTATTTTTTACTACTTTTTTACTATTCGGTTCTTGAATTCAAAATTTTAAACTTATTAATGAATATTTGAGGTTGTGCATTGATTTTGGAAATATAAATGCAATTACAGTAATGAACATGTATCCTCTACCTTGAATTGATTATTTTTTTATCATATCCATAGAGTACATTATTTTATAAAGATAGACCTTCTTATTTATTTCATAAATTTCATGTAATGAAGCATGATGTTCTAATGATATCTTTTCTAATTCTGTATGATGATTATGAGATTTTACTTATACCGTTTGTATTGACTAATTTACCTT
This sequence comes from Viscum album, assembly GCA_963277665.1. NCBI lineage: Eukaryota > Viridiplantae > Streptophyta > Magnoliopsida > Santalales > Viscaceae > Viscum > Viscum album. Next base: position 1,807,708,132 of record OY728156.1, read on the forward strand.
TATTATTCATTGATACAATGAAATAATTACTTAATTAGTATATTAATTTTTTTGTATTAATTTATGATATTCTTCAGTATTATGAAATGTTGGAAGACCATGAGAATCACTTATAGATAATTTTTCAAACACATTGAAGGAATGACTTATATATTAAATTAATGAAGGGTGAATTATTTAATTATGAAATATATTTTCTTATTCATGTTCTCTCAATTAATGGAATATTGTTTGATACTGTAATGAAAATGAAAATATGCAAATGGAATAATCTAATTAACATAAACGAGGTTCGTATTTAGAATTTTTCCAAACTAGTTAATCCATAATCCTATCTCACTTCTAAAGTGGTTATAAAGTATGGGCAAAATAATGAGCATAATATTTTGAGGAATTTGAGAGAATATTACTCAATTCTCTGATTCTAATTCTACAATCAAGAAATTATGGATTTGTGATATAAAATGTTTCATCGATGAAAGGAATGGGTTGTGACCTAATGAAAAATGATAATGAAATTTCAAATTCATCAATTTTGATTAATATTCATGAAAACAATTATCAAACTCATGATCTTGAGTAATAAACCATTATAATTTATCTAATGATATGGTGTCAATATCTCTATGGTAAATCCATATGCACAATATTGTTAAAAAAATATATTAAATACATATGTGCATTGAAAAAACACAAAATGAGGAAATTATGATGGATCAATTTACTAAAAGATTACTATTTCCCGATTCACATCCCCCAAGGAAGATAAAATATGGTATAAGAAGAAATATATAAAAATGTTCATGCATATAAAACCCAAATGAGGATTGATAAGGAATATATGTTCAAGGATTTACTAAAAATGGATAATGAAATTGTTAAATAGGAAGAATAATCACTTCTTTTTGGAAATTATTAGAAAATATTATTTATTGAAATTGAAAAAATATATATGATTGATTAATAGATTTTGAAAAAAACCCATTATGGATGGACTATTGGATGAAATAATGTATAAGGATGGAATTTAATTATTTATAAAAAGGTTACATGCTCAGTTAATACATGATATAAAAGGAAACTATAAGATTATTCTCATAGATCAAATGTTTCTATACACTTAGTTAGTTCAAAGATTTACAATGATCTGATGGAAAATTTTGAGATGGTAATATAATATGGGAAATTCATGACTATGTGTCTAGATGTGTAGTTAGCAACACCTAAATTATGAGATAAATTTTTTGATATGAGGAATGGGACATCTAACTATTCTTATATAGATGTGGGATATAATTTCTTTTTTAATTCATCTCTAGATTACCAAATACCTCACGAAATAATGACACAACATCTTTTATTTTTGATAACATTATAAAATTTTCACAATTTTGTGAGAGAAGAGAATATTATAAATTTCAGAACCTATAAATTCTCTATATTATTTATGTTTTAATACTTAATGGTGAAACTCTATTTATTTTAATTAATCAGGATCCTCATTGTACATCAATATTATATAAGATGCTTCAAATTTATAGGGATACTACAATTTATTTGAGTACCTCTTATCTCCTTCAAAATGATGGACAATTTTAACCGAAATTTCAAACATTGGTCGACATGTTGAGATAAATCTCACATGAATTTCATGATATGTGCAACCAATATATTCTTTTTATATATTCATTAGATATTATTAGTTTCCATTATAGTATTCAAATGGTTTTATATAAAACATTTTATGGAAATAAATGTCACACTAAATCATGTTGGGATGATATTGGTGAAAGGATACTTATAATCCTATAACCTATTTAAAAGGAAATAAAAAATATAGAAACTATTCTGGCACATATTAGTAAAAATAAATGTAGTCTAATGATTTATACTAACAATTAGATAAAGGATTTGGAATTTAATGTTGTATATCATGTCATTATAATGGAATCTTCATGGAAAGGGGTCATATAGTTTGATATAAAAGGGAAACTGAGACATAGGTACATATGACCTGAAATTATTTAAATAATTTTATATGTATATTACCATTTATAAATGTCTTAATAACCCTATAATGTTTATGATGTGTTCCACATATAATTGTAAATTAATTAAATGTCAGAGCTCATACATATAACTACCTATGAAAAAATATAAATTGAACCTGATTTTTTTAAGGCGAGCAGGGTATTGAGATTATTCACACAAGAGAGAATGTATTGAGAAATAAGAAAAATTTACCTATAAAAGTTCATTAGGGAAACTGTACAATTAGATAATAAATGTGAGAACATGAGGGAATTATGATTATGATCAAACCAAATTTGTTGAGTAGGAAATACTCAGCAAAATTTTCAGGATGTAATTTTTCAATGGAGGGTAAAAATTATAACTCAAATACTTTATGGTTCTCAACATCTTAAATAAATTAAATAAATTTTATATATTTATATTCATGAAACCCAAAGCTTAAATGAACCATGTTTTTCTAATAAATATTAACATGACGATTAGAATAGTTATTAGACCATTGAGAATAGTAATCTAGTAATTATAATAATATGGTCACCCATGATCTTATAAATAAATTGTTTTATCTAATAAATGATAATATGATATATTTATATAATAGAATATTTCTACAAATGTTTTAAAAATGATAAATTAAATGTTGGTATTTTTTTGAAATGTAAATGTTTATCAACATTTTTATAATTAATGAAATGATTTATAAGAATATTTATTTCAATAAAATAGAGTCATTAATTAGTGTTATATTATATTAAAATTATTCTATAATTTTATGAGACAAATATTAAATTTTCAATATGTTATAAAATATGTTATAATATTAAAATCTAAATTTGACTAATAAATGAAGATTATTGGTAAAAATTAATATTCACATATTTAAAAAATTATTTTCATAAAATTGTCTCCAATATAGAAATAATTATATTTATGTAAACTATGGGTAATTTTTTCAGTTATTTTTTGAAATACATCAATTTGTTAGTGAATAGAAAAAATACAGTATTTCACAGAACTCCTGTAACTCAATAAAATCATTCCTGAAGTTATACTAAAATAATACATTGTATACTATTAGGATTGGACATGTTATATTGTACTTCATAAACGTTTCATGAAATTATAAGAAACTAGATATTGAAACACAAAGTTAACTTTTAAAAACCTACACTCTAAAGTGATTCCTTAAAATATAATATTTCCTTCTACCACACTTTCCTTTTTAATAAAATAATAAATTATTATTTTAAGTGGTATTAATGTCAATAACTCAGTATATTACTATTAAAAATAAACTATTACATGTTCTACGACTGATATATTATTCTATTAAATATTTTATACTAAAAACACCCATCTAATCAAATATAAATAACCCCTCTCCATTCCCATGGAATAAACTCCCCCACATCATTCAAAATAATATCTTCAATAATATTCCCTCTAAATTTTATTAGAACATATAGTGTCGTTTTATTGAAATAAAACACAAATCACAAATGAGATTTAGTGTAATACAAGAAAATCTACACTATGTATTAAGTATGTTCTCATCCACTTCCCTCTCTTTTAAATTATTCTCCATATTCTCTTTATTTTTCTACCATAACTTTTACATCTAATCATAAATGGAATAAATTATGCATTTTTTAAAAATTATATTTGTGATTCTAAAATACTTTATGTTTTGTACTACTATATATTTATATAATTTTAATCATTATTGTCCTTCTCTCCCAACAACGTCCCATTAAAGGTCTGTTAAACACAGAAAACGAAATTTCCATGTAAAACATATAAAAATCCCCATGTAGGGATATTATAAGCTAAATATATATATATACTTGTAATTATATGTGAAATATTTTTCTGTAAATATTGTTCAATAATTTTTCATTACATTTACCAAATTAATGAAATTGTTGAAAATGGAGAAATTTTTATGTAAAACAGGATATTGAAATTATACGATTTAATTAATGGATGTTTTAAAATTTTATCCAATTTTAATGGTCGAAAAATAATTTTATAAAATAATTTGTTTATCTTATTGGTAAAAATTTTATGAATAATATTCTAATTATTTATGAGATCAAAACATTGAAAAATTATGCAGTAATTATGGTAAGGGTGTTCCATTCTACCTTTAACTCTGTGAGATATATTCCATATTAAACAATTACTTATTATAAATATTTCCCCTATTATGTATGATTATAAATAATTGATGATTTATCTAAATAAAAATATTTCATGTATTATTGATATGATTATTGTATAAAACATTTACCATTTTAAACATAAGATGTTTACATTGAATGTTGTATTAAATATGGAAATATTATTAACATTGCATACGCTACTCAATGAGGATATTTTGATAATTCATATATTTCCTGAATTTAATATATCTTTGAAGAATTACATGGACATTCAGTGATATATGGGGCCCAAAATTATATATCCCCTCGATGTTTGGAGATATTTAAAGATACAAGAAAATCTGTAATAAACCATTCTTGTTATTTCTAGGAAGAATATGAATATTTTGTCTCCATTTACATAAAAATCTTATTATAATTCATAATTGTAGTGGATCAGGTACCAAATTCATTACATCTATTAATTTATCATTTTTTACTTTCAATATTCATTTATTATTTTCCTTGATATTTTTACTATGAAAAAAATATGTTGATGCATTTTGATTCTCTATTTATTGATTGAATTTGTTTTTTAGTTATTCATTTTTCTATATTGATTATGACTTATTTATAATTTTTCCATTATTATTGATTAATTTTTCTACTGTATATAACCCTTAATAATCCTTAAAAATTCCCCTTTCCTACTTGCATTCCACAGTCTCTTCCTAATTTTTTAATCATTGAATAAGTCTCAATATATCCGTTTATTTTCATTTTTTATGTTCTACATTAAATATAAAATGAAATTAGGGAAGAATTTATGTATCTATTTCATAAATTAAAATAAATTGATTCATCCATAGTGATGTAACCTCTTGTACATATTACTCTATAATATAATAACTGATAAATCTAGGCTACTGGGGTCAAGTTTTTTAGTAAGATCCCAGATCATGGAACGGTATGTTCTCTTTTATGTATTGGGATGAATCTATTTTTTTGGTTAATTATGTGCTTACCCAATTCATAGAGGTTTCTCAGGGGTGTTCTGAGGGTTTGGGACCTGAGAAGTGGAGAAAAGGGGTTTTCTGGGTATGTCGGACGGTCAGTGCTAACCGTGCGGACAACCTAATAAACATTGATGGATGTGTGTTTTTGGATAGTGGCTTACACATGGATTGGCCACAGTTTGGAAAATCATGGGGGTAAACCATTAGAGTTGGAAATTTGATATATAAGCATCCACATAGTTTACATACTGTTTAGAAAATTGTGCGGGTAAACCAGGCAGCCAGAAAACTTATAAAAAAATTAGAATTTTGCCACTTCGGGATTTGTAACTCCAAAACAGGAATTAGTCACATTTCTCGTTTATTCAACCTAGAGAAGAACAAAATATCCCATGATCTACAAGATATAAATCTCCCTTGGATCCAACGTGTTTTCGATGTCATTGGTCGTAGATCGATGCTCCGAGTGAGGGTAATCCCATCATTGATTATATTTTATTGTGTACATTGATACAATGTAACTCTTTGTGTTGATTAACCCATGATAAAAGTTTTTTGGACATGGTATGAAATGGGTAATGGGAAGAAGTGGTCTAATATAGAAAAATTAATAATTGTTTGTAATCAACCTATACTAGCTATGGGCACATAATCTTTCCTTGAAATTTGTTATTAATTTCCTTTTTCTTGCCCAATTGTTAATACCAGGTATTTTGTAGTCACTCTTAGTGGTGGCCTACTGAGTTCTACTAACACCCTTCTCTGGCCACCACTGGAAAGCCGAGTAGACATCATGATTGTTTGTCAGGAAAAGGGAAAAGATCCTTTTTAGGTAGTTGTGTTAGAAATGGTGTTCATGGAGAATGACATAGACATGGTGTTTGGATTCTTTTGTGGATTTCATAGTTTGTCTTTATTTTGGGTTTTATTTACCTTTTCAATTTTAGCATAGAATAACATATTTACTATTGGACATGGTTGTACCCCATTTTGGAATGGATTTTTATGAATTTCTTGTATTATTGATTATTATTACCATTTTATTATTTTCTGTTGTAGATGGCTATGATGAAAATTGGGTATTGCCTCCCCAATTGACTATAAAAATTCTTGTTCTTAGTCAGCAACCATTGGTATATGGGGAGGTGTATTTAAGGTCATGTAACCACCCATCTTGGAGCACCGTATTAGAGGCTTCTGGGTTGTGGATGTTACAAAGTGGAATAATAGGAAGAGTTTTATTCTCCTTCTATGAAATATTTTTATTTGGGATGGTAGATGAGAGTTAATATGTATCGGGTCGTAGTAATGAGCTCATTATTGGGATTATCTGACCCAAGTATAGGGGAAAACACAAGTCATCCAGGTCAAGAATTGATGTTCTTGATTCAGTGATGTTGTAGATAATGATATTTCACCATTGGGTGATAAAAATATTGTGTTATGTTATTGTTTTTTGATATTTGCCTCATGGAATCAATGGAAAGAAGTTGTGCATTCATGCATCATTGTAGGCACCTAGAGAAGTAGGTGACATGAACCATGGTAGGCATACACGAGATAGGTGTGTGAGGCATGAAATGTAGAATGTACATAGCATTGTATAATTTAAAAGGAAAAATGTGGTTAACGAAACAATGAATTTGGGTAAAGATAAACAAATGATAAATGATAAAAAATGAAATTTGTGTTGTTAAGGGTTCTAACAGATTAATTTTTTTTACATTTTGTTTGATTTTGTGGTTTTGTATGGTTGTTTATCCCTTGTGGACCGTGGCCCATAGTAGGGATGGTCGAGGTGATGTTTCTGGAAGACTAATGATTATTGGGATGGTGGGTTGTTGTGGCTGTTGAAAAGCCTTATTGTTAAAAAGCTGTGAATGTTTTATGGTATGTGTTTTGAACTACATGTATGGAAATGTAGTGAAATTCCACCATGATGTCATCTACCGATTAGGCAACAAGTGGATGTTACTGAGAACACTCCTCCAGTAAAGTAGTAAGAGAATGTTTTTATACACTAAGGTAGGGAAGATAGGTTCCAATAGAACATTTCTCATTTTATGAAGATGATGGATCAAGACACAAGGCCTGTTGCGCCGAGTATGTTTGAGACGACCAGAGAGTTTTATCTCCAGAACCATCTAACCATTACCGAAGAGGGTGGGATAGAGGTAACAGACTTCATGATATAGTCCTTCCAGATAATACTTGATCATTTGGAGACTCCTGATGTCAATCCGGTCAAGTAGGCATCTTATCTGTTGCTAGGCCAGCAAAAGTCATGGATCAAACTATTTAGGCGGAAAGGGTGTTATAGAACCATTTATAGGAAATTTTTTTGGACCATTTTTTACCCAGATACATTGAGGAAATAGATGGATACAAATTTCATGAGCCTATATTAGGGATCAATGTCGGTGATAGAGTATGTTGGACACTTCACTGACCTATGGCACTTTGTTCCAGCATTGGAGGGGGATGAGGAAGTAGTTGTGAGGTGTTTCTAGGATGGGATGAGGCCTGAGATTTAGACTTAGGTGAATATATTTCTATTGAAGTGTTTTATAGAGGTAGTGGATCAAGCATTGATCTAAGAAGGTAACCTGAAGAGAGTTTCAGGTCGTGGGTTTGTTATTCCATCTAGGAAGGCATGTGGTACAACTTCTGAGGGATGAAAGTGTTGTTTTGGAAGTTTTATGTTTGGAAGATGTGTGAAATGTTTTCATAAGAGAGGATATTCCTCTCAGGGTGGATATAAGGTGTTCTTCTATCATTGTGGCAGGTCGGGGCACATTCATGGCTAGTGGCTTCAACCTATAGTTTAGTGTCGGTCGTTCGGATGATTGGGACATGTGCAAAGGTTCAACAGGAACCCTCATAATGAGATTATGAATATTGGTGACATGAATATTCAAAACAGAGGCAAGGTATTAGTTTCTCCATATCTGGAAAGTAGTTGGATATCCACAAACCTCACATGCAGGGGTGGTGGTTGTGGAACTCTAGGGTAAGATCGCCCACATCAGCAGGGCAGTGCAGTGCACGGCACACAGGTTAGATCCCAGGGTAGAGGGGCTGGTCAGCTTCATTTAGTTCAGTCTTCACCTAGTGATAGTGATCCTAGGACATCAACTGTTATAGGTATGATCATTGTATCTTATATTTTTCCTTGTAAATTTTTTTAAATGGTTCCACACACTCTTTTATTTCTACTCAACTTGTGGTAGTGTTGGGATTTCCTATAGAGAATGTGTGTGGGGTTATGTCGACTGACACACCGTTGGGGGTTTTGTATGAGGACATCAGTATGTGCAAGGGATGTGATCTAGATGTCCGTGGGACATTCAAGCAGGTCATGTGGGACCGTTCTATCGGCAGTTCGATAGGCACATAGTGCAAGTAGCTTGTCTTTTTATTGGTGACAATAGTGAGGAACAGTCTGACTATCTTCCATTATTTGAACCATTTCAGGATGTGTTTCCTGATGATTTCTCTAGGTGGCCATCCTAGATGGATATTGAGTTCATGATCGTGTTTCTGCTGGGAGTGTAGCTAGTTTCTATTCCACCATACCGAATGGCACCGGATGAACTCTAGGAGTTAAAGGTTCATCTTTAGAAGTTGTAAGGTATGTTCTTTATACATACTAGTACATCTCCTTGGGGATCTCATGTGCCTCATGAAAAGAAGTATATCATGTCATTAAAGATTCTTGTTGATTATTGAAAGTTAAATCAGATGATGGTGAAAAATCAGTACCCAATACCAAGAATGGATGACATGTTTGACAAATTGAGTCAGCGAATCAATTTTTTATAAGATTTATCTGAGATTAGATTATCACCAATTGATGGTGAGGGATTCTGATGTACCACTAACAGCTTTCAGGAGTTGGGACATGTTGTTTGAGATTGTATTGATGCCTTTCTGCTTGTCCAATGTGCAAAATGTGTTAATTTCATTGATGAATCTAGTCTTTTATACATATTGGGGTCATTTTGTGGCTATCTTTATGGATGAAAACTACTTTTACTCGAAAACTCATGACGAGAATGCCCAACCACATGACATCGTCTTGTGTACACTAAGAGGTTATCATCATTATGATAAGTTATCAAAGTGTCAGTTCTGGATTGGAAAAAGGCATTTTCTGGGTCACATCATCTCTGAGGCAGGTGTGTCAGTAGATTAAGAGAATGTGTCCACTTTTGTTCCTGGGGAGCACACCAAGACTGTTTCAGATGTTCTGAGTTTTCTGGTTTTGGCCCAATATTTCAAGAGGATAATTAAATATTTCTATTATTTGGTAGCACCACTGTCAGGCTTATGAATGAAGGTAATCAGGTTTGAGTGGTCGGAGGATTATGATAATGTATTAAAAGAGTTGAAAAATGATTTAAAACCACAAAGATCATGATCATACTTGAGCTAGGTGGGATGTAAGTTTTATTTTTTGATGCGTCTTGTATCAGGCTTGGGGCTGTGTTAATGAAAGATGAGCGGGTGTGGCTTAGGGGTTGTGGTAAGTGAGATGCCCTAAGTGGAATTATCCCACACATGAACTTGAGGTGGCTACAGTAGTGTATTCAACAACGTGGGGGATCCACTACTTGTTGGTTGATTGGTTCATGGTGTATACCGATCACAATAGATTAATTTATATCTTTTCTTAAGGGGATTTAAATCTACTAAAGAAAATATGGGATGAGTATCTCGAGTCTTTAGACGTTGATTTAGTATATACACCAAGGAATGGGAAACTTTTTACTGATTTATTGAGCATGATGGCTTAGAACAAGGGTGTTCAGGAATCCAGTAGTGAGTGGAAGGTGATGGCCTTGTTCGCGGAGATGAACCTGGAGGTGTGGGTGGAAAATGGTCAGGTGAATCTAGCATCCCCGAATATTGAATCGACACTTTTGAGCTTTTTTATGGGAATACAACATGACGATCTAGAATTATTGTCCATGAATGAAAGATGTAATGGTGTGGAGCCATGATTAGGTTGAGCCTTCATTATGGATGTGGTTTTTTGTGTTCGTGATCGTGGGGCTATGATGGTGTGAATGTCAGAAGCATTTTTACATGAGTTCCATCAATCAAAATTCACAGTGAATCCTCCTTTTTCCAACATGTATCATGATCTCCGTAGGAATTTTTGGTGGCCAGTAATGAAAAAAGATGTTGCAGGCTTTGGGGAACGATGCATTACCTGTCAGCCGGTGAAGGAGGAGAATCAATACCTAGGTGAGATGTTACATTCATTACCCATTATGGAATGGATGTGAGATAATGTGAAGTTGGATTTTTTTGTGGGTTATCCAAGAATTCCTCTGAAGAATGATGCAATATCGGTGGTTGTGGATCAGGTAATGAAAGTGGATAATTTCTTACAGAATTCAAAAGACTTATATAGTTGATCAATTGGGTGAGTTGTATGATTGGGAAATAGTATGGTTTCATGGTGTACCACATACTATATTTTTTTATTAATATCCTCATTTTACATCATGTTTTCTGCTTGGGTTGCCAAAGGGGCTGGGTACACAGGTTCTCTTGAGTATGACATTCCATCTGCAACCATATGGGATGTCGGAGCATACAATCCCTGTGATGAATGAAATTTTGAGGGCTTGTGTCTTGGAGTTTAGTGATTCCTAGATAAAGCACATGTCACTTGATGAATTTTCATACAACAATAGTTTTCAAGATATAATTTAGATATAACCATTTAAGAAGATATATGGGAGGCTGTGTAGATTTATGTTGTGTTTGATGGAGGCTGGTGAATCAGAGATGTTGGGACTGAGTCTCACTCAAGAGACATCGGAGAAGGTTGGATTGATATAGAAATGGATATAAGTGGCTCAAAGTAAGAAAAAAGTCATATGTAGATCAAATGCATAGACCTCTTGAGTTCGAGGTGGGTGATAATGTGTTCCTTAGAGTGTTTCCAAGGATGGGTCACTGACGGATACGAATGTAGTAAAAGTTGGCTCCTAGGCAAGTGGTGTCGTTTGATATTGTGGAGAGGATTGGGAATGTGGCATCCCGATTTGATCTTACACAATATTATAGCAGGATTCATGATTTCATTCATGTGTCATAGCTTTAGCGGTATCAACCTGACCCAACTCATGTGGTGGATGTTGAGGATTTTGTTCTTGAGGCGGATGCACCCTTTAAAGAGCATCTCGTTCGTGTCATGGATCATAGTGATAATATCTTCCAGGGAAAGGAAGATCCATTGGTTCGAGTAGTATTGTAGTTTGGGGATGATCAGGGTGAAACATGAGAGTGGAAATCAGATATGTGGGCTTAGTGGCCTGATCCCTTTTCGTTGGAAGTGAAATGAAGCATCAGAACTCGGCCTGAGGACGAGTCATTATAAGGTGGGGAGATTGTAAGATCCCATATCTTTGAAATGTATATTCTCATGTATGATTTTGATTGAATCCCTTATTCTAGTTATTTTTTCTTAGCCAAGTCATAGAGGAGGCTATAGGGTGTTCTAAGCGATTGGGACACAATATGTGGAAAAAAGTGGGTCTTCTGGGTAGGCCCCATCGTATGCGCACAGTTTGTGCTAACCATGTAGACAACCCAAGAAATCGTTCATGATGTGTGTTTTTCAATAGTGGATTCTGGAAGGATTTCAAACGGTTCGGAAAACCATGTGGGTAAACCTTGTGGGGGAAGAATTTTAGGATAGAATCATCCGAATGGTTTTTTAATAGTTTGTTAGACCATTCTGGTAATCTTGTGTGGTTCAAAAACAAAAAAAAGCATTACAAACATTCCACTCTAGGATATTTAACACGAAATCAGGAATTCCTCCCATTTATCCTCTCTTCGACATAGGGACTTTCCAAATATCTTATGTTCTCCAAGAGATCAATATCCCTGGTTTCTAATGAATTTTTGGTGTTGTTGATTGCAGATTGAAGCTCCAGGTAGGGAAAATACCATCCTTGCTTCTCTTTTGAGTTTATCGTTTGTATCTGCTTCTCCACTCTTTCAAAAGCTCCAAAACACTACTCCCTGGGTGATATTTCTATTGAAGATTCAAATGTTTCTTAAAGTGGAATATAGTGGATTGATTAAGAGTTTGTTCAACCACAGAATCAATGAAGGTGGTCTACAAGTTATATCACATGGTTTATTTAAGGATTTGTGCATGTTTGGTTTTGTTCATGCGGGTCTTTGAGTATGTTTTGATCACCCATGGCCTGTTTTGGTAAAACTTTTATTAAAAAGGTAAATAGAGACCCTCATGATCCACATGGGATGTTTTGAGGTTAATGAAACTAATATAGGGCTACCAATGGGGCAATCCGACTCTTCCATAATTTGGGATTCGTGAAGAATAGGTGAGATAGTTGTGTAATCATGGAGAGAACTTGATACACATGTTTATGTGACTATTTTTTTCGAGTAAAAAACTACGTGGTGCACCTAGGCATGATAATAACATAAGGTATATTGGGATAATATTTAGAAATGATTAATGGCCCAAAAAGAATGGGTTATGGGCATAGTAATGAAGCATAATGAATTAGGCCAAATGTACCAAGCCATGGGATATAGGCACAATGAATGAATTCTTAGTGGGAGTAGCATAAAAAATGTAATTTGGATAAAGGGTTAAATGATGTGAAATCTGGTAAATCTGTCAATGTTTTAAGGCATGGTATTAACCCTTATGTTATTGTTATGGTTTATGTATTCATTAGGAAATGGTTGTGATGTTGTGTAAATGGATAATGGTTACAAATATGTATAGCATGTGCACATAGCATGGTAGTGTGGGGTTTTGACAGTGGTTATATGCCCATGAGTGCAGTTGGAATGAGCCTCTAAACTCCACCCCTAATTCACATGGTAGGGATATGACTGATGGTTTGTTCCCTTAACGGTTTCAACCAACTAGACAGATGCTTCGTAGAGATGCTATGGTTGACATGATGAAGTTTGTTTTAGTGAGATAAGAAAACTGTCGGTTTTTTCTCATGATAAATATTGTGTAATTTGATCCTATGTAACGTTTTATGATGATGAACCCATGATAAATGTGTTTGAAATGGTACCAAATGGAAAATGGGACGAAGTGGTAAGATATGGAAATGTTAATAATTGTTGGTAAAGGACCTAAACTAGATAATGGAACTTAATGATTCCATGTCATAAATTATTAATTTCTCTTTTTCATGAACAATTTTTAATTCTAGATATTCTGTAGACATCATTGGTGTTGTCCTACTGAGTTATACTAACTCCCAACCTAGGCCACCATTGGGTACCCGAGCTGAATTCATGTTTGCATGTTAGGAGAAGGGAAAAGTCCCTTGCAAGGCAGCTGGATTGGCATGGGTGTACATGGAGGATTTCATGGACTCAGTGTCAGGACCATTTTGGGTATTTCATAGTTTGCCTATATTTTGTGTTTTTATTTTGAATTTCACTAGTAACATGGCATGGCATATTTTGTGTTGGATTTGGTTGTACCCTGTTTGAGAATGGTTTTTTTATAATTATCGTGTAATATTGATTATTATTCCACTATTTGGATTATTTTCAGTTGTTTATTACTCTGAAAAAAAGTTGTATAGTCTCTTCAATTAACTATGCATACCCCCGCTTCTTTTCAACAACCATTTTCATACGGGGAGGCATGCTTTTGGTCATGTAACCACCTATCTCAGAGCACAAGTTTAGTGTCTTCCATGTCGGGGACATTACATTATTACCTGATATGGTACATTTTCATTATAGGTGAATTCCATTTTCATAAAATATATATAAAACCATACATAAGTGCTGGTACAATATCATATATAAAAAATACAAATCCTTCTGTTTGAAATTTTTTATGTTTCCGTAAACTCATAATAAATTGATATATCCCTTAAGAATATTTTAGATTCTTAATGAGTGGGGGAGGGGGTGAATCAGCTGTTTTCATTTTTTTATGAGACTCAAAATTCTAATATATATATTTCACCAAAATAGTAGTATAATATCCACTAATTATTTTTATTTTAATAGAAATTATTAAATTTTATCAATTAATTTATTTACTATATGTTATATATTTTGGAAATGTAAAATTATAAAAACTATTACAAGGTTCTATATAATTAGCATCTCATTTACTTATTTTGTTTTTTCCTATTCAAAGATCCATAAAAATAATCAAACTCAACCAATTATAGGTGTTGTTATTTTTATATTAAAAAAAACTAGATCAGAGTCCATATAATATTATCTCTATCAGATTCTCACCATACACATTTCCTAAATATCACATGATAGCATTTTGAAGAATCACAAACGAATTATTCCAATATATCATACTGTATTCACAATGTCAGACAATTTTCTCTATATATATCAAGAGTCTCATAGGTTATTTGGAGTCCAACATTATATACGAAGCTATATCATTGAGGTCCATCCTTAATAATAAAGATCTATTTTAAACTGGGAAATAATTCCAAAATATAATATAGCCCATTAATACTAATAGAACACATTTTAAATGAAACTAGATATTCATTAATACTATATAGCTAGGTTATTACATGAGAATCACATTAATTGATCATTATAAATATATTTTCTACCTTCATCGCATAAAATAAAACAATTCACTATTCTAGCTATAGAAACAAGACAATGGTTTATTTTTCATCTATTATTTTTCTCAATACATTAGATATCCCTCAAATTGATCTCAGACAAATGATCAAATCCTTTTTTATTATTCCATATTTGAACATAGAAGATCATCAATAACAACTTTTTTTGTTATTTTCTTATTATTCATTGATATTACATCAAAAGTACACCAAATATTACAACTCTTATCTTATATCTACAAAAATGTTTTCACTCGATTAATATTTTTATTTTTATACATAATTAACCATAATTCATTTTATTCTATAGAATATATAATTTCTATCATGTTTTGTGGACCACATTTTCACATATATAAATAGAATATAGATGTGATTTTCACAAGATATATTCTCAAATAAATGTGTAGAAAATATTTTTATGGGTGGAAAATCAAATTTCCATTTATATAATTGTTATTGGAAATAAATTATTGTGAAATTCATTAATAATTCTCTGCAATCATTTTTCACAATCTAATTTTTGAAATATTTTCCCCATCCAAATTATATCCTTTAACTCTAATTTATTTTCATCACAATTTTAGGATATTTTGGTTATATATATTGATAATATCTGTAGAATTCATCATCTCAAATTTCTAAAAATATATACACACAAACCTATTTACAACTTTATCCAGAACTTTATAAAATAGTAATGTAAAAGAACATATATTGTGTAAATAATAATGTATTATTATACATTAAACAAAAATTGTACATTATATAATCATATATATTCACATAATGGTATCATCTCTTAACATTATTCAACTATCTTAGAAAAATGCAAGATCGTGATTATTATTAATGATAATTAATATTCCTAATTAAATATATTTTCATCAATATTATTCTTGAAACCTATAATAAAATATTTTATCTATGAATAACATTTTATTTTATCTATTACAAATAGATCATAATAAAAAAATCCGGGATCATGTTCAAAATATGATTCAGAATTTTTTAATACTGAATTCCTAAAATAAACATTGGTAAATTTGATTTTATTCTCCCAAATCATTATTTTGGAATCTAGTAAATTTTCAACCAATAAGTTAGAGAAATCTGGTTCAATAAATTTTCACATTTAATATAAGGACACTACTGTTTAAGTATTCTTATACATGTTTTCTTCATATTTCATAAATTTGATATGTGGTACTCCTGTTTGGTATTTCCAAAACATCAAATCAGTAACCTAACTTTTTCATATACACAATTGATCAATATTTTGGGACATATAATCAAAAACCAATTTCCTTTCATATACTTGGTTTAGAAATTGGGTTCTAGGGAATTGATACATTGAATAATTTCTATTCATAAAATTATTTAATGGGAAATTTACCTATATCTAGGAATTATTATTCATTATCCTTCATGATGATAAATTTGATTATGTGGAACCAAATTTTCATTACTGATTAATTATTTTACATAGGTATTTTAGCTACATAGAGTGTTGACATCGGTATATATTAATTATTTCTTTCAAATAGAATTTTTGAACCATTAATAAAACTCTATAAAATCTCAATAAACTTCCAAGGGATATAAAATTAAATAATTTGTAGTGATCATACATGATCACTGAATGATTTTCCCTTCAGGTTCATCCATATAACTATTACTATGAATATTTTTTCTTCCTTAAAATATCATCACAAAAATATTTTCTCCCAAACCATACCAAAAACTATCTTATAAGTCATTATTTATTTAAAAAATCTAAAGACACAGCTTCTCACCAAATATGACTTTTCAATTACAGTAATAACAATTGACCAATCATTCGATATGCTGACGAAACTCAAATATCTCCTACAATAACATTAAACATATGAAGTTATCTAATTATTAAATTTATACCATATCAGTCTATATTTTTATTTCAACTATTATATCTATAGTTATACTGTTACCATAATTAAACAAAATCCTAATTAATCACTATTAATTGGGTGGATATACATTCCATCACATATCTTCTCAAATTAATAAATTAACATCCACCATATTGGCCAAAATTAATATCATTGTATATACCAATATCTCTAAAATCACGGATAAATTCATATATCCATATAATTTTGTTCAATATCTCTATATGTAAATATAATTTATTTATAATGTAAATTTATTTTATCTATTACCATCTATGAAGAAAATATTTTTTTCATAATTTCTATAAATATGAATATTATTCTTATATGTTATCATTTTAATACTTACTAAAACTTAAAAAATTTATAAAATGATGTATTACTATGATAATAAACACATTTTCCATCATCAAAATCATCCAAATCCCATTAAAAAATCTTAGATATTTCTTTTCGGTCCAACGTTTACTTTGAGATTATTTGGTACGAAGTGTACCACATTAAATTATTTTCATCACAAAAATGTTTTACTCAGTTTTATGATATATATGGACATTCACATTATCATGGTAATTAAATATAACTCTATATATTTTCATTACTAACATACCCAAATATATTTATTATATCATGTAACAGTCACATCATTACAGTACATAAATATAACACGATACATTTCATATTATTGACTTATGCATTAATCCTTTTTGTATGTAATCATATGAACAATTATGATTTAATTAGAAAAATACAATCTTTATTTCCTTTGAACTTAATTTATTCTGAAAATACACCAAAATCTTCATTGAAAATATATTCTATAAAAAATATATTATTTAGATATAAAAAATAAAATTTGTTAAATAAATTCAACATATTTTCTTTTAAAGGGAATATTTTCATATTAACAATTAAACTCTTTATATAAAATGAAATTATATGGATGGGAACATTATACATAAAAATATATTATAATTTCAAATATTAAAATTATGGGTGTTGTGATCTATCTCACTTATATTTCAAAAATATATATTTTTAGTCACTAATATATATGACACAATCCTTTTTACTTATATCATCCTATATTACTAATTAATTAATCCTAACAACGAGTGATTCAAAATTTAATTCCCCATAACAAAAAAAACATAATAACATGATTTATTACATGGATTAATATTTTAAATATTATTGGGATCTATGTTGTTTATATTATTAGTAAATTTATAAAACCCATACATATCGAATTATTGTAATAAAAATTTGACACTACCACCCAAGTTATGTTTTCTCCATAAAATTGTATTATAAAACTTTTATTTTTTGTTTCATAAAATCATGAATTACAGTAATAAATTTATATTTTATTCTAGTGTAACATTGAAATAATTCACCAGTCTCATCCTTGTATCTCGTGCAAAAATAAATAAAAGTTTTTAAAATATATGACTAGTATAGAAAATTATACAGTATATGATTTCATAAAAAATAAAAATTGTGAATAAAATTCTTCAGGTTAACAATAATAAATTATTTCACAATATTTAACTTATAAAATTGGAATATATCTATGGATTTAATCACAATATATATAATAAAAATATTCTTTTTGATAACCTTGAGATTTATTAAACGTTAATACATGATTTATTATATCATACTACTCTTAATACAACCCTGAAGGTAGAGAAGTATAGTTATTTGGGTGATAGGTATACTAAATAACATGTTCTAGCATGATACATGACAATATTATTGAAAACTTTTAAACATGATCATAATTATACATTGAACTACACACTATGTTCGATCACCTTGGGGAACACATAAAAAGTGGTAAACTATAAATCCTAGTAAGGTAATAAAAATATAAAAACATTATAATAATACTACAAGTTACACAATTGGAATTCAAATAGGGAATAAAATAAACAAGAATAATAATGTATGATCTAGCATGATAATCATAACATGGGAAATATTGAAACAACATAAAAAACTCTATTCAGAGCATGTTGTAGATTCATCCCAAAAAATAGACTTGAATCGTTGATATCGATCCTATATAATCTATAGTGGTACTCCATGAAGTCTTACCACTTCTCTTATGAGTATCTATGAAATTTGATTTGATTTGAAGACCAATAAAATTGATATAAAGTGTGTTGTCTTTGTAAGATGATCCATAACAACCTAGATTACATTATTACCACTTTATGTATTTGGGACACCAGTTACAATGTACATGATGATTTCTCCCATTTCTATGTAGTCATGGGTAATGGTTGTATCATCACCTTATATTATTACCTTTCCATATTCACATAATTAAAAACAAGACATCTTAATTTATATTATGTGATATCTATCTTCATATTCTCAAAGTATTAATGTTATGTGAGATCATATAAAATCATTATACATCATTGATGGATGGAGAATGTGGATCTACTTTGATCATCTAACAAATCCATTTATAATTAAGGATTTGAATGTATCCATAGTACTGTCCTGAATCACACATATTCTTATATATTATCATTGATCATGGAGGATTTAACATTCCTTATTATTTTATTTTCTCTATAATTTCCATATAATATCTATGAGATTAATTTATTTTCTCTATTAGATAAACATGATAAATCATTTGTGAAAAGATTGATTATTTTTATTCATTAATAATTCCTATGATCATCCTCTTTATGTCTAAGAAATTTAGATCACTCACAATACACATTAATGAAATAATTTCTAGATACATTATATATAGATAATAATCGATATTATTATCTTTTATAAGAGGGTTGTGTATTTAGTAGTCATGTTATTTGATCAGCTATAACAAGCATCATTGGTGCTAACTCAGATAAATCTATTTGAATATATACATGAGATTTTGTCATCTATATAAATGTCCCAATTCCCCCCAAAGACATAATGCAACAATATTTTCAATGAAAATTTCATTGAAGCCAAATCTAGATCAAGCATCGGGTAGTTCAACTCATTGATCTTCATTTTCCTTTAAGAATTGGCTATCAATATGTTATTCCATGATAACTGACAACCCAATACATATTTCTAGGAATCACTGAATGATATGAAGGGTTCTAATGATTTTGGTAGTAAGAGCACACATGAAATGATCATATTTATTTTTTAGATACAATAATTTATCATCACATTCATCATTCTGTGAAAACATGGATCACATTCTAGTTATCTTAGTTTAAGGGTTTTACAATAATGATAAATTTCTCACAAATCAATGAAAATAAAAAAATAATACTACAAAACTACAAATATATATCATAGATATTGGTATTACGAATCCTTTAATATCTTCTATCATTGATGGGTCCAAATATATCCCATATCATGGGAAAATTTTCCAGAAGGAATTGAATTCTTCCAAACAAATTTCACATTTGTTTTACTGTTCAAAAATATTATATGTTCATATGGATTTTAGAAGAGTTCATTGATTATCCTCATACTCCTCCTTGATGTTGAAGTATTTTGGAATATAACCAATAAATGAAACCACAAAAGTTACTATGTAATCTCTAAATACTATTTTATTCATGTCTATAATGATTTATGGGGATTTTTTTTAGTCTTAATGGAATTACTATGAACTCATAGTGCTAATAAAATATCTGAAAAATAGTCTAAGGGATATCCTCCTTCTTCAGTATAACATAGAAATATACTGACCATAGATCCATGATGGAGAATTATTTTTTCCTACAAGTGTAATTGAATGTTTCATCAATATATGGCCTAAAATACATATCATATATAAGGATTTCATAGAGCTCATTGAAATCAATGCAATGGCATACTTACCCAACCTTCCTCTTGATGAAGAGAACATGCGCACCCTATAATGAAGCACATTAGTGTATCGATCCTTTATCTAGATTCCCCTATAGTTATTTCTTTAGCTCCAAAATTTACAGAAAATGCATTCTATATAAGTTCATGGATACTTCTAATGGCACTGGTATATGCTCAATTGAAAACTGATCCTATCCTATAGGAAAAAGTCCATGAAATTTAGCATGAAACACATTAGTGTATTCACATTCAATGATCATGTATTCAACAATTAATCCTTCCATATACTACATAATTATATCTATATACAATTTAATTTGGAGAATAATATCAATTATTGAGATAATTGTTATAAAAAGATTCATCTGGCTCATTCCACTTATACAAAATCAGTTGATGATTCGAGATATGGAGAGTGATTTACTTTCACAACAATTTTTTAGGACCTATATAGGGAAATCCAATCCATGTTTATAATTGCATCATATTACATAAAATAAAGTATAAGTCATTTTTTTTCATTTTAACCCAACATATTTCTACAATCCTAGAATTATAATCTTGGGAACCAATAATTTACACATTTTCTATTTTCAACAACATCTTTACATCCATGATTTGTGGTGTTGTTTGAATTGTTCTAATAATCTTTCAGGATGTGAATGAATGTGTAGAACCAAAATCTAAATTTTTGTCTAATAATATTGAATGAATAATTAGAATTAAAATAAACACATTAGCGTAGTGATCCACATAAGTGGATACGATATAAAACCCTTTCACTTACTGACATGGTGGTTTTTGGTTATGTACAAAACCCTTGGACTAGTAAATTGGATTTTGAAGTGTTATAATTACTTGATGTTGATGAAATGAAAAACACATTGTGGTTTTTCTATTTAATTATTTTAATTTATTTCATTAGTTTTCTTCTTCATTTGTAAATCATTATCTTGTTTTTTTGCATTCCCACACATATATAATTTCTCTATTCAATATAGGTATGTTTATGGTGCTTCATTCCACACATTTGACAAGGGGGATGTTGAAATTTCAAGGAATTATTATATTTGACCATATGGCAAAAGGAATTGAAATTAAAAATCATAATCTTATACTTATGATAACATTTATATTATCCAATACATATTTCTACCAATAGGGAACTTTAGAAAATTTCCTAATAGTAAATATTTTCATGAATCTTCAAATATTTTTTTAGACTATACTTTTTCAAATGAATGGAGAATTCAACCATGCATTCAAGAGTAACAACAAATATAGTGGTGTATCATGAAATTATTGTATTATTTTCCCAAAATGAAATTATATATAAATGATATTTTTACTTTAGAGTGATGAAATTCTATTCCATTTTAATATGGAGTGTGGGAAAAATATTTATAAAAACACATTTTTTAAAACTCCTTCCACTCCATCTTTTTAAAATCATCAATATGATTCGTATTCTTGACTAGTGCACACCACTGATCATATTCTCCCTCCACATTATAGATAACCCTTATACCCTTTTATTATTCTGAACATTGAGGGATAAAAAATATATCGTCAATGGATTTAATCTGTTGTCCCCTGATTAAGGGATACAATGGCCATTTGATGGAAGTAGGTCATTATCCCATAGAGGCCTTAGTTTCAATACAATTTATATTAGGATTATTTTGAAAATGCACCTTATCTAGGTATCTATTCATAACCTTAGTAAGATAAGATAGTATTTTTATATATTTTCTTAATCCCACTACCATTATGGTGGGCATCACATTATGGAAGTCTTCACATTTCCTATAAAATTTCTTGTTTTCCAGATTCCTACTATTTTTTCCATTGGCTAGAATAAAATTATAAATATGGAGTATTTTTAAAAAAAATATTAAATAAGTAAAGGGGAAAACAAATGAAAATAAAGGGATAACATATAAATTATATTTATTTCTATACATTATTTTTTTATATAATTCATTATACATTTTCATCGATCTATTTTCTTACATATACTTATATAGGAATTGTTTGTTCCCTTAATAATGTAATGTATTGATATTTTTATTTTAACAATTCATATCCCCTAAGAGTGTAAACTTATGTGTTTATAAAGAACCATTTTCATGCACGTGGTTACCCAAATCCAAGATTGGAACACATTATTAGATTCTTTAGCCCTAGGTACATCTGTTCAACAATGACATCAACTAGTAGCATGAAGTACAAGATGTAATTTTTTTTGATTAACCACTTACTATATACTAACAAAAAATTTGGGATGTTTCCTTATAACTATTATCAACCATATGGATTCTCAAAATTTATTTGTTAATCCAATAATAAAAATACCTCTAACATGGCATGCTAACAACAATCACAACCATACTCTACATTACACAAAAATACATGATTTATTACATGATATTGAACTTATTAAAAATTTATGATTGATATGTATATTGTATTTTTAAATTATAAAAAATTATTAAAACATGTAATATGGGATACAATATCATTCATGAAGAAATTATTAACATGATCATGATATTCCATAAATCTAAAAACTGCATATGATAACCTGGAGTCATACATAAGAAAGGGGTGAAATATAAATAATTATAAAGTAATTAACATGGAATAATGTTATGGAAAAAATACATGTTAATAAATAGGAAAATCAATAGGGAATTAGATGAGTATAAAAATCAAGGCATGATATAGTGTGACAATCATATCATTGGAAATATAGAATATACATAAAAACTGAATCATAAACATTGGTCAAGGATAACCCTCCAAGACATCATGGTGAAATAATTTAAATCAATGAATAATGTTTACTACCTTTTAAAACCTAATATATCATGATATAAAAATTACCAAATGCATTGGATCGTTATATAATTCTAGGGTCACCTGTTACATTCATCTCATTGTCAGTCTTAAGTGTTCCATAGAGATCATATGACATGAAATCATTCATAATAATAATTTTATCCATAATAAATAAATGTGTAATAAATACATGTAATTTAATAATAATTATTTATATGTCCATAATTTTAAAGATCCTTGATAATAAATGGGCATTGAATTCACTACACAAATGTTTTGGCATTGAAAATTGTGGTGATATTTTTGTAACACAATTATGTCAGTTAATGATTCATAAAATAGATTGATTATATATATAATATGTAAATAATGACATATAAATAATATAGGATGTAATATAGACATGAAAAATATATCCCTATATTAAAATATTGAAATATATTGGATAAGGTAATAATAAAACTTGATTATTTAATATAATCATAACAATATTTATTCATTTTAACTGGTGTATGTAAATGATCAGTAGAGGGTAAATGAATGTGGAATGAATATATAATTATTTGAACATAAATATTAAATTAATTGGGATTTTTAATAACATATTAAAATATATTGCAAATTTATATTTTGAGAAATTATAAAAATATGTGTTTGCTAAAATGAAAAGTCTCGATGGTCCCTTACTTAAATGTTTAACACTAGTTGTTTAATATGGGATTAATGAGAGCATGTGGAGCAATAGGAGGACTATATAGATGGTATGTAATAGTATGGGAATTCTCAATGGAGTTTCATGGTTGATATATGGGATATAGGCTGGGTTTATATAGCTATGAAGATGGATTCCTTTAAAATTTAGTTCATCGAATCTACATAGTAAAATACTCAATACCACAATACAATCTATGGGTTTTTCAAAGGTTTTTACCAAATTAATGGGGTTTGAATTTTATTTTAATTAAAATGTGTGATGATATTAAAATATCACCCTTTCTGATGTGGTGGTCATTAAAAGTCTTAAAACTGATTTTAAAACCATAAAATATGTCAGATGTTTTTGGGGATTCGTAATGAATTTTTAATATATAAAAAATATAATAAAAAACAAAATATTTAAAAGTAAATTATTTTATCTTATCTTGCATCCAATTTTAAATATTTATTATATCAATTTTGGGACATTAGTATGTCATTAAAAAGATATGTCATTTATAAAATATTTAATTTTTACCTGAAAATTTGACTATCTCAGAATATTATGAAACATTCACTATTTGATTATTTTGAAATTATTATTCATAATTTTATTATTATTATTTAAAAATAATTTTTTAAATAAGTCAAATTTAACATTTAAATGTAACATTTGTCATTATTTTGAAATGATGGTTTTTTGAGCAATATAGTTTTTGATCTATTATAAAAATTACATTTGACGTCAAAGTAAATATAAGACAATTTATATTTGATTAAAATTAATTTTAATAATTATTTATCAAAATATAATTTATTTAATTAAATCAATACTTCATCTAAAGATATTACTTTTTGAATTTTAATATTACTAAATATTATTATTTGTGTTTTATTATATCAAAATTGAAATAATTTGTGAAGTAAAAATAATATAATTAACATATATTCATAATAATATAAAAAATAGTGTAAAATATTCAATTTAAAGTTTCTTGATACATATACCATTAATATATTAGATAACATCATTTGGTTAAGGTGTGCGGCAATGAGACTTTCATGGGGAGTATTAGGGAACATGGTTTTTGTTAAAATCATAATGGGAATGACCATATTCCATTATCTATTTTTATCATGTATATATATTTAGACCAATGCATGGACTTAGTCAAGTAGAAATCCAATAAATTCTAGCACCCATTGATTATTTCATAAGGGATCTTCTATTGGTGTGATAGGACTTGTGGATTCCCTCACATCCTTTATCAATGTAAATATGATTTTTTATAACAATATATTTATACTAATCATGTTAGCACATTTCAATGAAATTATTATAAATTTTAATGAATATTAATGGTCTTCTAAATCTGATAGAATATAATTAAATCACCTATGTGTATTATTTTTATATAACCATATTACATAATAAGAAATTTGATCAAATTAAAAAGGGGAATTCTATTTAAAAAATTTGGTGATGTAACAATTATATTAATTGATTTCATAGAGATGGAATTCATAATGTAAGGGAACATAATAATTTAACAAATAACTTATTCCAGGAAATTGTAATCATAACATTTAGTTGTTTTTAGAATGATTCATAAACATACTTTCATGGGATACTAACAATAAATTATATATGTTTTTGTATGCATATTCCAAATACCCCTGAGTTTTTACCTCATAATACATATTGAATCATTGATGGGATATAAATGGAACCACCCATCAATTAATACATCTATTTTATTAATTATATTAAATGAGTTGATAATAAACAAAATTCCTAATCTAAATAAATATATATATTTGAAATCTAGTATGCACAATGTCAATATTTTTCCCCATCCTATAAAATTTAAAAAATTCATCTGATATCATAAAAAAATAATGTTGATGGAATCATTATAATACATCACTTTTAAATATTTAGAAATATGAAAGGATGTTAAAAAATTATAAAATACATTAAATGAATATTTTAAAATTTATATAAAAACATGAGATGTATGTACTTTAATTTTGATATCATTTCAAATAAAAAATCCTAAAATATGTTGAACATAATTATTTGAAAATAACTGTGGAAATTATAATAAATGATATAAATAAAATAAATATCATGATGGTTAGAAAAACCATTGCTCTAGAATATGTTAAAATAGAATATTCATTTGACACTTTTGTAATAAGTAAAAAATTTTCATGTGGAAACAATTTCGAAAACATTCCATTTAATCATATATATAAAAAATAATTAATTGATTAAAATGAAGATTATATTTATTTGAAACATAATTGAATAAATTATTGACACAAATAATTCTCATTGAAATTAACAATATTGTTTTATAATGTAAATAAATAAAATTACTTTTTATAGGAAAATATCTTAAGATATTCATATAAATTGAAAAAATATGATAATGTCGAGATCAAAAAAAGTATTCTTAAATAGAAATATTATTACTAAATTAATTTTAAATAAAAACCATATTTTAGATCATAAATACTAAAATAAGAGTTTCTGAAACTAGAATAATCTAAATTGAATGATATTATGATGATATCAATCATATTATTTTTGTAGCATTTTATATAAATGGATTCCAAAGAAGTGACCAATTAAAGGATTAGTTATCAACGTATATTAAAATAAATAAAATAGGAAATATTTTAATAAGGAATAACATACAATGCTATAATACTATATATTATGAAATTTATGTATATGTCAATGAATGAAAATTAAGATGATACATAAAATATATATTTATTAACATTCAAAACAATAGGATTTCCAATAAGTTAACTTGAAAACGATATTTAAGGAATTTTATTTTTATTAAATTATTATATTATAAATCATTAATATATTTTATACACCAATAATAATAAAAAATGTCATGATAAGGGGAGAAGTTATAATGAATTGAAATTTATATGGGAAGTCACTTATAACTTTCAATGAATTAAAAATAAAAGGAAACTAAAGAAGTGATCCTAAAATATAATCTTAAAAAATAATTTTATAAAATAATTTTCTAATAATATTCATGAAGCAGTACATATCCAATAAAAATAGAAGATGTTGTGAGCATGGCCCAATTCACAATGAAATGAATTTTGGATGATAAATAAACGAAGACATTCATAACATATTTGAATGAATGGATGTTTATGATGTGAACATTAAATTTATTTGTAAATGAATTTATAATTAGATAATAAATTTAGATATACTTCGATATGAATATTTATACACCATACAATAGAAGACATGGGGAAGAAAATGAATACATCTCAATAAAAGGATATTGAGATGAGAAATATCTTATGGATTTCATTAAATTTTAAATAAAAAGTTATTGATGAACAAAACAAAAAATATATTTTTAAACTAGATTATTTTTAATAAATATATTATAAAATATTTATTTAATGTTTTTAATACACTAATAAATAATTAATGTGGTTGAAATTGAATAATTCTCAATGAAAGGAAATCTAGAAAAGATATCTTATATGAAGTTGGTAACATTTGAAACCAAAGTATATTGAATAATATAAATTGAATTTTTTTTAGAAATTTTATTTTATTAAATTATTGGTAAAATTAATGCATATTATTGTTCATACACCTGAGAAAAGAAAACATGCGGTTAAAATGGAATGTTTTTCAATGATATTAAATTTTGATAGAAAATCCATTAAAGGAATAATGATTCATCATGTACATGAATTAGATCATGTAATAAAAATAAAAATATAATTTTATAAACTCCTGGGGAACTTTTTCAAGTATTTTTACTTATTATTTTCCATTTTTTTAACTTATTACAATGTCTTATATAGTTATTAAATCGTTGAAATTATTACTCGATGTTTTGAGTATGGTTTGTTGATAATAAATAAATTCTATTCATAGACCATGGGTAAATGTTCAATGATTAAATCATGTTTATAATATAAATAATAGAATTATAATAATTTTTTACAATTAAAACTGTGTTTATAATCTTCCATGAATTGCTAACATGAAATATGAATCACCTAACATTGTGGAGGTTGTAGTCCACATTAATACATGCATGGAACTATGATTTTCAACTGGTGGAAGTTTAATATTTAATTAATATATTATAATGAAATAATTGTACTTGTATGTTAAATATTATATATATTCACTAAATAATACATATTAACCATCATTATGATTTTTTGGGAAATAATGAAACACATAACTTCATAGAATAGCTTGACTATAAGTATGCATGTTTGAATTTACCATATGATGGGGAAAAAGATGAATAAGGGTTATATCATAGATATAATAACGTATTATTATAGTGGAGGTACTACTAGTATTATTTGAACATTGTTAATTCAAAATTGATGATGTTATTAAAATAAAAACGAATGAAATTTGTAATGAGTTTTTTCTGGAAACTATATTACTATACATATTAATCAATCTAGATCATTATATAGTGAGATTTGAGTCACTATGTCCTTAGAATCATTTTTTGGAATGTATTTAGGATGAGTGCGGTTGATTGTAATTTCTCAAAAAATTTGTGGATGATATGGGATGAGGATCCCATTTATTAGTTCCAGGATATGAAAAATTGTAAATATTTATAATATTAAAATTAAATAAATTTCATAATTATAAAATATTGTATCAAATATCAAAAAAATAGTAGTCTTGAAAGGATAAAGACATCATACATTCTTCTATTATAATTTATAGATGTTTATGTTTCATTTTAAATAATTTTTTTCATTTATGCCTACCATTAACCCCTTTAACCATAAATGTGGGAACACATTTTTCACACTTTATGGGATATAAATTTAATTCATTAGTTGAAATATTCAAAAAAATATCCATATTTTAATGTTTAGAGAATTTATTATCCCTCGTATTATTTTTAAATATATATGTTTTTATAAATAATAAATTTGAAATACGGTTTTCATAAAAAAAAATTAAAGTATTTTTTGTAACTATTCCTTCAATTTGACATTAATGTAAACCAGAAAAAAATTATATTTTTATATAAACACATTTAGTAATATTTATAATTTAAAATTATCTATCAAATTATTGTAAAAAAATTCATCTAATAAATATAATTTTTTTAGCAACATATTCATAAATATTGATACTCTTACATATGATTTTTAACAGGGATTGATATGAGTATAATGTAATTATAACATCAAATAAAAATAAAAATTAAACTAATATAATAAAAAAATTATTGTTAGAAATTACCATTTCTAATTAATCAAGAAATCATTATCTCTTAAATAATATATATTGTAGATATCAATAGAAAGAGAGATTTATTTCATTTTAATTCATTACAAATGATAATGATGATGTTAAAATATAAGGAAATTTTAAATAAATTATAACATTTTGTAATATTAAAATTTATATGAATAATTAAACTTCTAATATAAAGTAATGTCACATTTTGGGGAGATGTTGATAAATTATCATTCAATGTTAAACTCATTTTACCCTTTCTATTGTAACAAAAATTTTCCAATATTTATATTTAAAATAAATATAAATTTAAGGGAAAAAAGTATGAAATTGTAAATTCCAAATTATAATAATGAAATATTTTTTTGATTAATTATATAGAATTTTATGAATCAGGTTTTTGTAATAATAGATAAAATGTGATAATTTTTTTATATCAATATATCTTTATGCATAAAAACGAATTTAAAGAAAAATGAAATAAAATGATATTTATTTCATAATTAAATATAAAATATATAATTAAAAACTACTTATTTTAATTATATATATAAAAAAATGTTGGGACATTGAAATTGAATTATATAAATTAAATAAATTACAATTTTATGAAAACTATTATTTTAATTAGAATATGTTATATATATAAATTAATATAATTTATTTTGTTCAAAAAAAGTTGAAAAAAATATTTTTATGGAAAATACCTTTTTTATATACAATATATTATATCCTCCTTTACAGAAAATTTATTATGAATGTATTATTGATAAGTAAATTAATTAAAAATATATGTACATGAATTTTAAAATATTGTTATTTCAATTCAAATGCAGCAAAACAATAGTGTGGTTATAACAATAATATTTAAATTATAATATATAATATTTTATTTAATCAAAATTTTATGAATTACAAAGGCTATCAAATTTATTTTATAATGGAAATTAATTCTAAAATATTTTTGTGTTATATTATAACACCCAAAAAAAATGTACCGCACAATTTTGTCTTTATAAAAAAATGTGTCCAAAATTATATTATTAAAAAAAATATAAGAAGATAAAATATATAGATATGAAAATATAATCATATTTAATATTTAAAAATAAATTTCATAAAAACAAATATAAAAATATATAAAAATGATTCTTTTTAAGATAAAAACATGGAAATAGGACAAATTTGTGGATGAAAAAAACATATGGGTTCCCAAATATCTATAAAATTAACGGGAAGTGACAATTTGGACTTGGAAAAAATATCTATTTAATTGATAAGATAATACATTTAAGATATGATAAAATACTATCAATTCCTAAAAAAGTATCATAAAATCATAATATTTTCATTTTCAAAATTTCAAACTATAATATTAGGATTCTTGTAAAATTACGATAGAGTCCACAAAAAATATATATTCCTTATTTCATTACATTCCATAATAAAAAAAATTTCCATTGGTTGTGGTTAGATATGGTTTCCTACTAATATATAATCTCTTACTCCATTTATGAAATATTAAAAATGAATTTTTCATGCTTCGGTCTCTGGAATAATATTTTAATGGATCACAAGATCTATAAAAGGGGAAATCACTTATCTCCTCTGATTAGAGACTAATGAATTCAAAAATTTATATAAATTGTTATGATAATTTCACATAAAATGAAATTCATCATTAATTTTTATAATATATACAATAACACACTTTGTAATAAATTTAACAATATTTAAATGACAAAGGGTAATGTTTTTTGAAAGATGCCTAACTAAATTAGACTAAAAAATAAGACTTATTTAATCCCACTATTTACCATGATCATCTTATTATTGACATATTAAAAATGTTAATCAGTCCTAATTATCTTCTTATATGCTTATTGAATCATAATAATAAAAATATTTCAAGAATAATCATAAATCAAAAATAAAACTATATACTCATAAATAATATAACTCATCTTTTATTACTCAATCAAAATCAAATACTTTCCAAAAAAGAATTTTTTTACCTGAATAATGTAAATTGAATAGTATAGTAAAAATAATAAAATAATTAAAAAATTAGTTGATCAATAAAAAAATTTCTATTCACATGGTTATACATATTTTAAGTAATATGTTACCCATAATTAATTTCCATTATATCCAAATTGACCATAATTACCTCATTATCAATGATTATCATAGCCATAATGGTTATAAATAAAAGTCAACCTATGTTAAAAAATTAAATGATAATTTTTTATTAAATAATGTTTTCTGTAGAAAAAATTATTAAAATAAAATTTATTTATACCTAAAACATTGATTAATACACAATACATGTCACTGAATGTAATCTGATCATATAAAACATCCAAATGCGTACTAATAACATAAAACCTATAGATCACTATATAATTATTATCCCATTATGTTTTATTAAATTATTAAAATATTTTCAAAGAAATAATCATATCCAATACTATTATCAAATCCATTTATTTAAATCCAACAATAACATCCCTTATTAAAAAATATAAATAAGTAGATAATTTATAATAATTATTTCTCATTCAGATATTTCAATAATATTTCAGCAATGATTATTATATAAATATGAAACATGAATACATACATATAATTTTAAATAAAATTGGGCACATACTATCAATATTACATTCACCATTATAAATGTAATAACCATATGGTTGACTTCCATCTCTGGAGTTACCAATGATTTAGGGATCTACACTAGGTCTCACCCATTTGTATAAGTTATACTGAGTTCACCCATTTCTCATGAGCTATAATGGAGATGAACCCTTCTAATATTCAATATAGAGACATACCATTGAGATATAATTTGTCTAAACACATCTTATGTAATTTACAAGGACTAATTGGCGAATTAAACCCATGAAAACACATGGAAAACCATGATTAAAATATTTTTAGATATCAAGATACACTTTTCATGTAAAAATTACTTGGAAAATCTAAAAATCATGAACATATAAAATACACCCTATTATTTGGAAAGAACTATGAATTATTATAAAGGAAATATTAAATAATTAATATTTTATGAATGTTTTCAATTAATTTAATGTCTTATTTTTTAAACAAATTCATTCATTATTGGTAAAAATAGTTGAAAGAGTTACTTTAAATACGATTTTTAAATAAATGATTCCAATAAAACATTGAAGTATTTATGAGAAACTAGAAAATTGCCACCTTAAAACAATTATATATATATATATATATAAATTCAGTAGATAAAACCATTTTTGAAACATGCACATAAAAGGGAAATATTTAGATGATTAATTATTTATAATATTTAAAATGATATTTTTATTAGAGGGTCCCTTACCATGTGTTTGAGTAATCTAATACATTGCATATAATTCTGAATATTAAATGTATTTTAAAAATATATATTATTTATTAAATATTTATTATATATTATTTTTTTAAATCAATTATTATCATTCTATAACAATTAAATAATTATTTCAGTTCATGATTGGTATTTTTGAAATATTCTTTAGTGTAGTAAAAAATGAATTTGGTATGATGTTTATAGTAATAGTTGAATTTTCCCATTATCAATAGAATAATATCCATGAAATAATAATATAAATTATAAATAAATTATACTTTTAAATACATACATTATATATGTATATGAAACATTAGATATTTTACAGTCAAAGAGACTATTTGTTGTACATATGCATTAGTAATGTTTCTATTTTTAGATGATAAATATGAATAAAGGATTTAAGTATTACTTTATCTCATCAGAATGACAATAAAATAATTCATACAATTTAAATATAATAAGAAAACTTTTATATATATTATACATTTGATGTGGTGACGAAAAATGAATCACCTCGCTCTATGGAGGTGATAGTTCAATCATACGCACAAAGGAAATTATCATTTTTCCTTGAATGAAAATGTAATAAAATAAATGAAATATTTTATTTAACAACTATTAATATGTCATTATTATCATGTATATTCATTAATTTAGTAATTTAAAATAGTATTGTGAAGTGTTTATGGGAACAAATTATATCATATTGGGTGGTGGTAGTTTCCTGTACACACAAACGATAATAAATTTTCTATTTTATTCGAGTGTATAGTTATTTAAATAATCATAATAATATAATGATATCTGATAATATTAAGTATAATGTATTTATTTCTTCCTCCTTGTGGAATTATTTTTCATTTATGTTAATGAATATAGAAAATAGATGCACTTAATTAAAAATGATACCTCTAATTTTAATGATATCCTTTGATTAACACCTTAACACCTATATATAGGGTAATATGCCTAAAATAATCCCTCTAGAAAATGGGGAGTGATTTTAATATGAAACATTGATAGATATTTGGAAAAAATAACTTTTTAATCATGAGGAATATATAAAATGGGTTCCCTTTTAAAGTATAGGGGAGGGTAAACTAGTAATAGTTCAAGTTATTACATTAATATAAATTAATTTTATATTAAAATTTTTATTAATATAATTTATATCTAATATAAGATATCATTATTGAAATCAAATAATAAATAACATTGAAATTTTTTCACTATTTATTAATCCTTTCCTTTTATTAATGCTTGATAAGTATCTTTAATCCTATCTTTTACTATATTATATTCAAAAAATTTGAGTGTTAATATTTTTTCTATGAAATGAAATACTATTAATAAATTAGTAATTTATGACTCTAAATGTCTTATCCCCAATATTTTTTGTTAATATTTTATCATTTCATAAAATAATTAATTTAATAAAATATCATTTATGTTAGTTTTATCACTATTCATTAGATAAATTTTTTAAAATATCATTAAAACGTGTTATCTTTGACAAAACACCATTAATGCTTCCCAAAAATATGAAATTCAGTTATACAAATTGTGTTTGACATCAAAAATATAAAATTATATTTATTTTAATGTTTTTAATATCATTTCTTTTATTCAGCCATTAATTAAATAGGGACTTCATCATCATAATGTAACAATTTTATATAATTTTATAATTTATGAAAATGATAAATAAAATACCATGATATATTTAAATATATTATATTTCAAAATAGAATATATATTCAGACATATCTATTATATAACCCCATATTCAAAATATTTCTCTTGTTTATAACAAAATAATGAAAAAATAAACTCTTATAAATATAAAATTATAATTGTTAAATTCTCATCAAAAGGGCCATAAATTGTCTCATAACTGATAAATTAATTTTTTGTTTCGAAAATTACTCATTAAAAATAATTTTTACAATTATTTGGGTAATGCAACAGTATTTATATTTTTTTTTAACCTTTAATCACATAATTAAATCTTATCCATGGCCATAAAAAATATAAATAATGTTACTATTCATATTGTGACACAAAATAAAATAGACATACTAACTAAATATTGACCATGTTATCAAAATTTGAAATATATTTTTAAATAAAAAATAACAATTATGAAATAAATTTGAAATTACTTCCATTGACTGATCGATAAAAAGACTTTAAAAAGTGAAAATTCTTATACGATTAGAATGTTTTGGTATCAAAAATCAACGTATAATTAATTAAAATGACAAATATTAAATAACATTTTAAAAATGGATATAATTATAATTTATAATTATAAATATATATAATTTACCATTATAAATTTATTTGATGAAGATGTAGTTTTATAATTAAATGCATTATTTTTTCCCTATTCATCAAAACATGATACATATTAGAAAAATATAAAAAATTAAAAAAATGTAAATTTTGATATTATGATTTCAAATAGGATGATTATTTCCTCAAATAGATTTTTAAATCTGTTAAAAACGATATTTACAACAAGTGTTCCAGGAAAAGGAATCAAAACTTCCTTTTTTGAAAAATATATCTATTATCCATAGAATTGAATTTTTTTATCATGTATAAAAAACATTTATGATTAATTTTAAAAAGTATATTTAATAAATTTTATATATTTTATTAAATAATAGAATCAAACAATAGTGATTTGATTATTTTATGAACACACATGACCACATTTTAATCATATTAGTGAAAAAACTCTTTTATTTTAAAAATGGATTTATATTAATTTTTAATTAATTAGCTACAAAATAATTATATTTATTTATTTATTTATATTTATGTGTAGAATTTTTTTTTCATAATTCTATTTTTTCATGTCCATCCATTCTAACTACTAAGTTATAATGTAATAATTATTTTAATTATTTTAAATTTTCTGTTGAAGATTGATGTGGCATATCATGTACACTATATATCATAGTGTTTCCATTTTTATAAAGTTGATCTGTTATATTTAACCCCACCCAATTACTAAATTATTCGCTCTTAATTTAGACATGGGATAAAAACTATGTGTTTAATTTTTTAATAATCTATTTTGGAAATCCAAAAACATAAATAATATTAATAAAACATCCACATTAAAAAAATAATTAATATGGTCAGATAAGATAACACATACTAGGGTTCTACTTATGAAAAACGATAATGATTGGAAAAATATCATTTCTTATGGAGAGTTATGGGGAACATGTTCATGAGAATGATAAAAATCACTAAACCATTAATCTGTAATGTGTTAAAATTTCATTGATTTATTTGTAAGACAAGTAAACCGATAAAATTATTTGTTTATTATCATTACTTATATGCAAAGATATATTTTTTATATACATTGTGTAATGGCCCAGACCATCTTAGCCAATTACATTACCAAAAGTGTATGTGTTGGTGTGTCCTGGAGTCATCGATCACTCCCACCAATCAGCTCCATAAATCAGCCCCACTGATCAGCTCCCCTAAATAGCTTCAAAGATCAGCTTCACATATCAGCTTCACATATCACCTTCATTGATCAGCTTCACAGATCACATTCACATATCAACATCACAGATCGGTTTCAAAGATCGATTTCACCAAATCAGTTTCATAAATCGGTTTCACTAAATCAGTTTCACAGATCGGTTTCACTAAATCAGTTTCACAGATAGGTTTCACCAAATCGGTTTAACGGATTGGTTTCACCAAATCGGTTTCACAGATCGGTTTCACCAAATCGGTTTCACAGATCATTTTCACCAGATCGTTTTCAAATATCGGTTTCACCACATCAGTTTTACAGATAGGTTTCACCAAATAGGTTTCACGGTTCAGTTTCATAAAATTGGTTTCACAGTTCGTTTTCACCAAATTGGTTTCAGAGATCGGTTTCACCAAATCTGTTTCATAGATCTTTTTCACCAAATCAGTTTCACAGATCTGTTTCACCAAATAAGTTTCACAGTTCGGTTTCACCGAATCAGTTTCACAGATCCATTTCACGAAATCTGTTTCACAGATCGATTTCACCGAATCGATTTCACAGATCGGTTTCACCGAATCGGTTAAAATAACGGTTTCACTGAATCGGTTTTACAGATTGGTTTCCCCGAATCAGTTTCACAGATCGGTTTCACCGAATCGATTTCACAGATCGATTTCACCGAATCGGTTTCAGAGATCGGTTTCACCGAATCGGTTTCACATATTGATTCGCCGAATTGGTTTCATAGATCGGTTTCACCAAATCAGATTCACAGATCGGTTTCACCAAATCAGTTTAACAGATCAATTTCACCTAATCGATTTCACTGATCGGTTTTACCAAATCAGTTTCATAGATCGGATACACCAAATTGGTTTCACATATTGGATTCACCAAATTTGTTTCATAGATCGGTTTCACCAAATAGGTTTCACAGATCGGTTTCACCAAATCGGTTTCACATATCGGTTTCACCAAATCGGTTTTAGATATCGGTTTCTCCCAATCGGTTTCACAAATCGGTTTAACCAAATCGGTTTCACAGATCGGTTTCACCAAATTGGTTTCACATATCTGTTTCACCAAATCAGATTCAGAGATCGGTTTCATGAAATTAGTTTCACATATCGGGTTCAACATATCAGTTTCACAGATCGAATTCACCATATCGGTTTAACAGATCAGTTTCACCAAATTGGTTTCATAGATCGGTTTCACCAAATCGGTTTCAAAGATCGGTTTCACCAAATTGGTTTCACAACTTGGATTAACCAAATCCGTTCAACAGATCTGTTTCACCAAATCAGTTTCACATATAGGTTTCACGAAATCTGCTTCACAGATCGGTTTCACCAAATCGATTTTAGAGATCAGTATCACAAAATCGGTTTCAACAAATGTCATTCACTGATCCGTTTCACCAAATATCTTTCACAAATCGATTTCACCAAATCGGTTTCATATATCGGGTTCACTGATCAGCTTTAGAGGATTAGCTTCACAGGATCAACTTCGCAATATCAGATTCACATGATCAGCTTCACAAGATCAGCTTCTCCCAGTCATCTTCATGGGATAAGCTTCATCCGATCAGCTCCACTGATCGGTTTCAAGTATTTGTCTCACCGATCGGACACAGAGGGGTGTTGGGATTTTCTTTCCCCATTTTTTCCTGTAATTGTACTTTTAAGTCTTTAATCTTTATTAATGTGGTTCAAAGAAATTTTGAGCACCATAAACATCGTTTTAAATCCCCTAGGATAGGGGAGACCCTCAATGGACCTATTTTCCTCTCTTAAATAAAATCCTGTAATGAATAAATGTTTTTTCCACCCCTCCTAAGAGAATTATTAAATAAAAAATTAATTGCATCATGTGTAACCGTCTAATAGTGAGATGAAACCATGATCCACCTTTAAATCCACCCAAGATCCTCATATCTCGTTATACCAGGATCTCACCATTATATCACACGAGAATTCTTTCTTCCCTGTTGCCCTTTTCTTCTTCTTCTCCTTGGTTCATTTAGAGTCCTCCTTCCTGAGGCAAGTGGTGCTCTTGTGCTGGAGCTTTTATGATCAATATTAGAGTCTTCCGAGTTCCTCCTCTAAAAGTCACGCATCCTCTATTGTTTGCGCCAGGAGAAAAATGCCAATCATTGATCATTCAAGTATAGATTTTCCTTCATCTCTCCATAGTGTGTATCATGTGTGGTGGGTATGCTATTGTTTCTGTGGGGATGGATGAAACCAAACCTTAATGAATATAATAAATGGAATTTGATATAATAAATGAGGTGTTCTCGATTTTTTTTGTACTCCATATCCTTGATTATGTGTTGTGAATTGTACGGGCTAATGCCCACTGAAAATCATGGTAATTAGTGGTCATTTATTATGCACTAATGATCCTCTTTTTTTCTATATTTTTATGTGATTCAATGGGTGTAACACTAAAACTAGTTAATCACGTAAACTCGATTGATTAAATGGATGTCTAGTGAATAAAAATCTTTTTGAGATCACCCCAGTTAACCAAATGGAATGGCGGAACCGAATAAATGACATATTCAAATTTATAAAACTCTATTTCTCTGTTTTGAATATGTTGACAGATGATGTTTGGGAAGCGATGTGCATAGGAATGGGATCCTCTATTGTGGTGTAGTTGTTGGGTTTTAGATCTGAGGCCATTTGGGGCAGGATGATGGGGCTTGGTTTATTTCAAATGCTTCGAGTGATCTCACATATCCCTTTTTTGTGACATTATAAGAGAACCTGGTGTGAATGCATAATTTGTTATTTAGTTGTTTTCCTTTCCTTGTCTTGTGGTTAATCCTGTTAGTTTCCCAGTAGTGTAGAATTTACTTAAATGGAATAACATGAATATGAAAACATGAATGGGTTCA
Organism: Viscum album; assembly: GCA_963277665.1. Taxonomy (NCBI): domain Eukaryota; kingdom Viridiplantae; phylum Streptophyta; class Magnoliopsida; order Santalales; family Viscaceae; genus Viscum; species Viscum album. The sequence continues at coordinate 1,807,747,360 of OY728156.1, forward strand.
ATGGGGAATTTATTTCTTGGAATGAGTTGTGACAGGTTTGTGGCTGTTATGATTCATATGATGAATAGTAAAGAGGTTTCTTGTGTAAGAGATGGTTATGGAAAGCCTATCCTATGACGAGTGCTTGTTACCTATATATATAATTGTAGTTAAAATATTTCTTATTCGCTCCCCGCCAATGTAAAGCACTTCATCCTGAACACCTAGATTCTTCGAGCATTGGATGTGTTGGTGTTTGGCCCAGATGTGTGCGGGTAGGTTGTTTACCAAGTGTCTTCAGGATCAGGACCAAATTTCAATAGGTGTGGTAGTAGTTGTTTGGACCTCAGATTGTGAAGGATTTTTGGTAGTGATAGAATACGTGTTTGTGGGAGGGATGTGTGATTGTGGTAGCCCAGGTGTGTGCAGACGGGGAGAGGGTAGTGGGACTGTAGTAAAGATGGCAGGAGAGGTTTGACACGTAAGATGTCCTCAATAACCAGTGGGAAAGTGGTGAGGGGTACCCAAATATTGATGTGCTACTACTATTAGTTTACAAGAATTGGGTGATTTAGGGAGTGTTCCTTGGTAAGGTTTCGGTGGATAGTTCCCTTGCTAGGTGCTCTTCTTGTCTATTTTTCTCACAGAGCATTAGAATGTCTCCCCACTTGTGCACGAGAGCATTTGGTTTTCCCTACTAAGTATACATGTGTACTGACCCTATGTATATAAACTGATTTCAGGTTTCTAGGAGGACATCGGGGATCGTGTGGGATCATAATAGCTTCGATGTTGGGATAATTTATGTTGCTGTTTATCTTTTTCTGGTAATTTCCTTTGTGGTTTTCTTGTACTTTTGTAGAATCTACTCTTTGACATGTATATGAAAGAATGGTTTGGTTTTGGATTTACATTTACCATTAGTTTTTTTTTGTTGGGATTTATTATATTATCGCTCGATCTTATAAAAAAAGGTTCATGCCTTCCATTTTTGGTGTGATTCTATACCTTTGGTTCTAGCCGCCACTCCGAGACAAATTGAATGCGGGTCTCGGGGGTAATTATCTCTCCTTTAACTAGATGAATAAAGGTTCTGGAAATCATCCACCCCTTCTCTCATCATGGTATAGGCAGGTCATGACAGAATGGTATCAAAGGTGTAGTTAAGAGATATGATGGAACTCAAGGTTAGGAACAATGAACATTTAATGGGATGGTAGGGAAATAGTGCTAGGAATTCATGGTCCGTGAAATAGGTTAGGGAAGACCGAACAAGACATCGGAATTTAGGGCCCCCTATGATCCGATGCAGGGACTCTGGGCTAACCGAATGACCATGTGAGGCTATACTGATTACAGGGTAGAGACCCTAGAAAAGGTAAATGAAACATAATGACTTGTGTCATTATTTGTCTTGGGTATTTTGGGGATTTAAAATGAATAAAAGTTCTAAGAAAAAAAAATTAAATGTAGTATTCGAGAGTACCTGGTCTTAGGCATTCCTTGTTTACCTTACAGAAATAGCATCTGGACGACAACCACGAGTAGTGAGATTGATCGGGGCCCAAAAGGTTGATGTGGCTGATCAGAAAAGGGATGAACAAGAGGAGGAGGATGGTCCATGGAATAAGTTTCTTCATGACTTTTAGCGGAAGACCCTCAAAAAATATGAGGGAAGTACCTCATACATGGAGAAAGAGAGCTGGCAAGAGGAGCTGGTGATAACATCCAGCTTGATTTGGGGTCCGACAGAGTACTAGGTTCCTCTGGCTATAAGCCAGATGCGGGGAGCAGCCCATCAATGGTGGACTCTATAACATGGGGAGAGGATGGAGGCTGAAGTTTCGTGGACCGAATTCGAGAAGGAATTCCAGACAGAATTCCTCTCTTCCATGATGAAGGCAGAGAAGATGAAAGAGATACTTTCCCTTCAGAAGAGGATAATGTTAGTGAGGGTGTTGGGGATAAAGTTCAAAGATCTATTTCACTTTTCTCTGAACCATTTTCTGGATTATGAGTCTACAGTGAGACGTTTAGCGGAGGAACTTTGACCTTTTCTTTAGTATTTTGTTAATACCTTCACCATACTGACATTGTTCGAGGTACAGAAGAAGTCTGAAGTTGTAGAAAGGATTCACAGGTTGGGACGTGTGCCGAAAGAGGGGATCCAGTGGATTTTGTCAATGGGGAAGACCATCAGCAGAAAGCCTCCAGTGTCAGGGCCTTCTAGGTTTTGACTAGTGGGGAGCCTGCCCCAACCGTTCTAGTTTCGATCTCCCGGTCGTCGCCCTTTCCTAATGAGCCTAGGACCAAGGTGCTTCATCTGTGGAACCCATGGGATCCTTTAGAATCAGTGCTCGGATAGAGTGTAGTACAGTGGGTGTGGTCAGGTTCAGCGCCCTCCTCAGCAGCATCAGTTTCTTTCCAGACCCTTTCAGCAGCAGCAACATGGTCAGCGAGCTCCCGCTCCTCTAAGAGTAGATGTGGCTGGAGAAGGCTGACCCCATAATGCTACTCAAGGACCTCGATCAGGGTGTGGTTGGGGAGGCAGAAGACAACTGAGAGGTAGCGGAGATTTGCGTGCGAAGTTTCGCACTATAGAGGCAGTAGTTCTAGTAGGTCCTGAAGTCGTTCGAGGTTCGATCAGTTTTTTTAGAACTATTGCTTGCACCTTATTTGATTTAGGAGCATCACAGTCATTTGTTACACCTGATCTAGCTCATTCCTTGAGCCTATACATAGAGAGACTCTCCATGCCCCTAGTGCTGAGTACTTCAGTTAGGGGTCATACCAGTCTGTTTGATGTTTGTCAAGGATGTAGATTGATGTTCGGGCCGCATCTATCTAGTGGGGACCTTCTTCTGCTAAAAATGCATCCATATGATGTCATTCTAGGCACCGACTAGAAATTTTTTGTGCATGCTATTACTGACTGCTTCTAGAGAAGACTCACGTTTTCTGATAGGGATAGCTAGCATGTAGATTTTTTTGGCGAGTGGAGTTGTCAGGTGGGGAGACAGCGTGTGGAGCCTCTTCCTTCTATGTTGGGAAATATTTCAGAAGAATTAGTGAATGCTAAGATGTTGGATGTTCCGAGAGTTGTTAGAGAGTTCCTAGGCATTTTTCCCGAGGTGGTTGTGACTATTCCCCCTTTGAAATGACGTTGAGATCAGGATAGACTTACAACCCGGTGCCCATCTGATTTCCATGGCTCCTTATCGGATGACACCTTCTGAGCTACGAGAGTTGCAGATCCAGATTTATGATTTGATGAAAAGGGTTTTATCTGACCCAGCGTGTCACCATGGGGTGCTCAGGTCTTGTTCTCAAAGAAGGAAGATGGTGGTCTAAGGCTATCCATAGACTTCTGAAGACAGAATCAAGTAACGGTCAAGAACCATTACCCTCATCCGAGGAGAGACGATCTCTTTGACTAGATGAGATGAGCAGGTTGGTTCTCTAAAATCGATTTACGGTTTGGGTATCACCAGGTAAGTCTGAAGGATAGTGATATTACAAATACTGCTTTCAGGTTCATGTATGGGCACTTTGAGTTCGTAGTCATGTCGTTCGGTGTTACGAATTCACCTGGTATGTTCACGGGCCTCATGAACTCTGTTTTCCAAGAGTTTCTGGACTGGTTCGTCATTTTGGTCAACAATGACATTTTTATCTACTCAACATCAGAGGAGGAACATACTACACACCTCAAGATGGTCTTGTAAATCCTTTGACTTCACCAGCTCTATGGGGAATTGTCCAAGTGTATGTTCATGACACGTGAAGTGAATTCCCTTGGACACGTGGTGTCTCAACAAGGGGTATTAGTTGATCAATCAAAGGTGGAAGAGTTTGTTTCATGGGAAGAACCCATGAATGTGATGGAGGATCGCAATTTTTTAGGTCTGTTAGGATATTATCAAAGGTTTGTACCCGAATTCTCTCGAGTTGCATCTCCCTTGAAAAAATTGACATGAAAGGGCCTGGCCTTCGTGTGGAGTGATCAGTGCCAGGAAGCCTTCAATTATCTAAATGAGAAGTTGGTTACTGCCCCAATGTTGATGTTACTAGAGGAAGGGATATTTTTTGAGGTGTTTTGTGATGCTTCTGGACTTGGCATGTGGTGTGTGTTGATGCTGAAATGGGGAGTGATATCTTATGGGTCTATGAATTTACATCCTCATGAGCGTAAATATGCCACCCATGACCATGCGCTTGAAGTAGTAGTGTTCTCTTTGATGTTGTGGCAGTATTAACTCATTGGGGAGAACTTTGTGGTATTCACAGATCAGAAGTGTTTGAGGAATATCATTACCCAGCGGGACGTAAACATGCGACAATGATGGTGGGTGAAGTTTATCCAGGAGTACAACATAAATATCTCATAAACTGAAGGTATGGGGCATGATGTGGCTGATGCCTTGAGTAGGAAGTCACAGAGGGAAGCTTGTCAATAATTTGTGGATGCTTGTAAGGAAGTGGAGGATTTGGATTCCCTACACCTATATCTAAGGAAGGATGGTGGTAGAGGTTTTCTGTTTCAGATTAATGTTATGTCTTCTATACTCCAAAAGGTGGGGTAGTATTAGTGGGGAGACATAAAGAGTGAAGTGATGCGCGATCAGGTTAACCAGGGAAATGCTCCGGAAGGGTTGTCAGAGGATGATCAGAATCAAATTCTTTTCTATTGGATATTGTTTTCTCCAAAGATGATGCGTGAGGTAATTCTCCATCACTTCTATAACTCACACATAAAATTACACCCTGGAGTTTCCAAGATGTACCAAGGCCTGAGTAACAGTTTTGGTGGACCAGGTTGAAACGTGCAGTCGCGGAGTTCATGGCACGTTTCATTGTATGTCAGGAAGTGATTGATTAACACCATGTCCCGGGAGGATTATTGAAGCCTATAGATCTCCTAGAGTGGACGTGGGATGAAATATCGATGGATTTCATCACAGGACTACCCAGGATTCAAGGAGGCTGCGATTCTATCTGGGTATTGGTTGACCAACTGAAAAAAACAACTCACTTTCTGGCGATCAAGGAGTTGTGTGCAGTGGATGCCTTAGCATAATGATACTTGGATGTGGTGGTGCAGTTGCATGGAGTTTCAAGTTCCATAGGCTCGGATACAGATGCACGATATACCTCATGAGTCTGGAGGATATTGCAGCATGCTTTTGACACCCAGCTACGTCTTAGCACATCTTTCCTCCCCCAAACAGATGTGCAGACAGAGTGAACCATCTATACATTGGAGGATATGCTACGAGCATGTGTTTTGGACTTTGGGGGATCATGAGAATGAAATTTTCCCTTAGTAGTGTTTTCCTACAAAAATATTTACCACTCTACTATTGGAATGGCACCATTTGATGCCTTGTATGGGAGGCTGTGTCGTTCGCCAGTGTACTAGACTGAGGTTGGGAGGTAGGTGTTCTTGGCCCAGAGGTGGTGCAGAGCACAACGAAGAAGGTTCAGCTTGTGTGTGAGAGGATGAAGGTAGCCCAATACCGACATAAGTCATATGTTGATCGTGGGAGGAGGCCCTTGGAGTTCAAGGTTAGAGACCATGTGATCTTAAAGTCTTCCCCTCGACATGGGCACCAAATGTTTGATAATGGGAGAAAGCACTCTCCTAGGTTAATCATGCCCTTTTAAGTGTTGGGGTGAGTCAGTGAGGTGTCATATCAGCTAGCATTTCATCCTTAGTAGGAAAGGATCCAAAATGTTTTCCACGTCTTCCAGCTTCTTTGATATCTACACGATGATTCCCATATCATTGACTGGGGAGAATTGGATATAGGGGATGATGCTACGTTCGTGGAGCGACTAGTGAGGATCGAGGATCAAAAGGGAAAAGTGATTCGTGGACGAACCATCCCTTTAGTTTTTGTATTGTCGAGGAAAAGTGTAGTCGAGGAGAGTACTTGGGAGCGAGAAGCTAAGATGCGCTCCCAGTTCCCAAAGTAGTTTTGAGTTGGTTTTCCAATCCTTCCTCACTGTTCTTGTTTTTGTGACATGCTGTGATGTAATTCTGACCTTGTTGGTTTATGAGATGTTTTGTTTCATTACCTTGAGAATGGTTAGGAAAATTCTTGATATGTGTTGATGGGAGGACCTGATCCATAATCGTGATGCATATAGATGGATGTGATTAAACCCGTGCGGGTGAGTCAGTGTCACCCAAAGAAGATAGCATCTTCACATGGAGGAAAGAACTCCCTAATCTGTGTGTTGGGTCAAAGAAATCCATTGGATTTGTATGGCTATTTGGGGTGGTTTTTCCCTAAGAGGTATCTTCTAGAGGGGTTGTTTGGGATACTCTTGTGTTCACGAGGGCGAGAATAATTTTGAGAGGTATATGATGAAATGCCCCAGACCCTCTTGGTCAATTACTTTACCAAAAGTATAAGTGTTGGGGTGTATTGGACTCATTGATCAGTCCCACCCACCAGCTCCACATATCATCTCCACTAATCAGTTACACTGATCATCTCCACTGATTAGTGAGCTTCACTATTCTGCTTCACAGATCGGCTTCATAGATCAGATTCACAGATCGGTTTCACAAAATCGGTTTCACAGATTGGTTTCACCAAATCGGTTTCAGAGATCGGTTTCACCAAATCGGATTCACAGATCGCTTTCACCAAATCAGTTTCCCAGATTGGTTTCACCAAATCAGTGTCACATATCGGTTTCACTAAATCGGTTTCATAGATCAGTTTCACTATATCGGTTTCATAGATCGGTTTCACCAAATCGATTCCACAGATCGGTTTCACCAAATCATTTTCACAGATCAGTTTCCCCAAATTAGTTTCACAGATCGGTTTCTCCAAATGGGTTTCAAAGATCGGTTTCACCACAACAGTTTCACAGATCAGTTTCACCAAATCAGTTTCACAGATCGGTTTCACAAAATCAGTTTCAGATATCGGTTTCACCAAATCGGTTTCACAGATCCGTTTCACCAAATCAGTTTTTTAGATCGGTTTCACCAAATCAGATTCACATATCGGTTTCACCAAATCAGTTTCACAGATATGTTTCACCAAATCGGTATCACATATCAGTTTCACCATATCCATTTCACAGATCAATTTCACAAAATCGGATTCACAGATCAGTTTCACTAAATTGGTTTCAATGATCGGTTTCACTGATCATCTTTATAGGATCCACTTCACAAGATCCAATTCACAGGATCCTATTCATAGGATCAACTTCACAGGATCATCTTCTCCCAATCAGCTTCATGGGATCAGCTTCACCCGATCAGCTCCATCGATCAGTTTCAACTATAAGTCTCACCAATCATCCACATAGTGGCGTCAAAATTTTCATTCCCCAGTTATTTCTGTAATGCAACTTTTAAGAATTTTAACTCTTTTAATGTTGTTCAAAGCCTTTTTTAGCACCATAAAAAGGTTTTAATTCCCCTAGGATTGGGGAGACCCTCAATGGACACAGTTTCCACTCTTAAATGAAATCCATTAATGCGTAACTTTTTTGGCCACCCCTCCAAAGAGAATTATAAAATAAACAATTAATTCAATCGTGTATAACTATCTAACCACGAGGAGAAACCATGATACACCTTAAAAGACGCTTAATATCACCATATTCCATAATGCTAGGATCACATATTTTTATCGCACATGAATTCTTTCTTCCCCGCTAGTCTTTTTTCATTCTTCTCCTTGGTGGGTTTGGAGTCCTCCTTTCCGAGGTGAGTGGTGTGCATGTGCTGGAGCCTTTCCTGTTCATTCTTAGAGTCATCCAAGTTTCTCCCCTGCTAGTCGCGCATCCAGTTTTGTTTGCACCAGGAGAAAAACATTGATCTTTGATCATTCAAGTAGTGATTTTCCTTCGTCTCTCCTTAGTGTGAATCATGCGGGGTAGGTATGCTATTATTTCTATGGGGATGGATGAAACCAAACCATATTGTAAATAATAAATAGACATTGAATGAATAAAGGGGGTGTGCTCGATGTTTATGTTGTACTCCTTAACCTTGATTACGTGTTGTGAATTGTACAGGCTTATTCCCACTGAAAATCATGGTCGTTGGGGGACTTTTATTGTGCACTAATGAACCTCTATTTTTCTAGATATTTATGTGATTGAATGTGTGTAACATGGAAACTGGTTAATCATAGAAACTCAGTTGCTTAAATGGATGCCTAGTGAATAAGAATCCTTGTGTGATCACCCCGGTTAACCAAACGTAAAGGCGTAAAAGAATGTATTCCATATTCAAGTAGTTAAAACTATCATGATCTATTTTGGATATGTTTACAGTTGATTCTTGGGAAGCGATGTACATGGGGATGGGATCCTCTATTGTGGTACGGTTTATGGATCTTAGATCAGAGGCCATGTGGGGTTGTATAATGGGGCATGGTTTGGTTCCAATACTTGGATGGATCTCACATATCCCTTTTTTTGTTGTGACATTAGAAGAGAACTGGGTGTGAATGCTTAATTTTATTTTTGATTGTTTCTGTTCCTTGGCTTGTGGTTATGCCCGTTAGATGCCCAGTAGTGCAGAATTTACTTAAATGGAATTACTTGAATATGAAATCATGAATGGGTTGAATTGGATATTTTTTTTCTGAGAATGACTTGTGTTAGGGTTTTGGCTGTTATGTTTCTTATGAATGAATAGTAACGAGGGTTCTTGTATATGGGCTGCTTTTGGAAAGCCAAGGCTGGGATGATTACTTGTTACCTATATATATAATTTTAGTTATTATGTTTCTTATTCGCGCCCCACCCATGTTATGCACTTCGTGCTCAACACCCACATTTCATGGGTGGTGGTGTTTTCCCCAACACTCATATGAGTGGATGGTTATTAGCTCCATTTCGGCTCCCTTTCCCATGTAGAGAAATATCCTACGGGTAGGTTGTGATGGCCTGAGTTCCATTATAGCCCTTGATTCTTTGATCAGAGTATGTGGTGGTGGTTCTACCAGGTGTGTGTGTGGGGACAGTCATTTTCCAAGTGACTTCGGGATGAGGCCCATATTTCATCTGGCATGGGATGGCAATTCGACTATAGTGAGGAAGACAAGAGAGGTTTGACATGTAAGATGTCCTCAATAACCAGTGGGAAAGTGGTGTGGGGACCCAAATATCTATGTTCTATTACTACTAATTTACTTGAATTGCGTTATTTGGGGAGTGTTCCTTTGTATGGTTTTGGTGGATAATTCGCTTTCTTGGTGCTCTGGTTATCTCCTTTTCTCACGGGGCGTTAGAATGCCTCCCCACTTTTGCATGAGAGCCTTTGGTTTTTCCTACTGAGTATACCTGTATATTCACCCAATGAATATAAACTGCTTTCAGGTTTCCAGGAGAACATTAGGGATCATGCAAGATCATACTACCTCGGACGTTGGGAAAATTGTTATTTCTATTTTTCTTTTTCTGGTACTTTGCTTTGGGGTTTTCTTATACTTTTTTAGAATATACTTTTTGACATGCATATGAATGAATTTTTTTGTTTTTCTTTACTTTTACCTTTCGTTTTGGTGTTTTGGGAATTTACTATATAATCACTAGATCTTACAAAAAAGGGTATTTCCTTCAATTTTGTGTGTGATTCTATGCCCTTGGTGCTAGTCTCCACTCCGGGACCTATTGTTGTCGGGTCTCGGTGGTCATTTTCTCTACTTCAACTGGCATAAAGAAGGGTCTGGAAATCATATATCCCTTCTCTCATCTTGGTGAAGGCGGGTCATGACACATAGAACATAATGAATCTTACATAAATTAATATCAGAGTTTCATCCTTTAATAAATATCCACCTAAATTAGAACTTATTCTCTAAACAATGATTACTTAAGATGAATTTCACAATTCTAAAGTACTATAATAATCTACCATAGAATCACATTTTGAAAAAATATTAACTATATTTATATCCAGTCATGATACATTATTCATAACCAAAATTACTAGAATAAGATAAGAAAATTTCCCAAAAAATAATAGGCCATTTTATGACAAAAAACTATTTAGCTTTCCCAAATTGAACAGTAACACAGAACATTCAACATATATTTTCAACAAAATAACTACCCTAATTAATTCAGAAAATAATATGAACTAATATATAAATTTTAGATTCGTATGTATTTTACCAAATTGTTATAGAAGAAATTTTTTATCATTTATCTAAAAAAATAAAATTAATATTAATGTATCATTATGAAAATCAATCATTTAAAATAAAATAATAACTAATATACACCAATTATTTACATAAATATTCCAAATCCGCATACATATTAATAAAATCATAAATTATTCCACAATATAATTCAACTGTTTACTATCAAATAAAATAACAAATTATTTATTCATACCTTGATCTTAAATGATAACAAAAATAGTGATCTTATTCCAAAAAAAATAATATTCACATCTTGAAGAAAAATTTCCCTAATTCAACAGTTATTATTAGATAAAACATATATTCCAAATATAAAAATATATTTCATCCATAAAAACATTTAAATAAAAATTTAAACCACCATTGTTTAATGTAGTCCAGTGGCATGTGATTCACCCTTATCACCTATCAGTTGAGGATTCATTTATAACATCCCTTCTGAACTTGAAGGGTTGTCACATATCCCATTTGTTATACTATTCTTATTACTATATTAATATAATACATTTAAAATAATTCAAACATAACATACATACTCAAAATAACATTAATATTTCTTAACCCGAACATTGATCCCATTATATTATTTCTAAATCTGAAAATGAAATTAACCATTATTATCTAAAAAATATCTATGTCCAAAAAAACTATTAGTCATATTAAAAATTCATAATATAAATCCAATAAATGGTATGAATGACACTAAACTTATGATAATCCTAAAAATTATAAACATATGATTAAATCTATAACACTTATCAAAAAATCTGATTCATAAATGTTTTTCAAACTGTCATCTATTACCAACTGTATGGGACATACCTTAAACATTATATAATATTTATTTATGTCATTAATTTTACATTATATTGTATTGATTGTCTTTTCAGGAATATATTTTTAGATATTTAGATCATAAATAAATCATAAAAAAACCTGAAATATAATGTTGACAGTTCTGAATAGTAATGATTTCTCTCACAATCACCATCATTTAAAAATATATCTTGATCTCCTTTCATAAAACTCTTAATGAATATAAAATTTTCTCCTAACCATCCCTTTCCCATCTTTAAACATAGTTAAAAATTTTAATACATTGTTTGAGAAAAGAAGGCATAATAAAGAACATATTGAACGAACGGTGTTAGTCTAGGGTAAACATGAAAAGGCATTAAAACAATTTCATAAAAACTCAATAGGAAGAATAGAAAAATCATTTAATATCCTTTGGAAAAAAACTATATCACTCTTCAATTATCTCATATTAATGGAATATCCTAACAGTCTACTTCCATCTCCAGAGTACCCAATGCATTGAGGAGCTACAATGTGGCTCTCCATTCATATATTTTATATCTGGATCACGCATCTCTCATGAGCTATAATGAGGCAAAATTCTTATTAGAAGATATATCATGGTAACCCATGTGATATAATTGTTATAATACCTTCATGTGTAATGTAAAAAACACGAATTCAACATTAAATCCCATGGAAACTCTTTTAAACCCTTGATTAACTCATTTTAAAATATCAAGATAACCAATTCATGTAAATATTACTTTTAAAATCTAATAATAGTGCACTTAATTTTTAGAGAACATTCATTATAAATAAATATAGAACATTTTAAAGGAGAAAATAAATAATTAAAATTTAATGAATGGTTTAAAATGTGTTCATACAGTATAAGTGAAAAGGTTATTATTATAGGCATTTTAAAAATAATTGAATTGGTATCATTAAAGGTGAGTTAAAAAAATAACATTAAATATTGATGTATTTGATAGAAATTGAAAAATTAACACATTGAAACATTTATTTATATTTATATATACACATTAAAACTATTCAGAAATACTGGACAAGAAATAAAATGATTTAGAATAATAATTCATTAAAACATTTAGAACGACATTTTACTTACTAAGTCTTTTACCATATTTCCCACTAATTATGTACATTATTTAAATTCCAAAGTAATTTAATTAGGTTAATAATTTAAATGATTATTAATATTAATAATGATTATTATAATATTTATATAACTTATAATCAGATTATAACAATTAAATTATTAATTATGTTCTGGTCGAACATTTTTTTCAATATTTGATACATGAGTCCAAATGAATTTGGATTGATGTCAATATTCAAATTGGAATAATTAAATAATATCTAAAATAATATTAATGACATAGTAATATATTTTATAAACATATTATACTTTGAATAAATATAATAACTGTAGATATTAAAAATGAACAATGTTATAATCATATAGACGATAATTCATATATAGGAATGAGAAACGTTTCAATTTATCAACGATCAATATAAAAATTAAATAATTATTATTTTATGTTAAAAGAATGGGGTAAATATAAATAATATTAAATTTATCAATTAAATATAATTATATATTATTTATATTATGTGGTGAATAAAAATGAATCACATTGCTTCATGGAGATGATAGTTCACACATTTAAAAAATGACATTTTCATTTTTCTGTGCATGGAAATGTAAGAAAGGAAATGATACATAATAATTTCATAATGGAAAATATTTATTTAATGAAATATATAAACCTATATTACATCATTAAGTCATTTCATAAGTGGAAATGATGAAAATTATATTATTTCTTTAGTTAGTATTTAAATGTGGACATGATTGATAAAACATTTTCCATTTTATTGTCATGGTGATAGATTAAATTAATGATATTAAAATAATTAAATTGCAGTTTATATATATTATACAATAGATATTAGTTCATAATGTTGGATCAATATTTTATGTATGTGGGAGAATGAAGAAATATAAACAGATAATCGAAAATTACAATTTCTGTTGGAACGATCTCCTTTTATTAACATCTGAAAAAAAATCTAATGACAGTCTTCGACCTAATATATGTCCTACAAATTGTGGGTAATTATTATATGAAATTATTTGGCTAGATATTCATTAAAACAAACATTTTTTAACTGTGAAAAAATAGAATAACCTGTTCCCTTTCATAGGATAGGGGAAGGCCACTCTTGGAATTATTAAAATTATTAAATTAATATAAATTAATTAATATTTACAAAAGGATAAAATATTTTTCAATTTTATGACAGGATTATTTGGTGGTGAAATAAAAAAATACAAAAATATTTATACAGTTTTGACTATTTATTAATCCTTATAATATTATTATAACCCTTTTCAAACATATTTCATTATTACTTTCACAATATGGGTATTGAACATTTGAGAGTCAGTGATGATTCTATAAAATTATAAATGACTAATAAATGAGTCATTAGTTAAATTTTATGACACATTCTAATTAGTTTTCAGAATTTTATTTACTTATTAATGGTATATAATTTAATAAAATATGTTTCATTTCAAATTATGATTACTGTTAATATTGACACTATTCATTACATATCATTCCAAAAATATCAAAAAAAATTAAATAGATTAAAAAAAATCAATTAAAACATCCATACCAAGTAAAATAAATCATTAAAATTATATTATGACTTAGAAATTTTTATATTGTATTTATTTTAATATTTTAATTATAATATTTTGTACTCATACATTAATTAATCAATTATTACATCACTGTTATGTCAAAATGTAATATTATTATTTTATTTTAAAATTTATAAATAAATTACAATTATATAGATAAAAATATTTTCTTTCCAAATACCAATTATAATCTATCATATCATATATTTATCCCCATGTCAAAAATATTTCTCATGATAAAAACAAGAGTATGAGAAAATTGGGTTTCCTTTGAATATATTATTATAAAGGTTATATTATCATCCAAAAGGACATAGATAGGCCCATAACTGATCCATTAATGCCTATGTGTGAAAAATACGCATAAAATAAAATTATAAAAGGTGTTATTGTAATTTTATAATATTTATAATAATATTTTTACCCTTAATCTGACGATTGATCCTTAAGCGTGGTAAAAAAATTACTAATGATACTATTGAAGTTTTATCCAAAAATAAAATGGACCTATTTAAAAAAAATTTACCATTTTATTCCAAATATATAATATATTTATCAAAATTCTGAACATATAATTTTATAAATATCATTTACTGTTAATCTCATTGGGGGATTGAGAAAATATGTTTTAATATTTAGACATTAAAAAGATTGAATTTTTTTATTTCGATGTACAATTTGAAATTAATTATAATGAAATAAACAGGATAAAATGATAAAAGAAGATCTAATTATACTAAAAAACTATTCATAAATATAATTTAACCATAAAAAATATGAAAAAATAATTTTCAAATTAAAATGCATTATTTTTTTTACTATAGATCAAAACAAGAAACTTATCAAAAACAATTATAAAAAATTCAACAATATTAAATTTGATATTAAATTCTAAAATAATATTATTGTATATGAAATAATAATTTTAATTGTGGAATAACATATATTTAATAAATTTTTTCACTACAATGGTGGAGAAAACTACTTTTTTAGAAAAAAACTTATTTTTTCTGTAAAAGTAAATTTCTGTATATCAGGAAAAAATAACATATAAGAAGAATTTTAAAAATTATATGGAATAAATAATATATATATTACATAAATTGTATCCAGAAAAATTTTCTTATTATTTAATAAGAACACTTGTTCACATTAAATTATTTGTTTCGAAAAACATTTCATTTTATTTTGAAACTGTTTTAACATTCAATTATAATTAACTGGTAAAAACATGATTAGGTATATATACAAGTGTATACCATCTTCTCCTAATTAATTTAATGTGCTTAATTCTGATAATTCTATAAGTTAGGTTATTATGGTAACATTGAAATTATAATATTTAGTTAATCATTTAAGATCAGGGTGGCATATCATGTACACTATCAGACATATTGTTTCCATTTAAAAAAATATAGATGTTTCATTTTTATATACTATTGTATATCTCTAAAATAATTCAAACATTACTTCTAGGTTTTCTTAGTACTGTAATGCATAATAATGGGTGAGAATGTTTTGTAAGAATGGGATAATGTACAATTGTTTCTATAAATAAAAAATAAAAAACCAATAATATACAGGAGATAAAAAATAACCACATATGATAATTAAATAATACCATAAAATTAGAATATATCAACTAATGAAATAATAACAAAAATATTTTATTTCATAAAACTAACCAATTTCATAGTGATGTAACAAATAATTCCAAAAATCATGATCCAACCATAAAGACCTTATACCAATTATTCTTGAACAGAATATCCAATCTTAATTATAAAGAATCATAAACATACAATCAATTCCTAGTTCGAAGACATCATAAACATACCATAATGGACTCATAATAGTACATAAAGAATAGAAGAATACAAAAAATACAAAGGTATTTTTCATACAGCACATAAATATTTATTATGGGGATATAACAACCCTCTCCCATCAATTATTGTTTTCAATTCATTCATCATATGGAAGGAGGGAGTAATTAATATAATAAAAAATCGATATAAATATATTTATTTGAAATCTAAGACACATATTGTTTATATTTTTGTGTATTAAATAAAAAACCAGATCATGAGATATCCAATCATATAAGGTAGATAGAATCATTATAAAAAATTACCAATAAACCATTATATTAATAAAATGTTCATCACTTGATGAAAATACCCTGAAAATATCATTTACACCTATCTACGAATAATTTTTTTTTGAAAATCAATTTCATATTGATAGATTTTGAAATATAATTTATAAAATAAAATAAAAATACATAGATATCAATAATATTTCAATGTAAATAGTTGTCATTAAAATGGTAGAACATGATGGGTTCATATATTTCAAAAGGGAACATTCTGGTATATTAATTGAAAAAAATGAAAACCGATTCAACCAAAAAACAATTGAAAATGATTCCTTTCAATAATTTTTGAATAATTCATATATTATTTTAAAATACTATTTTATAATATTTTAAAATTAATTAATATAATTCATGAATACATGTTTAAACATATTATTTAAGAGAATTATCTTGATTAAAAAATTTAAACATGAGTTTGAAGTATATTATATTTGGACTATAGTTACATTTGAAAAAAAAAATTAAATATGAGGGTAATAAATATATTTTTAATCCACATTGACATTATTATATTATAATTTTATAAAAATCCATATGGTATTTTATATTCCACATAAAAAACCTGAGATGAAAATTGTATATGACCCAATGAATGGAAATTGAGGTAAGAATCTCTATTTTCATTTGTATCATATTAAAAAGGGGTATTCAGTAATAGAACATGAATGGGTGATGTAATAAAATTTTATTTTAGTATATTGATGAAAAAATATATATATATAAGGCTGTTTATAAACCAAAAAAAATCATGGGGTAATAATGGAATATATAAAAGTGAAATAATATTATGATGATAAATACATTAAGGATTTTATAAATTTTTTACTAATTTTTTTATAAAATATTACTTATAATTTATTTTCAAAAACATTAAATTTAGAAATTTAATTTAAAAATACATCTATAAATTAATGTATAAATCCAAAAAAAGAATGTGTTAAAATGGTAGATGTATCAACTAAGGATATTGAGATAAGAAATTTCTTATCTCAATTACGAGTAACAACATAAGATCTTTTTTATTATTTATAATAAATTTATAATAATTTTAATTGTTCTAAATAAAATTATTTAGGTATATGTGACTATTTTAATATATTTTATTTTCTTTACTACTTATCATTATATTGTTTCAAATAATGTTATATTAATGTCAAATGTTTTTTTGGTTTTTAGTTCATAATTAAAAAAAATTATTGTAGGTTCACATAGGATAAATGGGTCACCATTTCATAATATTAAGGATATTAATAAAAAATAATTTTTTATATGTAAAATAATATTTTTGAATCATCAAATACATATGTACATAAAAAAATAATCACATCGATTCTCGAAGGTTGTAGTCTATAAGTAGGAATATGTGATGCTTTTATTTTTAATGGCTGGAAGTTTAATATGGTATGTATAATGTTATGTTTATTTAATAATGTTTATTTCATTAATATCATATATAGTCACTAAATCTGTCATATTAACAACATGTATTAGCTGGTGATGTAAAATGAAACACATTGTTGTGTGGTGCTGGTAATCCCCACATACCCATGAGTGATCATTTCATTTCCTAATGTATATTGTTGAAAATGAAAATGGGTTATACATTACTCTTAAAAGAGTCTATGTATGTTTTATATTCTAATTTTATTTCATCAAAATGGATGTGATATAATTTAATGTGCTATAAGAAAAAAATTAATAATTCGATTTAGACTTATACATCAGCTTTTGAAAACATCAATTTTCATAATAAAATGAGGTTCTAGGATGGTATTTTTGTAACGTCCTGGTTCAAGAAGCCACCCAGAGGCACCTCGTACCCGGTTGGTCACATGGCCTCAAGTGCATTTCCCCAAACAGCATAAGCTGCCGACTAGAAGTGAGGGCCTTGGGTGTGATAGTGGGGAAATTATGCCCTCATTAGCATAGTACACAGAGGATGTAAACAAAACATGCAATAGCGGAACCAGTAAATATCCAACAAAAATGAACAAGTAAACAATGTAAGACTAAACAATAACAACTGGTGCACATATGTATATATATGAAATGATGCATGGTACATATCTAGGAAAACATCCAAACATGTCACAATGCTGAAATACAAACAGTACCAAATCAAGTACAAAAGAAATAATAATAGCTGCTCAGCATAGCAAGACTAATCATGGTCCCATTCTCTTTTTCTCTAAGAAATCAGGTACCACAAGTAGAAGAGAGATTTCCCATGTCTATACCTGCAACAACATAGTCCCTTTGGTCCCAAAAGCAAGGCCCAAACAGGGTGTGAGACTAAATCCCAGTAGGAAACCACCCGAAGATCTGTGCCTCATAGTCAGTGAGCATATTGCAGGTAATAGTACATTAAGCAGTAACCAGTACACTATACAGTAGGCAGTAATCCGTAAGCAGCAATAGTAATTAATCCACAACATAACAAGAAGCTATGAAGAAAATAGCTAACCAGAACAGGAACCCCTATGGGAAGTACTCACAGCCAACCCCTATGGTCCTATCCATGAATTACCCACAACCATCTAGGAAATGCACTCAGTCTAACCCCTTTGGTTGGTCATAAGAAATTATATGAATCTCTAGGAAAGCTCGCTTAATCAATTCCATTTATAGACTAGGGTATTTAGGAACTCTTTGATGAAGATCACGCGGTCTAACCCTCTTATTGGTCCAAGGCCTAGAAACACTCTGAGGAAGTTCACTCGGTCAATTTCTCTTATAGTCTCAGGTCTATCACAGACTCTCTATGGAAGCTCCCTATGTCAATTCCTTCTATTGTCTGGAATGGTTATAAATAAATTCAAACAAAGTAAAGACTCTCTGAGGAAGCTCAATCGGTCTACCCTCCTATAGTCTATAATATCCAAGACTCTCTGGGAGGCTCACTCAGTCTATCCCCTCGATTCTATAATGTCCAAGACTCTCTGAGAGGCTAACTCAGTCTATCCATTGTATTCTATAGTATCCAAGACTCTCTAGGAAGCTCACTCGGTCTATCCCTTATAGTCTACAGCACTAGTTTCTCACGGTCTCAGGCTAGTCAGTGCATAATAATGCTGTAAGTCCAATGTACACCTATAGAGATACTTGGATAACCAAATTAAACCTATAGACCTACTTGGATAATCAGTCTACAACAACGATAATTTCAAGAATATCATTCCATCCTAAAGTCACAAGGCATGGAAAATAGGTATAACAACCAAAGGCTAACATGACTCAAAGGTCGTAAACAGAAAAAGGCATGGAAAAAAATCCAAGCGCAACAAATTATCCTCACACAAGACCAAATTACCTCTACACAAGAAGACAAGCACGACAGGAAAACAGCAGGGTCAAAAGGGTAAACATGCAATACCCTGTTCATGGGTATTGGTGTAAATTGCTCATAAAACTCAATGAATTCGCAAGGTAAGGAACAAACCACCTACCTGGATGATAGGAGATCAATGTACATTGACCACGAGGCTTGATTCTTCTTAGAATGGCATAGATCTATGAACAAGAATAAAATGTTCTTCACACGATATCTTGAGAAAGAGGGAAAATCAAGGAATGAAAATCAAGAAGAAAGAAGAGCTCACCGCTACGGTTCCTATGCAATCGACAGCAGTCGATTTAGAAAAAAGAAGATGGCTCGAGGGCTCAGAGGACATTCGTGGCCGTACGAGGTGCTGTTGGTTGAAGAACCTGGAGAAGAATGTTTTTTCGTCAATTAGGCGTGACCCCGGTCTGATTAATGAAAAAAATAAATTACACATCGTGTACTTATGGGTACATGACATCTACCTGGCCTTTTCGTACTCTGCTTAAAGAGGCATCCACATCGCCCCTACACACCGTGGGTGTGGCCCGGACATGGCCAGCACCTGGCCTAGTGCAACATCAAAGTACACGGCGTGTACTTATAAAGTTCACGGCGTGTATTTTGAAAATTTCCATATTTTCCTCTTTTTCTCAAAAACGAACAGAAAATGAAAAAAATTCCTCAAATGACGATCCGGGTTCTTACAAACTTCCCCCCTTAATGAAATTCGTCCCTGAATTTCCCAAGCGAGGCATAGAAGAAGAACACTCGAATAGCTCCGACCACTGCGATCGTACATCGGCCTCCTTCTCCCAAGTAACGTCATGTACATGCTCGTGCTGCCATAGAACCCGTACCCGAGGAACGGACCGGCCACGGAGAACCATCGCGCTGCGATCAACAATCTGGATTGGATGCACCTCAAATTACGCTTCCTCTTCAATCTCAACCTCCTCAGGTTGAAATACATGAGACGGGTCTGAAAAGTAATGTCAGAGCTGAGAATCATGGAAGGCATCGTGCATAGCCCAGTACCTCTGAGGTAACTACAGCTGATAGGAAACCGGACCAACTCTCTCCAACACCTCAAACGGACAGACGGACTGTGGTGAAATCTTACCCTATCTCTGAATCCTCTTTTGTCCCAACCTCGGTGCGAAACACAGGAAAACATGAACCCCGGCCTCGAACTCCAGAGGTCGTCTCCGCTGATCAGCATAAGACTTCTGTCAAGACTGTGATGTATCCATCCTTTTCCAAACCAACTCTATCTTCTCTGAGGTCACCTGAACAAGACGATGTCCCAAAAAAGCATCCTCTCCTTCCTCCAGCCAACATAGAGGTGATCAGCGTGGCCAACCATATAAAGCCTCGTAAGGTGCCATCTGAATAGTCACATGAAAACTATTGTTATAGAAAAACTCCACAATAGGGATATTCTTCTCCCAAGAACTTCCAATGTCTAGAATGAAAACTCAGAGGATATCCTCCAACACCTTGATCATATGATCAGACTGACCATTTGTATGGGGATGGTATGTTGTACTCAAAAGTACATGTGCACACAAAGACTTCTAAAGCCCCTCCCAGAACTGAGAAGTAAAATGAACATCCCTCTCTGAAACAATGGAGAGTGGAACTCCATGTAGATGTACAATCTCTCGGATGTACAACAACCCTAGATCATCAACACTGAAGGTCTCATAGATCAGAAAGAAGTGAGAAACATTCGTAAGCCGATTGATGACAACCCAAATAGCATCACACCCTCGAGCTGACCTTGATAACCCGGTCACGAAGTCCATCGTGACATTGTTCCACTTCCACTCATGGATGGGTAACTATTGCAAAAGCCCTACAGGTCGTTGATGCTCTACATTCACCTACTGACAAGTAGAAAATATAATGAAAAAACAAGAAACATCTCTCTTCATATCTGGCCACCAGTACTCGCAGTGTAGATCACGATACATCTTTGTGATGCCAGGATGAACTGCCCAAACTATAGAATGAAAATCCCGCATCAGCTCCTCACGTATATCTACTGTCACCAGTAAGCGTCCCTGGAAATGCAAGGTCTTATCCTCACCCACTGTCCATCCAGAAAGAGGGTCCTCTCCTGACACACTCTCCCGCAAGACTGGGCCTTCTAATTCTGATATTTGTCTCATCCGTACCTGATCAAGAAGCGTAGTGGTAACAGCTACAGATGATTGAAAAGTCTATCCACGTCTATTTTCCACCTCAAAATGCATCTCAAAAAATAGAGCCATAAGATTCCACTCACTACTGGCCCCCTGAACTGCCTGAATCTGAGTTCACCTGCTCAACTCACCGGCAACTGCATTGCCTTTTCCCGGTGTATAAGAAAGATCAAAGTCGAAGGACAGAAGATACTCGACCCAACTACGCTATCTCGGATTCAGATCAGACTGAGTGAAGATGTACTTGGGACTCTTGTGGTCAATGAGAACCACAAAGTGATCTCCCAGAAGATAGTATCTCCAAAAGCGTAAGGCATGAACAACAGTTGTCAACTCCAGATCATACGTCGGGTAGTTCCTCTCATGTGGCCTCAACTTCCAAGACCCATAAGCAACGACTCCATATCCCTGTATAAGCACATCTCTTAGCACGACACATGAAGAATCATAATATACAGTATAGCTTTTTCCCGACTCTGGAAAGACAAATATATGTGATGACGTCAACCTAACTTTCATCCCTTGAAAGGCAGTCTCACAAGAATCTGACCATAAGAACTTCACCCCTTTCTTGGTCAGACCTGTCAGCGGTGCTGCAAGGAGTGAAAAGTCCTGTATGAAATGCCTGTAGTTTCCAGCCATCCCTAGAAAAATCTGAACCGCAAATACATTCATTTTTTGCACCCAGGAAACTATAGCTCTCACATTATCTGGGTCTATTGATACTCTTGTCTATGAGATAAAATGACCCAAAAAGTGAATCTTATCCATCCAAAAGTGGCATTTCGGGAGCATAGCATATAAATGATGCACTCCCAGTGTACTCAGAATTATTTCATGATGGGTATCTTGGTCGTGTCGAGTGTGAGATTACACCAAGATATCTTCCACGAAGGCCACATTGAAGAAATCCATGTATGGATGGAACACTCGGTTCAGCAGCACCATGAAAACTACTGGCGCGTTTTTGAGACCGAACAGCATGACCGTATACTTGTATAGACCATACCTGCTCTTGAAGGCTGTAAGAGGTATATCTGATGGTCTAACACACAAGTGATGATAACCGGGTCTCAAATCAATCTTTGAGAACACTCGGGCTCCTCGAAGCTAATCAAAGAGGTCATCGATCCTTGGCAAGGGATATTGGTTCTTGACCGTCAACTTGTTCAGCTTATGATAATCCACAAAAATCCTAAGGGTTCCATCTTCATTCTTCACAAATAGGACAGGAAAACCCCACGGCGAAGTATTGGGTCGGATGAAACCATTTTCCTGGAACTCCTCCAACTGTTTCTTAAACTCCTACAATTTAGGTGTAGCCATCCTATAAGGAGGAATGGACCCCGGTGCCGCCTTGGCACGAGCTCAATCGAGAAGTCTAACTCACGTTCCAGAGGAAAACATGAAATTTCCTCTAGAAATACATCCCTGAAACGATCCACCACTGGAGGAAAGTCTAACTGTGAAGTCCCTTGGTCATCCAGACAAAGACTAGAAATCCGGGCTGTAACTCCTCCTAGCTCGTGATGCTCTGGTCTAGCTCTACCCACCTGGACGTCCCACTCACCTCTATGAAGAAACGATCTGCCCTATGTTGATACGAAACTCACCTTGCAGTGATAGAAATTGACGACTGCCTGGAAGGGAACTTACCAGTCCATACCGAGAATGACATCATAGCCTGTCATCTCTAGGACATAGAGATCCCATAAGAAGTGGCACCATGAAACCTCAAGAGGGAACTCTCTGCACTGATGTATGATAGATGTCCTCGTTCTAAATGGTGTGTCAAGAGTCAACATGTCTGTATATGAACAGATACAAAGCCCAAGGCTCTCCACAACAATATCAGCGATAAAGCTATGTAAAGCACTAGTATCGAAAAGGGTTGAATATAAAACTGAGGCTACTAAGATCATACCTCAAACTATAGAAGGGCCGGGATCCTACTCATGAAGGGAGTGCTCCACCGAAATGGTTTACCCTGTACCGTAGACTTTTCCCCTAGCTAACCACTCTGGGTTGATCCACTCTATTGTCGCTGGTAACCTGGTGACTGACCACCACGGTCGTGAACTCCACCTCGGCCAGAATGGCCGGAAGAACTCTAGTTCTCAGACTGGTGAGACACTAGTGTTACATCTCTTATACGCAAGGTCATAGAATAACCCCTACCACCAGGTGTAGGTAAGAAGATCTAACAAAAATACAGAATATGGCCGATCTTGCTGCAAGATCGACACTCCAACAGGTCTCTCTAAGACTGAGGCCTATTATACCTTCTCCTACCACACTTGTATCATTCAACCTGGATACCCAAATATACACTCTTCCTACTCTGATCTCCTCGAGCAGACTCCCTTTGGCGCATCCTGGTATTAGTGGGTGGAGCACTGACTCTAGGTGTTGAACAGCCCTGGCTCACTTCCCCTGAATCCCTCAGATTGTGCTCAGAGACCAGTGACTGGATGAAGATAGATGATATCAAAGTCAACCTGAAGATATTCACCTAGTAACAGATATCCATCCTGAGACCTTCCTCAAACATCCTAGCAAGGAACAGATCATCACCTGTTGGAAGTGGCGTGAAGTGCAACACCTCGGTAAAACAAGATGAGTACTCTATAACAGAGAGAGTACCCTGCACTAGACTCATAAAATCTTGTGCTCTGACAGCCCAAAAGGTCTCTAGATATAAGTAATTATAGAAGATGTGCCGAAACTCATCCCATGTCATACTCTGTTGGAACACTGACTGTGATATCACCTCCCACCACCTATTGGCGGTGTCACAGAGCATATAAATAGCATGATTTCACTACTGGAAATATAGACAATACCAACGGTTAAAAACCATTGGTATATGCTAGAAACCCATTGGTATAAGATATAGCAACGGTTTCCCAAACCGTAGGGAAGTAAGGTGTTGGGAAAGACCTTTACCAATGGTTTAAGGAAAACCATTCGTAAAAGGTGGTGAAAGTTTTAATTTCCCAATGGTTCCTCTAAACCGTTGTCATATTTTTGAGCTTATACCAACGGTTCAAAACCGTTGGTATAGCTTTTTACCAACGGTTTAGATAAACCGTTGGTGTATATTCATATATTCTCGAAGTATACCAACAGTTCTAAACCGTTTGTAATGGGTATTTTTAAAAAAACCAGCAGCCTACATACGACTGCCTCCAATTGATAGACCTGCATAAAAAACATCACAAATAACATCTATAAATAGACTTAAATCACCACAAAAAACATTGGAAATAACATAAAAACAAATAAAAACATCACTCTTCCAACCATTCCATGTACTACAATTCCCCATTTCAATCTTCATATGACAACAACTCTTCCAATTAACCTATTTCAATTTATTTGGTTCACACATATCAATTTTTTCTTACTCAAAAAGGTGATGATTATGATAGAAATTAGTTTATGATGGGTATGTGTGATAAATTGAATTAACAATGTGGTTAATATTTGTGCATCATCTAGAGTGATGCATGACTTACATTGAATGTGATGTGTGGGATGTCCAGAGAGGGGAGGGGATTGTCTAGGAAGAGGGGAGGGGGGATCTCCAGGGAGAGAGTATGGGGTTCATGGAGAATGTGAAACAAGGATTTGTATTCAAATTATAGCATATCATCACATGCATTTGATGAGAATGAGCTAATAAGCTTACCATGTAATTCATATAGTTCAAGACATACAAAAATGGAATAATCCCAAATAACATTGCATGATCAAAGAAATAAAAAAAGGCATGTGAAATCAACATGCCTATATTTACATATCATCCATTAGTTATAACATTTAATAAAATGGTAATAGAATAATACATAACGAATACGAGTCTCATTTACTTGTATACACAGTGGTACAAAAGGAAAATGTTATTCATGTTCGGGGGGCTATCCGGGGTCCAAGGAGTAGGGTGGGGGGGGCTGTCCAGGGTCCAGGAAGGGGAGTGGGGGGGGGGGCTATCCGGTTCTTTCCGTTCACGTCACATTTGACTCATGGATCGCTGTCATTAAGTTTCAGCAGAATTCGAATGCGTTTGGTCTGTTTTTCGTATCTCAGTTGTTGATTTCACTTAAAATTCAGTACATTTTTAACAAAACAGAGGAACTTTGAGTGGTTTCATCCACACCGGGCCTCAGATTGAGGTAGGGTTGACTCGAACATGTCACATATGATACATGGATTATTGTGTAAAAGTATCAGCACAATCAGAAACTGTTTGACCGGTTTGGCATATGTACGTAAAATATTGTCCATTTTAAACAAAATACATACACATGGAGTGATACCGGCCACACTGTGCTTCTGATTGAGCCAGGGTTGACTCATGAACATCACATATAACCCATGGATCATTTTCCTAAAGTGTCAACACAATCTGAAGGTGTTTGGTCGGTTTCCTGTCTCTTAGTTGTTGATTTCACTTTGAAAATAAGTCCATTTTGAACAAAAGAGATGATGTTTGAGTGGTCCCGGCAACACCATGCCTTGGATAGAGGAGAATTTTACTCGTACCCGTCACATTTAACCCATGGACTATTTTCCTTAAGTTTCAACAGAATCCGAATGCGTTTGGTCGGTTTTCCGTATGTTAGTTGTTGATTTCACTTAAAATTAAGTCTATTTTTAACAGAACAAGGGCACTTTGAGTGGTTTTGGCCACACGGGGTCTCAGATTGAGGTGGGGTTGACTTTTACACATCACATATGAGTCATGGATCGTTGTTCAAAAGTATCAACACCATCAGAATCCGTTTCATTGGTTTGGCGTATGTGCGTAAAATATTGTCCATTATAAACAAAATACATACACTTGGAGTGATACCGGCCACACCACGCTTCAGATTGAGCTGGGGATTACTCTTACACAAAAATATAACCCCTGGAACGTTTTACTAAATATTCAATACAATCCGAAGGCATTTGTTCAGTTTACCGTATATCAGTTGTTGATTTCACTTAAAAATAAGTCCATTTTGAACAAAAGAGATGGAGTTTGAGTGGTCCCTGCCACACTGAGCCTCATATTGAGGCAAAGTTGACTCGTAAGAATCAAATTTGACCCATGGATCCTTTTCCTTATGTTTCAATAGAATATTAATGTGTTTGGTCAGTTTGTCGTATGTTAGTTGTTGAATTCACTTAAAATTAAGTCCATTTTTAACAAAACAGAGGTACTTTAAGTGGTGTTGGCCACACCGAGCCTCATATTGAGCCAGGAATGACTTTTAAAAATCAAATATGAGTCATGGATCATTGTGAAAAAGCATCAACACAATCAGAAGCCATTTGATCGGTTTGACGTATCTACATAAAATATTGACCATTTTAAACAAAAGAGATATAGTTTGGGTGGTTCCAGCCACACCGCACCTCGGATTAAAGAGGGTCTGACTTGTACACATCGCATAGGACCCATGTATAGTTTCCTAACGTTTCAGCAGATTCGGGACACATTTGGATAGTTTTTCGTATTCCAGTTGTTGTTTTCACATAAAATTATTGTCATTTGGAACAAAAGTGAGACATTTTGAATGGTACCGTCCACACTGTGCCTCGGATTAAGGCGGGTTTGACTCGTACATGTCAAATATGACCCATGGATCATTTTCCTGTAGTATTAATAGAATCCGAATGTGTTTGGTCAGTTTACTGTATGTCAGTTCTTGATTTCACATAAAATTAAGTCCATTTTTTTAAAAAAAAGAGGCATTTTGAGTGGTGTCGGCCACACCGAGCCTCGTATTGAGGCAGGGTTTACTCGTACACGTCACATTTTACTCATGGATCGTTTTCCTTAAGTGTCAATATAATCCGAATGCGTTTGGTTGGTTTTTCGTATGTCATTTGTTGATTTCACATAAAATTAAGTCCATTTTTAACAAAACAGAGGCACTTTTAGTGGTGTTGGCCACACCGGTCCTCGAATTGAGGCGGGGATGCCTCTAACACATCACATATGATTCATGGATTGTTGTTCAAATGTATTAACACAATCAGAAGCTGTTTGATCGGTTTGACGTATTACATAAAATATTGTCCATTTTAAACAAAAGAAGGATAGTTTGGGTGGTTTTGGCCACAACACACCTCGTATTGAAGCGGGGTTGACTCTTACACATCAAAAAGGCCCGTGGATCGTTTCTCTAAAGTTTCAACAGGTTTGGAATGCATTTGGTAAGTTTCTCGTATGCCAGTTGTTGTTTTCACTTAAAATTAAAGTCATTTTGAACAAAAGAGAGACATTTTTAATGGTACCGTCCACACCACACCTCGGATTAAGGCAAGGTTGACTCATACACATCACATATGACCCATGAATAATTTTCCTGTAGTATCAATAGAATCCAAATGTGTTTGGTCAGTTTACTGTATGTCAGTTGCTGATTTCACTGAAAATTAAGTCCATTTTTAACAAAACAGACGCATTTTGAGTGGTGTCGGCCACACCGAGCCTCATATTGAGGTGGGGTTTACTATTACTCATCAAATTTGACTCATGGATTGTTTTCATGAAGTTTAAATATAATCTGAAAGCATTTGGTCAGTTTTCCGTATGTTAGTTGTTGATTTCACTTAAAATTAAGTCCATTTTTAACAAAACAGAGGCACATTGAGTTGTGTTGGCCACACCGGGTCTCGAATTAAGGTAGGGTTGACTCGTACACATCACATATGAGTTTTGGATTATTGTTAAAATGTATCAACACAATCATAAGCTGTTTGATCGGTTTGACGTATGTACGTAAAATATTGTCCATTTTAAACAAAAGAGGGACAATTTGGGTTGTTCTGGCCACGCCGCACCTCGGATTGAGGCGGGGTTGACTCTTACACGTAACATATGACCCATGGATCGTTTTCCTAAATTTTTAATAGATTCAGAATGCATTTGGTTGGTTTTTCATATGCCAGTTGTTGTTTCCACTTAAAATTAAAGTCATTTTGAACAAAAGAGAGACATTTTGAATGGTACCGTCCACACCGCGCCTCGGATTAAGGCAGGGTTGACTCGTACACATCACATATGACCCATGTATCTTTTTCCTGTAGTATCAATAGAATACGAATGTGTTTGGTAGGTTTACCGTATGTTAGTTGTTGATTTCACTCAAAATTAAGTCCATTTTTAACAAAACAGAGGCATTTTGAGTGGTGTCGTCCACACTGAGCCTCATATTAAGGCAGGGTTTACTCGTACACATTAAATTTGACTCATGGATCTTTTTCCTTAAGTTTCAATATAATCAGAATGCATTTGGTTGGTTTTCCGTATGTCAGTTTTTGATTTCACTTAAAATTAAGACCATTTTTAACAAAACAGAGGCATTTTGAGTGGTGTCGGCCAAACCGAGCCTCTTATTGAGGCGGAGTTGACTCATACACATCACATTTGATTCATGTATCATTTTCCTTATGTTTCAATAGAATCATAATGTGTTTGGTTAGTTTTTCGTATGTCAGTTGTTGATTTCATTTAAAATTAAGTCCATTTTTAACAAAATAGAGGCACATTGAGTGGTATCGGCCACACCGGGCCTCGAATTGAGGCAGGTTTGACTCGTACATGACACATATGATTCATGGATAATTGTGAAAAAGTATAAACACAATAAAAAGCTATTTTATTGTATTGGTGTATGTACATAAAATATTGTCCATTTAAAACAAAATACATACACTTGGAGTGATATCGTCCACACCGCGAATCAGATTGAGGCGGAGTTGACATTTACATGTAACATATGACCCATGGATCGTTTTTCATATAGTTTCAACACAATCAAAAGGCATTTGGTCGGTTTCCCATATGTCAGTTGTTGATTTCACTTAAAAATAAGTAAATTTTGAACAAAAGAGAGGCAGTTTGAGTGATCCTGGACACACTATACCTTTTATTGAGGCGGGGTGGAATTATACACATCAAATTTTACCCATGGATCATTTACCTTAAGTTTCAACAGAATCCGAATGTGTTTTTTCAGAGGGGAAGGGTCTAGTCGGGTATGCGGAGATGCTCGTCTACCTTTGGTACGAACCTCCCTCATACCATCGGCCTAAGCACTGAAAGTGTGGAATAATGAAAAGTGCACATACTTATGTACCGTTGAAATCTAAACATAGATAGCACATAGCCGCATCATGTAATAAAAAATAACACCAAGGATCAGACAAAATAGAAGAAGTCATGCAGAGTAATGACAAGTGCACATACAGATCAGAAGCAGCTAAACAATTGTTGCATACATTCCATGTTTATTTCCTAAAACAAAGTAAAAAAATGAAAAACGATGAAACTCTAGAACATGGGTTGCCTCCCCGGAAGCGCTAAGCATTACGTCTTCAGCCATATGGATGGACACTGGTCAATCGTCTTAGTCCATCAGCTCAAAACTCCTCTGCCTCTTACAGGAACTGGTGGTCGTGTCATCAAGCTCACAGGGATGCTTAGTGGGATTGATCACTTCAGGAGCATAGAGGGCGTGAATCTGGTGTGGAAGTAAGATAATCTGGCGCTCTTCATTATCCAGACGCTGAGTCACCCGTCGTGCGAGGTTAGATGGAGACGGGACGTGCACATTGATGATCATGGAAGAGGCATACAAGCTAGACATTGTTGGTTAAGCTGCATCCACAAATAGATTCATTTTTATATATTAGAACCTTTATAAATGTATGTCCCATTTTTACAAACAATTAATGTGTGAAAATTGTGAAAAATAACTTATCAGATATATAAAAATGGATTTAATCATGGACATGATGCATAATATCTGAAATATTTTTCATTGGATCCCAATTTGAAATTTTAATCCATTATCAAATGTCTTATATCAATTTATTTTTATTTGGATCCTTAAGGTTGAATGCTTTTTGTAAAATCTAGCCAATGGAGGATATACTAGTGACTTGGAATACAATTGGATGCTATGTGGTTGAAACCACATTATAAGCATTGTCTAGGATATTATTGAGGTGGTTTGAGGATCAAATCTGTCTTTTTATAGAAAATCCAGCATGTCCAAGTTTGGTGGGCAAAGTTTTGCAGTGGGGGGGGTATTTGGTGGTTGAGGAGGGGGATGAGGGGGATGTCCATGGTCTAGGAGGAGGGGTGGGGGCGGTCCAGGGTCTAGGAAGGGGGGTGGGGGGCTGTCCAGGGTCAAAGAAAATGGGAGAAGGGGCAGTCCATGGTCCAGGAAGGAGGGGGGTTGTCCAGGGTCCATCGAGGAGGGGGGATATCCAGGGTCCAGGGTGGAGGGTGGGGGGCTTCCTAGGGTCTAAAAAGGAGGGGGACTATATAAGGTCCTGGGAGGAGGGTGGAGGGGGGTTTTCCAGGGTCCAGGTGTAACACCCGAGAGTTTTATGTTATATAAATCATCAAATGAATCTTTTTCTACACACAACACTTTCTTGGCTTGCTTTACACGAAATCGCAACCTTCCTCGATAGCTTGCGTCGTACGCAATACCGAGTTTCACTAAACAATGATATGCTAATAAAATATTATTAAAACTAGCCATTATGAATAGTAATAACCACTTTTTGAAATTTGATAAATTTTATTTTTAAAAATGGACTTCAATTTTGGATTCCGAATATCGATATTATCCTAGGGTGAAATTTTGGTATTTTTCTGAAAACTTTCAATTTTTGAAGAATAGTGAAACCACTAAGGGGTAGTTAAAAAAACTGAATTTTTCATAAAACATAATTTTACCGCTTCTGTGAGTAGAATTTCAAAAACTCTGAGAGACACAGTTGATTTCAGTAAGTAAAATGTGGTTCAATGAGATGAAAATAATTTTTGTTGAATAGTAACTTTTTACTTTTATTTACCACGGTTAAAAGTAAATAGGGTAATTAAGGGTAAAAATGATATTATTATTACCCTAACACATGTGCTAATTCTATTGGAAAAGTGTAATTCGACCAAAAACAACCTTAGGAATAAAATATGACCATTTAGGCCCACTTGGATTAGATTAAGACATTTATTATTAATTTATTTAAAGAAGGGTTAAAATAGTTAAAATCATTGTTTAATAAGTAAATAATTTTTAATATGGGGTTATACATAAGAAAAATTAGACAATAAGTATTCATTATAAAGCTAAATGGATTTCCTACATAATGTTATTTTAGTTGTAATTTTTAGACATTATATAAGTTAATTTATTTATGACACAATGATGATGAAGTAATTATCATATTAATGAAATATTGACATAATTGATGTTATAAACCAAAACATAAATGTAATTTGAGACTTTTTATGAATTCCACTAATTTTAGAGATTAATTTGACATGTTATTATTGATTTAATTAACTTTTTTCGAATTAATAATTCTTTTATGAGTTTCACAAAAATTAATTACTAAATAGTGTCAAAATTGACATAAAATAGTTTTTAAAACAAATATTATATTATTAATTGTTATTTTATTTCTAAAATTCTAAGTATCGTCCAAAGGACTTATATAAGGTTATATATATTAATAGTAAACAACTTGGGGTTCTTTTGGCAGCTTATAGTAAGTTTATTAACCTTATAGTATAAGAACACAAGAAGACACGGTAAAAGTAAAATTATTTAACTTAATGTTAAATCTAAATGATAAGGTTAAAATTGGAACCCAAACGTCTCTAAATTCTATTGGATGAGAGGATTTAGACCCATCCCCACCTTAGATTCGAAATAAATCAATTTGGAGCTATTTAAAACCGAAATTGACATTATAATAAAATAATATTTTAAGTTTTTTCAAAGGAGCCCCTCTCCTCTCTTATAAAAGGGCACCTCCTCCCCCTCTTCCTCACACCACTTTGAGCCTTCAAGCTCTGCCAAACACTGCCAATTTATTCTCTCCACTTCCCTAGAAACATCCTAGAGGTCCGGGTCTTCATCAAAGACCTATTTTAGTGCCCTAAATGGAGGTCCCAAAGAAGCACTTTAAAGAAGAGGTAATGTCTGTTACCGATTATTTCATCTTTATTTCTTCTTCCACTTCTTCTTCTTTAGTTGTTCCATTATGAAGTAATAATATCAGTATAAATAATATACTTATATGTTTTTATATGTATGAAACAACCCTATTTCACCATCTATCCATCCTACGGAAAAAGAAATCACCGCGCATGCGTACGTACGGAATACCGTCTCCACGCTGTGGTGTAATCTATTTTCCTCCACCACCATACTTGGATGGGTATAATGGTGTAAATAATGACTATATATGACTATTATAAAGTGATACTGATTCTAAAATAGTATACATACACTCCAATACAATTCCACGATCATAGGAATTATATCATCACTCGTGCGTACGTACGGAATACCGTCTCCACGATGTGATGCGACTCGTTCTACATGATCTTCATTTCATAATGATTATATAAATGAATTGAATGAATGAATATGATATATATTACACTAATACCATTATGTAAATGAGGTATCTATAACCAAAAGAGAATAATAATAATTTATTCGACAAAACATGCATAAGAACAAAAAGTTATAAACACCCGAATAACAAGTAGCAATGAAATATTACTACTAAGAAGATAAGAATATGACCATATCTGATTTCATAAAAATAAGTATGATTCTGGAATAAGTATAAATATTTTTTAAATCATTATACAGGAGGTTTGGACACGTACAAAGCATATGGGACCTAAGGTAAGGGAAATATCACAATCTCATTTTTATCCGAGATTGTTTATACTTTGAAATTTATTGGGGTGTATTTTATCATTCACATCCATGTTTCCTCAATATGTAATATTATTTCCATCCACATAAAAAAAATTTAAGTCAAATTTTACCCTTCGGTGAGTTTTTAGTAAAAGATATGAAAGGAATCTTTTGTCGTTTTTCGTACGAGGTACTTTTTGACTTTTCCGACAAAAGTACGAAGAATGTGTTTTTTAACTTATACGGCATGAATGGATTTTTATAACATTATTTCCAAGAAGCTTCCTTTAAAAGTTTTCATGTTTATTTTTAATAAACTTCTTTAAGTTTAAAATTGTATCACATGTTAAGAATGGAAAAATGTTTTTGAAGTAGAAAGGATATTTTCCTCAAGAATGTAGTTCAAGTGTTTTATCAAAATTATTTTCCATCTAAGATAATATAGGGTTCTGTTTCTATCCCAATTATTACATTGATTTGATTATGTTGTGATGAAATTATTTTTATGAATCCCTTTATCTTATATGAATTGTTTTATGATGCCACAATGTTTAAGATTCCCATTTTTATTACATGGGTTATGCTATGATGTATGGTTTATGATTCTGTGGCACACATAAGAATGGTATCATTATGAGATGGGTGGGACCTATATCTCCATAAAATGCATTGGGTAAAGATTTTATATCTCATGAGATAGACATGGATGGAATGGTAGGTTATACCGGTTCAGCAAAACAGGACTGAAACGAGGAGTGAACTCGGTTCAGAAATGGACTTTGTCCACTAAGATAGTCATGGCAATGAGTATGGATTAATAAGAAATGATTCTCTATGATTATGTGTGTGTGCCACAAAGTTTCAAGTTTTATGTTATGATTATTGGGATTACATTTCACTACTATGATTTATCCCATGTTATTAAATTATGATCTCTTTTTCAGGTTAAGATTTCCATAAGTTAGGTGCTTATGTATATGATGTGATTGATATTTCTTTTGTTTACACTTACTGAGCATTTGAGATCACCCTTTTGTATGTTTTATTTCCCCAGGTCAGGAAGAAGGTTATTAAGTAGAATATTCCAAAAAGGGACTCTAGATATGATAAAAAAATGGGAGGCAATGTAGATTCTTTATGAACCAATTGTTTATGTTTCCCAGTTCTTAAAGACACTATAACTATACGGTCCTTTCTTGGTTTTGTTATATGTTTTAATAAGTGTGCTTCAATTCTGAAGTAATAACAATGTATGTTAAGTATGGGTCGTTACAGTTGGTATCAGAGGAAAGGTATAGTCAACCTTTGGAAACTAGGATGAGAAAGCCTTAGTAAGAACCCTATGGATATGTCTAAGCATAGAACACAATCTTAGTGTTTTAGAAATGGCCATGAATAACCTACGATAAGACCTTAAGTGTGAAATTTTATTCTTGATTATGTGGTTTTACTATTATAATTAGTGTTTCTCACACTATTGTTCTTGGCTTTAGTCAATGGCTGGAACCCAAAGGAACCGTGTTAATGCGGAATGCGACGGGAAATGCAATGATTGTCCTCCTGAGCGACCAAACATTATGGGAGCTGGAATGAAATATCTTGTAGCCATACTCACACAACTTTCTCAAGCTATGAATCATGCAGTACTTCCAAACGAGCAAAGGAAGTAGCAACATTCTGTTGAATCCTTCATGAGACAGCGTCCACCTTCATTCAGCGGGTCTACTGATCCATTAGTGGCTGAACAATGGATTAGTACTATTGAAAAGATATTTTCAGTTCTTCAATGTTCTGAGCATGATAAATTCATCTTAGAAGTGTATCGTTTGGAAGGTGATGATGATCAATGGTGGAATCTTATTAAGAATACGAGGCAAAGAGATGAAATTGAGTCCAAGGAATGGGACGAGTTAAAGAACTCATTTTTCAATAAGTACTTCCCTCGTATTCTCCAAACAAAGATGGAGAAAGAGTTTCTTGAAGTGAAACAAAAGGATGATGAATCAGCTGGTACCTATGAAGCAAATTTTACAAGACCTGCAAGGTACGCTTGTGGTATTATTATCCAACCTGAGAGTAAGATCGATCGATTCTTTAGTGGCTTAAAACCAAGTATTCGAAGGGCCTTAGCCATAAGGGACTTCAATAGCTATGCAGAAATCATTCGATGTGCTCTCAAAGTTGAGATGGAGATTGGAGTAACCCATCAGTCATATGGGTTTGATAAGAAGAGGAAAATGGAATTCAAAGGAAAATCTAAAGAGCACACTGAAAAGAAGATGAGCTTTCCCTTATGCTCAAAGTGTGGAATGAAACATGGAGGGAGTTGTCTTAAAGGGACAAGTAAATGTTTCAAATGTGGAAAGGAAGGCCATCGGGCATTTGAATGCCACGATGATGGGAAAAAGATATCAAATGATGCAAACAATGGAAGAGATACACAAAATGAACCTACTACACTTCAATGTTCCAAGTGCAAGGAGATGGGACATTATGCCAATAAATGCCCTAATCCAAGGGTTGATGATGATGGTCGACGTCAAAAAACTCTTAAGGTTAAAGACAAAGGATAGTCACATGCAATTTCTATCAGTGATGTGGAGTATGATAACGATGTGGTGAAAGGTACACTTACCATCCACTCTAAAGTAGCAAATGTTTTATTTGATTTTGGATCCACCCACTCCTTTATTTCTGAAGAATTTTCTAAGGGTATCACCGTATTACCTCAACAATTAGATGTTGAGTTAGCTGTGATAACACCTAATGGCACAACATTCACATCAAAAGTTTATAATTCTTCTCCGATTGATGTTTGTGGGAAAGTGCTTCCTGAAAATCGTGTGATCCTTCCTATAGTGGAATTTTATGTGATTCTTGGCATGGATTGACTTTCTCTACATGGAGCTCATATCAATTTCGAAAGAAGGGAAGTCACATTTCATATTCCAGATCAATCTATGATCTTCTATCGATGCAAGGATGAACATAACCTTCCAGTGGAAATTTCATCCATTTTATGGGTATTGATTCCACTAAATGAAGGTTATTTATCTCAAATGGTTGGTGAGAAACTCATGATTAAGAATATACCCATTGTACGGGAGTTTGATTATGTCTTTCCGGAGGAATTACCGGGTCTTCCACTAAATCGTGAAGTTGATTTTTCAATAGAACTCATACCGGGTGCTTCGCCTATTTCAAAGACACCTTATAGAATGGCCCCAATTGAGTTGCAATAATTGAAGAAGAAACTCCAAGAGAATCTTGATAAGGGGTTCATATGCCCTAGTGTGTCACCTTGGGGAGCACCTGTTCTGTTTGTTAAGAATAAAGATGGATCAATGAGACTCTGCATTGATTATCGAGAACTTACCAAGATCACTATCAAAAACAAATATCATCTTCCGTGCATTGATGACCTATTTGAACAACTACGCGAAGCTCAATGCTTTTCCAATATTGATCTTCGTTCAGGGTATCATTAATTAAGGGTCAAAAGGGAGGATATACCAAAGACAGATTTCCTTATAAGGTATGGACACTATGAATTTATAGTGATTCCATTTGGTCTTACTAATGCCCCTGCTATCTTCATGGATCTAATGAATATAGTATTTAGATACTATCTTGATCAGTTTGTGGTAGTCTTTATAGACGTTATTTTTGTCTATTCAAAGAGCAAGGAAGAACATGAATATCACTAGAGAGTTATATTGAAGATGCTGAGAAAGGATAAGCTTTATGCAAAATTTACCAAGTGTGAATTTTGGATTCCAAAAGTTGCATTTTTGGGTCACATAATCTCAAAAGAGGGGATATCTGTGGATCCAACAAAAACAGAGGTTATCGAAAGATGGCCGAGACCAACAATAGTAACCGAGATCCGAAGTATTCTTGGTTTGGATGGATATTATCAACATTTTGTGAAATATTTTTTCACGATTATCTAATCCAATCACCAAGTTGACTCGGAAAGGAGTTAAGTTTTTTTGGACGGAAGAATGTAAAGAAAATTTCAAGGAGTTGAAAAGAAGGTTATCCAGTGCACCTGTGCTCACACTGCCTTGTAGTGGAGAAAGGTTTGTGATCTATTATGATGCATCCAAGAAGGGATTGGGGTGTGTTCTTATGAAAAATGGTATGGTGATAGCTTATGCCGCACGCCAGTTGAAAATACATGAGAAAAATTACCCAACTCATGATTTGGAGTTAGCTGCGGTAATCTTTGCATTAAAGATTTGGTGGCGTTACCTTTATGGTGAAAGGTGTGATATTTATACTGATCATAAATTTTTAAAGTATATTTTCACACAAAAGGAGCTGAATATGTGCCAAAGAAGATGGTTGGAGCTGATTAAGGATTATGACTGCTCAATCCATTACCACCCTGGGAAAGCAAACAAGGTGGCAGATGCATTAAGTCGATGAGACCATGCTAGTTTATCCATGACGAGGATCACAAAAGATCCAATATTTATGGATTTACAAAGGATGGATCTTGGAATTATAATGGAAGGGGAAAAATCATATCTTTCTCAAATGAATGTTCATCCATCTATACATGTGAAGATTAAAGTGGAACAAAAAGAAGATGTCGAGTTACACAAGAAGGTGAGAAATGTTCCTGAATTTAACCTTCATTGTGATGGGATAATAACGTTCAGGAATCAGGTTTGTGTTCCTCCCATCCTTGAATTAGAGAAGGAGCTGCTGGATGAGGCTCATAGTTCTTCATTCTCTATTCATCCTGGAAGCACGAAGTTGTATAGGGACCTGAAAGAGTACTTCTGGTGGGATGGCATGAAAATATATGTTTCTGAATATGTCTCTCGATGCTTGGTTTGTCAACAAGTTAAAGCTGATAGACAGAAGTCTAAAGGGATGTTACCACCATTACCCATACCCGAATGAAAATGGGAAAACATCACTATGGACTTTTTCAAAGGACTTCCTAAAACATCCAAATGCAATAATGATATATGGGTCATAGTTGATCGTCTTACAAAGTCTGCTCACTTCATTGCTATTAGAGAGGATTTCTCTCTGGATCAGCTTACCAGGATATATGTAAATGAAGTGGTAAGGTTTCATGGAGTACCACAATCTATTATATCTGATCGGGATCCGAGATTTACCTCGAAGTTCTGGAGAAGTCTCCAGCATACTCTGGATACAGAGTTGAGTTTCAGCACTGCTTATCATCCTCAGACAGACGGTCAGTCTGAGAGAACTATTCAAACTCTAGAAGATATGTTGAGAGCTTGATCTATGGATTTCAAAGGTGGTTGGGATCAACACCTACCTTTGGTGGAATTTTCTTATAATAATAGCTTTCACTCCAGTATTCAGATGGCTCCTTATGAAGCTCTCTATGGAAAGAAATGCAGGACTCCAACTTGCTGGGATGAAGTTGGGGAAAGAAAGCTATTAGGACCTGATCTTGTTGATGAAATGGCAGAAAAGGCCAGATCTATTCAACAACACATAAGAGCAGCTCAGATTCGACAAAAAAGTTATGCTGACAACCGAAAAAAAAGACCTAGAGTTTGAAGTGGGTGATAAAGTGTTCTTACGAATATCTCCCTGGAAGATGGTTATGAGATTTGGAAAGAAGGGGAAGTTGAGCCCCAGATATATCGACCCTTTCGAAATACTGGATCATGTTGGGAAGGTGGCTTACCGATTGGCGCTTCCACCGAATCTCTCTCAAGTTCGCGATGTGTTCCATGTATCTCTCCTGAGAAAGTACATACCTGATCCTTCACATGTACCCAGCTCAGAAGTTATACCGCTGGAGCAAGATCTTTCTTATGAAGAACAACCGATAAAGATTCTGGATTATAGCGAAAAAGTCATATGAAACAAGACCACTCGATTGGTGAAAGTTTTATGGAGGAACCACTAATTAGAAGAATCTACATGGGAGCTTGAGGATATGATGAGAGAGAGGTATCCTCATTTGTTTGTTACAAAGTGACAAATTTCGAGGGCGAAATTAATTTTAAGGGGGGTAGAATGTAACACCCGAGAATTTTATGTTATATAAATCATCAAAGGAATCTTTTTCTACACACAACACCGGCTTGAATTTCTTTACATGAAATCGCAACCTTTCTCGATAGCTTGTGTCGTACGCAATACCGAGTTTCACCAAACAATGATATGCTAATAAAATATTATAAAAACTAGCCGTTATGAATAGTAATAACCAATTTTTGAAATTTTATAAATTTTATTTTTCAAAATGGACTTCATTTTTGGATTCAGAATATCGAAAATATCCTCGGGTGAAATTTTGGTATTTTTCTGAAAACATTCAATGTTTGATGAATAGTGAAACCACTAAGTGGTAGTTAAAAAAACTGAATTTTTCATGAAACATAATTTTACCACTTCTATGAGTGGAATTTCAAAAATCCGAGACACACGGTTAATGTCAGTAAGTAAAACGTGGTTCAATGAGATGAAAATAATTTTTGATGAATAGTAACTTTTTACTTTTATTTACCACGGTTAAAAGTAAATATGGTAATTAAGGGTAAAAATGATATTATTATTACCCTAACACATGTCCTAATTCTATTGTAAAAGTGTAATTCGACCAAAAACAACCTTAGGAATAAAATATGACCATTTAGGCCCACTTGGATTAGATTAGGACATTTATTATTAATTTATTTAAAGAAGGGTTAAAATAGTTAAAATCAAAGGTTAATAAGTAAATAATTTTTAATATGGGGTTATACATAAGATCAATTCGACAATAAATATTCATTATAAATCTAAAAAGATTTACTACATAATAGTAGTTTATTTGTAATTTTTAGACATTAAATAATTTAATTTATTTATGACACAAAGATGATGCAGTAATTATCTTATTAATGAAATATTGACAGAATTGATGTTATAAACACCAAAGTAAATGAAATTTGAGACTTTTTATGAATTAAACTAATTTTATAGATTAATATGACATGTTAGTATTGATTTAATTAACTTTTTTCGAAATAATCATTCTGTTATGATTTTCACAAAAATTAATTAATAAATAGTGTCAAAATTGACATAAAATAGTTTTTAAAACAATTATTATATTAGTAATTTTTATTTAATTCCTAAAAATCTATGGTTCGGCCAAATTACATATATAAGGTTATATATATTAATAATAAATAACTTGGGGTTCGTTTGGCTGCTTATAGTAAGTTTATTAACCGTATTGTATAAGAACACAAGAAGACATGGTAAAAGTAAAATTATTTAACTTAATGATAAATCTAAATTATAAGGTTACAATAGGGAACTAAACATGTCTAAATTCTATTGGATGAGAGTATTTAGACCCATAAAAACCTTATCTTCGAAATAAATCAATTTAAATCTATTTAAAAATGAACTTGACTTTATAATAAAATAATATTTTTAGTTTTTCCAAAGGAGCCCCTCTCATCCCTTATAAAAGGGCACCTCCCCCCCCCCTCTTCCTCACACCACTTTGAGCCTTCAATCTTGGCCAACCCCTGCCAATTTCTTCTTTAAACTTCCCTATAAACATCCTAGAGGTTCTTTTCTTCTTCAAATACCTATTTTAGTGCCCTAAAAGGACGTCTCAAAGAAGCACTTCAAAGAAGAGGTAATGTCCGTTACCGATTCTTTCATCTTTATTTCTTCTTCCACTTCTTCTTCTTTAGTTGTTTCATTATAAAGTAATAACATCAGTATCACTCATATACTGATATGTTATTATAAGTATGAAACAACTCTATTCCACCATCTATCCATCCTACGGAAAAAGAAATCATCGCGCGTGCGTACGTACGGAATATCGTCTCCACGCCATGGTGTAATATATTTTCCACCACCACCTTACCTGGATGGGTATAATGGTGTAAATAATGACTATATATGACTATTATAAAGTGATACTGATTCTGAAATAGTATACATACACTCCAATACAATTCCACGATCATAGGAACGATATCATCACTCGTGCGTACGTACGGAATACCATCTCCACGATGTGATGCGACTCGTTATACATGATCTTCATTTCATAATGATTATATAAATGAATTGAATGAATGAATATGATATATATTACACTAATACCATTCTGGAAATGAGGTATCTATTACCTAAAGAGAAAAATAAGAATTTATTCGACAAAACACGCATAAGAACAAAAAGTTATAAACACCTGAATAACAAGTAGCAATGAAATATTACTACTAAGAAGCTATGAATATGACCATATATGATATCATAAAA
Source organism: Viscum album (assembly GCA_963277665.1). Taxonomy (NCBI): domain Eukaryota; kingdom Viridiplantae; phylum Streptophyta; class Magnoliopsida; order Santalales; family Viscaceae; genus Viscum; species Viscum album. The sequence goes on from OY728156.1 coordinate 1,807,788,760, forward strand.
ATAAGTATGATTCTGTAATAACTCAATAACATTATTTAAATCATTATACAGGATGTTCGGACACGTACAAAGCATATCGGACCTAAGGTAAGGGAAATATCACAATCTCATTTTTATCCGAGATTGTTTATACTTTGAAATTTACTAGGGTGTATTTTATCATCCACATCCATGTTTCCTCAATATGTAATATTTTTTCCATCCACCTACAATTTTTTTAAATCAAATTTTACCCATCAGTGAGTTTTTAGTAAAATATATGAAAGGAATCTTTTGTCGTTTTTCGTACGAGGTACTTTTTGACTTTTCCAAAAAAAGTACGAAGAATGTTTTTTTTAACTTATAAGTAAAGAATGGATTTTTAAAACATTATTTCCAAGAATATTCCTTTACAAGTTTTCTAGATTATTTTTAATCAACTTCTTTTAGTTTATAATTGTATGACATGTTATGAAAGGGAAAATGTTTTTGAAGTAGAAAGGATATTTTCCTCAAGAATGGAGTTCAAGTGTTTTATCAAAATTATTTTCCATCTAAGATAATATAGGGTTTTGTTTCTATTCCTATTTTTACATTGATTTGATTATGTTGTGATGGAATTATTTTTATGAATTCCTTTATCTTATATGAATTGTTTTATGATGCCATAATGTTTAATATTCCCATTTTTATTACATGGGTTATGCTATGATGTATGGTTTATGATTTTGTGGCACACATAAGAATGGTATCATTATGATATGGGTGGGACCTATATCTCCCTCCAATGCATTCGGTAAAGATTTTATATCTCATGAGATAGACATGGTTGGAACGGTAGGTTATATCGGTTCAGTGAAACAGGACTGAAACGAGGAGTGAACTCGGTTCAGAAATGGACTTTGTCCACTAAGATAGTCTTGGCAATGAGTCTTGACTAATAAGAAATGATTCTCTATGATTATGTGTGTATTCAACAAAGTTTCATATTTTATGTTATGATTATTGGGATTACATTTCACTACTATGACTTATCCCATGTTATGAAATTATGATCTCTTTTGCAGGTTAAGATTTACAAAAGTTATGTGCTTATGTATATGATGTGATTGATATTTATTTTATTTACCCTTACTGAGCATTTGTGCTCACCCTTTTGTATGTTTTATTTCCCCAGGCCAGGAAGAAGGTTACTAAGTAGAATATTCAAAAAGGGACTCTAGATATGATGAAATAAATTGGAGGCAAAGTAGATGCTTTATGAACCAGTTGTTTATGTTTCCCAGTTTCTAAAGACACTATACCTATACGGTCCTTTCTTGGTTTTGTTATATGTTGTAATAAGTGTGCTTCAATTCTAAAGTAATAACAATGTATGTAAAGTATGGGTCGTTACACCAGGAGGGGGGCTTTCCATGTTTCAGGAAAGAGGGGGGCCAGGCTGTCCAAGTTCCAGGAGGGGGGACTGTCTAGGGTCAAAGAGGGGGGGTGTCCAGGGTCCATGAGGAGTGGGGGCTCTGTTAAAGGGGGGAAATCCCCAAATAATTCATTAAAAATTTACTAAACATAATCCAAAAAACAACACAATTCCGATCCCTCACCCAACCAATATCCAATTCATCCTCAATATCACTAACCTTCGCATTCCATAAACAACACAACCTAGTTTATACCAAATTAAAACAGAAAACAAAAATAATAGATGAAAAACATTAAAACTAAGGTATTACTTACAGATTGAGAGTGTATAATGACAACATTGTTTGATTTATGATGGATCTATGAGTGGAACGAGTTTTTGAGTATTTGTATTGGGAGATCCCAGACGTATAGGTCAAATCAAAATACAAAATTTAAAAAATAGATGAATAAAATTATAACTGAGGTAGAACTTACAGATTTGAAGTGTATAATAGAAAAAAAATTTGATTAAAGAGGATGTATGGAGTTTCGGAGACAGGGTAATGAGAGAGCATTAGGAGAGCTTTAATTTAGGGTTGCAGTCGAGCGGAGGGTGACTAAAATTGAGTGGAGGGGCTATTGGACACTCGAACTGGATTTAGATGAAACTTTCTCAACGGTTTTTAAAAACCGTTGGGAATGTAGTCCTATACCAACAGTTTATAGAAACCATTGGTAAAAGGTGGCATAGATTCCAACATATACAAACGGTTAGTGTATAATCGTTGGTAGAAGTGTCTTAATTGAGGCCTATACCAAAGTTTTCACAAACCGTTGGTAAAATTCTTCACAAAAGCCTCTATGAAAACATTTGGTATACATAACAATTCCCAACGGTTTATCAAACCATTGGGATATAAGCGTTGGTAAAAATGGGATTTCCAGTAGTGTTTACCCTTTTCTCTGGAGGAATCTCCAGATGCTCGATGATCATCAGCATGGCCTCTAACCACAACTCTACAACCTAGGGTCCTCAATTACCTAAGAAATTAGGAGGATGATTCTACTGGAAAACCAGCATCAACTCAGCCATCGACAGGGCAGGAGGCGATGCTCCATGAAAGATCTGCATCATCCTCAAGAAGTCCGCCCAAAACTGCATATCGACGCCTGCAACAGGTATAACAATTGTTTCCAAGGCTGGCATATCTAGAGGATCTGCAGGAGGTTCACGATCAGCCATATTCGGTGTCTGATCATAGTCTGGCAGCTGACGTACAACCAGAGGACGTCTCGGTGGCATAGCTATGAATCAACAAAATCACACATTAGATCAAGAATATCATGGACTGGGAACACATGATTACAAAATGGGAATAGGAGAAAATAAACAAACAAGTTCAAAAAAACATGACTACATGGCGTGTATAAAACTACACGGTGTGTACTCTTATGCCAGACACATGGGTGTGTACTTTTCCACAGCTGGTCGTGTAGTACCCCAGACTACACGGCGTGTTATCCTCACACATGGTGTGTACTTGCAATCTAGTCTCCTTCCCAAGTTCCTTTACATGGCTAACTCACACAGTCCACTTATCCGTAGACTACACCACGTGTTCACTAAGGAAAAGGTGTGTACTAGTCATGGTTTCGGTGACCCATGTTGTTAGTTACACAGCCGGCTACATAGCTGATCGTTAAATGGAATGTTCCGAACAAACACGGAATGTATAAGAGAAGATAAAATTGACCCGTGTTGTTCGTGACACGTCTAGGTACTTATAACAAAACTACATGACGTGTTCATACCAAAAAAGGCTTGTATTACATGAGCTTCCTTGACCCGTGTTGTTAGTGACACGGCCAGGTACACGGCTCACTACTACACGGCATGTAACTACCGTACACGGTGTGTTTGAAAAAAACTTTTCCCCCAACCCATGTTTATCCTCACACAGTCAGTGAAACGGTTTAAAACTACACAGCATGTAGTCTGGTACACGTTTTGGATTCTGGGTTTTCCAGGTAGTAGCTCATAAACTACCCTGAAGCCCAAAAAACACTGAAAAATAAGACTGAAGGTGCCAAATTCTGATCTGTGAGGGACCATACTCCTCGCGAATCAAAGCATGGAATCTCTTATATATCGTATACAAGGGAAAGAAGTCAATGATCCACAATTTTCCGATTAATGAGGGCCCAAAATAGCTCAAGTTCCAAAATATGGAATTCTATTAATAAAGGCACAAAAAAGAGAATTTCTCAATCTAACTGCAGGGATCCTATCAGTGCATCTATCACAATAGCATGCATAATCTAAAAAACATATATCCCAACATCATGCAATTCCTAATGCACCCTAGATGGCATGGAAAGAATGAATGGGTTGTGATTTCCAACAAGTTCCTATATGATGAATGAGATGGCATACCCTCATCTCATCGGGTTGGGACAGAAATAGAACCGCAATAGAAACAACAATAACAACACAAGGCATGTGAATCACTCTAGGTAAAATCAAATCAACTGTAACATCTCAAAACTATTAAACTAATATAAATGATGTAGATTGAATTTTCACTGTACATGGGTTAGCTTCTCCCAAGAACACCTTATTACCAAGTACTGAATCCGTCCTATCCTTGGATAAAGGCTCCAAACTGTAATCAAGAGAAACTAATTCCTCTGATACGACATTGTAACGTCCTTGTAATGCCCTGACCCCAGTTACCCAGAGTCGGTGCATTACTTCGTAACATTGGCATGATCACAAACGATCAAGTCTTGAAAGACCAATTAGTTTAGTAGCCTTAGAAACACTAGATACATTCATAAATGTTACATTACATCATAATGTGAAAAAACAAAATAACAGAGTCTCTATAGTCCACACTTCTATCCTCTTCTGACTATCCCTACAGTTCATTCATAAAATACTTCTTCACATCCTGGAAAATATTAAAACATTGAAAGGGATGAGATCAGATGCTCAGTAAGGACAACACTGTTGCGGAAGCTTTCATAAATAAATATTAACATTTAAGGCAATGTATAACTATAACAAAAGCCTTTTTAAACTTGAACTTCAGCATAATATGGCAAATATAAAATTGAGATAATTCCATTTACTTATTTAAATGGATATTCTACTGGTCGAATAATCCCATGAAATATCAATAACCACATTCATAATGATGGAATGCATAATACTAGACTATCATAACCACATAGCCAAGGCCTCGTGCCAAGACCACAAATAAGATTTTGTCAAGGCCTCATGCCAAGACACTAGTTTGTCTCATGAGACCTGCTGATGCATCGAGGAGCTATAGCGGGCTCCACCCGTCACTTATTAAGTCCAATGCATTCCTCATATGAATAGGTTTAAACATATCATTTACCATAACATAATCGTATCACATAAAACATGCATAAAGGAAAAATAACATTTACACATTTCAATCACAAGATATCAATACAACACATTGATATAATAAAAACACATTCAAAACCATTTTCAATACCAAAATAAAGGAAAATTAAAACTTTGTATTTATTTTTCTTTAAAAAAAAGTTATGGCTTGTAGAGGAATCTGAAACTCAAATAATAGTCAGGGCGGTGGAGAAGTCATTGTCGCCGCATACGTAAGAAAAAAATTCCTTTTGTCGTTTTGTAAAAACGCTTCATATCAAAATATTCCTTTTGAATAAAAGTAAAATTCATAGGGGTTTATACACCGTATAAATGAAAGTTGTTTATAAAACCAAATATGCCTCAATGAAACGAGATTGAGACGAAGTCCTTACAAAGATAATTTTTAAAATAAAATAGATCTATTATGATTATTCACTATAAGTACACATAAAGAAAGTACAAATACAAGATATGACATAATAATATCATGACATAATTTGAATGTAGGAGATTAACCCAAAGAATGAAAATTTGGTTAAGAAATTCCCTTACCTTGCATCCTGTCTTCACTCGACCGTTCTTTAAACTCCTGAATAATAAACTAGAGTTAACCTATACTTTCTTAAGAACCTTTTTCAAGTTCATTGTCCCTTTTATATCACTTATTACAATGCTATGAAAATTATGCAGTCATTTAAGTTAATAACGGTCGTTTTGTCGATCTTTGGTACTTGAGTCAACAATAAACTTCTTATAATTACAAGTTGTTTATGTGGTAGAATATCCATTATCTCCAGGATTATATTCATGATATATAAATCATATATATCATATATATCCAGTATATAAATTCATTTTTAATATTATATTACATTTAGAGGTATGAAATGAAATGCACCGTTCATGAAGACGGTAAGCTGTACGTATGCATGAACGCTACTTTCATTTCTATTTAATATTTAATGAAATCATAATGATATAAAGGTATATTATAATTCCAGTATAATATCATATATAATATCATTTACTCCATCCTTTATACATCCCACATATGGAATTAACGATTCAAATCACTTTGAGGGGGCGGTAGTCTTCACTTCATAAAATGAATATATCCTGTTTACCCATAATGGAAACCATAATGGTATGAAATAAATGAAAAATACTGAAGCTTAAGTAAAACATAAATATATTATATATAATATATAAATATAGTGACATCTTAATGGCCACCTTTGAAGGTGTTATATGAGTGTTGAATAATCATCGTTTCGTGAGGCAGTATTTCACCACCCATAGAAACAGTTTGTTCATTAACCATTATACGAATGTGTGTGTAAGTGTAAACCAAATCCTTATCATAACAACATCCTAGTATATTTTAGATAATGTTGTTGTCACAAAATAAAGTATTAAAAAGAGTTTAAGGGGTTGGAGAAGAAAAATAAAAAAACAACATTAGAGAAGACATTACATTAAAATTGGGTAACTCTTTTGATTTGAGCCAAAGGCTTCCTTGGGAAGAATTCTTCCCAAAGTGAGGCATCTAAGAGTAAGGGAGGGAAGTTGGGAGAGTATTTGGGTAGAGGTTGGACGAGCCAAAATTCTTTGAAAGTGTGAGTAAGGTGGTAGTGGTGGGGGCCTTTTATAAGTGGAGAGGAGGTGCACTCTTGGAAAGTAATGAAATGTTACTTTATTATATAATGAGTTTCGGATTTTAAAGGTCCCACAATTATATAATTCTAGGATAAGGTGATAAGGGTTCGAAATCTACTCATCCAATAGGTTTTTGACAAGTGTATGACTTGGATATTACATTATAGTTTCATTTTATTTAAATCGTTAATTAATGAGGTAATCACTGCAACATCATAGTGTCATAAATAATTTAATTTATTTAATGTATAAAAATTACAAAATAAAATATCATTATGTAAGAAAGATTTTTAGATTTCTAATGAATATTTATAGTAAAAAATATGACTTGTATAACCCCATTTAAAAATTGTTTTAGTAAAACAACATATGTTTGTGACATTTTTATTTTAAATTTAAATAAAAGTTATTCATGTCATTTTCCTACCAAAGTGGCTCCATGGGGTCCCCCAAGATGACCCATGGATTTTCTTGGTCGGCCATGACACATCCAATAGGGGTAGGACAAGTGTAAAGGTATTTTCATATTTTTAAAATATCATTTTTACCTTAAATTTCACTAATTACCTTTAATCATGATTAATTAAACTTAAAAGTTACTATTCACCAAAAAATTATTTTAATCCCATTGAACAACATTTTACTTCTTAATGAATACCATGTATGTCAGATTTTTGAAAATAAAATCATAGAAGTGGTAATGTTTCATTTAAACGAAAAATCAGTTTTTTAACGACCACTTAGTGGTTTCACTATTCATCAAAAATTGGAAGTCTCAAAAAAATACCGAAAATTCAACATAGGCTAATTTCGGTATTCCGAATCCAAAAAATAAGTCAATGTTGAAATATAAAATTTATATAATTTCAAAAAGTGGGTATTACTATTCATTACTGCTACTTTGATTAGTTGCAGTGTGTTAAACTCGAAGTTCCGTACAATGCAAGCTATTGGATTATTGAATGAGAACCGTATCATGGAAGCTCGGGGTGTTACATTCTCCCCTCCTTCAATAAATTGCGTCCTCGCAATTTGACATTTTTCTTTGAAAATAAAAGGCTGAAAATAGAAAATACATTTGTGGAAAACCCACATCAGAAATAAGGTTAATTAAAATATAACTTTAAAAGATAGAAAGATAAGTACAAAGGTCACCCGAGATAGCCCATACAAGGATTCTATGAAAATATGGATATGGAAGAAAAAAAACCATCAAGGTCTGATGGAGAGTCGTAGAAAACTGGATTAGGAGAAAGTTAACCATTATAAAATCACAAACTTGTGATTGGTTAAATAGTCATTGAATCCATAGTTGGAAAAGTTAACCGGCAACGTTTTTGTTTTAAGTTACCTTTTATAAACTTGAGGAACTTATTTAGGATATTTACTAAGAAAGTAAGGGAATATACATAATTGTCATGTAGACTTTCATTCTTTAATAAATTTTTACCACAAACCCATATTTCACTCTAAAAGGTAATAAAACTCAAAAATATTCTATTAATCCTAGTTGTATAAGGTTCCAAATATTAACACATACAATTTAGATTAGGAAAACTATTTTTTAATAACCAGGGACTTCGTGTAGGTTAGTGGTAGGTAATAAAGGCCTGTCGCACTATGGTTGTGGGTTCGATTCCTGCATCTTTGTCCGACACGACGGGTTATGCCCCACCCTGCAGGTTGTCCCTTTCCTAAAACTATAGTATTATAATATTCCAAAAATAATCTTCAGAAATGTTTTAACCTTAAAAAATACTATCCAAAGATCAACTTAATCCATTCCAAACTTTGTAGTTATCCAAAATACCTCTATCCATATATTCTCTAAAAGGTCTCCAAATTCCGAAATCAATTGTAACATCAGATTCTCCAAACAAAGTAAAGTTTCTCTTATTGTCACATACTAAAAATATGATTACATTCATCCTATTAAAACCTTAATGAAAACAAAACAAGTATTGCAGTACAATCCTTATATATATCACATTATTCTTATAACCATAATATAGTTCTTGAGTCCAAAAACACAAATAAAATAATTATTCAACTTCATCTGTAGTAACATCATAAGCTTGGCCGTGATCCCTTGGCCTTTTTGAAGGTATGTTTTCATGACGCTTAGCACATTCATTTGATAATGCCCCATTTCCCTATAATTGTAGCGTTCAACATTGATAGCCTCTTTCTTTCCCTTGCAATCACGAGCCTGGTGACATTTTTCTCCACATTTATAACAAACTCCCATTCCTTTTAGGCAAGAACCGGGGTGATTCTTCCCACAATTATCACATAATGGAAAATCCTTCTTTCCCTTTTTCCCTTTATCCATCTCTTGTTCCACCATTCTCTTCTTCTCTTTCATTACATTGTTGTCATAAGACTTAGAGAATTCCTTTTCTGTCTTGATAGCAGACGAGACAATATCTTCATACGATGAGAAGGATTGTGATACTAAAGCTCGACGGAGAAATGGTTTTAACCCATCAAAGAAATGATCAATCTTACCTCTTGGGTTACGTATATAATCTGCAGCATACCTCGCTAACCTTGTAATGTTGGCCTCATACTTTGCGACATTCTCATCCTCCTTTTGTCTCAGACTCAAAAATTTCCTTTCCATATCTTCTCGATGGCCACGAGGAAAGTATTTTTCGAAGAAAAGATCTTTGAAGTCCCTCCATTCCATATTCGAAAAGTCGTCATCTTTTTTTGTGTTTTGAATCAGCGACCACCACTGATAGGCATCTCTAGTGAGGCGGTAAACTGCCATAACAACCTTCTCCCTTTCGCTACTCCCCAAGGCATGGAATATTTTCTCTAAGGAGTTTATCCATTGCTCAGCTACTAATGTATTTGTACCCCCATTAAATTTTGGTGGTTGTTGCCTCATGAAATGGTCTAACATTGATCCTCCGCGTTGTGGATCAGGGTGTTCCATATGAGTAAGGTTATTATTCATAACCTGAGTGAGTTTTCCTAGTATGGAAATAAGTTGATCAGCACTAGTTGTATCCCCAGATCCACAATTATTATCTTGAGCGGGAGGGAAATCCCTACACGGAGTGCGTGCATTGATACGGTTTCCATTCCATCCACTAGTCAACTTTTCTAAACAATTGCAAAAACTAGATTAGTTTATGAATCAAAATACATAATTCCATACTTGTAAAATACTTAACATAAATTTAACTATGTATGGATATAATCCATAATCATAAAAATATTTTCTTTGAGGAAGTATATAATCATAACCCTTCCTAGTGGTTTGAATAGAAAATGAGAATTATCCTAAGCATATCCCCCGAGAGTGTCATAACCAAGAGTGCAGCAAGGCCCGTTGTTGTGCACCAGTTCCCGTTCGAGTCTAGCTCAAAGCGGTGTTTTCGGGTTTTACCTCTAGGTACATCTATGCTAGAGCCGCCTCTACCTGCTCGTATCCAGACAGAGATGTATTCCCCAGAAAACTCACAAAATCTCTATAATACCAAAATTCTAGGAAGTTCTTCTATACTAATCCTCAAAGTCTATCTTATGGCTATGTGCTCTAATCAGAGTTTATCTAAATCTAGCATCCAATGTTAGTACTAAACTGCCTCTGATACCAACTGTAATGCCCCGACCCTAGTTACCCAGAGTTGGTGCATTACTTCATAACATTGGCATGATCACAAAAGATCAAGTCTTGAAAGACCGATTAGTTTAGTAGCCTTGGAAACACTAGATACGTTCATAAATGTTACATTACATCATAAAGTGAAAAATCAAAAGAACATAGTCTCCATAGTCCACATTTCTATATTCTTCTTACTATCCCTACAGGTCATTCATAAAATACTTCTTCACATCCTGGAAAATATTAAAATATTGAAAGGGGTGAGCTCATATGATCAGTAAGGATAGCAATATTGCAGAAGCTTTCTTAAATAAACATTAACATTAAAGGAAATGTATAACTAAAACAAAAGCCTTTTTAAACATGAACATCATCATAATATGGCAAAAATAAAATTGAGATAATTCCATTTACTTATTCACATGGATATTCCTTTGGTCGAATAATCGCATGCAATATCAATAACCACTTTTATAATGATGGAATGCATAATTCCAGACTATCATAACCACGTAGCCAAGGGATCGTTCCAAGACCACAAATAAGATTTTGTCAAGGCCTCGTTCCAAGACACTAGTTTGTCTCATGAGACCTGCCGATGCATCGAGGAGATATAGCGGGCTCCACCCGTCACTTATTAAGTCCAATTCATTACTCATATGAATAGGTTTAAACATATCATAAACCATAACATAACCGTATCACATAAAACATGCATAAAGGAAACATAACATTTACATATTTCAATCACATGATATCAATAAAACACATTGATATAACAAAAACACTTTCAAAACCATTTTCAATACCAAAATAAAGGAAAATTAAAACTTTGTATTTATTTTTCATTGAAAAAAAAGTTATGGCTTGTAGAGGAAGCCGAAACTCAAATAATAGTCACGGTGGCGGAGACGTCATTGTCACCGCATACGTAAGAAAAAACATTCCTTTTTTCGTTTTGTAAAAATGATTCATATAAAAATATTCCTTTTGAATAAAAGTAAAAGTCAAAGGGGTTTATGCACCGTATAAATGAAAGTTGTGTATGAAACCAAATATGCCTCAATGAAAGGAGATTGAGACGAAGTCCTTACAAAGATAATTTTTAAAATAAAATAGATCTATTATGTTTATTCACTATAATTACACATATAGAAAGTACAAATACAAGATATGACATAATAATATCATGACATAATTTGAAAGTAGGAGATTAACCCAAAGAATGGAAATTTGGTTAAGAAATTCCCTTACCTTGCGTCCTGTCTTGACTCGACCATTCTTTATCCTCCTGAATAATAAATTAGAGTTAATCTCTACTTGTTTAAGAACCTTTTTCAAGTTCATTATACCTTTTATATCACTTATTACAATGCTATGAAAATTATGTAGCCATTTAGGTTAATAACTGTCGTTTTGTCGATTTTTGGTACTTGAGTCAACAATAAACTTCTTATAATTACAAGTTGTTTATGTGTAAGAATATCCATTATCTCCATAATTATATTAATTATTTAGATATCATATATATCATATATATCCAGTATATACATTCATTTATAATATTACATAACATTTAGAGGTAAGAAATGAAATGCACCGTTCATGGAGACGGTAAACCGTACGTACGCATGAACACTACTTTCATTTCTATTTCGTATTTAATGAAATCATAATGATATAAAGATATATTATAATTCCAGTATAATATCATATATAATATCATTTAATCCATCCTTTATACATCCCACATATTGCATTAACTATTCAAATCACTTTGAGTGGGCGGTAGTCCGCACTTCCTAAAATGAAAATATCGCGTTTACCCTTAATGGAAGCCATAAAGGTATGAAATAAATGAAAAATACATAATCTTAAGTAAGAAATAAATATATTATATATCATATATAAATATATTGATATCTTAATGTCCACCTTTGGAGGTGTTATATGAGTGTTGAACAATCATCGTTTCGTGAGGCAGTATTTCACCCCCCACAGAAACAGTATGTTCTTTAACCATTAGACGATTGTGTGTGTAAGTGTAAACCAAATCCTTATCATAACAACATCCCAGTATATTGTAGATACTGTTTTTGTTACTAAAGAAATGAATAAAAAGAGTTTACTGGGTTGGATAAGAAAAATAAAACAAAACAACATTAGAGAAGACATTACCTTAAAATCAGGTAACTCTTTTGATTTGAGCCAAAGGCTTCCTTGGGAAGAATTATGCCCAATGTGAGGCATCTAGGAGTAAGTGAGGGAAGTTGGGAGAGTATTTGGGAAGAGTTTTTCAGGAGCCAAAAGGCTTTGAATGTGTTATTAAGGTGGTATTGGTTGGGGCCTTTTATAAGTGGAGAGGAGGGGCACTCTTAGAAAGTAATGAAATGTTACTTTATTATATAATGAGTTTCGGATTTTAAAGGTCCCACACTTATATAATTCGAGTATAAGGTGATAAGGGTTCGAAATATACTCATCCAATAGGTTTTTTACAAGTGTAAGCCTTGGATTTTACATTATCATTTCATTTTATTTAAATCGTTAATTAATGGGGTATCGCTGCATCATCATGGTGTCATAAATAATTTAATTTATTTAATTCTTAAAAATTATAAAAAAATATCATTATGTAGGAAATCGTTTTATATTTCTAATTAATATTTATAGTTAAAAATATGACTTGTATAACCCCATTTAAAAATTGTTTTAGTAAAACAACTTATGTTTGTGACATTTTTATTTTAACTTTAAATAAAAGTTATTTATGTCATTTTCCTACAAAAGTGGCTCCATGGGGTCCCCAAGTTGACCCATGGATTTTCTTGGTCGGCCATGACACATCCAATAGGGGTAGGACAAGTGTAAAGTTATTTTCATATTTTTATAATATCATTTTTACCTTAAATTTCACTAATTAACTTTAATCGCGATTAATTAAACTTAAAAGTTACTATTCAAAAAAATTATATTAATCCCATTGAACCACATTTTACTTCCTAATGACAACCGTGTATGTCAGATTTTCGAAAATCAAATCACAGAAGTGGTAATGTTTCATTTAAATAACAAATCAGTTTTTAACTACCACTTAGTTATTTCTTTATTCATCAAAAATTGATGTTTTTCAGAACAATGCCAAAATTTCACCCTAAGCTATAATTGATATTCCAAATTAAAAAATGATGCCTATTATAAAAAATTCCAATCATATATGTTGCATTAATTAATTTTATAATTAATTCCCGTTGTCACAACAAATAGCGTGTTTTTAAGAAACAATATATATCAAAAGATTGACAATTGTTTATGTCTAATTTCAAAGTGAAATTAATTATAATTAACACCATTGGATAAAATGTTAAAAATATATTCCAATTACACTTTAAAACCACTCAATAGTATAATTTAACACTATAAATTATTTTGATTAAAAATGATGTTTTTTAGTATTTTTCACTATTCATAAAAAATTGGAAGTTCTCAGAAAAATACCAAAAATTCAACATAGGATAAATTCGATATTCCGAATCCAAAAATGAAGTCCATTTTGAAATATAAAATTAATATAATTTCAAAAATTGGGTATTACTATTCATAACGGCTACTTTGATTAGTTGCGGTGTGTTAGAACTTAAAGTTGCGTACAATGCAAGCTATTGCATTATTGAATGAGAAGCGTATCATGGAAGCTCAGGGTTTTACAGTCCTGGTTCCAGAAGCCACCCAGAGGCATCCCATACCCAGTTGGTCACATGGACTCATGATCATTTCCCCAAACGCCTGAGGCTGCCGACTAACAGCGAGGGCCTTGGGTGTGATAGTGGGGAAGCTATTCCCTCATTGGCAGAGTATATAGTGGAAGTAAACAAAACATGCAATAGTGGAAGTAGTAAATATCCAACAACAATGCACAAGTAAAAATCGGAAGTCTAAATAATAACCACTAGAGAATATATGTATATATATGAAATGATGCATGATACATATCTAGGAAAACAACCAAACATGTCACAATGCTAGAAATACAAATAGTACCCAAACAAGTACAAAAGAAAGAATAAAAAATCCTCAGCATCGTAAATGTATACTTGGTCCCATTCTCTCCTCCTCCAAGAAATCAACTACCTAATGTTGAAGGGAACTTTCCCTTGTCTATACCTGCAACAACATAGAATTTGTGGGCCTAAAAGCGTGGCCCAAATAGGGCGTGAGACTAAATCTCAGTAGGCAACCAGCCGAAGATCTCTGCCTTGCATTCAGTGAGCATTTGGCAGGTAATAGAATAGTAAGCTGTAAACATTATAGTAAACAGCAGGCATTAATCAGTATGAAGTAACATGGTGATATACAATAGTAATCCTTCAACAGCACAACAAGCATCATGGAAGCAAACCGCTAACCACAACAAGAACCCCTCGGGGAAGTACTCACAGCCAACCCCTCTGGTCTTATCCACAAAGTACCCAAAACCCTCTGGGCAGTGCACTCAGCCTAACACCTCTATTTGGTCATAATAAAGACTCTCTGAAAAATCTTGCTCAGTCAAATCACCTTTATAGTCTCAGGTTGTTTGGAACTCTCTGAGGAAGATCACGCGGTCTAACCCTCTTATATCCCCAAGGTCTAGAAACTCTCTGAAGAAGATCACTTGGTAAATTCCTCCTATAGTATCAGGTCTATCACAGACTCTCTGAGTAAGCTCACTCAGTCAATTCCTTCTCCAGCATGTAATTGTTTTAAATAAATTCATAAAACATAAAGACTCTATGAGGAAGCTCACTCGGTCTACCCTCCTATAGTCTATAATATCCAAGACTCTCTAGGAAGCTCACTCAGTCTATCCCCTCTAGTATATAATGTCCAAGACTCTCTGGGAGGCTCCCTAGGTCCATCCCTTGTAGTCTACAGTATCCAAGACTCTCTGGGAAGCTCACTCGGTCTATCCCTTATAGTCTACAACAGAAGGTTCTCACAGTCCTGTGCCAGTTTGTGCATAATACTGCTATAATGCCAAAGTACACCTGTAGAGATACATGGCTAACAAAAGTACACATATAGAGATACATGGATAATCCATCTACAGCAACAGGCATGTCAAGAATATCATTCTACCCTACGGTCATAAGTCATGGAAAATAGGTATAACGGCCAAAGGCTAACAAGACCCAATGGTCTTAAATAGAGCAATGCATGGAAAAACATTCATGTGTAAAAAAATTATCCTAACACAAGATAAAATTACCTCTACACAAGAATACAAGAAAGGTAGTAAACAACAGGGTCAAACGGGTAAATAAGCAATACCCCGTTCATGGGTATTGGTGGGATTTGAGCATAAAACTCAAAGACTTTGCAAGGTAAGGCACAAACCACCTACCTAGATGCTAGTAGATCAATATTATTTTACTACGAGGATTGATTCTCCTTATAATGGCATAGATCTTTGAAAACACAAAAAAAATTCATCTCACGATATCTTGAGAAAGAGTGAAAATACAGGAACGAAACTCAAGAAGAAGGAAGAGCTCACTATTGCGGTTCCAACTCCTTCGACGATAGTCGATTATGCAAACAGATGGAGGCTCAGAGGCTCAGTGGAATTTCGCGGCCGTACGGGGTGCTCTTGGTTGATGAACCTGTAGAACAAGGTGTTTTCATCGATTAGGTGCTACCCCGGCCCGATTAATAAAAGAAGGAAAGTACAGGACGTGTACTTCTGGGATACATGGTGTGTACTTGGCCTTTTTGTACTCCGCTTAAATCGGCCTCTACATCACCCCTACACACAGTGTGTGTGGCCCGGACATAGCCAGAACATGGCCTGGCACGACATCAAAGTACACGGCATGTATTTTGGAAATTTCCAGATTTTCATCTTTTTCTCAAAGACGACCAGAAAATGATAAACATACCTAAAACAAAGATACGGGTTCTTACAATTTTGTTCTGATAAGATCATCTAGAACATTTTTATGTTGTTTTTTATTGGATTTGGGTAGATCATGGTCATGATAAATGGAACATATGGTGAAAATAATTCTGGAATGAGGGTTACATTTTAAATGTTCAGGGAGTACAATTGAAAAGATTGAGAAATTTAATATATAATAAATATCTTAATACTTTCATGTTGTATAAAAGATTTATAAATAAAAATATAGTATACGATGAGGTCTAAATAACATAAAATATGTAAATTTGGATGTGCCCTTTTTGAATTTTCAAACTTATCTATTAGATTAACCCCATATTTAACCCTTTTGATCCTTAATATTGTTAACAATGGTTACACATTAAGGGATATAAATTTCATTATTGGATTCAATTTGTCTCAAAATGTTTGTAAGGAATATATATTTCAAAATTTACTATCAAAATCATGATATTATAATTATGTATGGATATTAAATAAAAAAATACAGTATTTATCATTATAAAATTGTAATTAAATCGTTTTGGGAATACTCATTTAATTTAATATCATTAAAAATAAATATAAATATTGAATTCAATTAAAAAAATATTTTAAATTAATTATAATGTATAATTAATTATAGATTTCATGTAATATTTATATTCATATAATTAATAATAATTATATTCAACACTATCTAATTTTAAATGATTATTTTTCTATATGAACAAAGCCATTATCATTATTGTTGAATTATTCAATTAAATAATACAGTTTCTAGAAACTAAAATAAATTAATGTCATAAAATAACTTTATTAATTTATCAGATATCATTTTGTAACTGATATTAAATTATTTTTATAACAAATATAATATATTAGATATATTAAATTTTCGAGTGACATTTTTTATTTGTAATTTACACAAAATAATATAAAGTTTCAAATTTAAAGAATCATGAAATAAATTATAATCTTTTAGAATGTAATATCTTATATGTCGAATTGAACTCAAAAAATAAAATAATCAGATGTTTTATAGTGGTTTTTTGTTCTTATCCCATGGATTTAACGACATTTAAGTTGTCTGAACAATACTTAGGTGAAAAATATTCTCCAAGATTACTATTCCAAATGATTAAAAATAAAATTGAACTATTTAAAAAATTGAAAATATTAAATTACAATAATTTAATCCAATTTGGATGATTAATCTAATAGAATTATATGAAATAAAGTTAATATAAATGTGAAATGTAAAATTAGAATCATTTTTAAAAAAAATGTATTTCTAAGCCTGAAAATGAGATTTTAGAAAAAATAAATATGTTATATTTATTTTTAAATATATTATATTTGGTATTATTAAATGGGGCACATTTTAATTTAATATAAAATCAAAATAAGATATGAAATTTTACATTACATGATATAAATAAATAAATTGATAGTTTTGAAAAAAATTCTAAAATTTTCACTAATAACCAAAACGTACTGTTTTTTAGAAAAATTAAAAAAATAATCACAATAATTTTATGAAATTATTATACCAAAAACTAATTCCATTTTTTAAAAAATGAAATTTTTATTGAACATATTTATATCAATGAACAAAATCTAGTAAAAATCCTTTTCTAATAACTTTTAAATTTAAATCCTAAAACTCCCAATAAATGACTAGAAAAAAAATTTAAATGATATTAAATTATATATATATATATATATTATATAAATAAATCATATTTCATTAGAATCATTTATCAATAGTGAATAATTTAATCTATTAAGGTAAAAATGAATTTCACACATAAAAACATAGTTTTGTTAAATAATCCATTTAACTAAAAAGATTTGATCATCAATTATATCCTTTTAAACGAACATATATTTCTATCTTCTGGAAAAGAAATTACGTTTTATGGTGTGATGTGGGAACCCAGACATCCTAAACCAATCACGATAATAAATGAAAACATTATTATCATCTGAAAATATAAATAGTTTTATTTCCTCCCTCAAATATTTATTGATTATTCATCTAGCATAGACACTAACATCATAGACTCATAAAAAGAAACTATTATCAAACAAACAAGAAGAGGCATTATCAAACTAGATAAACACTTTACAACTTCACTAAAAACATTAAAACATTGGGGAAAAATTTAAAACAAACACGATTGCATTTAATACTTACATGGGAGATGCTAAAATTGGAACTAGAATAAAAAAAGCACATCTAGAACATCATACATAAATCCAGGGATTATATACATAAATGGTCGGGGGAATAAATGATATAAAATAACATGATCATTACAAAAATATAAATAATGTATAATGTCAATTTTTGGGGAAGAAACAATTGGATGTAACTACTACTGGCAATCTAAATCAACCAAAATCCATACCATGGGACAATACAAGAAGAGGAAAGTCATGAACCTAAAATGAGACATTAAACACCATCCCATACCAAAATAGGAAAACAGTTTTGAACATAAAGGATGAAATGCATCATATTTATGGAAATTAGAGTAGTGGAGGGAAAATAGACCCAAGATGAAGAGACCTTGAATATCCCACATGCAAAAACCCAATCTATTAGAGCTCCTAATTGGAAATACATGATAGGGTTTAAACTAGTTAGTATACTTATATGAGAAGTATTAGTTGAAGAAAAGGGAAATTATGTGCCAAAAAATTTCATTGATGGGAATAAGAAGATAGTAGAAGTTGTCAGAGAAGAACCAATTAATAAAAAACCACAATGGTGTCAAAAAACAACTCATAAAGAAACATCAATGGGGGATAATACCATTAGGATAGAGAACAATTTCACCATTAATTAAAGGATGAATCTACCATGCTACATAATGTTGTGAAAGTTGTAGTGAATAATGAATAGAATCACTGAGGCACGATATAGAATAACCAAAGATGAGAACCACCACATAGGGCCTAAACATCATATCTTCTTGAGAATCATATGAAATAAAATATGGAATATTACAAAAATTGTGAGTGATGATGAATATTTATATGATAGTATGAAGTAACTCCAATTAAGACCCAATATCTCAGGGATGAGGGAATCTAAGAATGAAATAATATAAGAATATTGAAAATGAAATAGAAATATGAAAAAAATGACTATTCTTGAGGGATGCAAAATGTTGAAAAAAAACAAAGGACGGGAATGAAACCATAAATTTTATTAAGAGGATTAATATGAATGTGTGACAATATTTACCGTCATTTGAAACAAATTTATAATAAATGTTTAACTGATAATTCATTGAAATAAGGTAACAAATTATATGTATATTTCAAAATATTGTTATTAATATTCAATCTTTACATACCACAGTCTTGGTCATAATTTAAAATTTTAAATAAAAATATATTTTACTCTCTTTAGTCATAGTGTTTCATATTCTAAATTCTATTAATTATATAATTTGACAATGTTTTTAAATCATTGGGTCTTACACAAAACATTTGACTAGTATAGTTGAAAAAAAATCTTTTTAAATAATTAAATCCACATATCATATATAAGATTTTATACAGTAGTATATGTGCTTCATTTATATCCATTTGAGAATTATATTTTCCTATTAAATGAAATTATTAATAGTATCAATATTTTTTATTATAATTAAACTAAAAATAAAATCACTATAATTTATAACAATGATTTATAACTATTATAAATTAAAAAATTCATAAAATTCTAGTACATATCCTATAACCTTTGAAATATTTGATTTTGTTTGAAAGATACCTTATTTTGACACATCTTTGGGATTGAAAATCCCAATTATCTATTAAAAACACAATTATATTTAGGTTTTAATCATTTTTTCTGATTTCTTTACCAAGGATGAAAATTTTACCATCCATTAATTTATTATGACCCATATATTTACATATCATGAGAACTATAATTTTTTATGTATGTTCATTATCAATTTATTTGATAATTCATCATGATATTTTTGGTTTTTAATTATTTATGGAATTATGGATACAAAGGTCAAATTAATGATGTTTTTTATAATGTTATAGACATGTCCAGATCTATTACCCTACCATCATGGTCAAAATAGTGTATTTATTAACCAATGATTTGAGAAAATACATATATGAAATAATAGTAAAAATAATCCCCTCATTCATAATTTTATTTTACTTTTATAAATATATCATAACTATAAACGAAATTGCATTATAAACTATTCCATAGCCCTAACCTCTGAATTTGTAATAGCCACAAATCCACACTCTGAAACCCTGCAATGAATACATTAACCTTAAACATTAGTCATTTTAAAAAAATTATGTGATACAATTTTATTCCATCCATCATTGAAAGATATCAATTGAAAATATTTTTCCACTTAAATAGAAAAGGATAATTTAGGGTTTTAACAATATATAATTTGAAAAAACTCATAACAATGTGGATTCATAATCAACTAGTTCTTAATGATCAGTATCATCTCCCACAATACCCATTGTTTCAAAATCCATATATTATTGTCAAAATATATAAAATATTTCTTCAGATAGAAAACATTATAAGAAATAATTAATTAAAATAATTCACCCCATCATGGGGGAAAAGAAACATATAATTGATAACTGAAATTCCTTGTAAGGTTAATCATAAGATCAAACTATTGAATGTTATCAGTTAGAATATGATGAAAATAAGTGTGTGAAGACATTAAAATATCATCGAAACATCTCAAAGGGAAATAAAAATTTCACATGAAAATAAAATTTGGAAATTTTTTTTACATGTCATAGTATAAACCACCTTATTTGATATCATTAAATGATTTATATAATGTATTTATCATTGAATATAATGATAATGAAGATGTAGAAATCTGTTCAATTTTAAAAAAATATAAATTTAGATTATTGTCAATAATTTTGTAATGGGGGTCTAATGTGGCCCATTAAGAATATGTTATGAAAATTAATTTTTTAATTTTTTTGAAGGTAGTAGACCATGAGAAAATTTATTATCGAATCACGTTAATTCAGAATATAATGTTTGTGAACATATTTTTAAATAAATTGTTACTTAAGGGAATGATTCATGATCTAAAAAAGATATAATATTGGTATCAGATAAATACAAAATTATAGAATATTCTTTTATAGATATGGTATTTGTATTCCAAAAATAAATGATATTTTAAGAGTAATAATAAATTACTCCAAAATAAAGGAAATTTGAGATAAAATCCAGTACCTAGAGTTTAAATATTACATTAATGTAAATTAACCCCTATATACACTAAAATCAGTTATATTATTTATTAATAATATTTTTATCATCTAATAAATTACTCATAAGTTATTTATTAAACATATATTAAATAAATATCTAGTCAATTTATTAATAAATTATTCCTCTAATTTATTGAGGTTATTTAGTACATAATTTCATAAAAACACTGGTGTGTTTACCATTGTGAACAATGAAATTATTAAAAAATAATTTAATGATACTTTACCATAATAATTTTTATATATCAATTATAATAATAAAACCAATCCTAGTGGTATATTAGGAAAAATGAACTACTTTACAATCCAAGAGATGGTAGATCATATATATGAGGAGTGACATTTCAATATTCAATGATCATAATAGAATATATTATATAATTATATTATTTTTAAATAATGATCAAAACAAAAATAATATCATATTAATGATATAAATATATTTATTTATATCATCCATGATATATGGTGATTAATAATGAATCAAATCTCTTCCTTGATTTGGTTGTCCACAAATACCCATAGACAACATTATCATTTTTTATTGAATGGATTTAGAAGAAATTAAACGATATTTTTGAATCATATAATTATAAATATTTGATGAATATCAAATATAAATATTTATTCCTTCATTATAACAATCCATGATAGGTTTTGATAGAAAATAAATTTTTATCAGTATATGACACATTAGTTCACAGTAGACATAAAAAATGATTTACTTTCAGATTTGAAGGATGATAAATATGGGTATCAGTTATCAAATTGAAATTATAACATGTTATTACATGTTATATAATTATTTTATATTAGTCAGACCATATAGGGATACAATATCACTATGAGGATGAGGGGTAAATCAAATATTTATTTTTCATTTCTTATTATTATATAATAATATTCTCCTCCTGTTAAAATATTATAACATTGATTAAAAAAATCATTTACATATCCACGTTAAATATATATATATATATATATATATATATTTTAGAACTAATCATTAGTAGTATCTAGTTCTTTTTATGGTTTGTAAATAATCCATTACCACAAAATCACCTAGAAATCAATCCTTTTTTGGTTGATACAAAAAGTAAGAAATACCCTTACATGTATTTAAAACTATGGTCAACACAATATTTCATTTGATTATTCTATCGTGAATGATTTAAAATATTTTTTCAACATGTCATAAAATATTAATTAGTTTGTTCCAACCATTCCAATGTGTCACCTCAATAAATCCAACATTTTTAATCCATCAATCAATGAAATTCCTCACTTTCCAAAACAATAATCGGTAGAAGAAACATTTCATAGCTTTATAAAAATACTCAGTTCAATGGTTGGCTCTATTTATTTAACTAAAAAAAATTCTAAATAGATAGTGTATGAAAATTTCTAAATCACTAATTTATTTTCCAAAAATAATTATTGTTATTACTCAGACATATGTACAATACCCTAACCACAACATTGTTATCACGTTTTTATATCTAGAAATGTTCCACGTAAAATATTTATATAGAAAATTTTACTCTACCAAAACTACCAGAAAAGGAACCACTATCTCATTATCTCTCACATGAGAGTTATTTTAGATTAGGATACACATTGAACACTATATACATATTCTACATAGATTGAATATGTGGGATAAAAATTTATTTACACACTAATTTTTTTAGAAACCTGAATATTGATTTCATTACAAAATCTACATTGACCATTTTAGTTATTCTCATATATTTGGGATTCCTCTAAAAATATCTCTAGTCAGCTACAAAAAATTATCATACTTAAATAATAAAAAAATTCATCATTCTATTCTAAGTGTTTATTATAAAAAATTTATCATTCAAAATTAAACACACAAAAAATAGACTACATGGCATTCTGATGTTCCTACAAAATCATAAATTTTTTTCCATAACCATTGTTGAAAAATTATTTGAGTTCAATTTCATTATTAGTTATCTAATACTCTTTCAATGTCTTACCAAATTTTTCAGATAATTTTTCATAAACATCATTACAACATCAATATATTTTAAAACCCATAATATCAATATTATAATCATAAAAAATATTCCCATTAACAATATATATTCAACAAATAAATAAGAAGAAGAAATTGAATCTGATGAAGTCCATAATAGGATGAATTATCGGTGAAAATATGAATTAAATGGAACAATATTTAATTCCCATGAGTGAATCCACATAACATGTTATCAGATTAATGTTCAAAAGATCAAAATAATCCAAGACGTGTGTTATTTTATGAAATGAAAAAAAAACGTTATTTTTACATTATGGTAATGTTCGACAACATATTTAAAAAAATTTAGAATAATTTGTCTTGGAACTCATATGATATAACAATTTTTCTGACTCATTTGATTCAATATTCCAATGAATATACCAACTATGTTATGAAGCCAATAGAAATTTAAATCAGTGTTGATATTGATCTTATAAAATTTTCTGATTGATCTCTTTTAAAACTCCTTAAATGGATCTGTGATGAATTTTTTTGGGATTTCTTTTAGGTGTGACTGCGTCCTACTTATTTCATAGCTATTGATTTTTAATTATAGGAATCATTTCATCTATTTAATTATACCATCCATTGGATTGGTCTATTATAATTTCTATAAATCCTTATACACTATGAAAAACAAACTCCTAGCCTTCACAAAACCATGAATCTAGTGATACTCAATCTATTGTTCTACGAGAAAATCAATTTTTCTTATTAAAGATAAAATCATCATCATTAATGGTATTGAAAGTATTGAAAAAAAATTAGACACTAATAAAACAATATCAAAAGTCTATATGAGATATTATAAAAGAACACATACATCATTCTTGGGGATAAGAGGATCCACTCCCATGTTCAGCCGTATATTGAAATTTTATTAAAATAGAAAGGTTTTTAGGAATGTGAAATAATCATGTTCTATTATAGGAACATACTCCAGTAGTATCTCATTATTCTCAACATGATCCTTGAATGAGTGAGATTTTATATTAATATTTTTTAAAGATTAATGTTGAAATAGACTTCTTTTAATGTATATATAACTCTTATTATCACCACCCAAGAGTAGAGGTAACTTCACCTCAAAATGTAAGTCATCAAGCAATGTATTAATCAATATATGTTTCTATGTAGCTTGAGTGGGAAAAAAAATTCAGAAATAGACATTATAAGAAAACATATATGTGATTTTTTGTATTATAATGTTCACTAATTTCCACTAAAATGAAAAAACGTCAGTTGTGAATATTTTATATCATCACATCATGTATAACAAATATCTTTATTAACAAAATAATCTTTTATTCATAATATATGATACCTATTTCTAAAATATATTATTCTTCTGATATATCTATGAACTATTTTCCAGGAATGTGATGTGACTTCATTAGAGAACTATTTATTCTTAGACATAATGTAACCAAAAATAATTTATATAGTCATGAAGTAGCCAGATACAACAACCAACCAGTCGTATATAGAAACTATTTAGAATAATATTATTTTCCTTCATAATCAGTTGACATTTTGGTTTCATCATATATTTTTGTCAATGTTTTTTAGTTAAATGTTTCAAAATTCCAAACATGTTCCTCAACATACCTATCTTGAGAAAAAAATGAATATATTCATTGTTTTTTTAACACAAGAAACTATTTCATCCCACCTATTTTGAAAATTAAAACACCCCATTCATATCTTTAGAAAACAATTATCATGTAATATTATTATTCCAAATAATGATAATATCATCAATAATGAAAATAAATAATAAGGAAAATTTTGTGAATATACTTCATGTAGAGATTTCTACTGACTCATTCTTATATAATGTACGAATTCCTTAACTATGAATTTAATTAGTATTACCATAGCATTAGAGAATTATATATCAATTAAAATTATTTTTAATCTTTCATACATAACTTATATACTTCCTATTAAAAAAACCACACAGTTCAATATAATCTTCTTCGCTATTTTAACTATTCAGAAAACATGACAAAAAATTATTCAAAATTAATTTATTACATCATTGTGTAGAAATTCCATGAATTATTTTAATTGTTTGTATCCTTTAACCATGATAAATTGTCTCATTAATGTCATTATCATTTAAGTGTGAGCATCTATAGAAACTCATTCCTTCATTTTTTTTCTAATTACAACACCATCATCTATTGATTATTCATAAACCCCCACATTATTCCAATATCATAATTTTTATTTGGTTTGGATACATGATCCCAATTATCATTCTTATCAATTTTATGAATCCCTCTTTTTAAATGATAGATAACATAATTATACCCAAGTCCCTAATTAACATATTTCTGATCAAATTTTGAATATAGAGAAGTATGTCTTACAGATGTACATTTTATTCATTTTTGAACAATTAGGTACTGATCACTAATAATATATTGAGGATTTACCTATCCTATCAACCCAGTATGTGATTTATGATGTTCTTTCTCATCAAATAGAAACTGAAGCATTAGATTTTGGGTGTGGTTTTTAATGTACTCAAGTCTTGCCAAATTCCCTATTATTATATATAACATATGAAGTCATAATTATTTTATTCACTACCATAATATGTTCCAAACATCATCCTAGAATAACCAATTTTTTTTAGATCTAATCATATAACAATAAACCATTTTTATTGCTTCTGATTTGTGTTTCAAATACATAATAAAAGTAACGCTAGTAGAATTATCGATGAATGAAATGAATTAATTTTCAGTGAATCTGTGTTATTTACTCCATGGTATATAAATATATGAATCAATTAGTTCTATTGGTTGAGTTGAGTGAATATAAAATTTCAAATGTAAAGAGTTATAAATTATATTTCTTGGAAATTTACAAACACATATCTCTTCTTCTAATCATATTTGAAATATCACATAAAATTCATTACCTAAATAGATTTTTCTTGTTTCATTGAATCATATATACACTAATTTCATTCCCCACTAGATTTAACTATATCATTCTTTGATAAATTGAATTCATTTCTCAACCTAATTTAAACCAGTTACCTTTAATATATATTAATTTGGATAAAACATTTCCATCATCGACTATTTTCCTAGGGTAAATATAAAATTGAAAACATTTATTTCTATAATCATCAAAATTTCCTGAAATAGTAAACATGTTTCATTTCAAACCATTAAAGAGAAAACAATTTCATGGATTTATTCTTCACATCCCATATAATAGTATATTGAACACCATTTATTATGAGAAATTTATCATTTACCTAAAACAATGAACCATAATAAATGTATTTAACATTATATTTTATTCACTACTATCCATTCTTTGGTTATGAGGACACACTATCCAAGAACCAAGGTAATTATCCTTTTGCATATTTTTGAGAAATTTCAACAAAAATTCATTGTTTATCCCATTTATCTTCTATCACATCCCATATTTGAGAATTGTTATAAATATGATATTTTTCTAGTACAAAAACGCAACCCAATAATATAAGAAACCCCCATTTTCTAAGTATTGAAAAATCATAGGACACTAAATACTAAATTATACGGAAGTCCATAAATAGGGCCCCAATCAGATTGTATTGAATGGAATGAGACAAAATAGAATAAAGGATAAGGGACATTCTTTAGGTGAACATGAATATTCAACAAAAAGTAATGAAAAATGGATTATCAAATCCAATAGCTTGAATACCCTCGAAGTTGATGTTGAAAAATCATGGGCTAATTAAGTGGAATAACAAAAAAATTGAAACGGAAAGTATTGAAATATTATAATGTTTAAATGGGGTCTAGAAAATGTTGCAAACACATCCAACTGCAATGTCTTTGGAGTCAATCGTAAGCTACCATATATATCTAATGAAGGGTATATATCATTCAAATAATCATCCTAAAGAGATAAAATGTATATATCATACTATAGATCACCCCACAGGGTATTTGAATTACATGAATGACGATTCCCAAAAACACACACTTAGTGAGGAAAAGAACACACATGTGGACACAAATGTCCCATTTGTTTATAGTAAATAACCACCTATAACTCTCAGTAATTAAAATTAAAACACCAATTTTATTTTTCATGAGAACTATTATCACTGGGAAGTATGAGTAACAATACATTCAATCTTTACTGATGCTTAGAATGAGTGGGGAAAATAACTTCTATGATTACAATGATTCTCATGATGAAGGTAGAAATTCCCATTTCATCTTCTAATAGTGATAATACCAACATGATTTTAGTTGTTCCGGAGCCTATTTGCAAAAAGCAGTCATTGGAGGATTGAAGCACTAATGCGCAGGTTGATTTATGTATATCAAACAACATAAATTATATTTTTGATAGTCGAAATTTATAGGGTATTGTTGATACAAAGAGCAGACATTACAATGTTGCTTCTAAATTCATTATATTTTACAAAAAACGTGATATAAAGTAGGAGATAAAATTATCTACTCCAAACTGTCAACTTGTTTCTCCTTCAAACACATTAATGGGGGATCCAATATCAATGGATGATAGTGCATGCATTTCTAACATTATCCCCTCTTTTAATATAAGCAAGAAAGTGATGAAATATTGTCTTATCAAGTGAACCACTCATAGATGATCAACCTAAAATAAGAGTATTTGGAACAAGAATGAAGGGGGGTCAAACCCAAAGAATATGATTTAATAAATATTTTTGTTTGGAATTGACATGGTATAGTGAACCTGAGAATTTTAGTTTTCTCAAAATGTTTATCAACAACAATCATCCTAAAATTTTGGATATTTCTAAACCTAAAATACATTTTCCTTCTATTATTTTCATTTATACAAATTTGGTTTTGTTTTTTATGATCTGGTGAAAATGGTTCATATATTGAAACCCTCTGGATAATTGTTCATTCTTATTTATAGAATGTTAATATTATTAGTATTACTGAGAAATATTCCACCTGAGACATTATTTTTTGGAACTCATACATTTACTCAACCTTTATACATGAGAAAAATAGATACTAAGATATGATTCCCCTTTTGAATGAACTTTCCCATCTTAGTGATAGAATTCATGATCCTTAGATTATTATAGAATTCATTAATTCCATTCTTTCCCCAGGGGAGAAATTGGATCTCATGCCCTCCACTATTTGTTCTGTGAATTTAAACCCTCAATATAGTATAACAATATTATTGAAGTTAATATCATTTGTTCCATGTTTATGTGGTATAGACAAAAATACAATAGGGTAGTTGCTAGAAAGATAGAACGAGTATTCACTAATATTTTATATCTTCATAAAAGAGAAGATATCTCTAGCATGACATTTCCTAAAATTCCCTCTGACCATGATCTCATCCAATTATTCTTTTCTATCAATAATACAAAGCCTATTTTACCTTCAATATTTAACATCACATGGTCTTAATACCATAATTGGGAAAACATTATATAAAATTCATGTTTTAAATAAGAAAAATTCAATGACACATTTCCTATGTATTTAAATTAAAAAATCTAAATCCATTTATTAAAGATTGATGTATATTAAAATCTAAACAAAAATATAATTAAATCCTACTTATGGAAGAGGAACTCTCCAAAATTAGTAATAGAAACACTATCTCTAACATCACCTCTGACCCCCATCATGAAATTATTATTTCTAATAAAAAAATTCATGTTATCAATTTTAATTACTACATTTGAAAACAAATATTCAGAACTAAATGGCTCAATGATGGTTACATAAATACTAAATTATACATCACAATTCAAAGATCTAGGAATTATTTCAGGCCTCTTGCCTTTATATGGGGTGAGGAAAACCACATTGATTTTGAAGAAGGTATTGTTAATGATGTTGTATCCTATTTTGAAAATCTTTTTAATGGGCCTGATGTTAATAAATACCTTTTAACTGATTTCATTCTAGTTTTGGTTAGTAAAGTGGGTAACTCTCTTTTTAATTGAATCCCTCATGATCATGAGATTAGAGACATTATCTAATGCCTAAATCATGACTTAATGGATTCATTGATAGAAATTATTTTCTATATTGGGATGTGATTCTAGATTATGTATATAGATTGATCAAGACTTTATTTTATAGAGGCATTCCCTCCCATGGTCTGAACATTCGATTCCTCCCCTTAATCTCGACTGTGGAGAATACTGATGAGATTCACCTCTTAAAAACCATTTCCCATATAAATTATCTCTAAAAATTATTACTCGGCTTCTAGAGAAAAAAATTTCTATCCAAGATTGTATTTGTATAGACATAGAATTCACTATCATTTTGAATGAATGTACTAGAGGTGGGAATATATCTATCGAAGAGGACGTTCTAAAATATTTTTATACCATTTATTAGAGATTTATTTTCAATATTTTTCGAAGGATTGGATTTAATGAAACTCACATAAAAAAAACTAATAATATTTTCAATTATTTTTTCATCTAAATCCTTGTTAATGTATCTTCTTAGTGATGTATTAAATTCAACAATTTACTCAAGCAGTGTGATCTCCACTCTGGTATTATTTTCATGGTTTATGAGGACTACCCTAGCATATTACTAACTTAATTAGTGGATCAAAACAATATTAAACTCATTCATGCCTCCAAGAATATTATTTCCCCCATGCATCAATTTTATTCTGATGAAATCATGTAATTTTTACATGGAGACAACAGATGCATTAGTATTCTAAAAAGTAACCTCTCTCACTAGGAATATGTATCTGGGAAAATTATTGGTTTGGGAAAACCCTACATATTTTTGTAATAATATATCCTTCCAATAGGAAAATAAATATTATCGATACTTTAGGTCTTAAAGATAGAACCCTCCACTTTACCAAACTTGGTGTTCAGATTTTTTTTGTGCATACCTAAATATATCTATTTTCAACAATTAATGACCAAATCCATTGAATGATCTCCTCTTTTTGAGGTAAATCCTTCTCTATGGAGTAAATAATCTATCCTGTCAGGTCTGTGATTGTTTTCAAAATGGTCTATTCCATGATGTTTTATAAATAGCCAAAGGGTCTCTTAAAAGCATAAATGATTCCATCAAAGACATTGTCTTTAGTGGGAATCTCATGGGTTAATTTAGAGGAATAGAAAAAAATTGAAATGGAATACCAATGTATAATTATTGAAATATAATAATGTTTAAACGAGTTCCTTTAAAAGTTCCAAACAAATCCAACTACAATGTATTTGGAGTCAAGACTGAGATACACATGATATCTAAGGAAGGGTATATATCATTCAAATATTTTTCTTAAAAAGATAAAATGTATATATCATACACTAGTTCACCAAAATGGGGATTTGAATGACAGGAATGTTGATTCCTCAAAACAAAAACTTATTGAGGAAAAGAACTCACATGTGGATAATAATTTCACATATGTTTATAGTAACCAACCACCTATAACTCTCGGTAATTCAAATGAAAACACCAATTTGATTGTTCAAGAAACTGTTTACACTGGGTAGTATGAGTTACAATGCAGTCAATCATTACCGATGCTCATTCCAAGTGAGGAACATAACTTCAATGATTATAATGATTCTCTTGATTAAGGTAGAAATTCCCCATACATCTCTTAATAGTTATAATAAAAACATGATTTTACTTTTTCAGGAGTCTTTTTGCAATAAGCAGTCATAAGAGGATTGAAACACTAATGCGCTGGTTGATTTATGTACATCAAACAACGTAAATTCTTCTTTAAATTGTGGAAATCTATAGTGTATTGTTGACACAAAGAGAATACATTACAATGTTACTTCTAATGTCTCTATCTTTAACAAAAAACATGATACAAAGAACGAGATAATAATAAAAACTCTAAACAGTCAACTAGTTTCTTCTTCAGACACACAAATGGGGGATCCAATACAAATGGAATATAGTTCATGTATTATAATCATTATCCCCTCTTTTAATACGAGCAATAAGGTGATGAAATATAGTCTGATCGAGGGAACCACTCATAGATGATCAACCTGAAATAAGAGAAATAGGAACATGAATGAAGGGGGATCAAACCCAAAGAATATTATTTAATGAATATTTTCATTTGGAATTGATAGTGTATAGTGAAAAAGAAAATTTTAATTTCCTCAAAAGTTTTATCAACCACATGCATCCGGAAATTTTGGATATTTCTAAAGCTAAAATAAATTTTCCATCTCTTTTTTTATCTATACCAATTTGGTTTTGTTTTGTATTATCTCTTGACGATGGATCATATATTGAATTCCTCTAGATCATTGTGCATTATTATTTATTTAATGTTAATATTATTAGTATTACTAATCAATATTTTACTTGAGTCATTATTTTTTGGAACTCTAAAATTTACTCTACCTTTATACATGACAAAAATAGATACCATGATATGATTCCCCTTTTTAATGAACCTTCCTATCATAGCGATAGCATTCATGATCCTTGTATATTTATAGGATTCATTAATGTCATTCTTTCCCCATTGGAGAATTTGGATCCCTTACACTACACTATTTTTCATGTGAATTTAAACCCTTTATAAAGGATAACAATATTTTTGAAGTAAATATCATTGGTTCCAATTTTACGCAGTATAGAAAACAATACAATAGGGTAGTTTCTAGAAGTCTAGAAAGAGTATTCAAGAATATTCTAGATCATGATAAAAGGGAAAATATCTCTAACATGACACTTCCTAAAATATCCTCCAACCATGATCACATCCTATTAAGCTTTTCTATCAATTTTACAAATCCAATTTTACCTTTTAGATATAACATCGCATGGTCTTAATACCCTTATTGGGAAAACATTATCAAAAATTCATGTTATAAAATAAACAAACTCAATGAATCCTTTCTTATGCCATTAAAATAAAAAAAATCTAAAACCAATTATTAAAGAGTGGTGTATATTAAAATCTCAAAAATGGATAATTAAATCATTTTTTAGAAGAGGAACTCTCCCAAAATATGAATAGAAATTCTATCTCTAACATCAGTTTTGACCCACATCATAAAATTATTATTTTTAATAAAAGTGTTTCTATTCTCAATTTCAATTACTACATTTAAAAGGAAATATTCAAAACTAAATGTCTCAATGATGGTTACATAAATACAATATTATACAACACCCTTCAAAGATATAGAAATGATTGCAGGCCACTTGCCATTATAATAGGTGGGGAAAACCACATAGATTTTGAGGAAGGTATTGTGAATCATGTCTTATCCAATTTTGACAATCTTTTTAATGGGACTAATGTTAATAAATACCTTTTAACTGATTTCATTCTGGTTGTGGTGACTAAAGTGGGTAACTATCTTTTTTATTGAATCCCTCGTGATCATGAGATTAGAGACATGATCTTATGCCTAAATCTTGACCTAATGGATTCATTAATTGAAATTATTAACCATATTGGGAGGTGATTCTAGAATATGTATGTATATTGATCAATACTTTCTTTTCTAAAGGCATTCCCCCCATGATCTGAACATTCTATTCTTCCCCTTAATCGCTACATTGGAGAATACTGATGAGATTAACCTCTTCGTACCCATTTACCTTATCAATTATCCCTAAAAAACTACTCACCTTCTAGGAAAAAAATAATTTCCATCCAGGATTTTTTTAGACAAAGAATTCACCATCCTTTTGATTGAATATACTAGAGGTGGGAATGTATCCATCAAAAGGAACATTCTAAAATATTTTTAAACCATTAATTAGAGATTTATTTTCAATGTTATGTGAAGGTTTGGATTTAATGACACTCACATCAATAAAGTTAATAATATTTTCAATTAGTATTTCATCAAAATCTCTATTCATGTCTCTCCTTAGAGATACATTAAATTCAAAAATTGACTCAAGCAGGGTGATCTCCACTCTCCTATTATTTAAATGGTTTATGATGACAACCTGAGCATATTACTATCTAATTTAGTGGATCAAATCAAGATTAAACTGATTCATGCCTCCAATAATTTTCTTTCTCCCATGCATAACTTTTATGCCGATGAAATCATTTAATTTTTACAAGGGGACAAGAGAAACATCAGTATTCTCAAAAGTACCCTTTCTCACAATGTAGATGTATCTGGTTGAATTATCATTCAGAGAAAACCCTACATCTTTTGGTAATAATCTAATCTTCTAATAGGAAAAAAATATTATCAATACTTTAGGTCTTACAGAAGTAACCCTCTACTTTACCATCCGTGGTGTTCACATTTTTTGGTGCATACATAAATATAATAATTTCCCCACAATTTAAGACCAAATGCATCAAATGATTTACTCATGTAGAGGTAAATCCCTCTCCATGGAGGGTATAACCTCTCTTGTCAAGTCTCTGATTATTTTTGAAATGTTCTATTCCATGATGTTTTATAAATGGACAACTGGTCTCTTAAAAATCATAAATGATTCCATAAAAAACATTGTGGGCAGTGGGAGAAGTAATGATAAGAAGATTATCACCATTCCTTGGTCTACCTAATGGAAAAAATACATAATGGTGGGATTGGAATTAAAAATATTAACCATTTGAAAACATTCTTACAATCTAGACTAACTTGTATCAACCTTTATAAAAAATCATCCTCCATTTATATCCTAAAAATAATTACTTTGATAAATTTATTAAATGAAATATAAATTATAGGAGCTTGTCCATCTGAACCTCCATTAGGAACAGTTTTTTTAACATAATGTCTAAATCTAGAGGGTTGGTGAGGAAATACTCTACCTTGAACGTCTGGATAACTAAATGGACTGGTTCTCCTCTCATTTACATGGTTTCAACCATTCAATATCCATATCACAATAATAAGAACATCAATGATAAGTTATTCTCTAAACTCAAACATACCTGACAGTGTCAAGCTGTTCATTAATAATTATCCCTTTACCAAAGCTAATGATTTTCTAATTTTATAACCTTCTCACAATGGATTAATTGACTGAATGAACTTTTAATATCCAATTTTTAAAAGAATTGAAAATAATTCTAGTTGGTTGATTTTTTTTAATAAATTATGGTTAAATCCATCAAGATCCACTCTTTTCTATTGTATTGTTCACAAAAGACTCCCAACTGATACTATCATTCAATCATTTGGAATTGAACATTGATTTAAATGTTTTTTTAACCAACATCGGGAAGAAATATATCACATGTTTCGTTCTTGTGATATTGAAAATAACCATTGTAATTATTTCTTTTATCTATTTGACTGTATATGGTAACATTATGACTCTATCAACCCTCAGCTATAGTGTTGTTTGGATATGACTAACTCCCAAAAATCAAGAATTTTTTTCTTAACAACTATAGTTAATCTTTTCCATGTGATATGGTATGATAGAAATTCTTATATTCATAACAATGACTCAATTATTCTATATGCAAGTAAAATTATAATTCTTATTCCCATATGGTAAGCCACCTTGATTCAAAAGGATCTTTGTAGTAAAATAGTTAGAGACCTATGGATTCTTTGATGGCTTGGGATGAATGGAATCTACCCTCAAGCTATACTTAATTTTTATATATATTGGAATACATTGATTCATGAATGAATCATTTTCAAGGATTATGGTGATTTCAAAGGCATCTAGAGTCCCTCTATATGAGGCTTTATCAATAGATATCTTTATGGGTAGATTCGAGGATGCTTCTATGATGGTTTTGTTGTCACCTCTTGCCTGGAATATGAAATGATTAGTGTGATTCAGGCTATATATATTGCTAAACATCATGGCTGGAAAAATATTTGGATTTAGAGATATTCAAGGACCAATGTTTATTCCATTTGGAATGGATTTTTTAACCTTTCTTCGAATTTTTCTTCATGATGGATAGACTGTCTGCCCTGGATTATGAATGTCGGATTTCTTGTCACTCACAACTATCATTAAGTGAATGCGATTGTAGATGACCTCACTAATATAGGATAAAACTATGATATTAATTAGAAGAACTATCTCTTAGTCGATTTACTATGTCTTTGATATAGAGACTACAAAAAATTCTAATTATTTTGACTCCAATAATTTTATCCTATTTTTTATTATCTAGTAATAAAATAGTTGTTTTGGTCCATGACCAGAACACCGCTATTTCAAAATAAACACCACCATATAGAGAAGTGATAAAAACATAGAGGAATTTATATATTATGGTTCACGAAACATCACATTCAACCATATATAGTTCTCCATAATCTACTAGTAGAAATCCACTACAGTTAGTTGGTTCCCCATGAGGAACCTTATGTACACTAAACTGGTATATTCATGTATTATTACATAAGTGGAGGAAAAATGACATATGGAAAGAGTAATCCAAAAAAACCTCTAAAATATGTTCTGAACCCTCACTATAATTGAATATGGGATCCCAATGATCTAAAGAAGGTGTCCATTCCTTATATATTACATAACATGACAGATTACCATTACTCAATGAAGGCCAGACACCTCCCTTATTGATGATGAGAGGACCACCTTAAGACCATAAATATAATCTATTGATAGTTAGACCGAGATACTATCTCTAGGGACTATTATCTAAAACTATAAAACCATATTGAAAATATTATTCCTGATTTCGTCCATTTCATCACAACTCTTCTAAAGCAGATCTGAAAATCCATGTCATGTATTTATATTTAAGTATGAGGAATGTATGCGGATTTAATCATGAACATAGACCTGGAATAAAAAAACCCAAAGACAATATGTTATGTAATTTCATATCCTTCAATGATATTAGGGTATGTGAAAAGCGTGATCTATTTTATCACAATAGCATAATTACCCAACTTCAATGGTGCTAAGACATCATGAATGCATGGAGAGAACTATCCATATATCATTGAACTAGGAAACTTTAAATAAATGGAATTAGTTTAATACATTTACGAAGTTGTTTATATAAAAATAATAAAATCCCCTTGAAATTTCCTCTCATCATGGACTTACATTGCACCATGATACTATATGAGCACCTATGTACCAAGTAAAACAACTCTTAGTAGTATCTACCACAATAGTAATAAATGAAGTAATTTTTACCACTCATATGATGTAATATATACCACAACATCTACTTATCTGATATTTGATTCACTAGATGATTTATGAAATATCGTAAGCAGCTTCAAACAAACCCTAACACACTAGGTAAGAAAAATTTATATCTCAATTGACATTTCTATTCTCATCATCCCCTGATAGGGTCTTATGGAAATCAAATAATGTTCCATAATAACACTATCTAACTAGGATGGGTGAATTTAAATCACATTATCTATCCTAGGAATCATAACATCCCCAATTAGAATCATGGATAATCATCAAAAGGATCTATCAATGACATTTTTTCATATATACCCAAGACTATAGGGTAGGGGCATTTTCCCCATCGTCATCACAATATAGTGAAAAAATTATATCCATCTGGGAGGTAAATATCATTGATTAGAATCTGATTTTTTACTCTCCTGAAAAATCAATCCCTTGATATTCGGGGCTCATTCAAAAAAAATGAATTGAAAAACCCTCATGGTCATAAATCATCATCTCAGATAGGAGGAGAGTAATGTAACCAAAACATTCAAGAGTATAAATCCAAATGTAAACAATATGTTAATTTTTTTAGGAACAAACCTAATGAAAGCAGTGTAAAATCATCATATTCTATTTAAATAAAACGATAGCTGCAATATCATGATATTACACATTTAATTTCATCCACATAAACACACACAATAATGTGGATAAAGACCCAGACGTCAAGGGATGAAATAATAAAAACATTCCATGGGATTTGAATATGGATACACCCACTATGGGTGGATGCACAAAAAACTAGAGGAGGCTCCAAAATATGGAACCTCCAAAAATTTAGTATCCACATCTATGGAAGAAAACATACAAGAACAAATGGAATGGTTTAAATACATCATAATAACCACGTAGGAGAAATGAAAATACCTTCCTAGAGAAAAAACATTCACGTTATTTTAAATAAATTAAAACTCTTGAAAAATAATTGTAGAGATACTCATGGGAAATATTCATGGTGGGTATCATCTTCAGGAAGAGGAGAATATTATTCCTCCAAAGGATGATCTTTCAAAAAGATTGGAATATGTGAATCAGAATAAATTCAGATCTAGGAAGCCAGTATATATAAATGTTTATTCTGAAAATGAAAATAACATCACTATATTATATTGAAAAACTATCCCTCTATTGGGTAATCAATCCTTCTTCACACAAATTGTGAATCTGAAAGGGTACAGTCTACCTAATCAGGTATGATGTCGTCCCTATAGTAAAAATGAGGATAACAAAACAATAAATTTATAATTTATCAATATCATTGAGTATCTCTCTACATGAATTGATGCCATTGAATAGTGAAATCCACTATTGTAACATGATATGAAGCCATATGCCAAAGGTTTGGAAGAATAATTTCCCATACCCCTTTTTAGAAATTCTACCAACTCTAGATTTGATAGCTATGGTGATCCAAAAGAATATAGAAAACACATCTTGTTATAATGTGTAACACCCCGAGCTTCCACGATACGCTTCTCATTCAATAATGCAATAGCTTGCATTGTACGCAACTTCGAGTTCTAAAACACAACGATTAATCAAAGTAGCCGTTATGAATAGTAATAACCACTTTTTCAAATTATAGAAATTTTATATTTCAAAATGGATTTCATTTTTGGATTCGGAATATCGAA
The DNA here is from genome assembly GCA_963277665.1 of Viscum album. Taxonomy (NCBI): domain Eukaryota; kingdom Viridiplantae; phylum Streptophyta; class Magnoliopsida; order Santalales; family Viscaceae; genus Viscum; species Viscum album. Next base: position 1,807,826,928 of record OY728156.1, read on the forward strand.
ATTAGCCTATTTTGAATTTTTGGTATTTTTCTGAGAACTTCTAATTTTTTATGAATAGTGAAAAATACTTAAAAACAACTTTTTTAATCAAAATAATATATAGTGATAAATTATACTATTTAGTGGTTTTAAAGTATAATTAGAATATATTTTTATCATTTTATCCAATGGTGGTCATTAGAATTAATTTAACATTGAAATTGGATATAAACAATTGCCAATCTTTTGATATAAATTGTTTCTTAAAAACACGCTATTTGTTGTGACAGCGGGAATTAATTATAAAATTAATTAATGAAACTTATATGTTTGGAATTTTTTAAAATAGACATCATTTTGAATTCGGAATATCAATTATATCTTAGGGTGAAATTTTGGCCTTATTCTGAAAAACTTCAATTTTTGATGAATAGTGAAACCACTAAGTTGTTGTTAAAAACTGATTTTTTCATTAAAATGAAATATTACCACTTCTGTGATTTGATTTTCAAAAATCTGACATACATGGTTGTCATTAAGAAGTAAAATGTTGTTCAATTAGATTAAAATAATTTTTTGGTGAATAGTAACTTTTAAGTTCTTAATCGCGATTAGAGGTAATTAGTGTAGTTTAAGGTAAAGATAATGTTTTCATAATATGAGATGAGCTTGACACTTGTCCTACTCCTATTGGATGAGTCATGGCCGACCAAGACAACCCATGGGTCAACTTGGGGACCCCATGGAGCCACTTTGGTTGGAAAATGACATTAATATATATTTATTTAATGTTAAAATTAAATTGACACAAACATGAGTTGTTTTACTAAAACAGACTTTAAGTGGGGTTACACAAGTAAACATTTTGAATATAAATATTCATTAGAAAGATAAAAATATTTCCTACATCATAGTAGTTTTTTTATAATTTTTAGACATTAAATAAATTTAATTATTTATGACATCATTATGATGCAGCGATGACCTCATTATTTAACGATTTTAATAAAATGAAAATATATTGTAAAATCCAAGGCTTACACTTGTCCAAAGACTATTGGACGGGTAGATTTAGAACCCTTATCACCTTATACACGAATTATATAAGTGTGGGACCTTTAGAATCCGAAAAGCATTGTGTAATAATGTAACATTTCAATCTTTCCAAAAGAGCCCCTCCTCTCCTCTTATAAAAGGCACCCAACTCTACCACCTTATTCACACTTTCAAATTATGTCATGATATTATTATGTCTTATTTTGTATTATTTATGTGTACCTATAGTGAATACACATAATATATCTATTTTATTTTAAAAATGATCTTTTTAAGGACTCCGTCTCAATCCCCTTTCATTGCGGCATATTTGGTTTTATACACAACTTTCTTTTATACGGTGTATAAACCCCTTTGACTTTTACGTTTATTCAAAAAGAATCTTTTTTATACGAAGCATTTTACTAAACGACAAAAAGGGAATGTTTTTCTTTCTTTACTTATGCGGTGACAACGACTTCTCCGCCGCCGTGACCATTATTTGAGTTTCGGCTTCCTCTACAAGCCATCATTTTTTTTAATGAAAAATAAATACAAAGTTTTAACTTTCTTTTATTTTGGTATTGAAAATGGTTTTGAAAGAATTTTTATTATATCAATGTGTTGTATTGATATCTTGTGATTGAAATGTGGAAATGTTATGTTTCCTTTATGCATGTTTTATGTGATATGATTACGTTATGGTTTATGATATGTTTAAACCTATTCATATGAGGAATGCATTGGACTTAGTAAGTGACGGGTGGAGCCCGCTATAGCTCCTCGATGCATCAGCAGGTCTCATGAGACAAACTAGTGTCTTGGCACGAGGCCTTGACAAAATCTTATTTGTGGTCTTGGCATGAGGCCTTGGCTACGTGGTTATGATAGTCTGTCATTATGCATTCCATCATTATGAAAGTGGTTATTGATATTGCATGTGATTATTCGACCAGTAGAATATCCATGTGAAGAAGTGAATGGGATTATCTCATTTTACTTTTCCCATATTATGTTTATGTTCAAGTTTAAAAGGCTTTTGTTTTAGTTATACATTGCCTTAAATTTTTATTTTTATTTATGAAAGCTTTTTCAATATTGTTATCCTTACTGAGCATCTTAGCTCACCTCTTTCAATGTTTTAATATTTTCTAGGATGTGAAGAAGTATTTTATGAATGACCTGTAGGGGTAGTCAGAAAGGGATATGAGTGTGGACTATGAAGACCATGTTATTGTAGTTTGTTTACTTTTTGATGTAATGAAAGACTTATGAATGTATCTAGTGTTTCCAAGGCTACTAAACTTATCGGTCTTTCGAGACTTGATCTTTTGTGATCATGCCAATGTTACGAAGTAACGCACCGGCTCTGGGTAGCTGGGGTCGGGGCGTTACAGTTGGTATCAGTGGCAGTTTAGTACTATCCTTGGATTCTAGATTTAGATAAACTCTGATTAGAGAACATAGCCCGAAGATAGACTTTGAGGATTAGTATAGAAGAACTTCCTAGAATTTTGGTATTGTAGAGATGTTGTGAGTTTTCCGAGAAATACATCTCTGTCTTGATACGAGCAGGTAGAGGCGGCTCTGGCACAGATGTACCTAGGGGTAAAACCCGAAAACACTACTTTGAGCTAGACTCGAACGGGAACTGGTGCACGACAACGGGCCTTGCTGCACTCTTGGTTACGACACTCCCGGGGGATATGATTAGGATAATTCCTATTTTCTTTACAAACCACTATGAAGGGTTACGAGTATATACTTTCTCAAAGAAAACATTTTTATAATTATGGATTATATGCAAAATTAGTTCAATTTATGTAAAGTGTTTTACAAGTATGGAATTATGTATTTTGATTCATAAACTAATCTAGTTTATGCCATTGTTTAGAAATGGCGCCTAGTAGAAGGAATGGAAACCGTATCAATGCACGAACTCCATGTAGGGATTGCCCTCCTGCTCAAGATAATTATTGTGGATATGGAGATACAACTGGTGCTGATCAACTTATTACCATACTGGGACAACTCACTCAGGTTATGAATAATAACTTTACTCGTATGGAGCACCCTGATCTGCAACGTGGAGGATCAATGCTAGACCGTTTCATGAGGCAACAACCACCAACCTTCAATGGGAGTACAAATACTATAGTATCTGAGCAATGGATAAATTCCTTAGAGAAAATATTCCATGCCTTGGGGAGTAGTGAAAGGGAGAAGGTTGTCATGGCAGTTTACTGCCTCACTGGAGATGCCGATCAGTGGTGGTCGCTGATTCAAAACACAAAGGAAGATGCTGGTGTATCGAATATGGAATGGAGGGAGTTCAAAGATCATTTCTTAGAAAAATACTTTCTCGTGACCATCGAGCAGATATGGAAAGGCAATTTCTGAGTTTGAGGCAGAAGGAGGATTAGAATGTCGCAAAGTATGAGGCTAACTTTACAAGGTTAGCGAGGCATGCTGCCGATTATATACGTAACCCAAGGAGTAAGATTGATCGTTTCTTGGATGGGTTAAAACCATTTCTCCGTCAAGCTTTAGTATCACAATCCTTCTCATCATACAAAGATATTATCTCATGTGCTATCAAGACAGAAAAGGAATTCTCTAAGTCTTATGACAACAAAGTAAAGCAAGAGAAGAAGAGAACGGTGGAACAAGAGACAGATAAAGGGAAAAAGGGAAAGAAGGATTTTCCATTATGTGATAAATGTGGGAAGAGTCACCCTGGTACGTGCCTAAAAGGAATGGGAGTTTGTTATAAATGTCGAGAGAAGGGTCACCCGGCTCGTGATTGCAAGGGAAAGAAAGAGGCTGTCAAAGTTGAATGCTAAAATTGTAGGGAAATGGGGCATTATGCAAATGAATGTCCTAAGCGTCAAGGAAACTTACCTCAGAAAAGGCCAAGGGATCAAGGCCAATCTTATGTTGTGACTACAGTTGAAGCGGAATAATTAATGTATTGGTGCTTTTGGACTCAAGGATTATATTCTGGTTATAAGAATAATGTGATATATATAAAGATTGTACTGCAGTACTTTTTGATTTCAGTAAGGTTTTAATATGATTAAGGTAATCATATTTTTAGTATGTCACAATAAGAGAAACTTATCTTTGTTTGGGGAATCTGATGTTACAATTGATTTTGGAATTTAGAGACCTTTTAGAGAAAGTCTGGACATAGGTATTTTGGATAACTATTAAGGTTGGAATGGATTAAGTTGAACCATGGATATTATTGTTTAAGGTTAAAGCATTTCTGAAGATTATTTTTGGAATATTATAATACTATAGTTTTAGGAAAAGGACAACCTGCAGGGTGGGGAATAACCCATCGCGTCGGACAAAGCTGCAAAAATCGAACCCACAACCATAGTGCGACAAGCCTTTATTTCCTACCACTAGCCTACAGGAAGTACCTGGTTATTACAAAATAGTTTTACTAATCTAAATAGTATGTGTTAATATTTGGACCCTTATACAATTAGGATAAAAAGAATATTTTTGAGTTCCGTTACCATTTGGAGTAAAAGATGGGTTTGTGGTAAAAATTTATAAACGAATGAAAGTATACATAACAAGTATGTATATTCCCTTACGTTCTTAGTAAATCTCCTAAATAAATTCCTCAACATTATAAAAGGTAACTTAAAACAAAAATGTTGTCGGTTAACTTTTCCAACTAGGGATTCAATAACCGTTTAACCAATCACAAGTTTGTGATTTTCTTGTAGTAAAACTTTCTCCTAATCCTGTTTTGTATAACTCTCAATCAGACCTTGATGGTTTGTTTCTCCTCCATATCCATATTTTCATAGAATCCTAGAATGGGCTATATCGGGTGACCTTTGTACTTATCTTGCTTTCTTTTAATGTTATATATTTATTAACCTTATTTCCGATGTGGTTTTTCCTCAAAGGTATTTTCTCTTTTCAACCTTTTATTTTCAAAGAAAAATTTCAAATTGCGAGGACGCAATTTATTGAAGGAGGGTAGAATGTAACACCCCGATCTTCCACGATACGCTTCTCATTCAATAATGCAATAGCTTGCATTGTACGCAACTTCAAGTTCTAAAACACAACAATTAATCAAAGTAGCCGTTATGAATATTAATAAGCACTTTTTAAAATTATAGAAATTTTATATTTCAAAATGGACTTCATTTTTGGATTCGGAATATCGAAATTAGCCTATGTTGAATTTTTGGTATTTTTCTGAGAACTTCTAATTTTTTATGAATAGTGAAAAATACTTAAAAACAACTTTTTTAATCAAAATAATTTATAGTGATAAATTATACTATTTAGTGGTTTTAAAGTATAATTAGAATATATTTTTACCATTTTATCCAATGTTGGTCATTAGAATTAATTTAACATTGAAATTGGACATAAACAATTGCCAATCTTTTGATATAAATTGTTTCTTAAAAACACGCTAATTGTTGTGACAATGGGAATTAATTATAAAATTAATTAATGCAACTTATATGTTTCGAATTTTGTAATATAGACATCATTTTTGAATTCGGAATATCAATTATAGCTTAGGGTGAAATTTTGGCCTTATTCTGAAAAACTTCAATTTTTGATGAATAGTGAAACCACTAAGTGGTTGTTAAAAACTGATTTTTTCATTAAAATGAAATATTACCACTTCTTTGATTTGGTTTTCAAAAAACCGACATACATGGTTGTCATTAAGAAGTAAAATGTGGTTCAATGAGATTAAAATAATTTTTTGGTGAATAGTAACTTTTAAGTTCTTAATCGCGATTAGAGGTAATTAGTGTAGTTTAAGGTAAAGATAATGTTTTCATAATATGAGATGAGCTTGAAACTTGTCCTACTCCTATTGGATGAGTCATGGCCGACCAAGACAACCCATGGGTCAACTTGGGGACCCCATGGAGCCACTTTGGTTGGAAAATGACATTAATATATATTAATTTAATGTTAAAATTAAATTGACACAAACATGAGTTGTTTTACTAAAACAGACTTTAAGTGGGGTTACAAAAGTACCAATTTTGACTATAAATATTCATTAGAAATCTAAAAATATTTCCTACATCATAGTATTTTTTTTATAATTTTTAGACATTAAATAAATTAAATTATTTATGACATCATTATGATGCAGCGATGACCTCATTATTTAACGATTTTAATAAAATGAAAAGATAATGTAAAATCCAAGGCTTACACTTGTCCAAAGACTATTGGATGGGTAGATTTCGAACCCTTATCACCTTATCCACGAATTATATAAGTGTGGGACCTTTAGAATCCGAAAAGCATTGTGTAATATTGTAACATTTCAATCTTTCCAAAAGAGCCCCTCCTCTCCTCTTATAAAAGGCCCCCACCTCTACCACCTTATTCACACTTTAAAGCCATTTGGCTCGGCCAAACTATTCCCAAATACTCTCCCAACTTCCCCCTCTTACTCCTAGAAGCCTCAATTTGGGCTGAACTCTTCCCAAGGAAGCCTTTGGCTCAAATCAAAAAGAGTTACCCGATTTTGAGGTAATGTCTTCTCTAATGATGTACTGTTTTATTTTTCTTCTCCAACCCCCTAAACTCTTTTTATTCATTTATTTTGTAACAACACCAGTATCCTCAATATACAAGGATGTTTGTATAAGAATTATTCGAGCTACACTTACACACACCTACATCTAATGGTTAAAGAACATACGGTTTCTGTGGATGGAGAATTTCTGCCTCACGAAACGATGATTGTTCAACGCTCATATAACACCTTCAAAGGTGGCCATTAAGATGAAAATATTTTTATATATGATATATAATATGTTTATGTTTTACTTATGCTCCTGTATTTCTCATTAATGGAATACTTTATGATTTCCATTATGGGTAAAACGCGATAATTTCATTTTAGGAAGTGCGGACTACCGCCCCCTCAAAGTGATTTGAATCGTTAATGCCATATGTGGGATGTATAAAGGATAGATTAAATGGTATTATACACTATATTATACTGTAATTATATTATAAATTTATATCATTATGATTTCATTCCATTAAATACGAAATAGAAATGAATGTAGCGTTCTTGCGTACGTACGGCTTACCGTCTCCATGAACGGTGCATTTCTTTTCTTACCTCTAAATGTTACGTGACATTATGAATGAATGTATATACTGTATATATATGATATATATGATATCTAAATCATGAATATAATTCTGGATATAATGGATATTTCACCACATGAACAACTTGTAATTATAAGAAGTTTATTTTTGACTCAAGTACCAAAGATCGACAAAATAACCGTTATTAACTTAAATAATTAAATAATGTTCATAACATGGTAATAAGTGATATAAATGGAATAATGAACATGAAAAAGGTTCTTATGTAAATATAAATTAACTCTAGTTTATTATTCAGGAGGTTAAAGAACGGTCGAGTCAGGACAAGACGCAAGGTAAGGGAATTTCTTAACCCAACTTCCATTCTTTGGGTTAATCTCCTACTTTCAAATTATGTCATGATATTATTATGTCTTATTTTGTATTCTTTATATGTACCTATAGTGAATACACATAATATATCTATTTTATTTTAAAAATTATCTTTTTAAGGACTCCGTCTCAATCCCCTTTCCTTGAGGCATATTTGGTTTTATACACAACTTTCTTTTATACGGTGTATAAACCCCTTTGACTTTTACGTTTATTCAAAAGGAATCTTTTTTATACGAAGCATTTTACTAAATGACAAAAAGGGAATGTTTTTCTTTCTGTACTTATGCGGTGACAATGACTTCTCCGCCGCCGTGACCATTATTTGAGTTTCGGCTTCCTCTACAAGCCATCATTTTTTTAATGAAAAATAAATACAAAGTTTTAACTTTCTTTTATTTTGGTATTGAAAATGGTTTTGAAATCATTTTTATTATATCAATGTGTTGTATTGATATCTTGTGATTGAAATGTGGAAATGTTATGTTTCTTTTATGCATGTTTTATGTGATACGATTATGTTATGGTTTATGATATGTTTAAACCTATTCATATGAGGAATGCATTGGACTTAGTAAGTGACGGGTGGAGCCCACTATAGCTCCTCGATGCATCGGCTGGTCTCATGAGACAAACTAGTGTCTTGGCACGAGGCCTTGACAAAATCTTATTTTTGGTCTTGGCACGAGGCCTTGGCTACGTGGTTATGATTGTCTGGCATTATGCATTCCATCATTATGAAAGTGGTTATTGATATTGCATGTGATTATTCGACAAGTAGAATATCCATGTGAAGAAGTGAATGGCATTATCTCATTTTACTTTTTCCATATTATGTTGATGTTCAAGTTTAAAAAGCTTTTGTTTTAGTTATACATTGCCTTAAATTTTTATGTCTATTTATGAAATCTTTTGCAATATTGTTATCCTTACTGAGCATCTGAGCTCACCCCTTTCAATGTTTTAATATTTTCCAGGATGTGAAAAGGTATTTTATGAATGACCTGCCGGGGTAGTAAGAAAGGGCTATGAGTGTGGAATATGAAGACCATGTTATTGTAGTTTGTTTACTTTTTGATGTAATGAAATACTTATGAATGTATCTAATGTTTCCAAGGCTACTAAACTAATCTGTCTTTCGAGACTTGACCTTTTGTGATCATGCCAATGTTACGAAGTAACGCACCGGCTCTAGGTAGCTGGGGTCGGGGCGTTACATAATGTGGATCAATGATAGGCCTTAAGATCAGTAGGAGGTGAAAAATATGAGTTCTTTTACAAACCATGGATGATAGGACCTTCATTTTTATAGAATTCTCCCAATATTAATCATTTCTAGATGGAATGACCTTTTTCATAAACTCAATTACATTTTTATATCCATTTTATATAAAATTAATGTTTTCCACCTAACAAACTAAATTAAATTTTAAGATGATAGGGTGTCCGATATCATTTATAAATGGGATTGTTTAACCTATTTAGTCAGAATCCCTCTCCAATATGAGAAATTATCGGTACTATATATTGATAATTTCAAAGATGAGCTAATGACACAATTGATCTCAATGAATAGTCTCACTACGTTCTGTGGGTTCATATAAAAATAATAATTTTAGAAAATATGAAATTATTTTACCTCAGATAATTCTCATATAATGGAAACAACATAGGGTAAAATGATGGAAATGGTAAAAAATTCTACCTACACTATATATCCAGAAGTACTTCCGATTCATGGAACTAGGAATGTCCCAAACCACAAATCACCTTAATTCGAGTTGGGTTAACCAAAAAATCACCCCCATATAAAAACATGAAGAGAAGAGGGCCAATCAAGTTTTGAGGATTGAATGAAAGAATCATGATCCAATCCAAATTAAATGTCTCCAATTATTTCATGGTAGTGATTGAAAATAACCTACACAGGTGCCCAAAACCCAAGAATCCAAATATGGTCAATAATACTAGCCTTCCCAATTATTTCCCTTTCTATAGAAGTCTAGGACATAATAACCTAGATTTCATTTTCTTCATGTTCATCTTATAAGGAGTGATATATTTTTTATATGTAATTTTGGATTATTCCTCGGAGTAGGTGACATATATGACCATCTACTACTCAAAATAAAAGATGATTGTTAGAGACATATATTCAGGTGTGCATAGAATTTAAAAAACTGGATTACACAAAAGATAATTTATTGAGCTCATGAAACCATGAGATCATATGTTATTAGACCCCAAATAGTTCTATAACATAGAGCAATGACATCATATATTAACATTGAATGTGGAAATTTCAATCAAACATAGGAATAGACAACATATGAATAATAATATTATTATCCATTTTAAACTCTAAATCTTGTTTATTTCTTCCCTACAATATCCAAATCATGGGAACCAACTCATCAATCAAAACCATCATGGAATGATGTGATCACCATTGGATATTTTAACCCGATGCATCTGGAATAACCCTTACAAGATGATGAATATTTATATGAATATGAGTTCCTGAATCCTAATAGTAGAATAAGAGGTTGCATTTATTGGATCATGTGAAACATAGGACAACATAAGCCAGTTCAAAGCAGATAGTTCGTTCACGTCCCCCCCAATGGAATACATAATATTGAGACTAATGGGAAATAACTCCATAAATATTAGTAGGTAAATTTTTGTGTATTAGAACCCAATACTATTAATTCACACCCAAATTTATTTCATGACCTCTTATCCATGGTTTGATTATAAGAGCATCCCAGACATTAAGGTATCCTAGGGAATCCAATGATACTAGTAGAATATTCCTTATCAACTTATGAAAAATAACATGACATGTTTTTCATAACTCTATCATCACATGGTACACCATATAGGGATCAATACAAACTCAAGAATAGTATTACTGGGGGATAAATTATGACATTCTAAAATAGATGGTAGTTTTTCCATTAATGATAAAAATAATCAAAGCACTCCAACCTTAAAAACAACTCATAGAGGCACTCTTTCATTCCCCCTATATCCATCAATAATTTATGAAATAATTATATATAGATAACCTTTATCGAGTGGATACCATGATGGAAACTTTTCAAGATGGAATCTTGTTCACAGTCCTGGATCAGGAAAATGTTGTCCTGGAAAACATAGGGCCCCTATATGATTATATAATTCTCAATAATTTCAACATCTAAAGTCTCAATATGAAAATGGTTCTTATATCACCATCATACCAATTCAATAACTATGCCCTCTGTAGAATATTTAAGCTTAATTTTCTCACTCAATGATGAGTATACAAGGGCATTATAAGCATGACCATTGACCTATCTATAATATTATGATCAAATCCTGGTTTGGGGTTCACATATTTAATATTGATATTAGTTTTGTCTAGAACAACACAATAGAGAATATAGTGTCTTGAATTCCCTAGCCCCATATCCATGTGGTGGTACTGTCATCATTCAATTAGGGTTTGAAAAACCCCAATGATGGAATTCTCAGAATATTACACAGTGACAGTTCCCCCTAAAAATTAAAATTCACATATGTTGAGGAATTTTTTTTAAAAAATAAAGGTAAAAAATCCATGATGGATGATTATATATAGGTCTTAGTCCTCCATTGTCATGGTTACCTCTGATGAAAATCCATTCAGTTTTCTCAAGAGATATTATGTTCTCCTTTAATACAAGTTGAGGTAATAAACCTAGTTCAAGACGGACAAGACCCATTAGTATCCAACAATAGTGTAATGGAAAATATTATTTGGAATATATCTATAATTACTTATGTATTAGGGGGTGATAGTGTATTTTTATATATCTTCCCTAATCTCAAAAGTAAATTAGTATCCCCAAATAGTTTACATCAACTTAAAAGTCCCTACATGGACTCCGTGGTGGATGATGAAAAGAATTACCTCAGGAAATCACACCCTGCATTTGTGAATGGATTCTACACCATCATTGAGGAGCTCATATAATTGAATCATGGAATATATGAATACCTAAGACATGAAATTATTAGTACTACCATGTTTCTCTCAGAGAAGTAGATGTAAATCAAATTTACAAAGCAACAATGATATGTGTTTTCAAGGAATATTTTCAAAATTCCATTAATGAATCCAAATATGGCCATGCACTATTTCATCTTACTCGATGACCATTATGGCTTCATGTTGGAAACCAAGAGGATTAAAACATCTCATTCAAATAATATGGAGGTCTATGTTGACAAATTTACCAAAAACATCACTTTTTTTTGAATTACCCAATATAGATCACATATATCATCTATATCATGAAGGTTATTGTGAAAATTATGACATGCGTTGATTTCAGAGGCCTCAATATAGACATCCCAGATTATCATTTCCTATTAAAAATCACTAAACTATTTATTGATTAAACTATTTGTTTCTGTTACATTTTCTACATTGTTAGTTACTCACTGAAAAATTAGATAAAGATTACCCCTGATGATGATGAATCTACTACATTCATTGAAGCACATGATAAAATATTCCTATCTGTACATTCCTTTTGGAATAATGAACATTGTATCCACTTATCAGTGAATCACAAATCATATCCTCAAAACATTATGGGAAGAATATGAAAATGTTATCTTGATGTCCTATTGATCAAATCTGGAGAGTTATTTTATCACTTCCTCGATTTTCAAATAGTGACGAAGATGTTTTCTCATTAAATATTAAATATGAATCAAGAAAAATGTTTTATTACCCCCGGTTTGATGTATGTGGCATTTTTTATGCATTTTTATGTGTTTAATGTTCATGGGATGAGTTTGGGAAGAGGTTGGGAGAGTTTGAAATGGTATTGGATGAGTTTGTAGGTTTCATATAGGGAGCATGGTTTGAGCATGGTTAGTGGAAACCGTGCGGATTCACCAGGAAAACGTGTAGGGGGAGATAGTAGGCTTATCATTTTCTATGCACGGTCTTCCAAACTATGCGAGGAAACCGTGCGGACCCTTGATCACAAGGATGTAGTGTGTGCATGGTTAGCGCACGATTTGTGAAACCGTGAGGACTAACCGTGCGGCCACATAAAAATAGGGTTTTAAAACCCAGGCTCCCTTGGGCTTGCCTCATTCCACTCTAATATTTCTCTCACTAGAGCCTCACATAAATTTTTTGGGTCTGAAGTGTAACGCCCCGACCCCAGTTACCTAGAGTCAGTGCATTATTACATAACATTGGAATGATCATAAAGGATCCAGTCTCGAAAGACCGATTAGTTTAGTAGTATTGGAAACACTAGATATATTCATAAGTCTTACATTACATCATAAGGTAAAAAAACTACAATAACATATTGTCTTCGTATACCCTCATACTACCCATGTAGGTCATTTATAAATTACTTCTTCACATCCTGGAAAAAAGACAACATTGAAAGGGGTGATCTCAGATGTTCATTAAGGATAACAATATATCAGAAGCTTTCATAGGTAAGCAAAAACACTTAAAGCAATTTATAACTAAAACAAAATCCTTTTAAACTTGAACTTCAGCAAAATATGGAAAAGATAAAATGAAATAATACCATTTACTTATTCACATGGATATTCTACTAGTCGAAAAATCACATGAAATATCAATAACCAATTTCATAATGATAGAATGCATAATGCCAGACTATCATAACCACGTAGCCAAGGCCTCGTGCCAAGACTACAAATAAGATTTTTCCAAGGACTTGTGCCAAGACACTAGTTTGTCTCATGAGACCGACCTATGAATCGAGTAGCTATACTGGGATGCACCCGTCACATATTATGTCCAATGCATTCCCATATGAAAGGTTTTAAACATAACACAAACATTCGTATTAAAACTATCATATGAAATGTCAATACATTTTACACAAACAATGAATGGTATAAAAATAGCACATAAACAGTCCAACATAACTCATTCGATACAATATGGAAGATGGTATTGTATCATATTAACCTCAATCGAGAATGATGAAGGATATTGACATAGATGAAAATAATCATCAAAATAATTAGAGTAAAATATCCCCCCTTTTCTTGAAATCATTTTAAAGTCACACTATTTGTCAAGAATCCATTTAAAATAGAATTTAGAATCTAAGTGTCCCATACCACATTGATACTTTTAAAAAGAGTTATAAATTTCAGAACATTAATGTCCATATAAATAAATCCTTAAAACCAATTTTAAAACATGGACATTAATGAGAATGATTTAGAAGAATAAGTCATTAAAACATTTAAAAATGGTATTTTAGTTAGAGTTTCTAACCAAAAGAGAGACACTTGAAAACAAATAATTGAGGTAATAAAAACATTGTAATATCATGAGAATAAAGGTATTCATGATATACTATTTCAAAGTACATTATATACACCACATAAAAGTGATTTGGTGTATAACAACAAATAAGTACCAATGGAATGTAAATTGAGATGAAATATATCATAAGGGCCATATCCATAGGATAAGGATAAATCAATGACATAATTATGTGTGAAAAATATAAATAAAATAAATATGATTGGATATTCAATGTAAAACAATAAAAGGACATTCACATATATTCTTGTAAAAACAACACCAATGAATTGGATGTTTATCTCAACAAATCAAGATTGAGTAAAAATTACTCTTTTCAAGTTCATACCGATGAATTGAGAATTTATCAATGGAGTGATTATGTGTATAAAAATTATATCCACTAAAAGGGGAGTGGAAATTATGACATAATCAAATGAATAGTGTTTCTACACATAATCTTGGGAGTAAAATAATCAATGAAGTATGCGTAAATTCGAATGAGTGGAAATTGAAATTTCAAATTCCCTTATTGATTTGGTAACATACAAAACATACAAAAATGAAAGAAATATCATAAAATGATGATGTAAATATAAATAAATTAAATTATATTACACAATGAATAAAAACATGGTCAGTAAACACACGACATGTAATTAATAAGTGGTGAACAATGGAATTCTCACGGAATTAAAAGTGAGATAAGAAACCCCTTACATTGTACTTTTTCCTTGGTAGAGGGTAGGTTAACCACCTGTATAATGGTGAAATAACTATTATTGAATTATACAAGAATCATATTCATTAATATGATATCATATATGATTTTTTAACGTTGATTTGTTAATAATATCTTAGAATTATCGTCGTTTCGGGTGTGAACATGTTCATTTTCCTTTATATTCTTTGTAATTTGAGCCATATTTGTTACTAATGGGATGTATATTATTCATATCCAAAATGATTCCAAATATTTAAACATTATTTTTAATAATTAAATGAGTACTAGCCTTGAATGGATATGTTGGAGAATGAATCTCATTGCGTTTGTGGAGACGGTAGTCCGTACGTATGCACGAGCGACAATATCATTCCTTTGATATTAAAATAATATTTAATTGGATTTTATATCATATATACAGAATCATTATCATGTTATATTTATTATTTACATGAATTAAACATCATTATTTTACCCATCCATATAATAATGTTTTGAATAACAATTACACCACGACGTGGAGACGGTAAGCCATACGTACGCACGTATGGTGACATGTAATTCAAAGGATGGATATAATACTGAAATATGGTTGTACCATGTTTATAATAACATCATATTATTTATAATATAATAGATTTATTATTTTATAATGTTAATGAAAAAGATAGAAGTAGTGGAAGAAAAAAGGAACTTGAAAAAGGGTGGTGAAATAATTATCTCTTCTTCAGGTTCTTCCTTTTGATTTGATCAAAAGGGATCCTTAGGTTGGCTTTCTGACTAAAGTAGGGACTCTAGGATGAAGTGAGGGAATTTTATAGAGTATTTGGGTAGGTTTTGTCCTAACCTAAAGGCTTTGAAGGTGTGAATTAATGACAAGGGTGAGTTCTCTTTTGTAAGAGGGGTGAGGGGCACCTTTCGAAAAGCTAGAAATATTATTTTATAATAAATTCATATTCGGTTTATAATGGCTCAAAAGTGGATTCTTTAATGTTTAAGGTGGGTATATGTCGAAAAACACTCAACCAATAGGATTTATACTGGTTTTGGTTACTATATTAACCTTATCTTTAAGTATTAACTATTACTTAATTAGTTTCACTTTTACAATGTCTCTTTGTATTTTTATATTATATGGTTAATAAACATACTATATACATCCAATCGACCCAAAAGTAGTCCTTTAATGATACAACTATCATTATATAAGTCTCTTGGCCAAACCATAGATCTCTAGGAATTTAATATCAATTAATAATATAATATTTGTTTTAAAAACTCTTTTATGTCAATTTTGAAACTATTTGGAAAATTGATTTTTGTGAAAATCATAACAGAATGATTACTTCGAAAAAAGTTAATTAAATAAATCCTAACATGTCATATTAACCTCTAAAATTAGTTTAATTCATAAAAAGTCTCAAAATATATTTATTTGGATATTTATAATATCAATTATTTTATTTTTTCACTACTATGGTAATTACTGCATCATCATTGGGTCATAAATAAATTAAATTGTTTAATGTCTAAAAATTATAAATAAAATAACATTATGTATGAAATCTTTTTATCTTTAAAATGAATATTTATAGTACAACATACAACATATATAACCCTTTGTAAAAAATGGTTTTCTAAAAGATATATGCTTATGTCATTTTTGTATTTGTTTTAACCTAATTAAAATGAAGTGTTCCTATCACCTAAAAGTGGCTCCAGGCGGTCCCAAAAGTGACCCAAAGATGCCCTTGGTCGGACATGTATCCAAAAATAAGGATATGACACGTTTTAGGGTAATTTAGTGTTATTATAATATTATATTTTAACCCTTATTTACCGGATTTACCCATTAACCAAGGTAAATAAAATATTTACTGAAATAATTCTTCAAAATGTCTAAAAATAAAATTTACCTATTTACACAATTTGGACATACTGATTCCAAATATGGAATCCATTTTTACAAATTCAAAACACTGAAGTGGCAGAAATTAATTTAAAATTAATTCCCGCTGTCAAAACAAAAAGCGTGTTTTTATGATATAATAACTATCAAAAGATTGATACTAGTTTATGTTCGGTTTATTTGTGAAATTATGTCCAAGGAAAACATTGTATTTAATGGTAAAAATATATTCTAAATATAATTTAAAACCACTCAAATTCAAAATTTATCATTATTAATTATTTTGATTAATAAAGTTGTTTTTAATAAAAATTTAGTAATCTTCACTATTCATCAAAATATGAAAGTTATCCGAAAAATACCAAATTTTCACCCTAAGATAATTTCAGTATTAAGAATACAAAAATAAAGTCCATTTTTAAATATAAAGTGTATAATATTTCAAATATTAAGTATTACTATTCATAACGGCTAGTTTGATCGGTTGCGGTGTGTGTTAGAACTGGATGTTGCGTACAACACACGTCGTTGCATTATTCAAATGGAAACGTACCGTGGAAGCTTGGGGTGTTACATGAAGGGTTGGAGGGGCTCTTCCACTCGGTTGGGAAGCATTTTGAAGGGGTTTCTTAGTGGATTGAAGGTTTTTTCTCCCAAGTAAGTCTCTCCTCTTGTTTCACTTGTGTTTTCCTATAGATCTACATCCCTCTCTTTCATGGTTTTCTAGATATACACTTGTTGTGTGTAGATATAGGGTTGTGGTTGCCTTGGATGATGATTTTAAGGCTTGTGAATGCCAGGTAAAGGTATTTAGAGATGTTTCATTGGTGTGTTCCCTGGATTAGTGGTACGCGTGCTAATGGGTCGATTTCTCGGGAACCCTAAATGTAGGCGTCTTCTCTCTCGACTCTACTTGGTTTGGACTAGTGGTTCTTTGTTAAAATTAATTTTTGTGCTGAAAATTAACTGTGATTTGTTATGAGAAATTTGTTTGAAATCCATTTATGTATTTTTGGGAAAAATGGGTTTTCATGTTGAAATTCTCTTATTAGGGATTTTAAAATGGAGATTTTAAATTGTTTTGTTGAGATTGATTGGGAAAAATGATTGATGAAAAATAGTTTTTAATAGAGATGTTGTTTTATTGAAAAATTGTTTGGCATGGAAAATGATTTCCAGTAAATGCTTGATTTATTGAAGGGGATTTATTTGCAATGTAATTGGTTGATTACATGATGTTGTAACTTTGATGGTTTATATGCATGGTTGTTATTGGTTGGATTCATGTTGTAGTGACCTTGACAGGTTATATGCTTGGTTGTGATTGGTTGAAATGTTGTGTGAAGTGGGCAGGAAGTCTCACTATAAATGGTGATGGAGAGTGTTTTGAAGAACCACCATATGGTAGTGGTCATGAATTACCAGTTATTGTGAATGGATGAAGGGGTTGGGCTGAAGCCCCACCATTTTGGTTGTTTTGGTGTGAATGGGTGAACGGGTTGGGTGGAAGTCCCACCGTTTTGGTAGTTTTATGTGAATTTCTTTGCATGTTGGAAATTTTTGTGCTAGTGTGTAAATGAAGAAATGGCTTGGGACATGTTTGGTTGGAATTCCCTTGGTGGTTTCTTTTGCATAAAATGTATTGGTAAAGGTGTGTCTGGATTTCCCTTTGTGATTTGGATTCAGTGAAATGGCTTCGTAAAGGTGTGATTGGCTTATAGAAATGGCATCACTTGTGATTATTTTATATGAACTATTTTATATAAATGTGTTAATGGTTTTATCCTAGTGGCATGTGTAGGGAAGTCATTTGAGAAAATCCTACTGAGTTTTAGTACTAACCACCTTCTTTGGCCTGTTGGAGTCTTTGCAGATGTTTTGTAATGTGACATGGTCAAAGGTAAGGCATCTCCCACATTTAGGGGTGCATCATGATGTCTTGTTGGAGCTTGGAGCTTGGAGCTTGGTGTGGAGCTGTGGGGGTGCCATGGATCATAGTGTTGGTTGTTGGTTCCCGCTTGTACTCTGATGTGGTGTAGACATGTCTGGGTGTATGGTTTTTGGTTTGTATTGTGGTACAACTTGGTTGTCTTTGGGAATTCATGCTTGAATGATTTATTGACATGCATCATATAGTGGTGGTTAATGGATGGTTTTTCTGGATTTGTCTTAAGTGAAAATCATTCCCCATTTTGATCTTGAAGCCGTCAGAATTTATTTCCAGCCTTTGGAGTCTTAGGAACGCCGCTTAAGGACATGTATCCCTCACTGCCTCCTCAAGCCAATGAGGTAGGGGTGGGGCATTACAAGTGGTATTGGTTTGTTCGGTCCTTAGCTTTCAAGTGAGAGCAGTTGTTAGATCATTGGTGTTGATCATTGGTTTTGGTATTGACATTCATTATGGTATAATCCTTGAGTCGGGATAGTTGCAAGGCGTAGGAATGTCTGAACATGGAATGTATAGCATAAAAAGAAATAGCTAAACCTTTTATGCTGAAAATAAAGTTACCAGGGAGTGGGGTACATAAGTGTTTTAGAGACACTTATAGGCATTGGATATCTCATTGTTGTGGGTGTAGCCAATGATAGGAGCATGTCATGCATGATAGACATGACTTCCTACTAAGATGAATATTTCATTGGGCATAATGATTTAATGGATTAATTGAGAAATGGTTTTGCAAACATGTGAAATTGAAATGTGAATAAATTTGGTATTTTGAAAATGGTCTGGTTTTCCAAATGGTGAAACATGGTAAATGTGAAAATGTGAAAAGACTTGTGCGATATTGGTGTGTAATGTGATAAGAAATGGGAATTATTGATGTCTACGGAAGTGAGACTCATGGTTTATTTTTTTCTGTTGATAAAAATGGCACCTGGTTGGCGTCGTAGAGACCAAACGGAGGAGGCTGTTGAGAATGTGATAGCACCTGAGCCTCAGGTGAACCAGCAACTATTGCAAAGCATAGTGCAATCATTACAAGTTATGGAAAGTGGAAATAAAATGGATGACCTAAGGAATTTGGATAATGTGGTTCTGTTTCAAAAGAAGAATCCACCCATCTTCAGGGGTGATTCATAGCCGGAGAGGATAGAAGCATGGTTGAATAGAATGAAAAACATTTTTGAGTTCTTGGGGTCACAGGTAGAGGTGAAAGTGAAGTTGGCCACGTATATGTTGTAGATCATTCCCTACAGTGGTGGGAGTTGGCGGCTCATGCTGGAACAGACTAGGGTGTGACGTGGAAAGGATTTGAGGAATTTTTTAAAAAAAATGCTACCCACATACGTTCAGAATTCAGTGTACAACTTATTTCTTCAGTTTGAAGCAAGAGCTTATGTCTGTGACGGAGTATGCAGTTATGTTTATGAACTTAGTGCAGTTTTCACCCGAGGTGGCAGGTATCACGTCGTGGGAGGCAAGGATATTTGAAGCGGGGTTATATAAATAAATCTGTTCAAAGATAGCGATGTAGTGTATTGGTGATTACACAGAGATAGTGAATAGAGCCTCGATGGATGAGTGGGATTTATTGGGAGCTCCGACCAGAGGAAGCATGGTTGTACCCATGGGGAATAGTGGGATCTCTAACGCTGGGTTAAAGCGATGGAGGGACACTTATTCCTAGGGTGGAAATATGGAATATAATCCAACGAGAAGATCTGTAAATCTTCCTCTGAAGCCCCAAAGCAAGCCGGGATGTTTTCGGTGTGGTTCTATGAGACACATCAAGCGAGACTGTACGACACAACCTCAAGCATGCCATAATTGTAAGAAGATGGGGCATCTGCATTGTTATTGTCGGAATGCTCTGAGTTATGGTGTTCATGATACTTCTCAGGGATCGAAGACGTTGTATGCTTCGACGAGACGGGGGAAACAACATACCCCTCGTCAGCAGAGTAAAGTGGGTAATAGTGATTCTTAGAATACCACGACACCTCAGAAGGGAAATAAAGAGAAGAGCCTGGCAAGAAAACATGAGTTTGGAGCTGAGCAGGTTGTGGTGGATAATTAGTCAGGACCATCCATAGTGCGAGGTATTATTCTTTCAAAATCTACCATGATGCAAGTTCTGTTTGACACGGGTGCATCACACTCTTTTATTGTTGAAAATGTGGTTGATTTCCTGGGATTAAGGTTAGAAATGATGCCCTCGGTTTTAAAAATTCAAACTCCTCTGGGTCAATGAGAGTGTCGAGCCTTCTTGTGTAGAGCAAGTTGTATTGTTATGGGTGAGGTTGAGATAACCTTTAATTTCATAGTGCTTGAGATGGATGAGTATGATGTAATCTAGGGAATGGATTGGATGGTGGCGTTTAAGGCCCACATCGATTGTAATGCGCAGATTGTGGCTTTTACGACACACAATGGCGTTAGACATCTCTTTAGAGGAGAGATTCATTAAAGACAGGGTGTAACGGGTTTGTTGGCACTAGAAATGGGAACATTATCATATTTGTTGGTGATTTTGTCATTGGAATCGGTAGCTGGTGTTGAGAAGAGTGTTCTTCCAGTAGCGGTGGATCAGTTTTTGGTGGTCTTTCCTGAAGAATTATCTTGGTTACCTCTCATGCTAGAAGTAGAGTTTACAATTGATCTCCTTCTAGTGACCAGTCCGATCTCAATTCTATCTTACCAGATGGAACCTACTGAATTGCAGGAATTGAATGTCCAGTTGGAATAGTTAAAAAAGGGTTTATCGGGCCTCGTACATCTCTGTGGGCAGCACAAATGTTGTTTGTGGAAAAGGTGGATAGAACTTTGAGGCTATGTGTGGATTATTGTAGACTTAACCAAGTTAAGATAAAGAACAGATACCCAGTTCCATGAATTTATGATTTGGTCGACCAGTTTAGGGGAGCCCAGGGGTTCTCCAAGATTGAAATGAGGTCTGGATATCATCAATTGCCAGAGAATAAGAACAATATTCCTAAAATAGTTTTTAGATGTAGATATGGACATTATGAATATGAGATTATGCCCTTTGGTCTAATGAATGCTCCAGCGGTGTTTATGTCATTGATGAATCAGATATTTCAGAGATATCTAGATTCATTTGTGGTGGTGTATTGAACTGATATTCTTGTTTATTCAAAGACAGGGGTGGAGCATGAGCAGCACATGGAGATAGTGTTAGGGATCTTTAGGGATCATCTGTTTTATGCCAAATTGTCAAAGTGTGACTTTTTGATGCAGAAAGTTTGTTTTCATTGCCATGTGATTTCTAAAAAGGGTGTTTTAGTGGATCTGGAAAAGATAGAGGCTGTTATCTCGTGGAAACCACTAAATAATGTTTCTGAGATACAAAGTTTTCTTTGTCTAGCTGGGTATTATTGGCGTTTTGTTCATAATTTTTAACGTTTGGCTTCACTGATGACATCATTGAGAAGAAAGAATGTTCCATTCTAGTGAAATGCCCACTATCAGCAGTGTTTCAAAGAGTTAATGGGTCTCTATACATCAACACCAATCATGGTTTTTCCATAACAATGAAAAGGGTACTTGGTGTATTGTGATGCATCGAGATCAAGGTTGGGATGAGTTCTCATGAAAGGAAATCACATAGTTTCATATGGGTCACGAAAGTTGAGGGTTCATGAGAAGAACTACCCAACTCATGATTTTTAATTGGCAGTAGTGGTGCCTGATTTGAATGTGAGGCATCATTATCTCTTCGGTGCGAAATTCATGGTATATATAGATCATAAGAGCTTGAAGCACATTTTCTCACAAAGGGATTTGAACATGAGGAAAATGATATGGATTGAATATCACTAGATGTTTGATTTTGTCTTAATGTACACACCAGGTAAGGGAAATTTGGTCGCTGATGCATTAAGTAGAAAATCATATTGTCAGATGGTGAAACAGACATCAGACTTGTGGCTGTTGATGTTGGTTATAGCCGATATGCGGTTGGAATGTGAGGGCTAGGGTGATAGAGCGGTCTTCATTCCAGTTTTGTTGATTCCTAACATTTTTTTCCAGGTTAAATAGGCACATATATTAGATTCTGAGTCTGTGACCATTGGGTAGAGAATCAATGGTGGGGAGACCATTGAGGGTTGGCACTTGAATGGAGATTCAGTTTTATGTTTCATAATCGGATGGTTGTACCAGTTTCTTATTGGGAGGAGCACTTGTCATTGGTTGAGTTTTCGTGCAATAACATCTATCAGGAATTTATAAATATGGCTCTGTTTGAATCATTTTATGGGCATCCGTGTCGTTCTCTACTATGTTGGGTAAAAACGGGTGAGTCCTCGATGGTTGGACCGATCCTTATCTAGGAGACTAAGGAGAAGATCAAGTTGATCAGGAAGAGAATGGAGACAGCTCAGAGTCATCTGAAATCGTTTGAGGATCATCGTTGACGGCCGTTTTCATTCGAGATGAGTGATAATGTTTTCATGAGGATCTCTCCTAGGTTGGGACATCATCAGTTTGGGATGTAGGTAAAGTTATCTCCATAGTATATTGTACCTTTTGAGATTCTTGAGCGGGTTGGTGAGGCAGTTTATCATTCGATGTTTCCTCTTAGGTTCAGTGCAGTGAACAATGTGTTTCATGTGTCGCAGTTGAAAAAGTATCAGCCAGATCATGACCATGTGATTCGATGGGCTCATGTTGAACTAGAACTAGATGCTTCATTAGTGCACCTTCCAGGGCGGGTTTTGGATATGCAAGAGAAAGTCTTGTGTTGTAAAATAATCGGTTTAGTTCATGTTTTATGGTAGCATGGTCAGATTCAAGAGGAGATATACGAGCGGGAGAAAGAGATGGTCGAGTAGTGGCCTGAGCCCTATCACCAAATGGTGGGTGCATTACATTCCGAGGACAGAAATTCAAATGGTGGGGAGAATTTAGTACCCCCGATTTGATGTATGTGGCCTTTGTTTATGCATTTTTATGTGTTTAAAGTGAATGGGATGAGTTGGGAAGAGGTTGGGAGAGTTTGGAGTAGTTTTGGATGAGTATAGATGTATTGTATAGGGAGCACAGTCTGAGCACGGTTAGTGGAAACCATGCGGATTCTCTAGGAATCCGTGCTGGGGGAGACAGTAGGCTTCGCATGGCTTGCACACGGTTTGAAAAACCATTCAAGGAAACTATGTGGACCCTTTCTCCCAAGGCCGTAGCATGCAAATGGTTACCACACTGTTTTCCAAACCGTGCGGACTAACCGTGCGACCACTTAAAAATAGGGTTTTAAAACCTGGGCTCACTTGGGCATGCCCCATTCCACTCCAATCATCGTCCCACTCTATCCTCTATTGGGATTTTCGGTTCTCAAGGGTTGGAGGGGCTCTCCCACTATGTTTGAAAGCATTTTGAAGGGGTTTCTGGGTGGATTGAAGGTGGTTTCTCTTGGGTAAGTCTCTCGTCTTGTTTCCCTTGTGTTTTCCTCTAGATCTACATCCCTCTCTTTCGTGGTTTTTTAGATCTACACCTGTTGTGTGTAGATATAGGGTTTTTCTTTCCTTGGATGATGATTTTAAGGCTTGTTAATACTAGGTAAATGGATCTAGAGATGTTTCTATGGTGCATTTTCCGGATTTTAGGTGCGGGTGACTATGGGTCGATTTCTCGGGAACCCTAAAGGTAGGTGGCATCTCTCTCGACTCCACATGGTTAAAACTAGTGGTTCTCTTTTACAATTAATTTTCGTGCTGAAAATTAATTGTTGTTTGTTATGCGAAATTGGTTGCAAATCCATTTCGGTAAATTTGGGAAAATGGGGGTTTCATGGTGAAAATATATTGTTATGGATTTTAAAAGGGATATTTTAAAATTGGTTGTTGTGATATATTTGGGAAAATGATTGATGAATAATGGTTTTCAATAGAGATTTTGTTTTATTGAAATGTTTTTTGGCATGGAAAATGATTTTCAATTAATGGTTGATTTATTGAAGTGTATTTATATGTAATGGAATTTGTTGATTGCATGTTGTTGTGACCTTGATGGGTTATATGTTTGGTTGATTACATTTTGTTGTGACCTTGATGGGTTATATTCTTGGTTGTGATTGGTTGAAATGTTGTGTGGAAGTGTGTGGGAAGTATCACTATAAAAGGTGATGGATAGTGGTCGTAAGAACAACCATATAGTAGTGGTCGGGAAGTACCGCTAGTTGTGAATGAATGAACAGGTTGGGCGGATGTCCCACCGTTTTGGTTGTTTTAGTGTGAATGGGTGAACGGGTTGGGTGTAAGATCCACAGTTTTGGTTGATTGTTGTGAATTTCTTTGTAAGTTGGAAATAGTTGTGCTAGTGTGTAAATGATGAAATGGCTTGTGACATGTTTGGTTGGCATTCCGTTGGTGGTTTGGTTTGCATGAAATGGCTTGGTAAAGCTGTGGTTTTCTTTCCCTACGTGGATTTGTTTTCATGAAATGGCTTGGTAAGGGTGTGGATGGATAATGGAAATGGTAGCACTTGTGATTATTTTATATAAACTATTTTATATAAATGTGATAACAATTTTATCCTAGTGGAATGTGTAGGGAAGCCATTTGGGGTAATCCTGCTGAGTTTTAGTACTCACCCCCATCTTTGGCATGTTGGTGTATTTTTAGATGATGTGTACCGTCACGTGGGCAATGGTAAGGCATATCCCTCCTTTATTGGTGCATCGTGATGTCTTGATGGAGCTTGGATGTTGAAGCTTGGTGTGGAGTTGTGGGGGTTTCATGGAACGTAGAGTTGGTCTTTGGTTTACTCTTGTACTCTGATGTGGTGTAGACATGTCTGGTTGTATGGTTTTTGGGTTTTATTGTGGTATAACTTGGTTGTATTTGCTAATGCATGCTTGAATTCTTTATTGACCTGCCTCATATAGTGGTGGTTAATGGAAGGATTGGTTGGTTTTGTCTTAAGGGAAAATCATTCCCCAAATTTATCTTGAATCCTGTCACATTTATTGCCAAATTTTGGCATCTTGGAAACATCGATTAAGGCCATGTCTCCCTCACCGCCTCCTCAAGACAATGAGGTAGGGGTGGGGCGTAACAAATGTACATTCTGGGTAACAACATTAATGTTCCTTTGTTTTTCGGTATTCCACTATGGAAATGAGTTTTAACATGAAAATAATAGAGATATTCTATAAATTATCCACAAAAAATTCTCAATTAATAGATTGATAACCCGAGGCACCTCACCTACATTCAGTATTTCATAGCCACAATTTAGAGTAAATACACCCCCTCCACCAATCTAATGATTAAAGTAAACACCTAACAATGGGATAATTATTACCCAGAATCCTCCTTGAGTCATATGAAGTTCCTATTACACCCATCATCCTTGATTCCATTGGTGGATATAAATACACTATTTTATTATGTAACCTCTATGGAATGCTCACTATATTCACTCACCAAACAAAAGAAGGATGTGGGGATTGAGAACGTGTACACTACCATAGCTACAAATTAGATATATATTAATAATTTATATTATTATTTCGAAATGTACTTCCACATAGAAATCATTGTATAGATGAAGAGGGGGTATTACAATAATCACAACAAAGTCCACCCTATCTCTCATATTGATCATCCATAGGACATCTATTATTATCTCATGATGAGTGGGATTTTGTATGAATGAGTGGAAATTATAAAACAATATGAAATTAAGTCTATGTATCCTATGTCGGTGAAAGGGTAGGCCTGTGTTGATTTTATCACATAATACTCCACAATGGAAATCATTGATGAAGACATTGTGTCTCTAGATGTGTTAGATTTAAATTACCATGAAACTACCCATAAAGGGGTGGTGTATCGGGATTGTTCATTCCAAACTCATATTTGAAGGATAATGTAAACCCCCATAATCAATCAGGTTGTCATAGGGTTTTATTCTATTCTCCATGGAGTGTTAATTTTCCAAACTATTTATCACTATCTGAAGGATTCACAAATAACATTTCAAAATCACAATCACTCATTGTCGGATTAAAATTATCCCTAAAAATGAAAATAGAATACATAAAAAAAAGGGGATTCATACCAACTGAAAATGTACGTCAATGGAGAATATTCCACAAATAATTATGAATATTCTCCAATAAAGGGATATTTCAATGGAATAATGATGTAATTACCTTTTTATCCCATTTTGAATCAAGATCACATATCATAGAATACTCATCCTTATGCAGTATCTAATTAAGTCACTGCACAAAATGGCTCGTATTAGGAGGTAGAAACATTATATATCATTCACAGATGAATTTTATCATCAATCAACATATTGAATTGAAAATAAATAAAGAAACTCAAAAATACCACAGAGCATGATGAAATGATGTCAACTCGAGACTTAATGGATCCCTTAATTGGTTCCCAAAACACTCATCAATCTTGGACAAGGCTATCTCATCATTTTCGGAGGCTTAGTTACTACTGGTAAACCATGATACATTACTATAATGAATTCAAAAGAAAATTTCTGGAATTCTAAATCTGTAAAAAAATCTACCAGAACCACTGAAAACTTCTACATAGAAAAAATATTCAATTCCATTTGTCATATGGGGAATGGATGCTGTAGGGATATATCCCCCATCCACAACTAATATATTCATGTATATCCTTAACATTACCGAATTCAAATAAAAACTTGTTGTGGTGATACCCAAAAATGAAGTCATAATGAAAAACATCATCCACATCCTAAATTTTAATATCATCACCAGGTTTGATGCACCTAACATGATACAGACAAATAATTTCACCATCTTCGGTTATACCAGGATAATGCAATTTTTTCTAGGAGCACTACATCGAGAATAATGACTTATCCCACACATATTCTTTGGAAAATTGATTGATATATTAAATCCAAGAGACTTTGTCAAATATACTTGAGAAGATGCTCAATATATATATGAATTCCTAATTGAAGAATTTATTTCTTTCTTAATTGTCCAAACTTACCCACGCACATACTACTATGAAAACAACATTTTATTCATTATTGTACATTTCTAAGGCATTGATAGTTATAAAATTCATGATATGTTCACAAATTTTTTTTTCTTGTTGAAATATCATTGATGGAGAGAAGTCGAAAAACTATATGGATGAATTGGAGTACCTTGATTATAATATATTCCATTAATTTAAAAATGTTGAGGTTTAGTAGAGTCATATTGCAGGGGCCTTTAATAAAAACTTTCCCCTCCATTAATTTCCCTAATACGAAATAGTGTGGGATCTCAGAATCCAAATGACACCATCAACTATGCCTCTAAATTTGAATACCAAATGGGAATGGTCTTTTGTCATACATAAGGTCAATCACAAATAATCTTATTTTTTTTGAGAAAATCGATGTGGATAGTTTCAATCCAATATGAATGTAATATTTATTAAGAAATACATTCATTACTGCCATCGATAATTTTTTTCTAGAGAAGTGACTTTATACTACATCGTTCCTATAGTCATGATCATATCATGCTAAACTAAATAGAATTAGTCATTGTTGATAGTCTTTAAACTACCTTGAATTCAACTTCCTGACCACAATTCATTAAATAAGAATGATATTTTTTCATCACATGACATTACATTGAAAAAATTTATCTTATCACTAATGATTCACCACACACAATATAGATTTGTGAAAAAGAAAATTGAAGTTCCCATATCCTTTCGTAAGAGTTAGATCCACATTGGTAAATATGTTATTCATAAACTACATTGGTATTAATTCATATGATCTCATAAAATTTATGGATACTCAAACCTCCCTTCATGGTCCCACACAATACATATCTTTTTTTCCATATTGATTCAACCATTTTCTTACTACAATATGACAATCAGCAAATGTAATGTCATTTCCATATGATATAAAGCTTCACAATTTCCCAGCACAATGTTTTTCTTGATTCTTTCCATCAAATGATATGTTGTGATGCCTACAATTCCATTCAGGGGGGATATTCATAATATTCCACTTCATTCAAAACAAGTCACCATGGTCCTTACTAGAGGTCATTAAGATACAAGGGAGATGTCCTTCCCACATTACATTAAAATACATGTGTTTTTAGAACTACGAATGGCTTGATAATAATTATTAAGAGATAAGTAGAGATTACCAGATCCCACATCCTAGTACATCCACCTCATCATAAAAAAGTATCCATTTCCATTATCCAAATTTCTCACAAAATGTTAGGAAGCTTTGGAATTCCTTCATTCATACATTAAATATATATCATAGGAGCATATGAGTTTTTTATTCATATCCCTAAATGGAAGATAAATATAAATTCATGAAAATGTCACCATGGTCCTAAATTCCTATCCATAAAAGGAGAACTATGAATCTGATATTTATGATGGTAAACTTTAATGTTGATGTGCACTTTAATAGATACTAAACTACAAGGGATTCTATAACTACATATGACATGATTACTATTAACATAGGATTTGTAGGGAGAATTATATTAATAACGCTGGTTATTTTAAAAATAAATAAACATAAAGATTACCCACCACTGTGTATGAGTCATACCTACATAAGGATCATTCATTCAATAACTATGTGTGGATTTATTCATATCATCAGTGTATTTTTATTGATCCAGATAACACCATTTGTTGGTCCCATCAAAATACTCTATTTTAAGGTTAAAAATCTTATATCCTTCCCACATGATGTTAAATTACACTGTTTCTTATTTCAAATGTGTGTATTCACTACAATAATTATAGGATATGTACTTATGCATGTGTCTCCTATCTAGGGCCATAGTGAATAATCAAATATAATACTTCACTCTACATATGAGCAAAAACTCTATAGGGCATTTCCCATTCACGAACTAAGTGTGTCTATATACTTATCCTCACAAGATACTTATCAATTCCGGGATCTCATATTCATATTTCCAACTATGATAAAATAATAAATATTCCACCATACATTTGTACTATCTAGAAATATGCATGGAAATTCTCTACAAATTTAGAGGATGAGTCATACATACACAATTTTTTATGTATTATTTATATCAATGAATGGGTTTTTTCTTAATGTAAGATATATTGCAAAATTTTTGATATTGATTTTGATGTCCTTACCACATGATATTAAAATACACTGAAAATAATATGTCCCAATGACAAGGTGCTAATTGTTTTAGAACATCACCAATTATCAGTCATTATTGAAGGACCATTAAAATATGATTTCATTGAACAATAATATTTAAGTATTTTATTATATTTGTAAAACATCAATTAATAATATACAATTCTTTTTTTGAGTTACATGGGTTTATATAAACAATACATGAACCATGTAAAATAATAAATGGATTCAAGGGAACATTTGAATTACTATGAATCTATGCATATGGGTATTGTATATGAACCTAATGTCATCAACCAAATGTGAGACTCAAAAAAATGAATTTATAATTATTGTGGTTCAGAGATCGCCATGCTAGTACTCGTCACCGGATTGTGTTCTAGGCGATTCCAGATTCTATTTCCACATATCTTAACTCATGGACAACGATAATTTATCCTGGATAACATGTTCAGTAGGCTGACAAAAATATTATGATTCCCAATCCATTTACAGAAATTAAATTCTATATTAAAAACTTTTTATGATTTCACTTATTCATACCACAATAAATATTAGAAGGCTCTTATAAAAGATATCCAGATTAAGAGGCTATGTTTTTAGTATGAATTATGCATATGCATCCTACATATATTCCTATGGTAATAAAAAACAATTCCACTTTGTAAAGTGGATTTTTGATCCTTTTTATCCCAGATGTCAACATGGAAGATCAAAGCAACTACTTCTGTTTTGGGTCATTCATAATACGATTTGGAAACACCATCTCTATATACCAAAAAAATTAGAGCATGATTTAATATCATCATAGCTAGCCTATTCAATATTATTCGACATCCTGAGCATTACATAACATAGTTTTTTACAATTTCTAATAGAATGAACGTGACGCTAAATTTTAAAACACTTTGATAGAAAAAACCCCATGATTCAGAACCATTAAAAATAGGGATAAATATTCACATAAAATTATAAGTAACCTAAGGTTATAAAATAACCTAGGGATAGCCCTTCATCTATAACAAAAATCATAATCTTGAATTTTGAGTCTCCAAAAATATCTTATTGAACAAAATAAAGAGAGGAAATCGTCTTTTCATTAGAATTATATCAATAACTATGAATTTTGACTAACCAACTAATATAATATCCTATTTATAAGAAAAGAACATAGTCATTATGAGAATAGAATTCACAATGGATGATCGGTGAATATTATAGTTTTATAGGTCATCCCTGGAATGTCTGCACCGTTCAATATTCCTAGACACAAACATTCTAGTTATGTGTTACATCACTAACATTTCAATTTTTGAGTTGTTCATAACATCCCTAGTATTTATAACCCATCAAATATGACACCAATAGATCTTCCATGAACCTTTGAAAAGACTATATACTCCTCTATTTGAGAATGTAACTAGCATATATGGTATTTGACCTACCATGTAGAAGTTTCTACAAATTTCTGCAAATGATCTCTAATCCTCGTGAGCATTGACTACACCATTGTTGAAATCATTATCATAGGGAGTTATGGGACATCACTCTAATTTCTACCACATCTTCCAAATTCATCATTGAAGTCTTAGATGTTGGAATTTAAACACCTTTATATCAAAAGTATGATATACAAGACCCTATAATATTATAATGTACTATCTGATGTAAAAGACCTTAATGTTCAACAATATATAGTTTGAGCTAAAATAACCTAAACCATATTGATAGATGGTACAAGATAAAAGTATCACAACTATAGGGATATAAGTTATGAAATAGAATATTGTATAATAAAATTCATTAATTATTTAGTCTCCAATAATCGAAAAGGAAATAGCATTTGAGGTTGACAATGGGTCTCCAAAAAAATCATTTTATGATTTCCTAGTCCTCTAGTTTAAAAATATATATATATAACACTCTCCCTCAAAGAAATATTTTATTTCTATAGTAATGTTTTTTGAAACAAATATTATCATGATAGTTGGAAAATATTTGTCAATATGATATATCATTCTTGTGGGAAATCATTATCATTTCTCAAGTAAGTATATTAAAATTTTAACATCAAATTCCATGCATTTGGGTTTAGATGATGTTACACAATTGATGGATATTGTTCAGGATTAATGAAATATAATATCTACGATATATAATTGGGGTCATGAGTGAAAGGGAACATGATGAGATAATATATATTTGAGATGATCAATTCATTAATAGAATATATGAGGAATCATCATATATTTGTGTCTCTGCCCTTTATATAAATTCCAAAAAATTATTAAAAATTAAAATAATACAACAACATATGATCATAGGAGTCATTGAACTCAACAAGCCTTTACACTAGAGAGGTAATGTGCTTTTTTAATTGGTCAATTTATTTTGACTGCATTTTTAAAATTTGTTTCAGCTCCTCTACCCAAACTAAGGCATTAGCCTTCCCTTATACACCATGATAATGAGTCTCTTTTTCCCTGGAATAGTTATTTATGTTATCAGAATTTCATACAATGAATATGGTTACTCATCTTAAGTATAGATAATTATAGACTATAGGTGTTCAAAACCAATCTTATCAATGTTGACTACATTTAGGTGATCAGTCACATCAACCACACAGTAGAAAAAATTGTTATAGATGTTTTCCTTTATCTATTTTAGTGAAGATGAGGGATCATTAGTGAATACACTTAATCCAAGTCCATCTTCTTCACTATTTTGTAATCTACCTAATTCACTCGTGAATGAAGGGTTATATTGTCAAAACCCTTATAAAAATGGTGGGTGAAATAAACCATAGGTGATGTAACTTGTCCATTTTACCCTCCAATGAGGGTTTTGAAACTGAGAGCTAGATCACCAAAAATATTTTTTTCCGCATTGCCTTCATAATTGATGTTTAATTTCGGAATTAATATATGTCATTTCATGGAATATGAATCTATTGAAGGAATATTTCTCTATGAGGATGAGAATTGGTCACAGTCTTTGATGATGAATGTAAGGAATTTGCCTCCATTTTGGTAGACATAGTTTGATGAATTTGCAAGAGTTCTAGAACTGGGATCATAAAGAATTGGGGTGGAGACAATGTAATTAATAGTAAATAATATTTTCATCCAAAGGGAAAATCGTATGATACCACTAAATGACCAATATATATTAAAAATTGTGGAAACATACCTTTTTAAGTTGCATTGTTGGTGACACCCATTTTTCTGACCCCATTCGTGAGTAAAGTGGAAACAAACTATTTCAATGAGTGTATTTGTTGAACTCTCTGTTCATTATCTAATGAAATTATTATATCTACATGCATGAGTGCCGCAACAATGATATAAAATAATAGTTGGCGTGACAAGAAATGAATAAACTGTCCAGTTTCTAAAAATGTTATCCCCTTCACCAAAACTCACATTCAATAACGATACCTCAATAGTAAAATAGATTAATGTGTTGTTTCCATTCATAATAATGTTTTATGGTGAAAAATCTAGTGTATAGAACATAGGAATGTATACATTATGAAATATGCATGAATGACCAATCACCTTATCCATCATTAATTATTGATGGGTTGAGCCTAATAGTGAAGGGAGTGCCAAAGTAACCGAATATTCACCAAAATCCTTTGGGTGGATAAATTATATTACATGTGATCCAGATGGGGACCTACACATTTCTGGAAAACCAATATGTGCTATAAGAATAATACAAAAAAATGAAAAAGTGAAATGTCACACATATATGTTGAATCCATGGTATAGGTCTCGAATAATTTAGGGATAATCCATTTCCCCTTCCATCATATAGACATACAACACAAAAGGTGGTGAAGCTAAGGAAGCTTCTATAGAAATGTATGTTTCTAGCATCATCTGAGGCAATTTAAATGGGGATCACTCGTTATAGGTCCACCTAAAACTTTCAAATTCATATCCAATTGTTGTGCCCCTCTAAAAATATAAACTGGATTATAGGATTTAATAGTGTACTTGTATGTCCCTGAATATGGAAGAACACAAAAAGGATGTCTGTGTAGTTATAATGGCATAATTACTATTTTATCGAACCATCATGTTCAATCATACCACTTATTATTTGATGTGATAAACACATTCATCCATTATTATTATAAGAATTCTCCAAACTACGATTAATTTAATTACAGGGGATTAAAAAATATACCATATGAGGATTTCCAATGTCATATTAATATATCTATGATTGGTGCAGTATTTACCAAATCTCTGATGTTGAGTTCGTAATTATATAATCCACCCAAATTCTAGATGTGAGGGTAAATAATGATGTTGACACATAATCACCCTTTGGTAAAACACATTCTACAACCACCTCAAATGGTTGTTCTAACAGAAACAATTATAATGGTAAATTCCATTCATCCATGTGGTGATGTCTTAGTGGAGATATGTCCACTTAGTACATGTTCCATTATAGGATGAGAATTTTCCACATCTGTTGATGTTAATTGGGATTATTATTGTACAAGTTTGGATAATTTCTCATTTAGGAGCGAGCGGATCCAAATATCAACATAAAATTGGCAAAAACAAATCATTACATTGTTAGGAGGGATTATTATCATGGTCAGAGACTTTTCCTTGGAAATATTCATTCAAATTTAGTGTTCCATAATAAAAAACTCCTAATATATAATGTGAATTGGGGGAGTAACTCTCGATTGAACACACCAGAAATGATAGAAAAACTAGAAGGTTTACTTCTATTCATCGAAAAGGCCTCCTTCCAATTGAGAATAATGGATGTTGTTATAAAATTATTGCACAAGGTCCAAGAATCCAGTCTAGACCCAAGGTAATCAACTATACATCCATTGTGGAATTTCAAACATGATTTAAAGGAGAAGTGTACAATAAAACTCATGATGTACTTGACCTCCCAATCCTTTATTCAATTATTGATTACCCTACTACTAAACCTTAAAAATTTATAGAAATTGACATGGGATAATATATATATATATATATATATATATATATTTAGGAGCACATTTTATCCTAAATGGTTACCCATCAAGTCCAATTACACCTGAAGGGGGATAATGTTTTTTTGAGGGGCCTTTCCCCTAAAAATATTTAGAAGAAGGAGGTAATGTTTCTCCATCATAGGGATTGATAAAAAAATACCCTTGAATACTTGCATTGATGTCTCCATATTAAAATTGGAGACCCTAACTTCACACTTAACATTTATTGAGAATGTGTACACATTCAGATACATGGATTGATAACCATCCAACTGAACATTGCATTTGACATTTGAGATAAATTCCCATAAATATTTTCTTAACATCTCTTATATAACCATATTACAATAAAAACCCTACGCATTATGGGATTCCATTAGAGTACATACCATTCCATTCGTTTGTGTCATCATAGAACAATACATTTCTATAATGAATCATACCCATGTATTAAACTTTATATGTGAACCATGATGTTTATCCTTTAGGAGGGACATTTTATTCATCCTACTCATATGTCGAGGGGGGGGGGGGGGTCACTCTATTCAATCCCACACAAACAATGGGTTGAAATATCGTCTTGCATCTCCCCTTGTATCGGTTCACCAAATATTTGTTCAATTTCCTAGCAGTTGATACCGATCTTTTTATACATATGGATGATGGAGTTTGTATCATGGATCTATTTATTGAACATGTCTTATATATGTAATATATTTCAATAGTAAATAATTTATTTAAATTTACATGGTCTCTTATGTCTCAATGTGCTTTATCATTGTGGAAAACATATAAGTAATATTTGAACCTAGAAGGGCCAGACCCAACACATTCGATAGCTCTGCCTGAAAAGAAGTCCATTTGGGAACCAAAAAACATTTAGACTTGTGGAGAACTTCCACATTATCAAATGAGACCTATTAACATCAAAAATAGGTTCACTTTTTTTTCCTATTGATGTTATTTATCATGGATAAAACTATAGAAGTTTTAAAACATTCCCCCTCAATAGGGAATTTTCATTCATGGGAGGTGTTATCCAGAAAGGTGTTTTTGGTTTTTATAAACAAAAAATTTTGAATGATTCTTACTACAATTAATGAAATAGAGTGTCATTGGCATGTCCTGACCCACAAAAGGGAATTGAATATCAAAAGGGGTATTCCCCAAGTCCCTCTCTCATCTGTTCTTCCATGATTAGTTGACATTTAAAAAGAATGAATTGGTATTAAAGATCAATGACATATAAAATACTATTCAAATGAGAAATATATTATATAGACCCGTTAAATTATTTTTTTAGAAAAATAATAAGAGTGATAGATTCCATTAACTCAAATGAAAAATGAATATGTCAGACAAGTGGAAAACCCGTCAAAAGAAAATCGTAGTTTTTGTACCCTCATAAACATCACATGAACCATCATGGAATTAAAGATCACATAATGGAATCACAAATTTCCTAGAATATAAATATATATTGATTCCCATAATCCCAAAATAAAAAATGAAACCACTCAAACAATCATGAGACATGTGATTTTCAATCCCTAACATGTTATTGTGATCCACACAATAGTCGAGTGGTCATGCGATTGAGGAATAATGTCATGAAAACCCTACAATTTAACATTGTTGTTAATAGAGGAAATGTATAACTAGTCACCAATGATTCACTCATTCTTATATTGAAAAATATAATTTGAAAAATAATTATTGGGAAGTAGTTTTCATAAACATTTATGGCGAACAGATATCATGATTAGTTCTTCATGGAGATTTTTTTGAATGGGTATCATGATAGAGACATGGTGGAAGTTTTATTAGAATTATGTATCTAGTGACTAAACCATACTAAATTACCATATTTATATGAAATAATTTGATGTAAAAAACTATTACTCTATGAAAAATTATCTATCATTCCACAAATTAGAGATAGCGCCAAATTCTTACGAAGGCATTTAAATTCCTCAAAATTTATCTATTTTTCTTGAAAACATCTTTCTTGAGGGAGACATTTATTGATTGTAGATAAATAAGAATCATAATGTCCATGATGGGATTAAATACTTGAATAAGTGTATTGTTTTTCCCATAAATAATAGGATGTGAAGATGGTCATGATTTGTGTATCGCATAACCACAATGGAATAAGTGATCATGAGATGATTGGAAGTACGTCCAGATTCTATGTTGAATTGCATAATATTCATGGGATCATAAAAAGTCCCTTTGGAGAGTACTCCTCTCATGAAGGAGTCATAGAAAGTAACCGATCATATAGATAAATCTTTTAATGCTCCCCTAGATCATGCTATCTTTGAATTGGTTAATGCCTGACAAACCATTAAAAAATAATTTCAATATATGGAGAAAAAACATCTAATATATTTTTTCCAATTTCAGTTGTAATATTTTGGAATCGCGGAACTTATTGATGATGTGGAACCACAAAATACGATGTTACATGTTGTGATGGTCACTCAAGATCCCACATTCATGTTTCTGTTTCCGTACGAAGAGCCTCAAACATTTCTTGGTTTACTTTTCCTCCCCTTATGGCACAATATACAAATAATAATGTTAAACAAGTTATTATCTTATAAACCACATGAAAAAACACTAGAAATACCTAAACATTAAAAAATAAATATATTTATATTTATATACATACATATATATAATGGAGAATTATGGGCTGTTCTTCTAATTGGAAGATACAATCATATTATAAAAATGGAATTATACACTCATGGTGTGCCCCATAGATCATGAAAATCTACCACGCTAAGCCAGTATGAACTCACAAAAAACCATTGATATGAAAACATGATATTTTTATGTCCCATATGAAAATTATCTTTGTCCCATGGAAGCATACCATAAAATTCATCACATATCACACAAAATCTTTTCCTTAGGAATCTAAATGACATGAAGGCTTGTAGATATGTCAACCTAACACTAAGAAATTAAATTGGCATGTCCACGTGATTTAGAAATAACCCATTACATTTAAAAATAATATAAATTAGATGTTTATGGGATGACATAATCATCTATTAAAATAATTTTATGACCCTTGAATAACTAAATACTAGATATAAAAAACACATAAATGAAAATGTCGCCACTGACTTTATCAAGGAGTTTGACAATACATGGAGCACAAAGTTTCATATAATCAGGGTTGTGAGGACTGTAAATACCCCATAACAGCATTAAAAATTATCTACTATGTATTATATCAGAAAATCATCTGCGTATAAGAGTGTATTTCATAGTCTGACCAATCATGTGATCACATGATTTTGCATCAGATAAAATATTTCTAATAAACTTTGATATCATGAGACATGAATAGGAAAATGACATGATCATTAGAGATCAGATGAATGAAATATAGTTTATCCTCTGGGTTATGATTATGAAATAACACATATATAATGAATCACATGAGATATAAAAAATTAAAACACCGAACAAAAAAATAGAACACATTCAATAAAAATGTTGAAAAAATTCTAAAATAAATAATACTTATATAATGAACATTTAAAATGTTCCTTGTTTTGTTCACATGAACTAGTCATTTCATTTGAAAATATAATATTTTGTCTCTTATATCATGTGACACTCCCTTTGTAAATTTTTTTTGGATCATGTGATATCCAATGAACAGGTTATACAAAGTCACACATCACACCCATTAATGCCACTCGAGTCTCACTAAACCCTATCAGATGACAATATAGACATTTTGATTCACTATAGACATGCCACCCAATTCACATGATTGAAATTGCACATGTTAGATGAGTCTTATAATAGAAACAGAGCCTGT
This sequence comes from Viscum album, assembly GCA_963277665.1. NCBI lineage: Eukaryota > Viridiplantae > Streptophyta > Magnoliopsida > Santalales > Viscaceae > Viscum > Viscum album. Next base: position 1,807,865,424 of record OY728156.1, read on the forward strand.
TTTTTGGATTTCAAAACTTCATTTGGTCCTGTTATCTATGCCATGCTAGAATTCCCATATATGACATCATGGATGATGATCTCTAATAATTTCAACTACTATAATGTGATAGCCTATTGAAACAGACAAATTTGTCAAGAGGAATCCATAAAAAAGTTTATTCATGATAATGTGATGGTCATCGTACATTCCATAAATATTATAAGATGTCCCTTAGACATGCAAACTAGATTGTGGTATTGTCTTTAAACATGTTCACAATAGCACCAAAAATGCCCATATAGCCATTTGAATTCCATATAGACAATCAAGACATATCCCAATGAAAATAAAGTAATTTAGGATAATAATCATGCATGGACAAACAAGAATACCTTGAGACAATAACCTTTTTTCCATGTACATATTAGGGAAACCATAGTGTTTAAGCCCCAATAAGAGACATAATATGATATTCTCTCACATATTAGGTCATCCTCAGTATGGAATCCATGATTTGTGAAATAATAATAATTCCACAATTATTAGTAAAACCTCTCTATGTTAGCCTCAATCAATTAAAAAATATGATATTCCCCAAACATATGGTAAACTTTATATTGTCATCCTTGATCAGTTATATAATATAAAATAAAAATAGATTAGGGAAACATGTAAATGTATTCCCTGATCAAGTACAATACATTATATTTCCCATATTTTAGGGAAACATTATTTTGTTATCATAGATCAATATAATAATATGTTAGGCCCCAAATATTGGGAATATTATACCATGTATGCCCTGCTCAGTAGAATAATATGACATGAAAAAAAATATTTGTGAATCTTGAACATGTATGCCATGATAAGATGTATATATGATAATATATATATGATATAAAATCCTCATTGTGTAATCCATGATCAACTAAACTATATGATTTCCAATTCTTATAATGAAAATGAAACAAATGATGTCATCCTATGGCCCACACTCAAATAGGAATCCACCTTAGTGTAATTCAAATCTATTTCTCCGATTTTTCATCTAATGAGACCCAATAATTTAATTTGTTGATCATTATACCAAATGTATCAATGGAAAATGAAAATAATAGAACTATGATGGCACTGATTCATTATATAATCAAGACACATGGGATTCCTTACATAAGACATGGTTTCATACGAAACAATGATTATGTTATCCAGGTATATAAGTACAAAATCCATATGTAGTGATAAAGATTACATAATATCATATGATTCTCACATAGAGAATGGATCACATGTTCTTAGGGGGTTTTTATTTTCATTTCACCAGAATTATGAATCTTCTCTTGTTATAGTATCCCCATTGCATAATATCTGACTTCAAGCATGATATTACTACCCAAATACAAGGGTATCCATAATTGGAGAAGTACTAAGGGGGTGATAGAACTATAATGACCATTCTTCCATCCATAACTAGAATATGTAGGAAAAATCAATGAGGATCGAGAAAAAAACCTGATACATATGTTCCAAAACATTTGTAAATTCATTATGAAATAATATTGAATGGGTTTATCCAACTATGTGGGATTTAATTCCTTATTTTAACAGGATATATAATATGTATTATAACGGATCTATCCCATACATGAAAAGTTAAAAACATCCTTGAATAGAAGAAAAATATGAATCGGTTCTCTATACTATTTTAATATATAATTAGATACCCATGAGGAGAAATGGATCGCGAACCATTTGTATATACAGATGGAATCATTAAAATATTTTCATTCAAAGTAAGTGGGTTCATCCCGTTGTCATTTTTTAGGATATCGGGTTCTATATTATGGTTAACATGAGATTCATAAATCCATTGGTCATTTTTGGGTAACTGGTTCACTATCAATATTAGTAAGGTATTCTCAAAAATAACATTTCCTTATAATAGAGTCATGCAGTAGGAAACAATTTCCCCCGAAAATGGGTGTGAAGGGCATGAACCCTCACACTCTTGAAAATTTTGAGTACCTTTGTTTCATTGTGTTTTAAAATTCAGTTAACTACCTTCATTTGGAAATAACTGTTGTAACATGTTATTGATGGGGTAACCATTGGGGGATTATATAATGAATAAAAATAAATGGTGGTCCATATGCTAATTATTGTATAAACATCAAACCCCCCACATTCAAAACATTATACCACATGGTTCTCACCAAGTTATATCTTATTTGGTTGAAGAACACATATATGGAAAATGGATGAAATAGTAAACCATTTAATAATCAATTAGATGGATAATGTTTATTTAGAAATTTATAATTATGAATACATTATTATTTTCCAAAAATCTAAATAATGTCAATTTTATATCAATTATATGGAATTGACTTGTATAACTACAATGAAAAAATTTAATTCAAATAAAGTCATCTAATACATCACTGAATTGTTATCTTTATCTATAAAATTATTGGTACACATTAATTATTTCAACTTTTACATCTATTAATACTTTTAATATCATTTATTTTTATTTAAGAATTTATTGAATTATTATTACATTAATGTTGTTTATGTATTTAATGTAATAATTAATTATATACAAAATAACAATTAATAAAAATTATGAAGGCAAGAAATATATCCATAAAAATAAAATTTATATACAACGATATCCTCATTTTATCCTTATGGTAAAATAATATTAAAACACAGGAGTTACATTTATGACTTTTTACAAAAACTGTTATAACGTTCCTAAACACTTAAACATAGAAAAAAGTAAATATAACTGATTCTAGGAGGATTAATAATGATATTAAATAGTATAATAAAACTATCAAAAATGTTATGGTTATTTTCCTTCAATTATCATAATATTTTCAGCCAAAAATTACCTAATTTATCATATATTGTGGAAGTAAATGCTACTATGATTGTTATTCATACTGAAAAAAATTAAAATGGACATATTAAAAAAAATACTCTGATTCAAAATATTGAATATATATTTCATGAATCAAAACACATATGTTGAATAATTTAACATAATATTAATCTGAAAGAACATGATGATAACCCATATCTCAAAAAAATTCCATTGAAAATATAATTTGTTTTATATGAAATTCATGTATAATATTCATTAGTAAAATGGAATAATTTAAATCAAATAGAATGCATTTAATTTTTAAACAATAAGAAAATTCGTTTTTACTCCATAAATACTTTTCTATAAAATGAATATTTCAAAAACAATCATTATTTTCACTATTCTCAAAAAATTAAAAAATGTCAGAAACAATTAAAAATATTAACCTAATTTCATATTGATATATTTATTTAAATCATGATAATTATATTATAAGAAACATTTTATAAAATTTAAACAAAAAGTTATTTTATTTTTTGTAAAAAATTAATTAAAACCCATTTCTTAAGAAAATGCGGCATTGAATAATATATTGGAATTGCAAAAAATTAAAATTTTCATTCCCAATATTCCCTCAATAAATTATTAATGATTAATGTTAATATGTATATATATATATACCAAAATTCTGGGAATTGTATTCACATCGTCCAATTCCATGAATATGTTATAATAATAGTATTTTAGTAATAATATACAATGGATTGATTAAATTTAGTGTTTCTTATTTTGTACACTGTAAAAATATTTTTTTATATATAGATATGAAATAAGGTACTACTCCTGTGATAGAGACGATGAAATTTTGATTTTTGTTCCAAATGACTACCTTATTAGGGCCATAGGTTTCAGACCACCACCAAAAGTTTATAAATCCAACGAATAAGAGGGGTTACCATAGATATGTTTTTATTTAATATGTGATTAGATAATAAGAACCATCCAAAATAACCATCTATTCCTAAAAATGATAAACAAATTACAAATATTTCAAAACATAAACAAAAAAATGAATGAAAATTGTGAAATAATAAAAATAAAGTCCCCACAGTAGCCATGTGGCCCCAATAGATTTTAGAAACACCTCAATCCAGTACCTCATTTATTTATCAGCAAACAACATATAAGGAATTCTATGAAAACTTATACAAATAGCATGAGAATGCAATATGTGAGATCAACCAAAAAATATCTCATGAAAACTATGAAAGAAACCTATTGAAGTAGAGTGAATAAATAAATGAATATAAATAATCACATAAATACCGGATACTAGATCCCTATCCAAATTATGTAACACTCAAAAATTAATGTATATAATTAATCCATTTTTTATCAATGGCATACACAATCACATGTACACACACCTATCTATATGAGGAAGGTACCCTTCATCTACAACCCAACTAGTTTTTTGATCTCACACGTCAATGAAACGCGTCATGTGACCATCCTCTACACATGTCAGTAATCCCAAGTGTGTATATGTAATATTCTATACCCACAACTATCTTTCATAGGGGTCATCTTCTCTTGTTGATAATAGATTAAATATTCATCTTAGCATCATCACCATCCATTCACAACCAGGTATATATATTGATTTCACTATAGACTATGATAATTCATTATAACTAAAGTTATCATAATACATGATTTTTACCAAGGTAAATCTAGATCCACCATGATCATTTACACATATGAACTACACCTGAATCCATTTCTATATGTAAAAACATACTTTAATGTAGATAGACTTTGTATTTAAGGTATCAACACAACATTACAATAAACCATTATATATTGAGATAATACTTAACATTTATATATAAAAATGGATTGGGTGAGATATCGATAATCCGTATATTTATTTGCTTTACAACCATTTATGATATTGAAATCAGTATCCCCAATAATTTTGATTTTTTTCTTCCGATCATGGTGGGGAAGCATATTAAATAAAATAGATAATAATATCACACAAGAAATAAACTAAGGGATTATACCTTGAAAAAAAAATCATCTACCCCTAACATGTAATATGAACACCCATTTCAACTATTAAAGACCATATATTATACAATAACACAATTATCATTTTCATTATTAATTAACTAATTAATCTATTAATTTATATTAATCTATTATTTATTTCCAATTTTTAAATTTCACTATTATTTTTCCTAGTGAATTCATCAAAATTATTCATTCTATTTTAATTCTCAATTATTTAATTGCAATGAACATCATAATAAAAATAATATTTAAACCCATGATCGTTTGATTATATTGTTCAAAAATATCATAGATTCAATCACTATGTAATAAACCATTACAAGAATGTACATCAATAGATTACAATTCCATTTGTTTATTTATTAATTTATTTATAATTCATAAATTATATAAGTAATATTAGACATTTCTAATCTATCACATCTATGATTCACATAGAGTGTATAGAATCTGATTACATCATATAGTGGGAACCCAATATCAAAGAATAATCGGCTACCATAGCATTTAACAAGAATTATGGTACAATTAAAAATCAACGAGAATACCATGATCTAAAATCTTCCAAAAAACCCAATGCACTTATGTATGTCACATAACATCAGTATGTACTTCATTCACAAACATAGACTATCTATGCAGCCTATATTACCAATCCACTTCCCTACGATAAAAATTCAAAATAAAAAATAACCCTACTCTAACACCCAATTACTCATCATAGAACCCCACCACACATTTCTTTTCAAATAATTAATACAATGATAAAAAATTCTTAGACCATTTTAACATTGCAAGAATTCAAAAAAATTAAATAAATAATCATTTAATCAATTGATTATGTCACATGAAACCCGAAAATAATGTAATCAACAGATACATAGACGAATATAATAATGTTCATTTAATAATATGAAATCTAGTTCGGAATAAAAATAAATAAATCCATTATAAATTAAATAAAATTGAATAAATAAAATTAATTTTTTTAAATAGGTTTTAAAAAATAAGTAATTTTCCATGAATAATGTATTCTCATATAAAATATACATTTAGATACATTATAATTTTAATTTTGAAAAATAATAATTTTTTTATTTTCCAAATTCAAAAGAATTATGTAAATTGTTTGGAGTATTTTTAAAATTACTAATTTTTAGGTGATTAGTGAAATAATAATGATTTTATAAGTAAGATAAATTTTAAAACAAGAGAAAAAATAATGGAATGACATTAAATATTTTGAACCATTTTATATATAAAAATCTATATTTTAATTAAATTAAATCACATGAAAATACAACACTGACATTTTTAATCATATTTTTAATCATTTTTAAATCATATGTAATATTTTAATTTAATCAAATTTCTACAAGAATTATATTTAAAATCAGGGAGCTCGGCGGCGATGGAGGCTCTCTCCTAGGCAAGAGACAATGACCTAGATCCGGCGATGGAGCCTCTCCCTCCCCCCTCCCCAACGGAGGGGGGAGTTCTTTCTCGTTCTTCGTCACGGATTCCCCTGCCTGCTTTCACTCCGTTTTCTAATCCTGAATTCTTGCCCCCATTCCCGCGAATCTCACTTTGCCCTAAAGTTCCAGATCTGTTTCGTGGAGCACCTCAACTATGTTTAGCACCTTCAGAACTTAACTCTTCCACAGATCTTTTCAAGCTGACTCTAGTGGCTCGATTTCATCAAAGTCGTCCCTCAGTTGATGCTTTTGATCGGTTTGTATTTGAAGCATGGAACCTGCGGGATCGGGTGGTGATTGGTCTTCTCGATCGACGACACATAATGATTCGTTTTGGGTCTATGGAGGATCTCATCACGGCGTGGTCTAAGGCTCCTCGACGGTGTGGAGGTATGCCTTTCTTTCTTCTTCGGTGGAATTTTGACTTTCATATGCAGTGGGATAATCCGAGTTTAGCGATTTGGGTACGTTTCCCAGGCCTTCCTCTTCAATTCCAGAACCCTTCCATTCTTTCTATGCTTGGGAACATGGTCGGCCGCTATCTGTGCTCAGACATCAAAACTGAGACTGTGTGTCATCCCATCTGCCCTCGCATTTGTGTGGAGATTGATGTATCCAAGACGCCGGTGGACTGGGTGTGGATTACTGATGAGCAAGAATTCCGATGGCAGCAGGCTGTTAAGTTTGAATCGTGGGTTGATTACTGCAGTGTGTGCCATCGGCTGGGACATTGTGCCTCTGCCTGCAGAAATAGATCACTGAACAGGAGGGTGTGCAGGATGGTAAGGGATGATTTGGGTTCTCATGAAGCTGCTTCTGTGGGGAGTTTGAGGACACATGGGCTTTTGGTTGATGGTGGGGTGAACTTAGTGGACAGTGGGGTTCTGGGAATGGGGGATGAAGTGCATAAGCCAGGTGTGGAGCCTCCTGGAGTGATGGTCAGTGATATTTTTAACAGGCTGAAGCGGGACTTGGGTAATGTTGATACCCTGACATGCAATGTTGAGTCTTCTTCTGCTTTTAAGGCTGCAGGTGGCTCTGCTGAAACTTATATGTTTGAGGTTCCATCAAAGATGGAAAGCCCCCGAAGGGAAGTGAACGCTGCTGTGGAGAAAGATGTGGAATTGGGTGGGCAGAATGGTGGTGTGGAATCTCTAGGTCTGGAAACTGTGAGGGCACCTGCAGCTGGTGTCGCTGTCCATGATGTGCAAGTTGTTGCTGTAGGTCCTAATTCCCCAGCTCAGGTGGAGGTTGAGAGGCAATATCAACACATGGATCTTGGGGCTGCGAAGTTGGCTGGGAATAAAGAAAATCCTATCAAGGAAGGTGCTGATTCCATCGGTGCCGTGATGACAGTGGGTGGGATGCAGGAATCACCTGGGAGGCAGGCGAACAACATTGAGCTCGGCAATCGGTTTTCATGCCTGGTGGATATTGATCTGGTCCTGGATCATGAGCAGGATGCCAAGAGGACTCATGAGGATCAAAATTATGCTTCCTTAGGTGCTAATGATGAGCCAAGGGTTGCTAGTGTTGGAACTTGTGATCAAGATCTGGGAAATGATGAAACTTATAGTGCTGAGAAGGGCTCTGAAGCAAACACAGACAATGGCCCACTATTGGACAGCTTAGCTGGAGATTATAATGTGAAAAACGGCACGCATGGTGGCGATGACGGGTATAGGGTGGTACATATTTCTGATAAATGGGGGGACTGCTCTGATAGTGAGAAAGAATATGATGGTGGCACGGTCCAGCCCTCCGATGGTGGTATGGTCCAGCCCTCCTATAGTGACATTGTTCAAGGTGGCCGAATGAAGATGTCTGAAAGTGAAGGTGCCATGACTGCGCCACCAAAGAGGAGGCCAAGGAGAGACTACACGGATCTACCCAAACCAATGGCAACAAGGTCTGCACACAAGATTGGAGCGACACAAGATAATGTCATTGCAAATGGATACAGTGGAAAACAAAGAGGAGGGTCCTCGAAGAGGGACAAAGGACTCAGTGGGAAACGGCCGGTCAAAGAGAAGTTGTCTGAGGAAATGTTGCGGAAGAAAAATATGTACCTTGAGCTGATGCGCAAATACGAATCTTCTGAATGGGAGTCAGCTGATCCTGGTGCTGAGTTATCTGATGATGGGGAGAAGGATGCTTATGGTTTTGATGTTATGTAGCCTTTTTATTTTCTTCTGTCTTTACTTGCACTTTTCTTTTAATAAATTTGGGGGACCAGGCTTTGCCTGGTTCAGACTTTCCTGGTATATTTAAAATCAGTTTAAATCACATGAATAAAATATATGATTTACAAAAATAAATCACATATTCAATAAAGGAATGTTCAAACTATGTATTATATTTTATTTATAATAATCAGATAATTTTAAGATTACTATGATCAAATTTAATGGAAATGATTATTATATAACTATTGTATTTAAAAAAATGTGTTCATAGAACTCTGTGTTTATTATCTTATAAAATAAATTAATTTCATCTAAAAAATTATAATATTATAATGATAATCCTATATGAAACTATCTTAATAGTCATTCAATTTGTAATTTTTTTTAATATTATTATGAATAATTAATTTGGATAAAAGGAATTTTTCTACAAAATATTTTATCCTAAAATGTAATGTTTCAATTTAAAATTAAATTATATAATATATATATATATATATTGAATTATATTATATGGATATAAATTTTTTTTTTTTTGATCATTATTTTTTTTCAATGTGATAAGTTATACTTTTATAAAAATGCAAATTACATTGGTAAAAATGACATAACAAGGTAAAAAAATTAATTCCTAACATTATAATGTTATATGACCCATAAATTGTATAAAATATGTGGATTTTATTTTTATAGGATTTTCAACACTATATAACCAACAAATCAGTATATCTCACTTTTGAATATAGTGTTCCTTATATAGGGTAATTTGATCTCTGAAAAATTATTGGTCATTTCCAAATTTATCATTTTCTTCACCAATGAAAGAAAATCATTTCATCCAATATTTTTTATAAATTCCTAATACATTCCATTAAAAAATAATCCCATTACCCAACCAAAAACATCTGATCCATCCTAAAATTCATTTTTTTTTCAAATGACCACGAATTAGAGCCATAATGTTTTACAAAATGGATAACATCTAAAGAGATAGGTAATGTTCTCAACCCATATATATAATTTCATTTATTCATATTCTGTATTAAATCCATTATAGTACGTGAACGTGTGATAAGATTAATACTATTAAAATTTTAAATATTCATTATACTAATATAATATCCATTCACTATATTCCTTCAATAGATTATGAAAAATGAATGGGTGAACACACATAATTACGAACCAAAACCTCTATCAATGATCTATTACTTTTTTATCATTATAGGGATGAATAAAAAAAATATTTAATATCTTTTAATGATACTTATAAAAAAATTATTATATGAAAATTAAATTTATAAATTTTAGGTTTTATATTAATAATAAACAACTATAACATACATAAAATCCCTAAATGATCCTATCGTGACACCCTTCTTATTTGAAAACCATTTTAAGAAATAATTTTAAACTCTAATTTTTTTCCTTGGGCGATTTTATAATATAAATACCATTAAAATTATATACATTGTAATCTTTTTTATATGAAATATTAATAGTCATTTTAAGACAGAAGTATCAAGAAATTGACCAAACCACATTGAGTAATCACAATAGGAAAAAAATATTTCATAAATAAATTAAATATGATAATAAATATATCATTGAATGCTATATATTAATGAAAATTTTTTATAAAAATATTATAAAAACTATTTTAATACACAAGATGATATCAAATTTTGAAAATGAATCTTATCTGGATGTATGTTTTGCTGCATCTCAATTTTTCTCATTGATATTTGAGTAGTATTCATTGATTCTATATTTTTTTGGGGTATGTATATTATATTTTAATTTCATTAATCATAACATCTGTCACATCTAATAGATATTTAAATTCATCACATGTTCTATCCTTAAAGACTATATATTTTTCCTACACTAATGCTTTAGTATTATATTTATTTAAATTTATATTTTCACAATAAATTATGTACATGAACAGTTATAACTCTATAATAGAACTATATCCACATATATGGAATAAATTATTTATTATATAGATGAAACCATGATATATAATTTTAAAAATTTTCTAAAAATGTTTTTTTTCAAATACTCTCATTTTCCCTTTATTTCCATTTGATTTTGTCAAAAAATGTTGTTGCATATATATTTTGTAATTTTATCTTTTATTATAGGGAACCTAATTTTCTAATATTTTCTTATCTTCTCATCCTATCATTAATAAAATATTTTCCAATTAATATAACTAATATTCGTTTAAATAATAGTAGTACACATGTTACATGTAATAGATATAAAATAGTTCAGATTTGTTTACGTTTTTTCAAATATCGTTATTTATGTATAATAAATATGTTTTCTATTATGTTTTATTAGTTTTTTTCCCAATTAAAATAAATTACATTGAAATGATTGTTATTTAAACATCATATTATCATAACAAAATTATTTAAATTTTCATTTTATTTATATTTGATCATAAAAAAAATAGGACAACCATTTTTTTCATCGGTGTAGTATCCTTCAAAATATTTTGGATATGAAAATTTCAATTATAAAATATAATATATCAATATTTTAATGGTTTTATATTTCATTGAAATTCAAAAAACCAATTTTATGTTTTCTAAATTAATTAATATAAAAAATGATTAAATTATTTTTATATGAATAGAAACTAAAAAAATGTGATTATTCTTAGATGAAATACAATTTTAATGTTAATAAAATGATTATTCATTTAAATTTAAATAATAAAATAGTAAATGGTATCGAATATAATTAAAATTTATAGAAATCAAACAAATATAACATGTGTTCTGCATTGCATCCTTTCCTCTAATACCTAACTTTTCGTTCATCAAATATATTGTTAAATTTTGTTCAATTTTATTCATAATATATATATATATTATTGGTTGTATATAGATAGAATATTATAATTCTAAAAATAAAATTTCATGTATTAAAAGTATTCTAATAATATATTTTTGTATTTTATTAATTTTTAAAAAATAGAAACAATACACTACATACCGGATTATTATATTTTATTACTATAATAATTGAAATTCCTTATAAAAGGAAAAATAATACGAGTGCAATTAGTATACTTCTTATACAATTTTTCCCTTTTGAAACATATTTGTTGGAAACATTTGAATATATAACCCATTTTATAATTTGTTTTATTTTAAATGTAGTTATTATTTATTCAATTTATGACATGTCATATCCCCAGACTCAATATATATATATATATTATTTAAAAAAAGTATTAAAAAAGTAACTTATATTAAAAAACATTATATCATTGATAACATTAATCTAGAAATAAACATTTTTCAACAACATTCATATTGATTCCAATTTATAAAATTAAGTCATATTAACAATACTTTTCCACAATTTTCATGGTATATATCATCTATTAAACAGAATACACATTTTAGAAATTCACACAAGACTTGTTATTATATATTCCCTAAAAAAATTATACATAAATTCTATAAATTTGAATTATACCTATTAATAATAATCACCAATTAACACAAATTTTCCTCATGAACATTAATTAATTCCATTTGAAGAATTATAGACCTCAAATAAATAATCCACATAGAAAACCATTCCATTGACATAACAACATATGATTCCAATATAATTACATTATATTATAAGTGAAATACATATAAACTGATATTAATGTAAAAAACAAGTTAAATATTTTCAATGTATACTCCAAAGCTACTTGAATGATCAATTCAAATTAAAATAAAAAAACCATTAAAATTAACACCTTATCTAATTTTTTCCCATTATTTCATGATGTAAACATCTTCAAAAAAAATTCATAAATCTTAAAAAATATTGAAAACATGACATGTGGTTATTTTAATTTTCAAGGATTTCATTATACTTTTCAAGTAGCATATTATTTACAAAAAATATATAATATCAGCTTTCAAAATTAAATGATAACACTTATATGAAAGGAAAAATCTATAGTAAATCAATAATTATATCATCAAAGCCTATTTTTATCTGAATGTATCCAACTCTAAATAACTATTTTACATCATGGTATTATAATATAAACTTCATGTAATGAATCAAAATATTTATCAACCATTAATCCAATTTCAGAAGACATAAAATTTCAATTTTATTCAAAATTACATGAAAGAAAGATGATTCAAGTTCATGGTTAAAATATGATAATTTATTTTTCCACAAATAAATTTCATTCAATAATATTTTCGGCACAATCATAGGATTCATATCAAAATAATTATACAATTGCTGATAGAAGAAAATCATTATTTCATCATATAACAATGTATACTGAAAACCAATAATCTATCGATTACTATTGATGGAAAAAAGATTCATAAAGAATTATAATATTTTATTAGGGAATAATTGTATATAAAATTCAATTAAAATTAAATATTTTAATAAATGTTTAGTTAAATTAGACATATCTATAAAATATATTTAATGCACTCATATATATATCAATTCAATAGTTTAAAAAATGATGTATTATCATAACCTTTTATATATATGATGTATGAAATCATAAACTTTCCCCATGAACCATTTCTTTTGTATGTCATAAATAACTCAATAAAGCCACACAATTATAAAAAAAGTACACCAACCACTAATAATATTTTTAACTACAAACTTGTAATGATTTGAATTTACACTTATAAAATCATTCACATCTAACTTGTCTCCATATGAATTTGTAGCCACTCATTGGGACATCAACAGAGTATTTCATGTTAAACTATAATTGGAATGGTTATTATCTATCAATATTACACTACATTGATATTTTCCCTGAGATAATAATAAAACACTATTGGATTAAGGAATCCAATATATTTCTCCACATATGTAAATGTGACCATATTTCCTTGTTTGTTAATATTTTTATAACTTTAATTTAATTTTATATAATATAACTATATAGGAACTACAATAAAATTTTCATTATTATTTGTGTACTATTGATATATTTTTAACCCATTTAATCTCTTATATCTAATATAAAAAAATTGAAATCATTTAGTAATCAAATATGCATCCCCATAAAAATTATAATTATATTAGATGAAACACTAATTTATTTTGTGATATTATCCTCAAAATAAATGAAAGAATACCCAAAAATATTAATGTGACGAATTTGATGTCATTATTCACTATATAAATTTACAGTAACATATATATGAACTATGTTATTTTTATTATGAAAATGTGTTTTCATTAGAATTCACTCATTTAAATTACATGTAAAATAATATTTGTAAATATAATTTAATTATTATTCCAATGAATTCAGTCCCTTATGAAGAGGAAATATAAATTAAACATTATTGTTTTATTACCTAAAATTAATTGTAAAATTTTATTAGAAAATCCTTTGGACTTGACAAGAGAAAATTTATTGTGGATTATTCATGTGAAAAATTATCGATATTTTATTAATCATTCGTGTGGATATTTTCATTGTATTTCAATGTATAGTATTTATAATTAATATAATAGTGGATACATTGTGAAATTATATTGGAAATAGACAATATTGAATTATGTTCAATTCCATTCTATTAGCATGCACTAAAAAAGATTCAAAATAATGTTAACTGAAAAAATCAATGTAGAAAGTTTCCACTTTAAGGAAATAATGTAAAATATCTTACCAATTAATCCCTCACTTTTCCAAGATGGGTCGACTATGTAACATTATGTGAACTCATTATATTCTAGATACATCCAACAAAAATCGTGATTATAGGGAATATACTAAGGTGACTATGCCATGTAGTATAGATTTACTATAACAATGGGATTAATAACATAATAGATTATATAATTGAATCATTATAAACCATCTGATGAGTATCCATAACATAATAATGTAAAATCAAATAATAAAATATAAACAGAATCATTTAATAACCTAATCAATGTATGTAATTGATAGTACTAATGAAATTCATATAATTTACAAATTTAAAATTATAACAAACACAACACCGTAGTCTCTATCCCCATATAGGCCCCATATAAAAACTAAAACCTTCAACATTGGAAATAATTAATTAAAAATTTTATTTCCATTTTCAATACCTTCAACCAAGAAATATTTGTTGTTACCTAGAAATGTTCTAAATAGTGTGTTGGCACAATAGTGTAGGTCTAACACCCATGGTGTCAGAAAAAATCACATTTGAGTACGTAGTTTATATTAAATAGTGATTAATATGGGTCTTAATTAACTAATAAGAATTAAAAATGAAATAATCATGTAGACCCGTGGGGTTAGGGATAAAACAATGGCCTTCCAAACTAGAAATGATTCTATTTTTGAATATATTGAATGTGATCGATCCTCTTGATTTAGGATTCAACATGTATCATAGGATGATTCCTGATACAAATATGAATCACACAAAATGTATCGTTAAAAGTTGTTCATAAATGTGTTATAATAAGAAACTATTCCTTAGGGATCAGGGAAATATCACCTATATGAATCTAATCACTACGCAACATACCATCTTGGGGTTCATATCACATTTATCACACCATTGTTCCATACATGACCCATTAAATTTACAGTCGACCAAGATGTGCACCATGCATCTATCTCTTAGGTGTCATGTATGTTCTCTCAAGAAAAAATTATAATCGTTTTCAATGTAAACTTATATCTCAATATGTCATGTATCAATAAACACTCTTTAATCAATCATAAAAATTTCATCTCCAAAAAAATATAGCAAGAAATATACATGACCATGTATCATGCAGAGAAAAAATGTCACCAAGATATAATGCCTAATTCCAAAAATTACCATTTATCAATAATTTTATTTTTCTTTATGTCATGATACCAAATAAAATATCTATTATAAAAAATTAAATTTCATGTATCAATTTATTATATGGACATGAATATGCCAAATTTTTTCCTACACATCAAGAAAACATACCATGCCAATTTTACATCCATTATAAAATTTTGGAAAATGTAAATCAATATCATCAAATCACCTCAATTAAACTGTTTTCCTAGTTCATATTATAAATAAAAAATAAAACACTAATTGATAATCCAAAAATGGAAATGTAAATAAATTGTTTATTTATGATTTCAAGGTAGGTAAACCTCATATTTGACTATAAGATAGGTATCAACACAAATGGATCCAAAATAATGAATATGTGTTATGAAAAATTATTTTCTCATAGAACATATTTTATAAAATTACAATGGGAATACCCATGAAATTCCATCAATTTCCTTATGACTACATATAATATAATAATTTATTCAATCATTTTTGGAGTAACTTTAGGCAACCTACATCAAAAGAAAAATATATTAAGTCTTAATGTAAAAGGTATTATTTGATTCATTAATCCATCTATTCATTGATGATATTGAATTACTTCATCATGGAATACATAAGGGGAAACTAATGACTGAGAATGAAAAGGTAAATAGTAATTCTCACCCACATAATCTAGTCTTTGAACAGAATGACTGTATGGCCAAATTACCGATGTATTAACTCCTACATGATGGGGATTGAATACAATGGAATTGATTTCCAGTGTTTTTTGTAAAGATTATTGGTTCACCTAGGTAGAGATTTGAATGTGTGTAATAAAAATGATTTTTGTCTTGTATTAGGTTATTTATAGATATCCTGTATAATTGATGACTTAATTACATCCCCACAGACCACACTACTGAAATGGTTGAATCATGATAAACTACCAATGAATTGATGTGTCCGTATCCAAGCATCATTAGTGAAATAGATATGTATATCCATGATGGAATCCATATAATAAATCCAATAAACATAGGAAGAATCAATAGAATATCTTAAAAGAGCATCAAATAGCATCTGGAATCCTCAATGTACGACTACACCGCATCAAGTATCCACACCATTGGGGAATAAGTTTTAGTAGAAATGAAAATCTTCTCATCGAGGCCCTTTTTTCATATCCAATATTCCATACTGTAGAACAAAAATATCATGCAACATACCCTACTTCTATGCATCATATATACCAAAACATTTAGTGTCTTGTATTTTCCCCGACTCAAGATCCTGTGGTGGAGCTGTGAGAACTACAACATAGATACTACTCTTTGGATGGAACCTTGATCTATATGGGTCGTACTCTCTAAATCTAAAAAATTCATGTAAAATTTTTCTATATCTATTTATGGGTAACCAATGTTCTTCCAAAAAAATAGCTGATTCATAATTGTCTAAAAATTTTAAATAGGATCATACTATGAAATATAATATATCAAACATACTCTCGTCCATAAAAAAATTCATTCATAAGATTCCCTATGCATCACTATGAATTAATTATGAACAAGTTAGCCACTATATACATATATCCTAATCCATGTACTAGTTCTACTATATTATATGATCATTCCTCAACTATAACAGAACCATAGAAATAATGTTTCACTAGATATTATTCATTATATAGTCTATGATATGATTTATATGATCCTTAAAGGATGGGTTAACATATATTCTTATGAAATCACTTACTTTATAGTCAGATGGTATAATATGATATATTCAAATATTTCACATGTTAAAATAAAAAATATTGTCACTAAAGAATTTTTGAATTTCAAAATGGTATTTTATTAGGCCACCCCTTTCCACAATATTTAATTCCCCAAGAAAAAGGTTTTTGTATCCCCTATTTGAGGATAGATTACTTCCCTAGAATTGATGATTCCCATTAAAAAGGATAATAAAAAACCATCAAATCAATATGTAATATTAAGTAGGTGTCATATGATTTTTTTCACCACTATGTTGCCACCAACTAAATTATAATCAACTGGAGATATTAATAAATTTCATACATTAGACTATTCCCAATATTTTCATACTTTAATTCCTATAATAAAATAAATACAACATGGAAATACATAAAATACAAGAAAATTTATCCATTTGGATGAATTCATGGATACTTTTATTAAATGAATTTTCCTTCAGTTTCTAGTGCTTCTTCCATGTCCCACCAAAATCCATATCACAATATCACAACATATCATTCAGAATAAAAAACATTAAATAGGATTATCCATATTTTTTAGGATTAAATAATGTACTCAAAAAAACATTGATCCAATTTCTATCTGAAAAAATCTCCAAAATTAGATTTTAATTGAGGTTCTTTATGATAATCGATACTCCTCAGTAGAACAAGAATTTATATTATCTCTCATATGATGAAAATTAATATATAATCACAAGTGAAGGTCTCCCTAATAAGAATGGTGTGGGCTAAAATATTTAGTATATTCCTGATCAACTAGAATAATTCATTGTTAAACAATAGCACGAGATATCTAATCAAAAAAATCCATAGTTGCTGCATCCCGCATCCATTATAGAATTGTTAGAGGGTACAATAACATTGCAGGACATTGATGTCGGGGTTTCACCTATTGATAGGTCAAAATATTTTCTACGAATCCCATGACTGCATTCATCATTCCTTAAAGATAGTAAAGTATTCATATATAATAATATAACATTACTAGTCCTTTATGTTTCATCCATTTAGATTACAAAAACACACCAATTTTCACCATTCACAGTTCCATCAAATATAATACTTATAAAATGAAAATAATAATGTCACAACAATCATGGTCCATTCCTAATGTGGGACCCCACTATAAAAGAAATTAAATAGTGGTAATCCCCATGGACAATATAAATTTTAATTATTATTATAGTTAATAATCACGATTATAATAAATTTCAACCCCAATGTTACTCATCTATGGGACTCTTAACCATCCTTATGCGAGTTTTCATACAATACCATAATCATCCACTCCACAAAATTATCTCAAACTACAAATTTATAAGACTTCTAGATCATGGAATCATTAATGATGATTCAAATAATTTATTTTATACATGCCCTAAATTTAAATATTATGGGTACTTGATCCACAAACTCCTCTGAAGGTTCAGGTCTTGCTAAGAACAAGTTTATTTGATGCACTATTGATCTATGTAAACGATATTCATCTCACACATCAGATTATGTATGTATTATATTATATTGTTCTCCACTATTGATGAATCTAGGTCATACATTGGATTATTTCCCACAATTGTTCAGTTCTGTCTGGTTCCATAAGTAATTACATGGTCCTCATTCATTCTATTTTCTATAGTTATTATTCTTACTTCATCATAAAACAATTTATACTAATTTTTAAGTACGTAAAAGTGGAGAATCTGTTACGAGGTTTTTCATTTATTTAACTCATATAAATTATTTTCGCAATCACTTTTTCTATCAAACATAACTATTTTCTTGGCCAATCTAGACACCGTTTCTTCTATTGGAGAGAAGAACAGGATGAAATAAGGATAATAACTTGTTAGAGAATTAATACTATAAAAATAAAATTAAATATTCGATTTCTATTAATACAACCTAGATATAACCATTAATCGATCCACTGACACTCAAGAATATGAGAAAAATGTGAAATAAGTGACCACTATAAGTATATAAACATCATTTAGATATCATGGAATACTGTCGATGTTATTTTAGTATACACATGACGATTTCTAGATATTGGGAATTATAATCGATTAAAAAAGAGTAAAATATGATTCCTTGATTGAAAATTACCTCTATACAAACCAAAAAATGATGAAGGATATGATTCATTAATTCATTGGCATCCTACAAAACATTTTCCATTCTGAATGGAATCACCACAACCATATAAAATCCATACCTAAGGATAAATTAATTTTGTGTAATTTTAGATTATCTCATCCCCAAAATATGGTACCTATATGTCATGTGGATCACTAAAAAAATAAAAAAACATCTAAAATGATTTCAGATATCACTAGTGAGCTTATAGGCATAAAAATAAAAAAATATCATATAGTTTCATCTCTAATTATGCACACATATGATAAAATTTGTTTGGTCTTTCATGACGATAATCATTGGAGAACCTCCTAGATAAGTACGTGGATAAATGAATATCATATATTCAATATTGTTTAACTAAAATTTGGAATCATAATGATATAATGGATCATTGGTGTTATGTGGTATAAAGTATTCTTCACCTCTCAAATGCAACTAAATCATGAATCTAATCTCTCCCTCATGTGGTATGCTTGAGAATTCATTCAAAATAAATTATAATATTGTTACACCACTAGATAAATTGTGTTCTTGTACATTTATTTGTCATCCAAGTAAATGAATATTATATAAGACATGAGAAAATGTAATTTTCACAAAATTATCCAAACAAAACCAGCCTAAATATATTTTTTTCATTCATAATAATATCCCCCACATGTATATATAAATGTAACTCTTATCTAATAATAGTAAATATGTGTTTTTTATATATCTAAAATATCAATTACAATGTTCAAATAAAACCCATTCATTTCTAGTAAAAAAAATCCAACATAAATGGTATGAATAAATTTTAATATAACAGTCATTATAATTATTGATATCCTCTAAACACCCTTGTAATGGTTTTTATATGATTATTACACCATCCAATTTCTCAATTACCATGTCATTGATATTTTAAAATTCATTAGATAAAAATTAATATTATTATAAAATACAATAAAAAAATTAATCAAATAGAATATAATAAAAGATCCATACTAATGATAGAATATATTCATGCATCAAAAATAGAATAAGTAGACTCAACGGTGTTAATATAACTTTACCTTTAGAGTTGGTCTCTAGTATGACTCCCCTATATTGTTACATATTCCTAGTACATAAAAAAATTCATGGGGGTAACACGTCCCCAACGTCCTCCTGATTGTTAAAAGGATATCATGGTAATTGTTTACTAAGGAGTAGTTCTGTCCCTCCAAAACTCTAGATCCTATCATGACCCCCTTCCATTTCTCTGATATGATAATCTCTTTAATAACATCTTATAAATGGATCAAAATTCCCCATATATTATACTCAATAGTTGGGTAAGAACATGTGGAATATTTATTTCTCGAGAACCCTCAATTAAATAATCTCAATGGACCACAATTCTAGAATGGCTTTCCAATAACGTGGATTCATTACCTAATACTTCCTTAGTGACTACATTTATAATGTCGCTTCATATAAATATTATAATTTCTCCTAAAACAACCCAATGAAACTAAATGGTCACTTCTTAGTTTCACTCTAATATTACCATATAAAATGAGAGACTAATTCATGATGACAATGATGTTTCTTAAAATAAAACAAGTCCACTTATGAAATTTTGTCATTGTGAACCTAATCCTAAAAAATACAATCCTAGTGATCTCATAAAATACAGATAATGGTGAAACGTTTTGTAGGACTATAACACATACATCAAATTCCATTACTAACATTTCCCCATTTGTCTATTTAAGGAGATCACGAGCCTCATGATACCACATGTTCTCTAGATAATATTTAATAATGAATATCACCTAAAATCCCCTTAGAGATAAATCCCATTTCAAATGGAATTTCAATTTTCTAACACCGCAAAATTTTATAATGTTGTTCTTTTAGAATAAATGAAATTTCATAAGTATCTTGCAATGTATGTAATGGATTCATTAAATAAAAAAATTTTATTCAAACATTTAGAATATAATTAATTTTTTAAAAACTATTATAAATTTTGTTAGAAATAATAAATATAATTTTTAATTAAAATATATTTAAATTATCATAGGATAAATTATATAATATTCTTAAATATTTCATATTTATATTAACAGTGATAAATATTATATTTTAAAAGACTAATTTGATTTAATTTAAATTATTTTTAATGTTGATTTATATTATGAATTATTTTTCATAATAAATTAAATACATTTACATCAATTAATCATACTTTAGTCTTTGGAACAATTTTCATATACAACAAATAAATAAAAACATTGTAAATTTGGGAACATTTTAATTTTAAATACCCTCTTTTTTGATCATTTCATAGGTATTAATTTTCAATTTAACATTTAAGATTATGATAATTGTATTCAGAATAAAAAATTCTATAATTTTTTAATAATCATAATTTTAAATTTCAAGAATGGTGAACATAATTTTGTAACAAATTAATAGAAAAAAATATTATTATTTACCGTGGTTGTAACACCCCAAGATTTTATAGTGTGTTATTTCTTCAAAATAATTCAATAACTTTCACTACACGCAACACCAAGTTCAATCGCACCATGACTTACCAAACAAGCTGTTCAAAAGAGGTTATGAATAGTGTCAACTAAATTTTAAACTTTATATAATCCTTATAATTTTAGAATCCATATTATGAGTTTCTTAGACATAATGTAAGAAAAATTCATTTTCAGTATTTCACTTTTACCAAATTTTAATAGTGAACCCTTTTTAGATACTATATTTTAAACTTTTTGACTAAATGGGGACATCAAAAATTTAAAATGAAACATCCCAAGCTTCCACGGTACGCTAGCGTGTGTTGTACGCAACACCGAGTTCTAACACACCGTAACTAATCAAACTAGCCGTTATGAATAGTAATACCTACTTTTTGAAATTATATATATTTTATATTTGAAAATGGACTTCATTTTTGGATTCGGAATATCGAATTTAGCCTAAGGTGAAATTTTGGTACATTTCAGATAACTTTCATATTTTGATGAATAGTGAAAATTACTAAATTTTAATTAAAAACAACTTTTTTAATCAAAATAATTAATAGTGATAAATTATGAATTTGAGTGGTTTTAAAGAATATTTAGAATATATTTTTACCATTTAATATAATGTTGGTCATTGGACATAATTTTACAATTAAACCGAACATAAACAAGTGTCAATCTTTTGATAGTTATTATCTCTTAAAAACACGCTTTTTGTTTTGACAGCGGGAATTAATTTTAAATTAATTTCTGCCACTTCTGTGTTTTGAATTTAGGAAAATGGATTCCATATTTGGAATCAGGATGTCCAAATTATGTAAATAGGTAACTTTTATTTTTACACATTTTGAATAATTACTGCGGTAAATATTTTATTTACCATGGTTAAAGGGTAAATCCGGTAAATAAGGGTTAAAAAATAATATTATAATAATACTAAATTACCCTAAAACGTGTCTTAACCCTATTGGTTGATACATGGTCGACCATGGGCATCTTTGGGTCTGTTTTGGGACCCCATGGATCCACTTGTAAGTGATAATGACACATTATATTAATAATGTTAAAATAAAAATAAAAATGGCATAAGCTTACATCTTTTAGAAGAACAATTTTTACATAGGGTTATACATGTTGGATTTTAGATTATAAATATTCATTATAAAGCTAAAAAGATTTCCTACATGATGATATTTTATTTATAATTTTTAGACATCAAATAAGTTAAATTATTAATGACACAATAATGATGCAATGTTTACCTCATTAATAAATCATTGAAATAAATAATATTATAATGATTAAAATATTATCTAAAACCTGTCCAATTCTTATTGGTTGATGTTATTTAGAATATTAGTCATCTTATCTTCGACCTCAATGATTTTTGGACCATTATAAACCGAATATAATTATATTATAAAGTAATACTTTCACTCTTTCCTAAAGAGCCCCTCCTCTCCCTTATAAAAGGAGACCACTTCTACTCATTCCTCACACCTCTCAAGCCACTTGGCTCGTCCAAACTCTGCCCAACTAAGCTCCCCACATCCCTCTCCTCCTCCTTGAAGTTTCCCCTTAGGCAGAAAGCATTTCAACAAGTCCTTTGGTTCCAACCAAAGTGAGTTACCTAAATTAAAGGTAACGATTTCTCTTAAATTATTTTCATTTATTTTGCTTCTTCAACCCCCAAACTCTTTTTATTTCCTTTCTTTTGTAACAACACCAGTATCCTCAATATACTATGACGTTGTTATAAGAAGGATTCAAACTACACATACACACAACTCCATCTAATGGATGATGAACATAATGTTTCTGTGGATGGCAAACTAACGCCTCACGAAACGATGATTGTTCAAATACATCTTACCGCCTCTCATGGTGGCCATTATGATGGCACTGTAATTAAATATGATATTAATGATATATATTTTATATATAAGCTTCTGTAATTCCATTTTATTTCATACCATTATTCGTTTCATGTTGTATATACATACGATAATTTCATTTGAGGAAGTGCGGACTACCGCCCCCTTAAAATGATATGACTCGTTCATACCACACATGGAACGTATAAAGGATGGTGTTAATGAAATTAAGTAACATATATAAAATATTATATTATACTGGAATAGTAATATACCTATGTATCATTTGGATTCGATTCTTTTAAAATAAAAATTAAATGGAAATAGCGTTCGTGCGTACGTACGGACTACCGTCTCCACGAACGCGATGAGATTCATTCTCCATCGTATCCATTCAAGTATAATTATCATTTAATGATTTAAAAATGATTTTTAAGGACTTGATATCATTCTGGATATGAATAAGATACAACAAACATGACTTATGTAACAAAACATATAAAGAAAATGAGTAAGTTAACACCCGAAACGGCGATAATACTAAGATATTATTATCAAATCAATATTAAAAGATCATATATGATATCATATTAATGTATATGATTCTTGTATAATTTAGTAACAATTATTTCACTATTATACAGGAGGTTAACCTACCCCAACCAAGGAAAAGTACAAGGTAAGGGTTATTTCACAATCTCTTCATTATCCGAGGTTGTTTATACGTAATAATCTACTGGGATATCTTTATCATCCACATCCATGTTTCTTAAAAATGTATTTCAAAACATTTTTACTATTTACAAGAATATGAGTTAAAGTCATTTATACCCTTTTTTACTTTTATAAGTGGTTTATAAAGGAATCTTTCGGTCGTTTTCAAAACAAGGTCCTTTTTAACCTTTTCGACAAAATTAAGGTAAGAATGTTTTTTTAACTTATACGGCGGGTGCGGCTATTTTCCGCCGTTATAAAATCTTCAAAGCTTACCTTACAAGCTTATAAGAATATTTTCAAAGAAAATGTTTTATTTTATATGGATCTTAAATTATTTCAAAATAAAAGGAGATATTTCTTTAAAAAGAATTTTGATTTCATCTATGTCAACATCCTTTGATGGATTTTAAGATTATTTGAAGTTGATTTATTATGATACAAAACTTCTATATTGTATTGAAGGTTTTGTGATATGTTTGACTGTGGATGTGCTATTTTTATACCATTCATAGTTTATGGTGAAAGTATTGACATTTCATATGTTAGTTTTAATATGAATGTTTATGTTATGTTTAAACCTTTTCATATGGGAATGCATTGGACTTAATATGTGACGGGTGGAGCCCGCTATAGCTCCTCGATGCGTCGGTAGGTATCATGAGACAAACTAGTGTCTTGGCACAAGGCCTTGACAAAATCTTATTTGTAGTCTTGGCACGAGGCCTTGGCTATGTGGTTATGATAGTCTGGCATTATGCATTCCAATATTATGAAAGTGGTTATTGATTTTTGCATGTGATTATTCGATTAGTAGAATATCCATGTGAATAAGTAAATGGCATTATTTCATTTTATTTATGCCATACCATGTTGAAAGTTCATATTTAAAAGGCTTTTGTTTTAGTTATACATTGCCTTAAATGTTTATTCTTATTTATGAAAGTTTCCGCTATATTGTTATCCTTACTAGGCATTTGAGCTCACCCCTTCTCTATGTTTTATTTTTCCCAGGATGTGAAGAAGTAAGTTATGAATGACCTGCAGGGATTTTATGAGGGGTTAATAGTGTGGATTGTGGAAACATTATTTTGTTGTAGTAGTTTTTCATTTTATGATGTAATGTAAAACTTATGAATATATCTAGTGTTTCCAAGGCTACTAAACCAATCGGTCTTTCGAGATTTGATCTTTCCTGTGATCATGCCAATGTTATGTAATAATGCACCGACTCTGGGTAACCGGGGTCGGGGCGTTACAGTTGGTATCAGAGGAAGTTTAGTACAAACCTTGGAAGCTAGATTTAGATAAACTCTGATTAGAGCACGTAGACCTAAGATTAACTTTGAGGATTAGTATAGAAGAACTTCCTAGAATTTTGGTATTGTAGAGATTTTGTGAGTTTTCCGAGCAATACATCCCTGTCTGGATACGAGCAGGTAGAGGCGGCTCTGGCACAGATGTACCTAGGGGTAAAACCCGAAAACACCGCTTTGAGCTAGACTCGAACGGGAACTGGTGCACGACAACGGGCCTTGCTGCACTCTTGGTTACGACACTCCCGGGGGATATGCTTAGGATAACTCTCATTTTCTTCACAAATCATTTTGAAGGGATTATGAGTATATAATTCCTCAAAGAAAACATTCTTATGATTATGGATTATATCCATAAATAGTTCAATTTATGTTAAGTGTTTTATAAGTATGGGATTATGTATTTTGATTCATAAACTGATCTAGTGTATGCCATTGTTTAGAAATGGCGCCCAGTAGAAGGAATGAGAACTCCAGAAATGCACATGATCCAAAGAGAAGGAAGGATCATATCTTTCATGGTCTTAAGCTAGAATTTATAAGAGAAATAGTCTCCCATGTATTATCATCATATGAAGAAATAATATCATGTGTTGATAAGATAAGTAAAGAGTTTACTGAGTCCTATGGCTTTGAAGGGAAGCAAGAGAAGAAAAGGATGGAAGAGAGAAATATGGATAAAGGGAAGAGGGAAAAGAAGAATTTTCCCATATGTGGTAACTGTGGAAAGAAACACCCTGGAACTTGCCTGAAAGGAATGGGAGTTTGTTATAAGTGTGGAGGAAAAGGGCACAAAGTACGTGACTGCAAGGGTAAGAAAATGGTTTCAAATGTACAATGCTTCATTTGCAAGGAGTTTGGACACTACAAGAACCTATGTCCCAGTCATCAGTCTATGACGCAAATGATGCTATTGGATAATAATCAAGTTATGATACTACCACAGATGAAGAGGAATGATTAGAGTTCTTATGTTGATTATGTCAATTGAGTGTTGTATCAACAATGTACTTGTTATAATAATTATGGAGTATATAAAGATTGTACTGCAGTACTATTTCATTAAGGACTTGAGATTGTGTGGAACAAAGAAAAGTGACTCAATAGCAGGATAAATTTTTGGAAAATATATGGTTGAGAGAATATAGTTCTGATACTGAGGTAGTGATTTTGGAATAATATTTGATTATTTTGGATAAATTATATTGGATATTCTTGACTACCCTGGAACTGATTAATGATTTGTATATTCCATCATTGTTGGGGTTTAAAACATTTTTGGATTAATGAAGTATATCCAGCATTCTATATGGAATAAGGGATCATGAATGTAATCAATAAAGAATATGGTAATACATGATGAAGGTATTTATATGCTATTACGGGGTAAAAAGGATCTATATTATGTTTACCTTCCTTATAAATGATGGACTGTGAGTTTGGATAGAATTATTTTGGATAGTTCTTATTTGGATTATTTTGGATTGCCATAAAAGGACAACCCGGAGGTCGGGCAACAACCTGTTGCGTCCGGCAAGGCCGCGAGACTTGAACCCGCAACCGAAGGGCGACAAGGGTGTATCACCTACCACTGGACCAAGAGATGTCCTGGATTAAATAATGTAGTTTTTATTAAAAGATCTTGTAGATGAATTATAAATTCGTTTATTTTGGAACCCTATACAAATAGTGTAAATAGAATTTTTTTTACATTCTATTATCTTTTAGAGTGAATGATGAGTTTGTGGTAGAAATTTATTAATGGATAAAACTCTAATTATAAAGTAAGTATATCTCCTTATGATCTTAGCCAATCTCAAAAATAAATTCCTCAATATTAAGAAAAGCAACTTAGAACAAAAATGTTTTCCTAGATGGTACCTTAAATCATCACTAATTTATGGCTTTGGGATTGTTGGCCTTTTCATAGCCATGTTCTCTACCACTCTCCATCAGATAATTGATGGTTAGATTTCTCCTCCATATCCATATTTTCCTACATGGAACCCTAGTATGTGTTATTTTCGGTAATCTTCATACTTTCCACTCTTTATTTTAAATAGAGGCCTCATTAATTCATTTTTCGATGTGGGATTTCAACTAAGATATTTTGAAACGTCAAAAATGTGTTATCCCAATACCCTATGTTTTTTAGAACTGATGGTATTTCAAATCATCATAGATTGATGAGTTTAAGGACCTCAATTTTATACTTTTTGTGATTGATGACCTCAATCACTACCTATAAATATTTACGTTTTTCCTCCAATTATATGTCTATAATTGCCACCAATGTTCTCCTAATAGAGATCATAATTTGGTGGTGATCCTTTCATTTCTCTTTTCCTCATATTAAGACTAAATTTTAGTAACCCAATTTCCGATGTGGGTTTTCCCACAAAGATATTTTCTATTTTCAACCTTTTATTTTCGAAGAACAATTTCAAATTGCGAGGACGCAATTTATTGAAGGAGGGGAGAATGTAACACCCCAAGATTTTATAGTGTGTTATTTCTTCAAAATAATTCAATAACTTTCACTACACGCAACACCAAGTTCAATCGCACCATGACTTACCAAACAAGCTGTTCAAAAGAGGTTATGAATAGTGTCAACTAAATTTTAAACTTTATATAATCCTTATAATTTTAGAATCCATATTATGAGTTTCTTAGACATAATGTAAGAAAAAATTCATTTTCAGTATTTCACTTTTACCAAATTTTAATAGTGAACCCTTTTTAGATACTATATTTTAAACTTTTTGACTAAATGGGGACATCAAAATTTTAAAATGAAACATCCCAAGCTTCCACGGTACGCTAGCGTGTGTTGTACGCAACACCGAGTTCTAACACACCGTAACTAATCAAACTAGCCGTTATGAATAGTAATACCTACTTTTTGAAATTATATGTATTTTATATTTGAAAATGGACTTCATTTTTGGATTCGGAATATCGAATTTAGCCTAAGGTGAAATTTTGGTACATTTCGGATAACTTTCATATTTTGATGAATAGTGAAAATTACTAAATTTTAATTAAAAACAACTTTTTTATTCAAAATAATTAATAGTGATAAATTATGAATTTGAGTGGTTTTAAAGAATATTTAGAATATATTTTTACCATTTAATATAATGTTGGTCATTGGACATAATTTTACAATTAAACCGAACATAAAATAGTGTCAATCTTTTGATA